>CM026280.1:9105299-10305299 GCA_014851415.1 Cnaphalocrocis medinalis | reverse complement strand
GCTTGTCTTGATGCTTAAAAAATAGGTAATTGTAGGTAATTATAGGATTTGTCATCCAAAACGTTTTTAATGTTGTACATTAAAGCTACGACAAGCATCGCTTTCATTCGATAAATGAGTGAAAATGAAAGAAAATTAGTTATTTTTTGTGGAAGAGAATGCTTAGATAATACCGGCACCCAGGCTGACCCAGGCCGATCCTCCTGTATTGGGTATTACTGGTTCCAATCCTTATTACATAACAACTTCTGCAAAAATAAAAAAACTGGCGTGAAACAGCACCTGTGCTGTGTTTCACCGAATGAGTAAGGGTACCGGAGTCCCACCCGAGGGGGAAGGGGATAAAAGGTTGGCAGCGCACTTGTGTCTCCACTGGTGTTGCAGGTGTCCATGGGCGGCGGCAATTGCTTACCATCAGGTGATCCGCCTGCTGTCTGCTACCTATCACATAAAAAAACATCGAAAGTTTACCGTAACAGGTGGTGACGAGGTCAGCAACGCCGCAGGACTCGAAGAAGGTGCTGAGCTTGCTGCCCGGGTAGAACACGTCGACGAACTTGATCATCTCCATGAGCCCTAGCCGGATGACGGCCGCCTTCGTGTTGTCGCCGAAGCCCAGACCGTCCACGAAGCCCGCGCCCACCGCGACAATGTTCTACACCATATTAACAATTAAATAGAATAGACAAAGGCAAGGGTTATAGATAAACCAAAAATACGAAACGCTAGCGCAATGCAATCGACTCTCAGCGCCATCTATTAATTCGGTTTGGAACTGCTGCCCGAAACGAAGTGAGGGCGAGCCACTAGTAAATAAATAAATTCGCACATCTCATACATTGACCTGACTCCATACTAAGTAGCTTAAGCACTTGTGTTACAGATATCAGACAACAGAGGATCACAAATATAATACTTAAATACCTAACACCCTGACACTGAACAAACACAAGTCACATGAATGTTGGTCCAGGGTGAGGATCGAACCCATGACCTTTGGCGTATGAAGCAGGGTCACTACAATGCGCCATCCGGCCAGTCAGTAATTAAGTTAGGAAAAAAGTAGAGCCGAGAACCAAGAATTGAGAATAACAAGTGTTATTTGATATCTCTAGCTTACCTACATGCTATTCTAAAATATACACCATTTTAAACGCTTGAATTTGCAGCGTATAATGAATTGACCGGCGTCGCATCATTATATAACTCGGAAATGTTTAGTTTAGATGCAGCAACAGATTGTAAGCAAGTACTATGAATAGTTTTGTGACCTTGAATATTTGTCACAATAGGTATCGATTGGTTAATTGAAAATATCGTTATCCAAAACTAAAGTGAAAGTGCAGACGACTTTACTAAAGTTTCGTACTGCAACAAGATGATTCGGAATAAACTATTTCATTCTTAGGACCCGTCCAAATTAACATCGATAAAGATAGAAACACAGTACCTACGTAATTTGAATTAGGTCTTTCTTTTATGGTGTTTCCAATAGATGGCGCTGGGTGTCGATAACATCGCGCAAGTGTTTCTTTTCGGGTTACGTATAAGCCTTGTGGTTGACTATAGAAGTTGTATCTTTATAAATACATAGTATAGATGACGGTTTTCAATAAGTTCACTTAGCGTAAAGATTTTTTCTCACCTTTCAGAGCTCCGCAAATTTCAACCGCGTCCTCATCATCGACCACGACGACCCTGAAGTAATCCGTCTGGATGATGTCACGCATCATCGGTGCAAGCATCACATCGCGGCAGCCAATTGTAGTTTCGCAAAACTTCTCTTCAGCCACCTGGCGACGAACATGACACCTTACAATGCGGTTGCATTTCAAAGGCGAGCATTGGCTAAGTTTGTGAAGTCGGACGTGCATATTCGAATGAATGAATCAAATAATACAAAACTGTATTCAGCGGTCAGACAGGTTAAATCTATACCTACACTTCCAAGATAGGTATGTAGGTACGTACAGCCAAACATCAAAGTATATAAAACTGTCAAATTTCTTCAATCGATTCTCACCTTAGGTACTCTCAAACACATTGGTATGAATATCAATTGAAGAAATTTGACAGTTTGTGGTAACCTGATGTGTGGATGTGTGTATAAGAATGCCATAATATATTACGCTAATGCTAATAATGACTTGCAAGACCTGAATCAATGAGTAAATTTCGTTTACGTATTTCTATTAGCGTGTCGACGGCCATTTAACGTTCATTAGCAGGTAATTAGTTAATTTGGTAGATAGGCACACTATATCACAACGGGAAAACGGAGATACAGTTTCCTTAATGAAATAAACGCTAACACAACATAAAATATTTGATATCTTTAAAGCAGTAGGTAGATCTTAATATTCTCCACGATAAAGTTGATTAGGTAACTGATAGAGGAAATCATGGTACTCAAACCTGATATTTTCGAGAATGTTTTTTTTTTCCGTCGTGGGGGTCACGATACCTGTAATGGCAAAGACTATATCTACCTAACATACCTGTAATGGTGGGACCCCCACGGTCCCCCCAAATCAAAAAAAAAACTAGTTCCGAAATCATTTCGAAAAATAGCATTAAGGCTGAACAATTATCTGTAACCAGATTTGGATTTGGTTGCGTATTTTTTTTACTTATTTGAGAAAAAAGCTACGACCTAGGTTTGACCTTTAAGACGTCATATTTTTACTTTTTTAAGACTACTTACATTTTTCTCCATGAATCCTAAAACTATTATATCCAATCATTAAATGCCTTTTTAAGTGCATTATTTACTTAAACTTGAAATAACTTGGTGTCTGTCTATGAATTTCTAATTTCGCCGCCGCGGCGCCGCTAACGACGGAATAATGAATTAAATTCGACTATTTTATACGGGACTGTCCAAAATGAGCGTGGACACAGACGACGAAATAGCTAGTTTTGAGCGAATAACCTTTAAAAGTTTGTACTTTTAAGCGGAAGTGACGCATATTACAGCTCAGTTTGCAAAATACAATAAAACTTTAAAACAACGTAATTAATTAGTCAATGAATCAAAAAATAATATTCAAATTGTTTCTTAAAGTGGTCCATATTTCCGAAAAATACCTACTTAATTAGCGTCTACAATTCTGGCCTCGTCCATTGCGGGGACAATGACTCTAGACGTGTAACCATGATCCAGTTAGTATTGTTGCTTGTTCCTCTGCCTAAAAGACACGAAGGTCAGAGTGCAATCGTTTCAATGTAAACTTTACATTATTATTGACATGATACCTAATTACCAGTAGCTAAATCCATAGAATATACATATTTTTCGTACGCATTTGCAGCAAGCTAAACGGGGGTTTCCAACATGACGTCTAGGTACGCTATTGATGCTAATAGTGTCCTACTTGCATCTTAGGGAGCTAGACGTCACCTGGCTTGATCATGAAGACCAGTTGGTCGATCAAAGTCTACATAGAAAACGAATCGACTATTTTACGATTGACGATTTTATATGTAAGTATATTTATCTAATCTAAGTAAATATTTTTTCTAAATCAAACACATTACTAGATGCAACCAATTTACACTTTTATTGTAACTGAACTTTACCCGCAATAAGAATAACAAACCATTCATTAGGTTAGTTACTAAGTCCACGATTAGTCAGACCCATTAGTTGCTTGTTAAGTCTATGATCGTCTTACATTTGTATCGGTGGCCAAGGTCTCGTCAACATTCATTATTGTGCACGTAATCATTTTACCAACCTACCTACAAGATCATAATCATATAATGTAACCGTGTTAATTAAAACACTATCTACGCAGATTTAATTAGTAAATCGCCTCCTGCTGAAAAACTGCCAGTCACGGTTATTTTACTTATTTTGGTTTACAGTAAACATTTCAAGGCAAAAAGTAAAAAAACACACTTTTATCTTACTGCTCTTATATCCGTAATCGAATTTAAAAGTTAATGACTGGATTGAACTGCCTATGCCTGCGAATATGCGAAACCAGAAAACAAACCAAACTACCTTGACGGCATTAAGAGTATAAATCAACATTACCGGAATTACCGCTAAGACGTGGACAATATACGATATCGAAGTTAACTGCTATTAAGTATAAAGCAACTTACCTCAGACGCGATATTAGCGCCCATAAGTACAGCGCAAGGAATCTTCAAACATCTTGTGATGATATGGGAAATCAGGTCAATGCCACCACCCTCCGCGATATCGAAGCCCTGCCAAAAACCACTGACATTAGTACATACTCCCGGTAATACGTATTTGTACCAGTCTTCCTGACATTGAAATCACGATTCTGTCACGTGCTAATTAGGAATATAAATAGTGCAAAGCTGGTCGCTAGTACCTACAGTCAGCAGCAAAAATCACTATACACCAGCTTTTCAAAGAAAGATTAACGTTTTAACTTTCAAAAAGTTGTTGACTGCATGATACTATCTACTTATGAGCGCTCAACTAGTCACAAATATCTTAACAGTCTATCGAAATAGCTTGTGTAGTAGTGTGTAGACGCGTGACGAATTTAGTCAAACATTCTCAAAATCTGAGTAGATGTTAAGATAATGTTTGACGATTTTTTTTTATAATATAGGTGGCAGACGAGCCGACGGATCACCTGATGGTAAGCGACGTCTACGTGAAAATAACAACTTAGACAGCAATATTTTTGTGACGATCGAAGTGCATTAATAATGTTTGCTTTTATACCTTGCGCGCTCAGGTATATCTGCTGCTAACTGTACCTACTTACTGTTCCATCAATAGCAGAAATATAGTCGTTGGAAGTAGGAAAATGATTTTCCTCTTATGATAAATATAAATTACGCAGCTATATTTTTTTTGTGTCGACCCGAACTGATCCTTGACTAGTAGATATGCTTTAAGGCATTAAGTCTTCAAATTGTACTTTTCCTTGTAAAGAAAAATACCTATATAAAAAAAATCTAGCTATTTTACAAAACACAGTCATTTGTTAAACTTTTCCCTTATGTTAGAAGTTATGTAAAATAAAAATTCATAAGAAGATAAATCCTTGTAATGACTAAATAAATTACCTACCTTTATAAGTGACAGTGCAGCAGCTGTTGGCTTTATCTTCCCAAGGAGTGTAGAACATATCGTTCTTACGAATTGATGTGGCACTACGAAAATGAGAAGATCAGCATCCTTGGCGGCTTCAACCACATCAGGAACTGCGACCTAAAGAGACAGATGTACCTATGTACTTAAAAACCATAAGTATGTTTTTGAGATCTTTTAATGAATACTCTGTTCACAACGAATTGACAAATACGGTGTTTAGAAAAATCGTCATCATCTATATGTGTTAATCCCAGTGGTATCTAAAGGACCAGATTCAGGATCTGAAGAAGCGACTGCCGTCTATCATTCGCGACCCCTAGTCAGGGGAACCTGAATCATGGTTTCCTGTTGTAGAAACAAAATATCATTATAAATTAACAACTTGTAATTCCTTAACCATAAAGGTGAGTACTACTGACACCCAGATCCAAAACAGTTTGTGGACAGTATTGTCAGATAGAGCAGCGTTTCCCAAAAGCCGGGTCGCGACCCGGTGCCGGGTCACCAAAATGAAATAACCAGGTCGCGACATTTTCGCCTTATTTTAAAAACATGGGTAATACCTAACTTGGAGTATTGTCAGATAAGCATAAGAAGTACGAATCGAACATCTCCGACACGACACTGTCAGCTAGACTGTCGCTGGGTTATCCCCTGCGCTTAAACCGTCCGTCGTGAATATTTCATAAACGTACTACGTAATAAATTCAAAATGGGCTATAGTTATCAGTAGAGATCAAAGTGCTTTGATAGTAGCATCATATCAAAAGTGATTAAATATAGAAAGATTATAAATACAGTAGAAATATGAATAAATGACCCTAAAAGCTATTAGAGCCTTATTAGACAAAAAATTTAAAATTTTTAACATTGTAAATGTTCCTATCTAAAGCCTATGTTAATGTTGAATATGTTATTTAATTTTACTAATTTGAATCCTTATTCACTACTATTTACTAGAAAACCTTATAATATAGTTTGACTGTCTAAAACCTTGAAAGATTAATTTATGTTTGGTAATAGTAAAGTATCAGTTTATATTTCCACTGCAGGGCAGAGGCTTCCATCATCATCATTTCTCATTTGTATGGAAATAAAGTCATTGCTACTATGATGGGATTACATTAGTGATCACAAACAAAAAATGCTTGGTATACTATCTCAAAATGTATGCTAGATTAGTGAATGTCTGTCTGAAAAAATTGTATGTCACATAAAGTGTAGTAGTGGAAGTTTCACAGTAGTTGACACATCTATTTATTGAATTATATAACTATAGGTTGAATAACAGTGACATTGGCAGTGAACAACACCAATATGGTAGTAAGACGAAAATAGAAACACACATGTAACACATGTGTGCGGTGCCAATGCCACGGGCAAACAATAACTTTAATGAAACATTTATGAAAACTGTACTCTACAACTGCATATCCTCAGATTTATTCGCATCATACAAGCTTATGCTGCATTTACAGCATTATAAATAAATGAATAAAGACTTGACTCCGTATTAAGTAGCTTAAGCACTTGTGTTACAGATGTCAGAGGAATTACAAATATAATACTTAAATACATATACCCACTGAACAAACACAAGTGTTCTTTCTTCTGGCCAGGCATTATGCTGAGTAGAATGATTTAATTGATTTAAGTTCCTTCTTTGGTTTATAAGGTCCGAAGTGCTTGTGAATGAGTTGAATTAGTTGTATTGAAATTCAGATTTTTAAATGGAATAGTATTATTGATGCACAATCTGATGCTTGAACAATTCCGAATATATTACTCTACCATCTATGCACATAAAATGTGTTTAAAGAGATTTGTTATTCTATTTTAATTTAAGGACATTTACAATGTTTTTTAGGTATGTTAGTCCCATCATGACCTAAACATTTATTACTTACATTACAATTAAGCAATATGTGGTTAAAAGAGATTGCATTAGTATTCTTTATATAAGAATACAAATTTTTCACATTTTACCTTAGAGTTGACATTATACTACTCATATTAGTAATAAAGAAACATAATTATTATAACTATCAAACTAAATATAAATAAAACAATGGTACTTACAACATTGGGTGGCAACTTATGTCCTGGCAAATATTTCACATTCTCGTGTGTTTCATTGATAATTTCTGTTAATTTCTTTCCTTCAATCATCTCTTCGTAGACCCACATAGTAACACGGTCTTCAAAATTAGGCAACCTCGCTGCATTTTTGCCAACAATTTTAGCTATAGCAGAACCCCTGAAGATAATTTAATTAGATTGAATTTTAATGTTCTATACCACTGCCTCACAGAAAACCGGCGTGAAGCAGCCCCTGTGCTGTGTTTCGCCGAGTGAGTGAGGGTACCGGTGGGCCTCCGGTACCCTCACTCGGGGGGGAAGGGGATAAAAGGTTGGCAGCGCACTTGTAACTCCACTGGTGTTGCAAGTGTCCATGGGCGGCGGCAATTGCTTACCATCAGGTGATCCGCCTGCTCGTCTGCCACCTATCACATAAAAAAAAAAAAATCGACTATTTTACGATTGACGATTTTATATGTAAGTATATTTAATCTTATAAAATATAATCTAAGTAAATATTTTTTCTAAATCAAACACATTACTAGGTGCAACCAATTTACGCTTTTATTGTAACTGAACTTTACCCGCAATAAGAATAACAAACCATTTATTAGGTTAGTTACTAAGTCCACGATTAGTCAGACCCATTAGTTGCTTGTTAAGTCTATGATCGTCTTACATTTGTATCGGTGGCCAAGGTCTCGTCAACATTCATTATTGTACACGTAATCATTTTACCAACCTACCTACAGATCATAATCATATAATATGTAACTGTGTATTAATTAAAACACTATCTACGCAGATTCAATTTGTAATTCGCCTCCTGCCGAAAAACTGCCAGTCACGGTTATTTTACTGATTTTGCTTTACAGTAAACATTTCAAGGCAAAAAGTAAAAAAACACACTTTTATCTTACTGCTCTTATATCCGTAATCGAATTTAAAAGTTAATGACTGGATTGAACTGCCTATGCCTGCGAATATGCGAAACCAGAAAACAAACCAAACTACCTTGACGGCATTGAGTATAAATCAACATTACCGGAATTACCGCTAAGACGTGGACAATATACAATATCGAAGTTAACTGCTATTAAGTATAAAGCAACTTACCTCAGACGCGATATTAGCGCCCATAAGTACGGCGCAAGGAATCTTCAAACATCTTGTGATGATATGGGAAATCAGGTCAATGCCACCACCCTCCGCGATATCGAAGCCCTGCCAAAAACCACTGACATTAGTACATACTCCCGGTAATACGTATTTGTACCAGTCTTCCTGACATTGAAAACACGATTCTGTCACGTGCTAATTAGGAATATAAATAGTGCAAAGCTGGTCGCTAGTACCTACAGTCAGCAGCAAAAATCACTATACACCAGCTTTTCCAAGAAAGATTAACGTTTTAACTTTCAAAAAGTTGTTGACTGCATGATACTATCTACTTATGAGCGCTCAACTAGTCACAAATATGTTAACAGTCTATCGAAATAGCTTGTGTAGTAGTGTGTAGACGCGTGACGAATTTAGTCAAACATTGTCAAAAGCTGAGTAGATGTTAAGATAATGTTTGACGATTTTTTTTATAATATGGGTGGCAGACGAGCCGACGGATCACCTGATGGTAAGCGACGTCTACGTGAAAATAACAACTTAGACAGCAATATTTTTGTGACGATCGAAGTGCATTAATAATGTTTGCTTTTATACCTTGCGCGCTCAGGTATATCTGCTGCTAACTGTACCTACTTACTGTTCCATCAATAGCAGAAATATAGTCGTTGGAAGTAGGAAAATGATTTTCCTCTTATGATAAATATAAATTACGCAGCAATATTTTTTTTGTGTCGACCCGAACTGATCCTTGACTAGTAGATATGCTTTAAGGCATTAAGTCTTCAAATTGTACTTTTCCTTGTAAAGAAAAGTACCTATATAAAAAAAACTAACTACTTTACAAAACACAGTCATTTGTTAAACTTTTTCCCTTATGTTAACTTAGAATCCTTTATTCCTAGAAGTTATGTAAAAACAAAATTCATAAGAAGATAAATCCTTGTAATGACTAAATAAATTACCTACCTTTATAAGTGACAGTGCAGCAGCTGTTGGCTTTATCTTCCCAAGGAGTGTAGAACATATCGTTCTTACGAATTGATGTGGCACTACGAAAATGAGAAGATCAGCATCCTTGGCGGCTTCAACCACATCAGGAACTGCGACCTAATGGGACAGATGTACCTATGTACTTAAAAACCATAAGTATGATTTTGAGATCTTTTAATGAATACTCTGTTCACAACGAAATTGACAAATACGGTGTTTAGAAAAATCGTCATCATCTATATGTGTTAATCCCAGTGGTATCTAAAGGACCAGATTCAGGATCTGAAGAAGCGACTGCCGTCTATCATTCGCGACCCCTAGTCAGGGGAACCTGAATCATGGTTTCCTGTTGTAGAAACAAAATATCATTATAAATTAACAACTTGTAATTCCTTAACCATAAAGGTGAGTACTACTGACACCCAGATCCAAAACAGTTTGTGGACAGTATTGTCAGATAGAGCAGCGTTTCCCAAAAGCCGGGTCGCGACCCGGTGCCGGGTCACCAAAATGAAATAACCAGGTCGCGACATTTTCGCCTTATTTTAAAAACATGGGTAATACCTAACTTGGATTCCTTAGTAAAAAATAAGAAACAGCTGCATACTTCGCACTAACAAAATATTAGTACCTAGTACTAATAAACGTGTATTATGTAACCTTAATGGAACTTAGTGGGTCACGAAGGGTCAGTGTGAAAATTACCGGGCCATGGCATAACAAAGTTTGGGAAACACTGAGATAGAGAATAAGAAGTACGAATCGAACTCTCGACACGACACTGTCAGCTAGACTGTCGCTGTTATCCACTGCGCTAAACCGGTCGTCGGGTATATTTCATAACATACCACGTAATAAATTCAAAATTGCTATATTATCAGTAGAGATCAAAGTGCTTTGATAGTAGCATCATATCAAAAGTGATTAAGTATAGGAAAGATTATAAATACAATATAAATATGAAATAAATAACGCCTAAAAGGGTAGATCCTGTTAGACAAAAATTTAAAGTTTTTAACATTGTAATGTTCCTATCTAAATGCTATTTTATGTTAATATGTTATTTAATTTTACTAATTTGAATCCTTATTCACTACTATTTTTTCCCTAGACAACCTTATATCTAGTTTAGACTAAAACTTTGAAAGTTGAATTCATGCTTGGTTTATTAAAGTAAAATATCAGCCTATACGCCCACTGCAGGGCAGTGTATAAATAAAGTAAATGGCTACTATGATAGGATTAGATTGGTGATCACAAACAAAAAAATCCTTGGTATACTATCTCAAAATTTATGCTAGATTAGTCTGTAAAAAATTGCAAGTTACATACAAGTGAAGTAGTCGAAGCTTACTGTAGTTGACACATCTATTTATTGAATTATATAACTATAGGTTGAATAACAGTGACATTGGCAGTGAACAACACCAATATGGTAGTAAGACGAAAATAGAAACACACATGTAACACATGTGTGCGGTGCCAATGCCACAGGCAAACAATAACTTTAATGAAACATTTATGAAAACTGTACTCTACAACTGCATATCCTCAGATTTATTAGCATCATACAAGCTTATGCTGCATTTACAGCATCCATACTAATATTATAAATGCGAAAGTAACTCTGTCTGTCTGTCTGTCTGTCTGTCTGTTACTCTTTCACGCCAAAACTATTCAACGGATTTAAATGAAATTTGGCATACAGATAATCTAGACCCTGAGAAAGAACATAGGCTACTTTTTATTGCGAAAAGGGGGTTGTAAGGGGTTGAAAGGGGGGTAAAAAGTTACTTTTCCACGCGGACGAAGTCGCGGGCGGCCGCTAGTTATAAATAAATGAATAAAGACTTGACTCCGTATTAAGTAGCTTAAGCACTTGTGTTACAGATGTCAGAGGAATTACAAATATAATACTTAAATACATATACCCACTGAACAAACACCAGTGTTCTTTCTTCTGGCCAGGCATTATGCTGAGTAGAATGATTTAATTGATTTAAGTTCC
This sequence comes from Cnaphalocrocis medinalis, assembly GCA_014851415.1. Classification (NCBI taxonomy): domain Eukaryota; kingdom Metazoa; phylum Arthropoda; class Insecta; order Lepidoptera; family Crambidae; genus Cnaphalocrocis; species Cnaphalocrocis medinalis. Next base: position 10,294,014 of record CM026280.1, on the reverse strand, counting down.
TTCTTTGGTTGATTTAAGGTCCGAAGTGCTTGTGAATGAGTTGAATTAGTTGTATTGAAATTCAGATTTTTAAATGGAATAGTATTATTGATGCACAATCTGATGCTTGAACAATTCCGAATATATTAATCTACCATCTATGCACATATAATGTGTTTAAAGAGATTTGTTATTCTATTTTAATTTAAGGACATTTACAATGTGTTATTTACATATGTTAGTCCCATCATGACCTAAACATTTATTACTTACATTATAATTAAGCAATATGGTTAAAAGAGATTGCATTAGTATTCTTATATTATAAGAATACAAATTTTTCACATTTAACCTCAAAAGTTGACATTGTACATACATCACTATCACTATTAGTAATAAAGAAACATAATTATATAAATAACTACTTACAACATTGGGTGGCAACTTATGTCCTGGCAAATATTTCACATTCTCGTGTGTTTCATTGATAATTTCTGTTAATTTCTTTCCTTCAATCATCTCTTCGTAGACCCACATAGTAACACGGTCTTCAAAATTAGGCAACCTTGCTGCATTTTTGCCGACAATTTTAGCTATAGCAGAACCCCTGAAGATAATTTAATTAGATTGAATTTTAATGTTCTATTACAAAACAATGTTGAAAAAAATAGGTATATGTATATAAATTGTTCGGAAACTTTTCAATTTAAGTAATGAAGTTACATTTATAGAAAGTCCATTAAAATTATAAAAGTACCAATGAACAGTAATTAGTTAACTAATGCTAAGTAACAAGTTTAAAGATTGAGATGTAATCAAACTAAAATACAACCCAATATGTTTTTTTTAAAACAACTTTAACTTGTAACATAATCAATCATCATAATGTTAGAAGTAAATTCCATTACGTTGTTAAAAACTGTTGTTATGTAAGGTCATAACACCACTATTAACATTGCACTGACTCAATTAAATAAAGAAAACTACTATAGTAATGTATGGGAATACAATGTATGCTAAGTAAAACCTTACCAGTTACCCGAGCCAATAATGCAAACACGGTTTTTTAACTGTTTTTCCGCCATCGTATAAAACACGGACTATATTATAAATAAAACTATGAATGAAGACGACGGTCCGCGGTAGGATAAAGATCGCGAATGGTTTTACTGGGCATCGAAGAACAAGCACTGAACTGAAACTTGACGTTGAGTGTTATCAACTTATCACTTTTAGCACATTCGCAATAGCGGAATCCTATCACGTCGGTCGGTCGACGCGACGACCATTTTGACATTGACACATGACAGCAAGACGTAGAGGTAGTGAAGAATGATCAAAATTCCGGCCAGTAGGTACACAAAACGGGTTTCGGCCTGTAGAGACCAAAAAATTGTAAAACATAAAAAAAGATTAAGGGGCTATATCGACGAAACTAGCGCCGCCAACCTATTTGCACTTACTGTCTGTAATGTTTTACTCTTTTTAAAAATATCATATTTTCGCCACACAGAACAGAACACAATCAGTGTTACATAAATTGGTTGGCGGCGCTATTTTCGTCGATATAGCCCCCTAAGAATGCTCAATGTCACTCAGAGGGCAATGGAAAGGTCTATGCTCGGAATCTCCTTTCGTGATCGTGTGAGAAATAATGAGATCCGCAAGAGATCTAACGGTCGCAGATATGGCCCACAAAGAATTACGTGGCTCAAGTGGCAATAGGCAGGGCACATTGCGAGGAGAACAGACGGCCGTTGGGGTGGAATGTCCTTGAGAGGAGGTCGCAGCCGTCGCAGGCCCCACAAGGTGGACCGATGATCCAGTGAAGTTTGCGGGAGTCCCTTGGATGCGGGTGGCACAGGATCAATGTGTGCGGAGAAATTTTATTGGGGGAGGCCTTTGTCCAGCAGTGGACGTCTAGTGGCTGAAATGATGATGATGATGATGAATTTGAATACATAAATAAATTCACACAACATCTCATATTGAAGTCGGTCTACAATATTATAAAATGAAACATTTATTTTTTTCCTATAACTTGAACGCTTAAACTGCAAAAATATGTAGCTCGTTTCTTTTTTCTTGAATAGATCACCAACAAGGTTTACAACAGTCTGCACAAGATTCATTAATTGCAAATTATGAATACCTACAATATTATTATAACTAGCTTTTTGCCGCCCCGCGCTTTGCGCGGGTGCGCCTTCAAGCTAGGTCTGCGACGCTTAGCCGCTACGGGCTGCGCCCTGCGCGGCGACGCTACGGGCTTCGCCCTCCGCGGAGCTCGGCCTTCGGCCTCGCGAGACACAGCTCGGCCTGCGGCCTCGCGAAAATACACAGGGCGATTCTCTGTCTGTCACGGCTGCTCTTATACTTTTTTGCCAAAGGAAAGATAAATCAAATGTATGATCTTGGGACGGTTGCGCCCTACGCGGCGCTCCTCTTAGTTTGTCGATATGCCTTGTGATGGAATAGCCGCTTCGGGCTTCGCCCTACGCGGCGCACCGATGGTTTTATGTTAGATAAACTTGTGATGAAATGGCCGCTCCGGGCTGCGCCCTACGCGGCGCGCTCCGTTTGGTTTTGTCCATAAGCCTTGTGATGGATGGCCGCTCCGGGCTTCGCCCTACGCGGCGCACCGGTTGGTTTTTATGTTTAATAAACTTGAGATGGATGGCCGCTCCGGGCTTCGCCCTACGCGGCGCACCGGTTGGTTTTTATGTTTGATAAACTTGAGATGAAATAAGTAGCCGCTTCGGGCTACGCCCTTCGCGGCGCTCCGCTTGGTTTTGCATGTGTAACTTTCGATGAAATGGCCGCTCCGGGCTTCGCCCTACGCGGTGCTACGCTTGATTCTGCGTGTGAAAGTTACAAAGAAATGGCCGCTCCGGGCTTCGCCCTACGCGGCGCTCTGCTTGGTTCTGCCCGTCTATCTGACGATGAAAAGCCGCTCCGGGCTGCGCCCTACGCGGCGCTCCGCTTAATGTCATGCGTCGTGTTTCTATTAAATGGCGCTCCGCTTAGATTGATATGTCGTGTTTGCGGTGGAATGGCCGCTCCGGGCTTCGCCCTACGCGGCGCTTCGCCTTTGCTTCTAGTTATTGCATAGAGCACAATGAAAAAGTCCATACATACTGTTAGGAGGCCGCTCCGGGCTGCGCCCGACGCGGCGCTCTGCTATATTCTCGCAACACACCAAGTGATTGAAATGGCCGCTCCGGGCTTCGCCCTACGCGGCACTCTGCTTGGTACTGCCCCTGAAAGTCAGGTTGAAATGGCCACTCCAAGCTTCGCCCTTCACAACGCTCCACTTGGTTTTGAAGTTCAAACTTGTAATGGAATGGCCGCTCCGGGCTTCGCCCTACGCGGCGCTCCGCATTCATTTTTCGTCGCGCCCATATGAAAGTGGCCGCTCCGGGCTTCGCCCTACGCGGCACTTCGCCTTTTCTCCGCAATGTTACGTTGAACACGATGAAAAAGTCCATATGTACAGTTAGAAGGCCGCTCCGGGCTGCGCCCGACGCGGCGCTCTGCTATATTCTTGCAATATAACGAGTGATAGAAATGGCCGCTCCGGGCTTCGCCCTACGCGGCGCTCCGCTTGGCTCTGCCGCTGTATGAGATGATGAAATGGCCGTTGCGGGATTCCTCCGGTGCAACAATCGATGTATTTGCCGCTCCGGGCTTCGCCCTACGCGGCGCTTCGCATGGGTTTGTGAAGAAGACTCGTGATGAAATGGCCGCTCCGGGCTTCGCCCTACGCGGCGCTTCGCTCAGTGTTCGGGGCTTGTGTCGAGTATTTAGATTTTTCCATTTAAGCTCCATATAAGCCCACACTTGATGCCTACGCTGAGCTGGCTAAGCGATTCAAAGTTCATAATCGTAACGTTAATGTCAGTAGGTAGTGCTAACAAGCACAAGTGATAAAATTACTTTATGAAATTTTGATTCAACTTAATTTAAATTTTTAGTTACACTGACCGCATAAATATTGTGGTAATACTATATAAATATATGAAATTACCAAGTTATATTTGCGGTTCTTCTCATTGATTTTACATAAGTGGTTTCGTTTGAAACTTTAAATTTTCTTGAGTTTTTTAGTTTTGTATGTTATTGAATCTTTATAGTTCCTCAATATGATTATGGTCACTGTAAGTTGTTAGGTTTGAGAATTACGTGAAAACTTAAGACAGAAGGTCGATAAAGCAGGCGACCCGTTGTATCATCAATATCAACTCAACTCAATTCCCTTCCATAGTCCCGGTTTAGTTGCCATCTCTCCCATAACCCTAATATTTTGTATCTCCTTCGCATGTTTTCCTATACACCTATGTGTAGGGTTCAGCCGACTTCAGTACAAAATGTATGGGAAAATTTCGTAGTAGAGTAAAAAAAAATTTTCTTTTTTTTTTCGTCGCATGTTTTCGTAAATGCTCTGGTTGGTTAAGAATGACAATACATGTCACTTTTTGACAGGGCACAATACACAGACGTTGAGTATTTACAATTTTACGTACATTTTACACAAGTTTTGTACTAAATCTTAAAATTTTCCTTGAGGATGAAGTTTTTTTTTTCTACCATTTTGTAGCTCTTGTTAATACCTACCATAAAGATTATAACAACGATTCTCGTCAAATGGCGCCAACTGCCCGAAAAATCGGTTTTAAAGTGCGAAAAAACTCAACATTTACAAAATGGCCGCCAGCTCGTCCGCCATCTTGTTTTTTCAACAACCCATATTTTTCCCATATTCTACAACATATACCGCGTCGAACCACGTTTTTACTTTTTCTCTGAGATAATACTGCTCGCCCAAGGAACCTCTCAAAAATGCCCCTGTCAAAATTTTCTTTTGGACGCTGCTCCCAGTGTTGCCAGTTAATTTTAGTAAAAATGGACAAAAGGGATTTCAAATACTTAAATTCAAGCCTGCATGTACTTTTTTTTCCCAACAACTGTCATTTTAATTTTTTTTATTTTTTGACCAAGTCTCGAAACTTATTTAAAATTATGAAAATATTTTTGAACATGGCAACACACCTTAGAAAGACACTCGTTCGCGTCATACATCATGAGTTCCCCAAGTAGCGCCATCTGGTCGAAAAACAAGTTTGATTTTTTTCAAATCTCCTTTTTTTTACAAAATGGCCGCCAACTCGTCCGCCATCTTGATTTTTTGACAACCCATATTTTTCCCATATACTACATCATATATCGCTTTGAATGGCGTTTTAATTTTTTTTCTAAAATAATACTGGTTCCCCAAGGAACCTCTCAAAAATGACCATGTCAAAAAAACATTTTTCTCAATATCTCCCAGTGTTGCCAGATGATTTTGTTAAAAATGACCTAATGTCATTAAGACTAACTCAACGAAAGGCTTGATGTGTTTACTTTTCCTGGAAATCAATTTTTATTTTTTTTACTATTTTGGGCCCTGACGCTTAAACTATCAAAAAACGCAAAAATGTTTTTCGACATGGCAACACATGTAAGCAAGACTCACACCTGCCTCATACATGCAAACTTTCTCAAGTGTCGCCATCAGTCAAAAAAATCACTTTGAAAATTTTCAAAAAAATACGATTTCACAAGATGGCAGCCAGCTCGTCCGCCATCTTGTTTTTTTGACAGCGCGTATTTTTCCCATATACTACATAGCATAACCTATCAGAGACAATTTTTATTTTTTTTCCATCTATGATACCCTCGTCCAAGGAACCTCTAGAAGTCAGCGACACCCGAAAATTTATTTCCGCCGCCATTTCCAGTGTTGCCAGTATTTTTCCAAAAAACTATCTGAAGGACATTGCGAGGCTCAATGACTACAAAACTGCATACTCGGATTTTGCAAACATGGCAACTTTTTTTTTCTACCATTCGGGGGCGTGGCCCAAAAACTACCATGAATTTGGTAGAATTTCTCATTCATGGCAATACTATGATAAAATACCCACCGACGCTCGGAACATTTCAAATCTCTCTAGTGTTGCCATCACCCCGCAAAATTCGTTTGAAAAGTGCACTTTTTTTCTCCAAACAAAATGGCCGCCAGGGGCGGCGCCATCTTGGATTTTGAAAAATCGTAAATGACGTTTGAAAGTAGAACATATACGCCACAGATTAAAAAAGGAATTTTGTAAATTGAGCGGCGCCCCCCTCAGCTACGATCCCGTGAAAAGTGCTCGAAATCAAATTTTCAATCCAAGATGGCGGCGCGGCCATATTGTTTTTTCAACTTTTTTTTTCCTGTCATGTACATAATAGCAAAGGGTGATTCTGAGACACTTTTCACATCTCGAATAACTGCCGTAACAAAAAAGTTGATTTCGCAAAAATGGCCGCCATTTTGTTTTTTTTTTTTCAAAATGTCAAAAACCTGGATTGATTAAAAAATCACTCAGGGTTGTCAAAACTTTTTCCGCAAAAATAAACTCCAACACACCGCAAAACAGCCCTGATCAGTGAGTGAGTGAGTCAGTGAGTGGTAATCGAGCTTTATATTATATAGATAAAATTTTTATTTTTGGTATAGCAATTCTTTGCAATTTATTCTTAAGTAAATATTGCACTTAAAAATTCATCGAAGGGTTTAGGGTAGTCTGTGGAAGGTTGTGGGTTCGAATCCCATCTGAACCCTTTAATGAATTTTTTAAGTGCATTTTTTTACATTACACTATAACACAATATTAAGCAAAATCTTATTTATAGGTTGCCTAGGTAGGTGTTATCGGCATGCAATATTGACAATGATAACCGTAACAGCAATTTTGTTGGAATATTAATATTTAATCTAGACAGCATTAAGGGTAATCTAGGGCAGGGGCGTTTTTCCCTTAGGTGCAGGGTGTGCGTTGCACACGGGCGCCGCGGTCATAGGGGCGCCGGGCGCCGCGGTCCTAGGAGCGCCGGGCGCCGCGGTCCTAGGGGCGCCGGGCGCCGCTCGCAACGGAGCCCCACTCGGCGCCGCCGCCCTTTGATAACCAACGTAAAAAGAACTCCAGTTTGCATACATTTTGTGTAGCACCTGGAGCTCTTCTTATATTTGTCGTATTACAGCAAAGCAAGGCGCGCCACATGTAAATCCGGGGGATCACCACGACATCACCGGTCGGGGTCAGTCCCCACTTTACCTTACGTGGAGTCTCCGAACCGCAAGGCCACGGGACTTCCCACGAAAGTGGGTCGCTCCCTGTTTGCTTAAGGTCCTTAAGGGAGATTTTTTTTCTCCCCTCTTTACTTGGGGCGCCTCTGGGCACTGCCTCTGGACTTTTGCGCAGATCGCGCCAAGTCCCGCAATCCAGCGGTAAGCGGCAGCTTCCTGCCTCCCTGTCTTCCCCCTGCCTCCGCATCAGCGGAGGCGCTCGTGTGGCTGGGATTTCAGGGCATTACCTACTGGTAAGCCTACGGGCTCTCTTTACCTTCCCTGTCCTGCAAACAGCAGGGTACGGGTCTGCAAGGGAGTCCTGCAGGGATCTGCTGGTAGCGCCTGCGTCGCAACCCAGCGGCGTGGGCGTCCATCCGGGGGGATTTTTGGTAGGCCGTGGGAGCGGCCCTGGGGGCGTATACGCCCCTTAGTTGGGGAGGTGAGGCCGTACTGGCGTGCCTTGTGGTTCCTGAGGTGAGACGCGGCGATAAAGGTTCGCCCTTTCACGTATTCCGCCACCATGCCTGGATCTGCCGGGAAAAGTCGGAGAGGTTTTAGTGGGTATGCCTCTGAACAGTCTCTGATTTGCAGAGACCCAACCCAGAGGAGAGCCCCACACTACTCGTCGGTCTCCCAACCGACGGGTGTGCATAAGGCGGCTCTTCCATCCAACGTCGTGCAACTCGAATAGTCGGTGACGAGAATCTCACTGATCGCTTAGATTCTGTGGCACTGCGGAGAGATGTTGCATCTCTTTGTATCTTTTACCGCCTTTATCCTGGTGAGTGCTCTGAGGAAATGTTTGAGTTGATACCCGCTGCCAAATTTCACCACCGTACTACACGCCATAAACTTGGGTTCCATCCATACCACCTGAATAGTTGGCGATCCTCTACTGTGCGCTTTACATGACACTTTCTGCTGCGCACCTCCTCATTGTGGAATCAACTTCCCGCAGCAGTATTTTTGAACCGGTACGACATCCAACGGTCTGTTTTCAGGGAGCCCAACCAGTCGACGTGGTGGGCCTTGAAATCCCCTTGAAACACCAGTTCGCTGTTAAGAAACCGCGCCTGAGCGTTGTCTGCCACCTCACTCAGGTGTTCGAAGAGTTGAGTTGTCGCGGTGTCTCCTTTGTGGGGACGGTATATGCACACGTAGATTCTGCTCGTCGAGCCTAAGTCTACGCGAACACAAAGGATGGAAACTGATGGGTCCTCAAGGCAGTGAAGACGATCACAACAGATGTCCGCCCTGACGAAAAGGCATACACCGGCCTTGCGGTGAAAGGACTCTTCCAGCACATAGCCGGGATAGTGCTGGTAACGAATCTATAAGGGTTCCGTTATTTGCCATTTGGCTACGGAACCCTAAAAAGGAAGGGTTAATACCCACCCATTGCTACATTTTCCGTTATTATTACGTACTTACGTAATACGTCGTTCAAATTTCTTTTTTTATGTGATGGGTGGCACAGCGGAACACCTTTTTTTTTTGGTAACCTGTGTCACCAAAATGCGTTACGCATACCCGTCCGCCGGGGGGTGGACGGGTTATGTCGGACTCCCCCCCGCATATGACGGCGGGGGGGTTTACCGACTAAAACCCCTGGGACTCTCCCTCATCGTCCATCGCGGGAGATAGTCGTGGGGCAAATAGCACGAAGCCCTCGCACCACGACATCTCCCCGGACGGTGGCCCGCCTACACGGCGGGCCCGGCGGGTGCTCCCCCGGGGTCGGGGGAGCGGGAGGGGACAGCCGAGAGAATCGAGCCGTCCCCACCGGGCTGCGGAGGGTGTCCGTGCAATGCCAGCGGTGGTATCCCCGTACCACCCGCTGGCGGACCCCTCCCATGGAGAAGGAGGAGACGCACACATGGCGTCGTCTCCTCCCCCTCCTTGCCCTTCGGAGCGCGGGGGCAAGAGGATCTGCCTCTCGCTCGCGCTCCGCCGCCTCCTTCGCTCCCATCACGTGCTCAAAGAAGGAAGCGAAAGCCTTCCAGGCCTCCTCACTCGCTAGTATAGCTCTCGCTATACTAGCCAGCGAGAGGTCCTGGCCGACCCTCGCCACCAACGCATAGCGCTGTGAAGCCCACGACGCACACACCGCTAGGGTGTGTTGCGCCGTGTCCTCCACAGCGCCGCACGCGTGGCAGGAAGGCGTCTCCTCCCGACAGACGGAACACCTGATTAACATTTACCTACGGAATAGTTCGTGTTCATGAAGCGTTTAAAAAAACCCGAAAAACCCGGGTTTCGATTTTCAAACCCGGGTTTTTTTAACCCTAATTTTGACCGCGCGCTTGCTAGGGGGCGCTAGGGCAATGTTTGCACACGGGCGCCACATGAGCTAGAGACGGCCCTGATCTAGGGCACAGTTTGACATTTCTCAGCAATGTGATCCTTCAAATAATCTAGTTTCTAGACATTAGCACGTCAACTATAAAGCTCCAATCTCATACACAACCTCACTAACTATTTAAATGTGGTATTTGCTATTAAGGTAATTGCTACAAACGGCTCGAAAACAAAACATAAGATGAAAACGGTTTCACCTATTCGTTGGAAAAGTATGACTATGAATAGTGTTAAATTGCAAAATTTTGACAAGGCTTCTCCTGTCGGATAGCAAGGGTTAGTAAAAAAATCACGGTGTGTGACGTTCTAATCGGTCCTGGACTACTACCCCTGATCGGCCATTCGGCCCCTACCCGGGCCCAAAATCATTTTGCTGTAGCATCACTAATGGTTTGTGAATGTGGTTCCGTTCCATGCATGCAACGTTCTAATGAATGATAATTATAAACTAAACTGACAAAAATATTTTGATATTTTGCATTATCTTTTTAGCAGCTAGTCCAGCTTTAAATATCAATCTACCTTAGGTGGCTAATAAAAGTGTTTTCATAGGAAATTATAAAAAAATAATTGAATAATAATCACAGAGTAAAAAATAAGGGGTATTATATTAATGTCACAATGTATGTAACGAAACGTAGTTTGAAGTATAATCCTACTCAGTAAAGGAGTACAAATTATTGGCGCTAGTTAGTCGAGAGTCATGTTGAATTGAGTTTGAAAAGTTTACACTGACCCTACATTCTCATTTAGTGGATTCATAGCATACGGTAGAAATTTCTCGAAAATGTGCGTTTTGCAATCGACTATTCGTGAACATAGAATTTAATTTTCCGACAAGCAAGCAAGCAGCAGCAGTCATTCATTTCACGTCATACATTTTTCCTGTGTGCTGATCGTTACGCGTGTTCATTTATTCGAAGTGATTTTCGGCTAATATTTAATATTGTGGAAAATTTGGTTGGATTTTGAAAGACAAAAAAGGTAAGTCCCAATCCCAAAGGCTGATAGGAGTGAATTGGATACCTATATTCGATTCCAATTTAGTTAAAACATAATGATTGTGTGTTAAATTTTTACTTGTTCATGTGGTCACCTACGATTTATAAAAAAAGAGATGATTTTCTGAGTGGCTGCTGTGATTACTTCGTTAAAATGTACCTAAATAAGCCTGTAGTAGACCCTAGAAAAACTAAGCAAATGGCTTGAAATAACCTATAAAAGAATGCTCTCCCTATCGTCGGTTCTGTAAAGATGGGACATTTTATTAATTCTCCACTGCCTTCAATGTATCATTTCACATTTATTGGATCAATAACTCTTACTTGCACTTTCTTTATTTTTCTGTAGAATATTTCATACATATGGGTACCTAGATTTCATGGTTTTAATAGATATTGCTAGAACATTCCAGGCTAGAAATCCAATTATGTACCTGTGACAAAGCTATGATTAACGAGACTTATTTCAAAGATTTTTTATAGTGTGTGCAGCAACAGCCATGTATTATGATTTTAATGTTCTTTGTTTATGTTATGCAGACATTCTTAGATTTGTAGAAGCAGTAAATGATTTAGTTGTTAAAGCAAATAAATAGTTAAAATTAAATAGTTAATTTATGATTTTTGCTTTTAGAACAATGCAACATACTTACCTACCTACTTGTGCAATTTTTTTTTTGTGTATATATAATGAACAGCTGATTCATATTAGATAGGTAACATAGATAAAATATTGTAAGTTATTTTTACATTAAGTAAAACCATTTTAACTAATGAAGTATGTAGATTATTGAGGCTTTTGATCAAATTTAAAAATGACTAGCCCACATTTGATATTTTTTGTCATAATCAGCATGTGTGGTTTGTGGTAGAAGACCACTTTTTGTGTATCCATTCCCATTCTGATTAAATACTTACTATTGTTTCACTCTTTTCGGGGATAATGATGAATCCATTATATAAAGTTGAATATAAATTCAGGTATCAATATGGTGAAGGAGACAACCTACTATGATATTTTGGGGGTGAAGACCAATTGCACCAATGACGAGCTCAAGAAAGCATACAGAAAGCTAGCCCTCAAATACCATCCTGACAAGAATCCTAATGAAGGGGAAAGATTTAAGCAAATATCACAAGCATATGAGGTTTTGTCAAATCCAGACAAGAGAAGAATTTATGATCAAGGTTTGTGTTACAATATTTTATTGAAAAAGCCCTAGTCTTCATTGCTCTGTTATCTATTCTATAAGTTTACATTACTCTTACAATTTGTGCTTCAACAGGCGGTGAACAAGCTTTAAAAGAAGGTGGAGTTGGTGCAAGTGGTTTCTCATCTCCCATGGACTTGTTTGATATGTTCTTTGGCGGCGGCTTCAGTGGCGGTCGCAGGCGCGGTCGTGAGCGCAAAGGCAAGGATGTCATCCACCAGCTCTCTGTTACCCTTGAAGAACTGTACAGGGGAGCCGTTCGGAAACTTGCTTTACAAAAGAATGTGATATGTGAGAAATGTGAAGGCCGTGGTGGTAAAAAGGTAAGGTAAAGCAGTAAATTCAAAAAATATTATATATTACAGTTTTGTCTTAAGGATTCTGAGAAAATAATTCTATTGTGTGTATTGCAGGGTGCAGTACAAACCTGCCCCACCTGCCGAGGCACTGGCATGCAAGTTCAGATCCAGCAGTTGGCTCCTGGCATGATCCAACAGATCCAGACTGTGTGCAGTGAGTGCAGAGGACAGCGTGAGATCATTGATCCAAAAGACCGTTGCAAAGTTTGTCAGGTATTTTAAGATTTGAATATCCTATGCAACAGAGAATTTATCCCAGTTTATGACATAACTAAGTTTGTTAATAAACTCTTAAGTAATTAGGAACATTACAAATATTTTATATATTAGGTTAAAAAGCAATTCTGTATTTCCTTCATTATCCATATTATTGCATCATTCAACAGTTACTATTTATTTACATACTGTCCTTGAAGTTTATTAAATTGTAATACTGCAAGTCATCTTTCTGATTTTTGTGTTTAGGGTCGCAAGACAGTGCGTGACCGCAAAATCTTGGAGGTGCATGTAGACAAAGGCATGACTGATGGACAGAAGATAGTGTTTAGCAGTGAGGGTGACCAGGAGCCTGAACTTGAGCCTGGTGATCTTATTATTGTACTGGATGAAAAGGAGCATGAGGTAAGTCTTTAGTTTTTTGGTGCTACAAATTTAAATCTCCAATAAGTTGTCCTGTCCACATGAAACGCAACTTGAAATGCAGCAGCAATGTTGAACAATGTAATGTAATGTAATGTAATGTAAAGTGGACTCCATTTTCCGCACTTAGACTCTCTTTCGGTCCATTGTACGTGATGGGTCGGCTGGTTACAGAAGCCAGCCCAGCTCCGCCCAGAAGCGCAGAAGTTTCCTGGGAACTTCACAGGCTTCGCGGAGCGACCTCACCGTTCCGAGGATTTGCTCGCGTTGGGTGGCCACAGCATCGCACTCCAGGATCACATGTGTGACGGATTCCTCAGCGTTAAGGCATCCTCTGCATAGAGGGCTGTTTGTTGAGCCTATTGTGTGAAGATGTTTATTTAAGGGGCAGTGGCCCGTGATTGTCCCTATCATTATTCTTAGTTCATTTCTTGTTAGGTTTATCAGACGTTTTGTGAGTCGTGGATTTATTGTTGGCAACGCTAAGTTTTGATTGTCTACAGTCTGTATTTTGAGACCATCTTAGGTTTTGTTGCTCAGTGGATCTCTGGCGAATCCAGGCGCGAAGCTGCGAGAAGGGCATAGGAAGAAGTGGTCTCGGGCCTTCCACTTCCGTCTCTGAACCCCTCTTTGCGAGCATGTCCGCAGCGTCATTCCCAAGTGATCCGCTGTGTCCCTTAATCCACTGAATAGTGATCTGGTTGGTTTTGCATATTTCTTCTAGGGCTTGGTGGCATTCCATAATCAATTTTGAGTTGGTGTGATTGTTTTTAAGGGCCATTAGCACAGACGCACTGTCAGACAGAAATCTGACGCAGTAGTTCTTTAAGTGGCGTCTGTGCACGGCTTTTGCAGCTTCAGTTAGGGCTACACATTCGCATTGGAATATTGAGCTGTGAGTCCCTAATGGTAAGTGAATGTTGATGTTAAGGTCCAGGGAGTGTACGCCTGCCCCCGTACCCCTGTTTGTTTTGGACCCATCAGTGTATACGCGTACTTCGTTTATGTTTGATTGGTCCTTCTCTTGCTCTTTTAGTTCTATTTTATATTCTTTGTTAAAGATGTATTGGGTGGCTGTGCGGTCGCACGGAGCCTCTATAAGCGGTTGGTATACAATGGCTTTGTTTAGTATTGTGGTGTGCGGACTGTTGTGATTTTTACCCCAGAGTCCAAGATGCATCAGTCTTATGGCGGCCATGGTGGCTTCCTGCTGTATGTATATGTCTAGAGGTGTTAGTTGTAGGGCTAGTTCCACAGCTGTTGTCGGTGTCGTTTTCATACATCCGCTGGCAGACGAGCTGGCCAGTCTCTGGAAGCGCCCTAGTTTGGTAATTGTGGTTTTGCGTTCCGTTCTGGGCCACCAGACTAGGGCGCCATACGCCAACATTGGTCTGATTACTGCTGTGTATAACCATAGAGTTAATCGTGGTGATATACCCCATTGCTTCCCAAGCATTTTCTTGCATTGGTAGAAGGCAATGGTAGATTTTTCCAGTTTATGGTCCAGGTGCTTATTCCAGAGGAGTTTACTGTCCAGTATTACACCTAAGTACTTGACCTCATTGTTGAGTTTTAACTCGGTGTTGAAAAGTTTGGGGAGCTTGCGTTGTCCTGTGGTTCTTTTGTTTGTGAACATCACTAGTTCCGTTTTTTTGGGGTTAACAGAGAGCTCGTGCTGTATACACCAGTTCTCTACGATTTTGAATGCCTTCCTCATGAGGTCGCATATGGTTTCTTCAAATTGTCCTGTTATTAGTATTGTCAGGTCGTCTGCGTAGCCCACTGTGTAGTATTTGTTGTCGTTGAGCTCTTTTATGAGTTCATTAACAACCAGGTTCCACAGCAGTGGTGACAGAACACCACCCTGGGGGCAGCCTCTGCTTACGATGCCCCGTGTGGTGGCGTTTACAGTAAATTGTATAGCTCGTTGTCTTAACATGTTGTTTATCCATTCTATAAGCGTTGTGGTTATTCCGCCTCTGGCTAATGCATTACAGATGCTAGAAAAGTTTGTCTTATCAAAGGCACCCTCAATATCAATGAAGGCACCCAGGGTTGATTGTTTTAATTTCAACGATCCACCTATACGAGATACTACGTTGTGTAGGGCTGATTCTGTTGATTTGCCTGCACTGTAGGCATGTTGATTAGGGTGGAGGGGTCTCTGCACCATTAGGCGTCCTCTTATCTCTCGGTCGCTGAGCCGCTCTAGGGTTTTTAGCAGAAAAGAGGTTAAGCTAATTGGCCTAAAGGATTTAGCTTCAGTGTAGTCACCCCTCCCTGGTTTGGGGATAAAGATTATTTTAACTTCCCTCCATTTTATTGGTATGTAGCGATGTGCTATACAAGCTTGGTACATAGTCACAAGGTAGTCAGCAATCGTGTCGCTACACCACCTTAGCAGGCCCGGAAATATTCCGTCTAGGCCTGCTGACTTGAATGGAAGGAAGGAGTTTATTGCCCATAGTACTCTGTCTCTGTTGATCATGTGTTTTGCTACGTCCCAGTCCAGTTTTGTTGCTGGTCTGTTCGTATAGGGTTCCCAGTGTGTGTTGTTGTCTATTTGACATCCTGGGAAGTGCGTTGTCAGTAACACTTCACTGGTTTCTGTGTCTGTTTTGGTGTAGGTGTTATCAGGCTTCCTAAGGCTGCCGATGGGGCAGTTGGTTTCCTTGGCAAGACAAGATTTTACTCTGATAGCTTGGTTGTTGTTTTCGATGCTGGTACAGAAGTTCCTCCAGCATTCTTGTTTCCTTTTACGTATTAGTTTTTTGAATTGTCTTTTAGCTGCGATGTATCTGTCCCAAAAAGCTGGTTGTCTTTTGTTCGCTGCCTTGTTGAACAGCTTCCTAACTTTTTGGCGGTGTCTCTCAAGTTCTGGACACCACCAGTTTCGCCTGCCTACCTGTCTGGGCATGGTGAGGGGACATGAGTCTTCGTAGCTGCTGGTTATTATGGATGTTAGTTTATTTACGTGTTCGTCGATTTCGTCTATGTTTAACTCGCTAGGTGTTGTGGGTTGGTTACCTAAAGCAGATTTGACTAGCCTAACAAATTTCGACTGGTCTGTTTTGCGAGGTATCCTCTTAGGTTGTGGTTTTGGTAGTGTCATGTTTATTGTGAAGCGGATCCACCGGTGGTCCGAGCACGACGGCTCCTTAGACACATGCCAGTCGCTAATGTGTTGTGTTATCCCTATTGTTGTCATTGTAAGGTCTATAATAGTTTTAGAGCGTGCATTAATAAACGTTGGCTCAGAGCCTTTATTTATCACGATTAGGTTGTTGTTGAATAAAAAGTTTAGTACTTCCTCACCTCGATTGTTGGTTTTGGCGTTACCCCAGAGTGTGTGATGAGCGTTGGAGTCCGCGCCGATAATTAGTTCCAGCTTCTCCCTTGCGCAGTACTCAGCTAATGAGGCGAGCTCGGGCAGGGGCACCTCCTCGTCACTCGGCAGGTATGCAGAGGCGAGGACGATGTCAGGGAGTAGCTGTTCGTATCTGTTGATTTTGATTGTTGTGAGGTTCCTTGAACAGAATTCGTTTATTAATGTGGTAGGTACATGTTTAGGTGTAATAATGCAGGTTCTTGGGTTACTTACTGTCGGGTCAAGGATTATTTTGCCACCTGAGTTACCCAGACCGCATATTTTGTTTTTCCTAATCCACGGCTCCTGGATCAGGGCGATTGATGCGGTGTTTGTCTCCAGCACTCTGCATAGGGAAGCCGTTGCAGTTTGGCTGTGCTGGAGATTGGCCTGGATGACTTCAGTTCTCCCGCAGAGGGGAGGAGTCAAGACAGCTTTCGCCGTCGTCACTCCCCCCCCCGTCGGGAAAGCATTCATCATCCGAGGCCTGGGTGGTCATCTGTTCTGTCGCCTCCATCAGTTCCTCCTCCGTTTCGGAAGGGCCTGCCTCCTCCTCCATCAGGGTTGATGCGCAGTGAACAGACATTGGCGCAGTCCTTGCTTCCGAACTGATGGGGCATTCTTCGTTTGGGTTGGTGGTCTCCTGCTCGTTGTGCTCAGTTGGAGGCGGCATCTCCTCCTGCTGGGCCCCCCTCTCAATTATGTGTATATAGATGCTGCCCAGAAGGTAGTAGATGCGTCTTTCGTTGGCGCGAAGGTATTCGACGTCCTGCTCGGGCACTCTAAATAAAAGACTAGTGCCTGCTGGGTCCACCTTGGGCCGCGTTTTGAGCAGTGTCCAGTTGGTTATACTCAGGTGGCTATTTTGCGCACTCATGAGTTCTATTAGTTCTTCGGTTGTCTCTGTCTCCTCCGTGTGGCCAGGCACGAAGAGATGGCATAGAGTTCTTTGGGGTATTTGTGACTGAGGACGTAGTACGAGTTGGGTGTTTATTATGGGTGAGTCGATGACCTCTACGGTTTGTTCCAGCCAGGCCCGAGTGTCCTCATCCTCGCACCACATCTTTAGAACGCCTTCTGAGTGGTGTGCCTTGCCTCTGAACCGGAGGTCTTTTGGTTTAGTGGTTGTGCCGCGCCCTGAGATCATGTGGGCGCGCAGCATCTTTTCTATAGCCGTTCTGACACCTTCGGCTTGTGTTTGGTTTAATTCCACGTGCGGTTGTGTCATGACCGCAACGCAAAGGTGGTTCTCCCGAAGTGCTGTGGCCTCAGCGTAGCTGAGGTGCCCCCTCGTCCGGGGCTTGATGGTTTTCACCTTCTTGCCTTCACCGGTGGGGGTTACGGAGTCTTCGGGCCTGTTCCTTTTGAGCGCCTTTTGCTGCTGCTCTTGTTGTTGTTGTTGTTGGGATTGGGTTTGGGTTTGTCGTTCGAGGGCTCGTTCCCAGGCCTTCTTGCGACCTCTGGGTCTGGGTCGCATGCTGCGCCTCATTTCTTGATGCGTCACCGTTGACGCGCTGGTTGCCGCAGACGTCCCGTCCCCTCCTGCTGCCGCTCCTCTTGGAGGTTGGGCTGCTCTTTGGGGGCAGGATTTCGCGGGTTCAATCCTCGCGTCGCTGGTGCTGTTGTGCGTTGTTGGGTGATTGCGCTGCTTCCTGGCAGCGACTGTTGTCCACTCCTGTTGGTGCTGGATGGCCTCTTTAAGGGAAGACAAATCCATGGTTAGGTTAGGTTGTTGTTTGTCGGGTACTTCCTCTAGCGAGACAGCCTTGGTAGGCCCACTGTCATGCCCCTTGGATTTCACGCTGTTTGACGCGGGTTGGTTTGCCACATCCAGCTTTACTTTCCTTTGTGGGGCATTCGAGTAGGTCGTCCCCGCTGTCCCACTAGGCGGTTTCCCGGTAGCCTCCATGGGGTTGGAGAAGGAAAGCTGGGACGGGAACGTAGCCGGTGTTGGCATATGTCCGTCAACCACCTTTCCCCCCAACCCCATGGATGCCACCTTTCTAGGCGCATTCTTACCTGCAGTTTTGATTTTGGGTTTGGATTTAGGGGGCACATCTATAGACGCAGCCCCGTAGCTCCTAGACGTTGACGGCACATCCGTAGACGCAGCCGTCTGAATTTTATTTTTATTTGGCACATCTTTCGACGCAGCCATTTGAGTAGTTTGGGTTCTGGTTTTGTTGGGCGCATCTTTCGACGCAGCCTGATTTCGGTTAATTTTTGTCTCATTGTCCATAACGTTGGAGTTTTATTTTCGCCTTCAGAGTTCCCCACCCGCCGGGAGTCCGCAAAGTCGGGGACGTCACTCGTTCCACGAGCGAACGCCAGGGCTACTCTTCCGGTATAGGTCCGAAGTGCAAGGGTCAGGACGCACCCGCATGCAGCAAGAAATCCCAGAGGCTGCCATGACACGAGACTATGCCACGGCTCACCTCGAGGCACGTGCCACACCGGCGGCCCCCCCCCGACACCCGAACCTCGCTTGACAGCCCTCTTACGGGGTGCCGCAGCCGATTGACCATGGTTAGCTACTCCATGGCCGCCCGTGTAAGGAGAAATCCAGACCAAAGTGGAGTGTTGCAGTCAGCGTGCACAACCGCCGGCTCACTACCTGCTCAGCCACCAGGATTCCTTCATCCCCCCGTACGGGTCCCCGCGCACGGCACAAACACGCGGGAGGTCATTGCTATCCACCCTCTGATCTTATTCGATGGTGAACACGCAGGGACATGACCTCGCCATCCCTGCATTTAAGCGCATGGTGGTTTTCGTTACGTCTAATTCCGAAGTTAATGGAGATGCAAGTTATAGAATTAGACCAATAGTAGGGCTAGGCAACCTCGTACAGGCTAGTCCACCACACTTGCCTTGGGGATCATCGCGACTGTTGCGCTACCCCCAAGACCACGCCACCTTAGCACCTCAGATGGAGGTGTTAAGGTAGGCTTGCACCTATGCTACCACGCAAGCAAAGCATGTTGTAAGCACAAACCACAAAAGCATAAGCACAAGCCCGCCCCCAATGTTGAACAATACAATCATAATTCCTATTGGTATTTTATATCCCTTATGACACTTCACTGCACTGAAAATCAATTTGTATACTAACAACCAATAATTTAAAGCCTTTGAATTCCATCAGCTGTTGTATCGCGATCTAAAACACCTCAGAGAATATTTTTTCCAAAATAGAAGTTATTAATTTCATGGCATATGCTTATGTAGTTATTAATTTAGTTTCAGCTCTTAAAATATATTTTTTAATTTATGTTGCAGGTGTTCAAGCGTTCCGGAAATGATCTCATTATGCGATTAAACATTGAACTGGTTGAGGCACTCTGTGGCTTCCAGAAAGTCATCAGGACTTTGGATGACAGGGATATTGTAATAACTGTTTTACCTGGTGAGGTCACAAAGCATGGCGAACTCAAGTGTGTTCTGAATGAAGGTATGGTATTTTGAATAAATATTACTTAATCAAGTTTGTTGGAGTTAATAACGACAGAATGATTTGTATTCTAAACATAATACTTTGTATATTTTTCAGGTATGCCAATGTACAAAAATCCATTTGAGAAAGGGCAACTTATTATACAATTCCTAGTTAATTTCCCTAACCGCATTCCACCTGAAGTCATTCCTGCGCTGGAGAACTGCCTCCCGCCTCGCCCAAGGGTATGTATAGCTATTATGTTTTAATTTCTTTTTATTAATTATCTGTTACTTATTATAGTACAGATTTTTGTATCATTAAATCAGTGGTGGGGGGAAAAATTGTGGGAAACCTGCTCTGTTTAGAATAATTTCTCTGACAGTTGTTGATGTAATGTTGTGGAATGTGTCACCATGATCTAGTCAATCTGTTCCACCTATTAAAGGGTAGCGAAGGTCAGACAGGAGTAGCTTCATCACAATCACCTGACTTCTCTCAAATCCCAGATCATTGTCAAGTTCAAGGTGGGTTCTTATTACGAACCGAATTCACGACCGTATCTTTATGGCCGACCCTTCTATACGACGTGCTGTACATCTGATTTATTTGGATGCTACAGGTGACATGTTAGATATTACTGATTTTTTCAATGTCTGATTAGGTGGAGATTCCCGAGTTGGCCGAGGAGTGCCAGCTGGTGGACCTGGACCCGGAGCAGGAAAACCGGCGGCGGCGCGCGCACCACGGCAACGCCTACGAGGAGGACGACGAGCACCCCGGCATGAACCGCGTGCAGTGCGCCACCGGCTAGGCGCCTCCATGGACCCGACCCACATTGCAGCAAGCGTGTATCGAAGTAGTATTGTAATCGACGCTGTCGCAGAAGTGGTCTAGAGTAGTCACATACTGTTCGGTCTTTGTTCTAACTATATACAATTTAGTTATGTATGTCGTGATCTAAATCGCTTAGAACTACTTGTTTAGGTAGTATGAATTTGAATAACTAACGTTAAGGTGCAATAGAATATCATAATATTCCGTTTCATTGTTACTTCCTCTTTAGAATGTACTGTTCCTGCATCACATGGATAAATTTCTTTAATGTGTCAATAAAGTCCTGAAATTAATTGATGGCGCCACTGCCGCTTATTTCATAAGGTATGGTAGCCCCATTGGTTATAAAACGTGAGAACTCTGTTAGTTTCCCGAAAATCCGTTTTCAAGACTTTCTTGTCGCATTATATGTGTATTGGATAAATTTAGAAATTGGTAATCTGGTAATAGGTATGATATTAACTATATACCACTGTATTTGTGTGTATCAGGTCTGGGTTATTTCGGTTAGGCAACCATTTTAAGTAAGTTAGTATATGTACGTACACCTATACATAAGAAATAATCTATGTGGTTATAGTAAATAGAAAACCAACTAAATTAAAATATTTAAACCCTTTGCAAAAACTGTGGTTCATTGGCGTACAGTTTATACAATGTCAGTTTTAATTTCTGTGATTTTTAACTATTTCTCTTTTGTTTATTTGCGTTTAAATTATGACTTATATTATATAACATCAGTTTAATTTAGCTTACTTTGACCAAGTGTAGTAAATGTTAATGTTATTTAATTTATCATTACCATTAGTCTTAACATTGCTGTATGGATAGGTAAGCTTGATTGAAAAAATACATGAAATACCCACATACTATTGTAACTACCTGGCTTTGCATAATGATTTTTGAGTGCAATGGTCATCCTCATTGTTATTGGGCATTTCCTTGACTCACCTACAAAGACCTAGTAACAGTTACGTATATTGTGACGATTAATTTGCGCAAGACAGAAGCACTTTTAATGTTTCCTCAATATTGATATGTATAACATAAATTTCAATTTATTTTAGCTGAAATATACATACTTAATCAATAAACTGGTTTCTCATGAATTTGTGTGTATTTTTTATTAACCCATTGACCGTCCGTCTTGCCCCTTATTTATCATTGACTAGATTCCGTACTAAGTAGCACTTGTATTACAGATATCAGACCACAGAGGAAACACAAATACATATTATACTTAAATACATACCCAGACACTGAACAAACAAGTGTTCATCACACGAAGGTTTGTCCAGGGTGGGGATCGAACCTACGACCTTTGGCGTATGGGGCAGGTTCACTAACCACCAATTGCGCCATCAATAATATTATTGATATTTTAACAACCACACTGAGCAAGTAATCGGTACGTTGAAACAACCAAGCAAATGCTTTGGATTGATGACTTATTTTTTCTCAGCTACTTTATTTCCATTTTATTTCACTTCCGCTGCCACACAAAATAGAGCAAGCGCCGGCTAACAAAAGAGGTTTAGGCTGGCTGTCCATTTAAGCGGAGCGATGCGGCGGAGCGGAGAAACGGACAAATATTAGCCAATAGTATTTATTTATTTTAGCCAGTAGAATTTTTGTGTAATACTATTGGCTAATATTTGTCCGTTTCTCCGCTCCGCCGCATCGCTCCGCTTAAATGGACAGGCAGCCTTAGGCTGGCTCATTAATCGGGTTTGACGCATTCCGTCCCATTCGCATTTGGTCACGAATTCAAAAATGGTCCCATTCGCATTCGGTCCCATTTATATAGACGCAACAGAAAGTATAAGGCTATCAATAAAAAATATAACAAACTTTTGACAAAACTAAATTGTAGTTCAATGACTCTGCAACAATTTATGAAGAAAATTACATTAGAAATGTAACTGTTGGAAATGTTACAGTTGGTAAAATAACAAATACCTATATCATCATATCATATCATATTTGAACAGGACGTTTTGGATTTCTCTTATCTAATGTTGATTTCAAAGTAATACTAAAGTAATATTGTTATGTTGATTTTGTAAGTTTTGATTTTGAAACAATACACATAATTATTTAAAGCTATATGTTTTTATTTTCATGCCTTCCATTTTTGAAAATCTGAGTGTGACCATTTTGCGAATGGGACGGAATGCGATTGGGACGGAATGCGATTGGGACGGAATGCGATTGGGACGGAATGCGATTGGGACGGAATGCGATTGGGACGGAATGCGATTGGGACGGAATGCGAATAGAACCAAATGCGAATGGGACGCAATGCAAATGGGACCGAATGCGAATGGGACCATTTTTGAATTCGTGACCAAATGCGAATGGGACGGAATGCGTCAAAAAACCCCATTAATCATTATTATTAATTGCCAGTGTTTGATCATATGGCTGAATAATAGGCAGACGAGCCTACGGAACACCTGGCGGGAAGCGATTATCGTCACCCATGGACACCTACAACACCAGTGGTCTCACAAGTTCGCTGCTTACTTTTTAACCCCCCTAGCCCTGAATTGGGCCACCGATACCCTCACTCACGCAGCGTTAAACAGCGCATGCACTGTTTGGTGTGGTATTACTCTGGCCGAGCCGGCCCATTCATGCCGAAGTATGGCTCTTCCAATGTTAATTATCATTCAGGCCTTTTGTTGAACGTGCGCGATATTCAGTAGTGTTTCGCCGTTTTTTAACAGCTGTTATGTTGGCTGCCTACCCTATAAACTATCTTCTGTCTAGTACAGTCGAGGTCAAAAATATGTTTACACTTTAGGACCTTGTCACAGTACATATTTTTAAGAAAGTGGCTTTCTTATAATAGGTTTCAATATAATAGGTTGTTTGAGTGATGTGACTTGTGATGTTAATTATTACTAGTAAAAATTGTATGTAAATTTTGTTATAATTTCAACATACAATTTTAGATAAAATCTAATCTAATGTACATACAATGGACCGAAAGAGAGTAAGTGCAGAAAATGCAGCCCACTTTACATTACATTGCAATGTAATCATGCAAGTTCAAATAAAAAATAACTTATTATCATCTTTGTGTTTTGTCCTGTACCAGTTGTGTTGCAAATAAAAAAAAATAGAGTGTAAATCACAATTTAATAGTTTTTGTAATATTTTAACCTGTACAAATTGGCACATCCTTTATCATTACCCACGGCCATGTAACCGCTGTTAGGAGAAAAGTTTACAGTTTGGACGTGAGATAAACCTTTGGATTGATCTGGAAAATTGGTAAATATGTGGTGGGATGGAATATGAATTAGTTTCACAGCATTTTGGATAATAGATGAAGACGCTGCAAGTATTTCTGAAGTGGCATTAAATCTGAGGTTTGTTATCTTAGTAGTCAAATTGGATATAGTTTTCAAAGGAATGGGTTCCAAGGTGTTTATTGTAGATGTTTCATAGATATTCACAATTCCTTCACGGCTTCCAGTGGCTAGTAATCGACCACATGCGCTCATGGCGATACAAGATGCATTGACACAACCATTGTCATAGAATTTTTTTATTGCCCTAAATGTAGATAAATCCCAAACTGTAACTTCACCTTGAATACAATAACAGTACAATTGTTCACTGTTATTGCTAAAAGTTACTGACTCCACTGAAGAATTGTGTTTCAATGACCTCAGGAGCTCTTTTGACGCTGAGCTAATAATGAATATTTCATCAAACCCATCAGAGACTGCTATATATTTTCCATCCAAAGACAAGTTAAATATTTTGGGTCTCTTTACTACATGTGGAAGCTGTATAAGTTTTGGTTCTGCTTTCACCAGGTCATAAACACAATAGCTGTGGTTAGCATTTGATGCTAAATAAGCCTCTGACCCATCGGGAGTAAATTCAGCTGCAGTTACTTTCCAATTCTTTAATTTGAAACTATGTAGTTTGTTGTTAACATCACCACCTATTGAGAATAGTGATACTATACCAGAATTTCCTGCTACAAGAGCTACACTTAATTTGGGGTGAAAAACAACATGATTTATAAAGCGTCCCTCATTCTTTGTCTCTGAATTTATCAGTGGTAGCATTTTTGTTTCCAAGAAATCTTTAGGTAGATGTACTGTTTTTCTTTTTTGTATATGACCAACGGTCCTGAGTAGGTCATCATCATCTTCTGTAATAATTTTTCTATTCAGCTTAGCCCAGCTTGGTGTTCCCATCAATGTCTCAAACCTATGCTTTAAGTTATGGCTGTTTTGATTTTTTATAACATTGTTATCATTCAATTGTTGATCATCATCATCTGTCCACACTGGTTTTTGATCAACATCCAGTTCGGTATTTTCTATAGGCTTTAATTTATCAACCAGAGCCTTTGACTGGTTAAACAATAAGTTAGTTAACCTGGAAGAAAGAATGCGTATTGAAAAATTGTGTTATTAACAAGCAGACAAACTTAGAGGTTAGAAGTGTCGCACGCATGTGATAAATAATTATGGTTACTGAGTAGGTACATAATAGTGCTAAATCTTTTTTTAATCAGAATGGAAACATATTTTAAACTAAACCATTTAAGTATAAACACGGATATAACCTATAAAATTATAAACACATTCGAAATCTACCTGGTTTCATCATCGTCTAAACTTGTATGTTTTCTCTTCATTTTAAATGTTACGATAGCAACTTATATAATATTTCAGAGAGCCATAAAAATCTTTGAAATACAATTCAAGTTTCCCTTTTTGGTAAACAATGTGAGTGATAAAGAAAAATAAAATGTGATTTTTATTGTATGTATTGATGACAATGGATGACAATCAACAACTGTCTATTCCACTATTTGCCCGTTTCGCTAGACTATAATCCGATCACGGTTACAAATAATAGTGATTTTCATGAATCACTGTTTATACTACACTTTTTTATTTTTATGGTAACACTGAAGTCGGTAAAACAGTACTGTTAATTTCAAAAACCATCACTAGATGCTGCTAGTGTCCTGTTGTTGCATCTCTGTCACTCTTTTCGATAGTGTGGTTTTTGAAGAATTCAATCTACATAAACCCGTCGTGTAATATGCCTCAATTTCTTCTTTCATTCGTTATTCGCTGTGTTTCACATCGTTAGCATCATCTTGGATAGCGAGAAACATTTTATTGTTGTCAATAAGTGTAATTAGTATTCTGTTACTATTGGACAATATTATTTTGTGATTTGATCAAAACAATGTTTGTGTAAAACATGCAAGTGGAGATGAAGCGAACATTTTTCATTCAGTGACCTTTTTACACCCCCGGAGCAGTTGGAGAGTGTTATGTCCCAATATGGGCCCTAAAAGGATAATTGGAAACCAGTAGCCAAGAACAGAACCGTGAGCGTGATTTTTATTACCAGGCACTAAAGGTTTACAATGGGGCCGAAAGGGGCTCCGCCATAAAATTATCACTGACAGGCTGTAAGGGTCATCGTAAAACTAATAGACAGTTGATGACTTTGATACATAAAAACTATCGATAGAGGATGTCGCATCAACCCCGGAGTGCGGGGTGGACATCAAGCTATGATCGCAGGGTGGAAAGCAATGCGAGGTGGAATCCCAGTCGGTCCGCCAGAGGATCGCGTTTTGGTGCGTTCAGCTAGTGAGCAGCCGGGTTACGCGGCGTGTGATGTGTGTGCGCGATGTCAGGCAAGCCCGCGAGTGTGGGCGCGTCGCGAGCAGGCGTGCCCGGGGCCCCGCGCGTGCTGGTGTACGTGGCGGACCCGCGCCAGCTAGAGCCCGGCGCCGTCGCCCCTGACCCGCCGCCACCCGCGCCGCCGCCCTCTCATCTCGACGCGCTTTACCTCCCCGATAATCTTCACCACCTTGCTGTACCCAGGAACACCATATACAGGACGCACCTTGAATGTACTGATCAGAGAAATCAACACAACACTGTCTTCTACAAGTCCAGTGCCAATGAAATTGATGGCAAACTTAATGTTTTCAGTGCCTCTGACAATATCCCTCATCGTCCTGAATATCTACCGATTCCACAACAATTTCTCAAAGACCCAAATTTAAAGTTGATGAAGTTAAAGGGAATGAACATCCTGGAAATTTAAATTCAAAGCCTGAGTGTGGTTCAGTAAGTGGGGATTTGAGTGCAGTTGAAACATTTCAATCCAGGATAGCTGTGGAAGCAGGTGAGCTGTCGACATATCAAAGATGTGCGGGTCCTCTTGGTCCAGATAGTGGTATGCCACCTATGCATCAAGTGGCTCTGCAGCACGGTCAGAACCAGTTCAGTGAAAGTGTCACGGTACATAGTGGTGATGGTTCAAACTCAAGTGACAGAGAGTTGTCTAGGAGCTATGTAAACTACCAAGTTTTAGAACAAAGTGTATCTCATCAGTCTATAGTGAATCAAAGTATCAGTATATTGAATCAGCAAGTTGGTGTGAGTCGAGGGATTGTTAGTGAAGGTGAGAGTGGAAATACACCACAGATAGTGCGGACTGCTGATGGTGTAGTGTTGGCTGTATTACCGTCAACTGTCCTGCCTCAGTCGGCCGATAGTGCAGAACTGAACTCAAGGACTGCGTCAACTGATTCTCCACAGACAATAATAGTGCCTTTAGGTTGGAGAAGAATAATAAACGGCACATCTGTTCTTTATATAAGGTGGGTACATTTGATTCTTCATTTTTTATTATTTGGTGTTGATATTATTATTCTTATCATAATAAACTAGTGTTGATGTTTTTAATCAATTACCATTATAACATTAAAAGGTATTTGCCATGTATGCAAACAGAAAAGTAATTATCTTAGAGTATTTATGTTGATACATCAAAATAAATTTATTTTAACCATTAAAGAACCATGCGAAATGATTCCCACCGACAAACAGATTTTAACGAATATCCATTTGCATTTTTATTTTTGTATTTATGTGTCATGATTAGGGATCGAAATAGGACTAACTTATATTCCTACAATTCTCAATGGGAGATAACATAAAGCATGTCACTACCAAATTTGAATTTATCAAAAA
Source organism: Cnaphalocrocis medinalis (assembly GCA_014851415.1). Taxonomy (NCBI): domain Eukaryota; kingdom Metazoa; phylum Arthropoda; class Insecta; order Lepidoptera; family Crambidae; genus Cnaphalocrocis; species Cnaphalocrocis medinalis. The sequence goes on along the minus strand of CM026280.1, from coordinate 10,266,637 downwards.
CTGATTTGGAAAAATCTACTTCCTATTGTTAAAAATAAGGTGTCCAACCTTTATTTTTCCTAAAAACATGCTCCATTCTCCTTGTCATAAATTAAAAGGTGAATGTTTAATAATAATATTTTTATGTAACAACCCATCATAGATGATTTTTGAAATGAAGCAGCGTAAACATATACTAATAATAGAATACCTTTTATCGAAAATCAACTAATATTTTTTTAATAATATGTGTAATAGGTGAGATTAATTGTCCTATAATACACAACGTCTCAATACTCAAAATTTTGTCTACACAATAAATCATTGTAATAAAGAGGAATCAAAGAGGGAACTTTAATTACCTATTATAATTTCTAAAGTAACATTAACAAATTAGTAACATGTGCTGTTTATGCTAGGTCTATCTATTATACCAGTGGACCTAAGTTTCATCTTAAATTACTTAGTCAAATCATTTCATTGTACACCTACTTTGGTAGGTGTTTTCTATGAATAAATAAAAATATCCTTTTTTCATTGCAAGCTTTGCTGCAGTCCAAAAAGTCTTTGCATGTCAAATTAGTCCTATTAAAAGATATGCATTGAAAAATATTTTCATGAAGTACCTACCTAACTAGGTATCAGTAGGTACCAGTTTTCTTATTTAAGTATATACTAGCTACTTAAATAAAAAAACTGGATTTTTAGCTGTCTAATAACAAAAACAAATTATCTCATATAAAACGCCGCGACGTTAAAATGTAGATAAACAGAATCTTAAATTAATTATCCTTGAAGGAAGATAGATGATCGCGATTAGATTTTTGTCTCAAGGATATCTAGTTAAGTACAGTGGCCAGCACATCAAGTTACTACAATCTGTCAAATTTCCTCAGTTGATATTGAACCAAACACGTTTGACATAAAGGTGAGGTTCGATTGAAGAAATTTGACAGATTGTAGTAACTTGATGTGCAGGCCACCGTACATTTGCATAATTTGAGATGGGAGGACGCTAAATAAACTCGTATTCCAAATCTGAATTTTAGAAATATTAAGTTTTGAATCAATGCTTAAGATAGCAAATTGATGAAGTATCCAAAGAGAAACACGGCTGGAACGAGCAGTGCGGATCGTGCGTTAACGTTAAATCAATCCGGCACAAGTGGACAAACCAGTCGGGCAGCTGTGCGGGCGCAGGCCTCGGTGCAAGTGACGAAACACAAAAACTATACGATATCTACAAAACTCATTACTTTACCAATATTTAATGTCGGGAATCACTAAATTATTAACATAATCCTCATTGGGCTGAAATGAAACAAGCTAAGACTGATTTTCATTATTGTTTTAATTTTGCTGAAATCACTGAACAGGCAATAAAATAATGTATTAAAAGTACCTAATAACAAGACAAAAATACGTCCCGTTTGGTGAATTTGATACAGTGGCGTTGTGTAGAGTCGGAGTTACCATCTAAATGTTGACGCGGATTTGCTAGCATTATTCCGTAGATGGCTTTGCAGATCGTCAGTTTTTTGCGTTGAACTTTACGGTCTTGTTATTTTCATTTTTAAATCTCGTTAAGAGAGTGTTTTACGTTTTATCGCGTCATTTAAATAACCCTAGCGACGGCGTGGGGCGAGCCGAGGAGATTCCATTGTGGGTCGCTTGTACTCATTACGCGGTTCTTATCTGTCATTGGCAGTACAATGCCAAAGCCGAACAATACTGTAGCTCACGCACCTTGGGCGGTATCGGACCTTCGTTGCTTCGTTATACTGCAGCTATTCAACCTTCGTTGTTCTTAATAGGTATACCGGTAAATTAAATGTTATATTGTTTATTATTCGAGGTCTTCCTTTTTTCCTTCGTTGAAAGTATTAGCTTTTCCTGTTAATGATTTATGACGTCTTAAAAATATTTTTCACAGTTCTTCATTATTGACAACTAGCGGCCGCCCGCGACTTCGTCCGCGTGGAAAAGTAATTCTAATTTTTCTCGCCGTAAAAACCATCCTTGAACTTCAACGAACATTAAAAAAAAAGATTTGGCCAAATTGGTCCAGGCGTTGTTGAGTTATGCGCTTACCAACACATTTTGCGATTCATTTTTATATTATAGAAGATATTATGTAAAGTTGCAACACGTAGTCTTCGTCTACTTACTTATTTCGATTTAATCACAATTGATGGAATGAATAGCTATAGTCTTGTAACTTTTGCGACTGGACTTTGTTGGGGACCAGGATCTCTCCCAAATTGTTTTATGTCTCAGTCTCTGTATCTGTCTCAGTACAAAGATGAAGTCGCTTGACACGCTTGAGCTTCTATCTGAATGATTCCGAAGCCTCACTTGGTATCGGCTCCTTTTGTTTAATAAAAACCAAGTTCCCCCTATTGCGATAAAAAAACTGCAAAGTGTTACTTTACTTATAAGAGCAGCTGATCTAAAACATGAATTCTGAAGAAGTTGGATGTCAGTTGTGTGGTCACTCAATGCCAAGAACCAACTGCCAACTATTGCTTAACTGATTTATGACTCCAGAAGCGGGTGAGGCTCTGAACAAAGTCAACTTGTTTTCTTTCGAAAGTCGCATAAACACTTGGATTTCTCTGGCCTCCTTTGTGATGGGTTGCACAATGTTGGGATCGTCCGTCTTAACGCATACGGGCCGTCTCAATTGTTTCGACAGATTCGATGGGCGTCACCCAAACGTTCTGATCCGATTTACAATTCGTTCCGACTTTCTTTACAAGGCACACACAATGGTTTCTAAGCGTAGTTCCATTGCTTTAGTAGCCACCCGCCGTGTGAAATTCTTTGGCTCTGGGACGTGTACAAAAAAGTCTTTAGGACTTTAGTGAAGTCGTAAATTCTGACCTCGGTGACGTCTATGCCGAGGGCAACTCTACCTACGTCTTATTCCCGAAGTCATTGTTTATGAACAATGACAGTCGATACTCTAAACGATTCATGTTCTCGGAAAACTATAAAATCTATACATATAATAAAAATGTAAAAAAGCTGTGTCTGTACATTGAAGATATTTATCTCAAAATAACTTAGGACGACTAAAAAACAGTAACAGAACATGAATCAATAATTTTTAAAATTTTTGTCTGTCTGTTTGTCTGTTTGTCTGTTTGTCTGTTTGTCTGTTTGTCTGTTTGTCTGTTTATCTGTTTGTCTGTTTGTCTGTTTGTTCGCGCTAATCTCGGAAACTACTGAACCAATTCAAATGAAACTTTTTTTATTGTATAGCTGTAATATCAGGGCAACTTATAGGATATATTACATTTTGAAGACCAGGCTCCTTGATGTAGAACCACCACAGCCCAGCTAAACTATAAGAGGTAGGTCAATGGCACCTTAACAAAAGTTGTACAGATTGATGAGCAGTTTATGATGCCATGAAAAAAAATTAAAGATCATGGAACATCTGGTTTGGACCTCTAAGAGCCCAGCTACACTATAACAAATAAGGAATGAAATGGAATGGAAAATTGTCAAATGTGATGAGCATGTTTGGATGAGATCCTATAAGGAAGGATATTCCGAACTTAAACCCCTAATGGAGCGAAAAGGGGGTTCAACGTTTGTTCATGGGACTACGTGATTCCTTGGCCCAATTTACTCCAACTTTTGCATACACATTCTTTGACAGAATTGATGGATAAAATAAAAGATTCAAACTTTAATAGAATACTCGTACTTACATCCCCTAATGGAATAAAAAAAATTTGGGGGTTACTTTCATTAGAAGTTGATATTTTAAATATTAAATGGGTTTGCACTTGACCTCATCTCATCTGATGGAGAGTGACAATGAGGTCTAAGATGTAGCGTGCTTTCCCAGAAGAAGCCTAATCACTCTCGACTTAAAGACACCCAAATTGTAGCTCTCTGGAAATACAAAAGCCGGCAAGTTGTTCCATTCCTTAGCATTTCGTATAAAATATTAATGAGCCGCCTTAAAAATCTATTAACCTCTAAACGAACATTTATAATAAGTAATATTTTTGTTAAATTATATTTAAATAATCATCTTTAAGTCAAGAGTCATAAAGTTCACGCAAACGAAGTTGCGGGCGGCCACTAGTACGGAAATAAAAGTTGAAAGTTTTTCTAATACCTTTAACAAACCCTCATGTCGTAACGTAACAGTACCTATCAATAAAGCTTATTACGTACAATGTTAAACTGTATTCACACAATATCGCGATTTTCACACAGTCATCTAGGCAACTCTACCTAGGGAGGAATACAAGAACTTTTATCTTTTTGTGTCGGTATTGTATTTCAAAGAGAAATTTATGGACTCTGCCTGAGGTCGATGGCAGTCAGTAAAACTTTACAATGTCCCTAATTTGAGATTTACAGTCCCATTCGGTGATGAATGGCTATTGTGAAATACAATATCGTGGCCACTTTGAAACAAAGCTTAAAAGGCTTTTTATTATATTTAATATTTAAACGCTGATCGATAAAAATTTATAATTCCTTGGTTGATTCGAATTATTTGACGGTAAAAAATGTGCAGTGCCCGTTCAGCTACTTGGCCACCGTACTTAGTCAAAAGAAATCCAGGAGCAGCTCAAATTATTTGTTAAAGAGCATTTTTAACCTACATTGTGGTTAAAAATGTTTGTAGTCCATTAAAAGCTAACAACACTCGCGTTGACCTCAGCGGCAGCTCCTTTGCGGAAATAATACGGATTACGTAAGTCGTGTCGAACATTTTTTATTGCTCCATTAAATGAGGCACACCGTCGGGTGAAGCGTCTCGACAACAAACGAATTTAATATCCATGATACGACCATTAGTACTAAGTTACTGTTAATTGCGAATGTTCTTTCCGGAACGTTTGACTTTGAACATCGTAGCGTTTATTGTTAAAGTACCTACTTAGCTATTTCGTCAAGGTGCCGTTCGTGTTTTCGATAAAAGTTAATAGGTATAACTCATAGATAGCTTTAGTGTTGTCTATTGTAAGTAAAGGTAACTACTGTTACACAAGGTAATTACAAACACAAAAACATGCTATTACTATTTATTAGAATTTGATCCTCGACCACATTTAAAACTAGCATGCTTATTGAAAACAAATGTAAACAAGTATGCTCAAAGGCTCAATAATAATAATAAGGCTCAATTTTAGAGAGCATGTGTAACAGTACCTTAAAGCTACCAGAGCATGACAATGAGTGAGTGATTTGTTATTCGTGCTATAATTAATGTAACACATCGTAAGACGATAAATAAGCGACCGCGTCGCCGAGTCGAGGACGGCCGCAAGGCTCGCGGGTTGCGGCGAGGAGTCTTCTACCGGATGCGCCTGCTCACATGGGCTCCAGACGGACGAAGCAAAACGAAACGTGTGCTCTCAATCGTTCCCACAGAAACTTAGCCGAGGGGATCGAGTCAAGGTTGCCATGCGAATCTTACAAAAACACATTGAAATATGCTTTACAAAAACTAGGCGGTGTTACACGTTCTGCAGTATTCAAGTGAATTTATTTGCTTGGCGATGCGCGGCGCTTGCACTTGGCATGTGGCAGGTGTTAGCCGCGGACCTGAACTTGACTAGACAACATTTTATTCGCCTTTCAACTGATACTTACTGTCAGCTCGTTTTATTTGATCGGGATGTGCTTAATGAGTTTGACATCTCTTAAAACGTATTTACTATAATTATTAAGCACATTGTTGCATTTAGGTATGGATTGAAAATGTTGTGGGAAACTAATTAGATCCACAAAGACGGATGCTAATATTCATTCATGTATTTTTATCCATCCTTTAAAGGAATTTGTAGCCTAAAAGATTTGATATTTCAATTGCTATGGCAGTAAACAAGACAAGCCAAAGGCTTTAACGATATTGAAATTCAAATAAAAAACAAATATTACGGCACATCTGGTTTGTCGACCTGTGCACGTAGATCGGGTTATTGAATATAAGTAATATAAAAACGATAAGAGGAGCATGCGCTTAGTGTACTGAGCAAGTTGCTTAACTGGCACAGAGATAAGCTAATGAAATGTGGCGTGCTCTCCTAGTTACTGGTACTCGCACCGACCGCATACCTGGCCGGCATGGCATTTCTGTGTGCTTTTCGATGGTTAAAACCATGGCACAAATTAAATAAACAATCAGCGTCATTTATCCTTTTATTTAAAGTTATCTCTTAATTATATAATGTATATGAATTAACTAAACGTTAGCTTTTAGGTGGTTAGTTATTATTCAATTGATAATTTTATGATATTAAGCGATTTCGGAGGAGGTTTTCGGTGTTCTTTGTTATCAATCCGCTCTTGATTATTTATACACGAGTCAAAACCAATAGAATGTTCGCAAATCGGTGAAGGTAACGTTCGGCTCGCGTGCCGCGCCGCGTGGCGGCCGTTCACCCGCCCCTGATTTCAGCCAATAAGCAAGTGGGGTGCTTAATGTAATAATCTCAAAATCCTCTGTTGCTATCCACGCTAAACGTTTGATTAAGCGCCAGAGCTAATGTATCGGCTCCAAAATGCCTTTGTACGGAACCTCGATGATTGTTCCTCGGGATACAAGTTACGGATAAAGCTGCGTTACAAACAATGAACCCATTGTTTTACTTTATATTGCATTCGTGTTACCAATAACCAACTCGGATGGTTAGGAATGTAGAGAATATAATAACAAACTGTTCTCTAATAGTTCCTGCCACCTAAGCAACGACTGCAGTTAAACCTGTTCAGTTGATTATGAGGTTAAACTTGCATACGAACGGACACATCGGTACAGTTATCAATATATTAATCTTCTATAGCTTTGTTAAACTGTACATCGCTTGATATAAATCCTCCAAATTAAGATTTTTTTAAAAATAAATGCAGTCATATTGATAAAATAAAATAGATTTCAAACATCTGGTGACGCGGACATTAAAAATGAGCTGTGTTTGGAATCCTTTGACGGCTGCCGAGGTAAGAGTGCCCTTTATCGAGCGACCCCGACCCATATCAACCTCGTTCCCCTCACATGAATAAATAAAAGCTCAATTTGTAGCTCAGGCGTTTAACCGACGCATCGATATAAGCGCCTCCGGTCTAAAATGGCCCCTCCTGTTGTTCTCGCAGGTTGGCTAAACGGAATAAAGAGAACATTTTATGGTTCCCCAAGAGGTCATTTAAACTGGACGGGTTGTCAACGGGTTATGTAAAACCAATCGCGTCCAAAAGCTGGCCGCGCTTCTTCAAGTTTATTGAATTGCGTGGGGATCCTGACGCTTTCATAATAAATGATACATAAATAGGTATAATGATGTAGTAGACAGGTATTCAGTCTTTGTGTGCGGTAATTTATTTAAACATAATGAATACTTTCGGTTTGAATTATGTAATTAACGGTGACTTGACTTGTTTGTATGCTTTCTATTTGTTGTTTATATTTGAATGAAAATTGTTATAGGAATTGATTTATTTGCTATTATTTTAGATACATTTTGAACTTGGTTCTATTTTTATATTTCCTATCAAAAGTATACATCAGGTAACAAACACATTTAAGCCTTAAATGCGCTTGTAAACCCTTTGCTATAGTGTACTTAAGCCTAATTCTTCTACCGGTGAAATATATCTGACAACGTATCCAATTTCACTGTTTACCCTCGTAGTGAGCGTTGTAAGGTTCATTTTCTAAAAAGGGGGATCAATGGTGACGTGAGCTGTTGAAGGTAAACAAACAATTGTGTTCATCGTGTTTGTAAAAAGGGAACGAAATTGTTTGAACGTGTAGTACTTGGATAGGTGACTTGATGTTTTGCTTTGAGGCGTTACTTGCTGGTGTTGCGAGTTTCAAATGTTCTGTTTTAATCGTGGAAATAAGTCTTTCTCGTTACCGTTGCTTTGCAGCTAGTCCCTATAGTCAGTCGTAATTATGGTTTATACTAACTGGATATAGAAAATATTCGCTGTCCCGTCGTGTCGTGTATGGACAATTTAAACGTAATTAAAGACGAATACGACATTTTTGACGTATTATTTCTTTTGGATGATAAAATTTAATAAATTACTGTTCGTTTTAAAACTTTTTCTGTCGTATTTTATTGCCAATTAAAATAAATAGTCGCCTATTCATTTTAATTGGCAATAAAATGGAAATAGCTCTTATAGATGTTTCATTTTACTGAAATCGGCGGTTAGTGAACTAAGTTAATCTATTTAATACATTTATATAATAAAGGAAAAAGCGGTGTCTGTACATAAACATACAGATAGTTATCTCAAAATCACGTGAGGCGATCAAAGCAGTAACCGAACATGAATTAGTGATTTTTTAATTTCTTACTGTCTGTTTGTTCGGGATATGCATAAATAATTATGAAAAAACATTTTGTGGAAGACCAAATTTCATGCGGGCGGAGCAGCAGGCGTCCACTACTTAATTAAATAATAAATAAATGTGCCAGACAATCACACCAATCAACCTGGTCTCAAACTAGGGCAACCCCTGTACTATGAGTACCAGATGACGATTCAACTGGGGGCGTCAACCCAGAACACCCAGACCCAAGACAACTAGAAAATATAGTTTCCTAAGTTGACCGGGAATCGAACCCGGGACCTTTCGCGCTTCGGGCGAACACCTTAGCCACTGCGCCATCGAGGTCGTCCTTTAAATTTATAAAGATTAATAAAGTCCAATAAATATACAATTAAGTTTTCGAACAATTCCTTTGTGTTATTATAAAATGTTTTTTTTTGTTCATAAGCCAATTATAAAAAAGTAATAACAAGACTTGTGGATATTCACCTATCACTAGAAAACAGAGGTGAAGCAGTAAATGAGGGTGCTACAGCGCCTATAACCTAAGCACACCTAAGTCCATCATTATAATGTTAAGGGGTAGAATTAAAAGGCGACCGCATACTCGTGCTAGTTTGTTGCGGCAGAGGGCTGTCTAAGCAGGGTTGCCGTGATCATGAATCATTTTGAATTGATCGATGACTAAATTGGGTTTGATCGTACATAGACACTCTTTATTGTACAAAATAATACAGAACTTAATGCTAATATGATAATTTACAAATGCAATCTCGGCGGTCTACTATCGCTAATAGCGATCAGCGAATTAACAAGGCTTCATAGATGACGTTCGAACTCTTCTTAGAGGCTTGTATTTTGAGCAGAGGCCCTTCACCAAACTCAATATAAAAAAAAACACAATAGTGAAGTAAACTATAATTAAAGTAAGCAGAGTTAAGATCGCTCCGATGATTACGTAATATTTTGACGATCCCTATATTATATTAAAAGAAATCGTAATCTCACCAACCCTGCTTCTAAGTAGCCGTGACTCATGTAGGGAAACCCTTCCGTGACTCAACTGGCGACTGGGTCGCGGCGCGCACCCTGTTGATATCGATAATGTTACTGTCGGCGCATATGGCCATGTCGCCATTAGACACACAGCGGCTAACTTTGCGGCTTTAGTTCGTCTTCCATATGTTTTAAACTGACCATAAAGCGCATCTATGCAGCCTGCAGCGGCAGGGTTGGCACGAATTTATCATACTGATTTTTTTAACATCCATCGCCATCAATAATTGTACCTTAAGTATTATGAACTGACTATGTAGGTATTAATCACTTTTCTATTATATATATATTAAAACGTTAATGTTATGATGGAACGGAATTGAAACTTGAACAAATAAAAACTAAGGACGTTTTGCGCAAAAATAAGTATAAAAATTGTGGAATTAATTTCATTAATCTTATTTACTTATCCTGTAATAGCTAGTTTTACGTTTTTACCTTTGTTTGTGTGCAATAAAAGGATATTTTTTCATTCATTCATCTTGAAAGTAGTTAATACCTAATTAGGTTGCGTTTCGATTTTTAACAACCCTGGAGAGCGGTTTCACTTGCTAACTTGTTCAGCGATTTCCGCACACTCATAGTTTGATGAGCAATCGAAATTCGGTAGCTGTAATAACGTAGACGTGAGGACTTCAGAATAGCGTGTTTGATGAGACGTGTAAAAATAATCCTAACTAATATTATAAATGCGAAAGTAACTCTGTCTGTCTGTCTGTCTGTCTGTCTGTCTGTCTGTCTGTTACTCTTTCACGCCAAAACTACTGAACGGATTTAAATGAAATTTGGTATACAGATGATCTAGACCCTGAGAAAGAACATAGGCTACTTTTTATTGCGGAAAAGGGGGTTGTAAGGGGTTAAAAGGGGGGTAAAAACTTTTCCACGCGGACGAAGTCGCGGGCGGCCGCTAGTGTTCCTATAAAACAAAACATTGCTATTGAAGTTGGACTTGCAATACCTAATGTCCCAAGCAATAATGGTTTTGATTCTGACTTCACTTTACCTGCCGGAGTAATTTCCAAAAACCTTCGTAAGCGACTGATACGCGCCGCTCAGTTAGCTTGCGGCCGCGGCCGAGGCAGACAGTCGCTCACTGTCCGCCTATTGTAATACCATGCATGGGATACATATTCCGTTATATTTACATTTCAGGTACTTTAATGGGCGTTATCTTGAATTAGCATGTTTTCCGGTTCTGCGATTTAGTAATTTCATGATGATGCTGCCGGTCATAAATCTACCTGATTGTCTTGCACAACTGATTGTTAACAATTTAATTTGATAAGGCTTGTTATAGAATGAGTTCCTTATTTTACAAAACTGACTAGAGTATAAATAAATTCATGCTCTTATTAAATCACTTCGTCTCCTGTAGGAGAAAACCTGAATCTAAAACATACAGCGCTGGGTTACATTTGAAATGTATTTAACTATGACACTTTTTTTTATACTTCCATCAAGGAACTGAGATAATCTTAAAGGACTGAGAGATGAGAACGATTTGTGCAGGCACAAAAGTATTCACATGCAACATATTTCTCAATCGAACTGTCGCCGTGTTTGTATGGCGGTACATATTGGCTCCACGCCAGAATATTTCACCCATTATATGATGCTCCGCCTGCGTTCACAAAGGGAATGAGATCAATCAGTGTATGCTAGAGACCATTACTAGCTAGCAGGCTGGTGAAGATTATAGGCTTGTAACACAACAAACACTTACTGCTTTTGTTAGTTTTATTTGTATAAGTATCTAGCATCTACTACATTATAGAATCTATAGGAATGTAGCCGAAACTTTTTGTATAAACGTAACACCTGCAATACTTCTATTTTATTGAGTATTATTATACTCCTGACTCGTAAAATCGATTATGGTATGTACAGGCAACCTGTCGTTAGGTACCAAATACAGATTGTCGAATTTCTTAATGCAATTCTCACCGTTAAGTCAAACACATTTAGCTCAATATCATTTGACAAAATTATTTTACAGGTCGTAGTTACTCGACGTTTGGTTGCCTGTACCAATCAATAAATATCTAACAGCTTAATAGTGTTCTTATAAAATCGTTCAACGAAAATCAACATCTTTATTGGATAATTTACAATTCAAATCCTTCAATTTATTAGCATAAACCAGCTCGTTTAGTCGAGTATAATATCTTTGCAATTCTTTTATCTATGTTGTCTAGTTACGATTGTACAGAGCCTTCGAGTCGTTTGTCCACGAGGATAAAATGTTCCGAGTCGATTAGTCATATTCGCCAAGGCCATTAAAGCCTTCGCTTGACAGTCGGCCATACCTATGTATCTTGTGCGGTTTGTTTTCGTAGAATCTCTGATTCAGTGAGTAAATCTTAATCTGGTTCAAAAGTATATATTCTTTCCGTTTAAAATTATGAGTTTATATTATTGAGAATCGATGACTGCTGTTAGGAAGTGGTATGCAACCTGGTCACAAACAAATTTGAGGACTGGACTCTACTCAGCTCGGCTCGTCTTGACTTTTGCTAGAACTCTTAACTTTAGCAAGCAGAAAAAAAATCTAAAATAATGAATAATCACGCAAAATTTGTTCTTTAAAGTGTGGGAATGAGTCGAGTTATCACACCACAACTCGTGCACTAATCGTCTCTTTATTTAAATAGCCCTAGAGTGCCCCAATAGCTCTAACCCAGAATAGGTACAATAAATAAACACAAGCAGTCAAACGGGTGGTTTTTGCTCAAATGTTTGCTTGTGCACGTCGAACCGTGTATCGAGCGGTGACTCGACTCGCAAAAACCTTGTCAAAGGAACAATAAGTTTTAATTGCAGTGGCAGACTGCGACAATGCCTGAAATAATTCCGCGTAAGACAGGTTGACGGGAGACATCAACGTTTCGACGAACCACGTGACGAAGGGCCCGTCAGCCCTCATCTACCCTTCCCCGCTCCCTTTCCCACGTCTTTGCGGCTTAATTGGGATTTCATCTCATGTTAAATTTACAACCTTCGACTAAAATGCTAATTGTGATGACCTTACGCGCTATTAGACGTGCTTTGTTAGCCATATACTAGACTGAGATTATTATATTCAGCAGCAAATAATAGTTAGTCAACTAGGTATCCAATTGAGTATTAGTTTGTCTAATATCTAGTGTTTGATGATTAATGATGATATTTGATTTGTTGCATTCGTTTTGATCCATGATTAAAATAATATCGAAAAGCAGGAAAGAACATAGAGCGGAATAGAATGGGCTGGGGCCACTGGTTTGATTAACTGCATACTTTTACAATACACCGTCTATTTAGCGTGGCTAGGTACTGATAATAATTGTTTAATGTAAATAAATAACTGGTAGTTAGTTGATTCAGTAGGTGTAGTAAGTGGGGTAGTAGCGTGAGCAAGGTGCTAAAGGGTTTGCGTGCTAAGTAATTATAGGCAGCTGTCTACGTGAACACTCCCGGACCCCAAACATTGCGCATGCGATTGCAAAAAAAGCGAATTTCACCGCATATGACCGCGAACACCCCGTGTAGTGGCCGAACCGCAGACTCCGTGCATGAATAAAAAGCGGGTAAACAAAAATCTTTTTTGTGGTCGCGGTTTACCTTTAGGTACTGTGTGTACCAGACCGTGAACAATCGCCGTGAATTATCATGTGGAGCGTTTATGAAAGAGGCTGTTTATAAAACGAATCGAGGTGTAATAATGCCGCGCGTATGCTGCTGTCATCGTTTACGGATTGTGTTTGCAATATTTATTGTTTGTAATAGTCCATTAGGGCATGCCAAGATGTTATCTCTCTTTTTGAATGATATCTTTACATTTTATGTGGCAGCTTTGTAAAATAGTTTTTGCTTATACTCGTAGTAAGTACCTACCGATTAGAGTAAATACTTAAACCATCTAGATCTAATTAAAGGTATTTTTATTATTTTCGATATCCATTATTTAATGTGTAATTAATGCAGCCTTTGTTGATATAAATTATGTGTTATTGTTATCTGATTTGTTTATTCAAAGGGTGTACTTACTAATAGTCTAACTGCCGTACTCCAGAGACGTTAATTAAACCTTCATTTTCACTTAAGTAAAAATATTAATCTTTATAATGGACATAAAGACTATCCATAAGTAAGATAATGAGCTCTATCCTGCAGTATCTGTTTTTTGATGAAATCAATCTCAAATGAATGATGAGGAAGTACTAAATGGATTAGCCATAGTGCCTATAATAAAGTGGCCGCAAGTAAAAGTTGCCATAAAAAATAATTACAGGTCATTGCGGCCATTTTTTATAGAGAACCTATTGCTAAAGCATTGTGTACTTCCCCACCATTAATTTAAGATAATTTTACCAAAAAACAGATACCTTGTAGGATCGAACACTATAAAGTTTATTCGCTATCTTGTTCCGTTCCGATGTTACAGCGCAACGAAATTCAATTTGTGAGAAGTCAATTTCCAGTGTTGTTGATGATGTTGGGCTTTCCCCGTTTTGCTTTGAACAGCGTTATTGAGATGCAGCGACGTGTAGTAATAGGGTAGGGTTTAGAAATTAAATATCGATTGACCGCAGCGCAGTCAGTTAGCCGCGTGATTAGCTCCCGGCGCGCACACGCTTGACTAGAAGCTTTTGCATCATTCGCTTTCACCAAATACACCCCCGGCCGTTTACACGAATCACTGCCCTGCATCTCTGTTAGTCACTGATCGCTTATAATGGACCAAGGTTTCTTTATTTTGACCCTTTCCAATGTAAAAACTTGTTTTAGTACTACTGATATCAACTCCACCAAGCGTGTAATGAATTATTCGTAAATGAAACGGAATTTAATAGTGTCGATATTGCATGTTTGTGACTTGTTCACTAACATCCAAGCGCTAATTACTGCAGTGGACGCAAATAGCCTGATTTTATTACGCTTGAAGAACTGGTTTCCTAAGCGTGTTTTAACGATGTTTTATATTCGCTGCCTTTACATGATCATACTTATGTGCTAATGACGTAACGTATTGTTCCAGCCCGAGTGGTAGCGCGCTCAGCACCCTGCCGCAGTTGCGGGACTATCTCCAGACGTCGGGCACCTGTAAATGTGGACTGCCCTGCCCTCTGAGACCGGAGACTGCTTTTAGTTTCGATCCTAAGGTAAATTATCTGCAACTTGTACAATCGTGCTATGAATAAACCTATAAAAAATCCCAATCATAATAAAAATTGTTGATCTTGAGCTTGCATGCAATTGAATTATGAGTGATGTTTTAAATTCTGGTCAGTGCATTCCTGGTAGCAATTGATCGACAGCAGGAATGAGCCGTTCCACTTTTTCTGCGCTCTGGGAATGATTCGATCTCGGCCGGTTGCGCAGCGGCAACTCGAAACTTTTTACGTCTCGTTGACGATCCCTCCAAGCGCAAATGTGTCATTTATATCCATTTATGAATGTTTATGGCAACATTCCAACAAAAAGGGAGCCCATTTTGGAGATAATAATATTATTTACTAGAATGTATTCGCCTCTGCGAAAATGGAAAAGAGGATGTAATGTTTTCACTATAATGTTGATGTGACTATGTATGGAAAAGGTTTTATTACCGATACGCCTTCCATCCATAAAGTGTATTAATTTAATTAAATATCCTCGATTTCTCAACTTGTAGCCATAATGTTTTCTCTCCCATAAAATTTATATGTGTAATAAAATAATAGCGTATGGGATTCTTTCTTAAAGGGGTAAGAGGTGCATGTAAATAATAGTGATGTGATGATAATATACATATTGTTTGACCTTGCACATGAATCATTGTAAGTTGTGTGTAATTCGCTTTATTTCGTTCAGGCGAATATAAATTTATTACTGCATAAAGTGATAAATATTGCAAAATTATCGAGTGAAGGGCCGTTTGAGCACAGAAGGCGAGTCAAGACATTAATAATTAGGGCAATTACCATGTCAGTGTCACCTTGACACATCGCGTGGACGATAAAATACGAGCAATAGCCTCACCGATTCATCTGTACACGAGTATACATGTAGACATGTAGCCTCCGTACCTACGCTAGGCTCATTTTATTTTACATGAAACACGGATAATCTGATGGTTTTTACGGCGAGAAAAATTAGAATTACTTTTCCACGCGGACGAAGTCGCGGGCGGCCGCTAGTATCTTGATAAAATTACCAGTTTATGTAACAGTATTTCATTATCTTCTTAAATATAATTAATGCATTTTCATTATGTAATTAGGTACAGTCGACCCCAAAAATATGTACACTTTAGGACCTTGTCACAATACATAAATAAGAAAGTTGAAGAACTTCTTTCTTATACGACATATTGATTGTATTGTGACAAGGTCCGAAAGTGTATACATGTTTTTGGAGTCGACTGTACCTACATAATAAAAACTATGTTGGTACTTGGATGCGGGTGGCACAGGACCGATCTGTGTGGAGAACTTTGGGGCAGGCCTATGTCCAGCTGTGGACGTCTATTGGCTGAAATGATGATGATGATGACTTAGGTACAGCCACACGTTAAAGGATCAAAATCAGCAGTTTAGTTTCAATATTAATTGACTGATTATAGTAAAATTACTTAAGGTAATTTATACGACATCATTTCGCGGTGTGGTTTCGATACCATAAAGTCTAAGGTAAACATTTTGTGAAGTCTTCGATTCAAATTCTTTTACTCAGTAATAATTTAATTATTAATATGCCGAGGACGGTTATTATGTGTATATGTGTGATGATTATAGACATACTTTTATAGCGTCTAGACGGACTCTACACCACAAGCAGTGAATGGCCGCGCCATTGCGATTCATGTCGCTCTGCATCCTACCAGTCGTAGGGTGGACTGTCAAGACTTAACTACAAAGTTTACTTATTAAGTTTATTTATCGGTTTATCGGTGTCCGATTGCAAATAAACAATCATAAAGCAATTTAGCAAAAATAAATAAGCAACAGGAGATAAATGCACGTCACATCCTTTCAAAATTACCGATACATAATAACACCCTTTTGATTTCTCTGTTTAAATGCAGTAGAACTTGAAGACGTGGATACCTCTACTTTTATAGTATACTAGCCTTTGCCCGCGGCTTTGCTCGCGCCCCTCACTTCCATAAAATGGGGGATTATGAAGGGGCAAAAAGTAGCCTATGTTACTCCATCCCTTCAACGGATTGACGTGATTTTTTAAGTGGAGATACCACTTAAAAAATCACGTCAATCCGACGCTCCGTTTTGCCGTGAAAGAAAGATGAACATACAGACAGACACACTTTCCCATTTATAATATTAATATGGACATTCAACCACATGAAATAAGGAACTGAGTTATAAAAGGTTTGATCATTTTGTGTGAGTTAACACGATAATACTAAATTTTCTTTTATAAGGTTGTTACTTACCATTTCAATGTGTGTATGAATTTACATCCCTAATACACCACCTCTGGGCGCTTAGGTGTGTTAGTAAGCACGTAGTGCGCGATCCACGTGTCTTTGATAACAAGAAGGGCATTATCCAGGGTTGAGCGAGCAATACTATATTTATTCAGACCATACGACCATTGCTTAACAAGTGACTTGTTATTTGTGGTTTGCCCCACTTATGTTTACAATGCGTACATTGTTACTTTATTTTTATACTTGATTCAAACCAGAAACCTTATCATTCAACTCGACATTTGAAATGTTTAAGCAACTCACGTTTCTATTGTGTGGGGTCATAGTGCATTGAAGGTTGGTACATTTCTATCTCTTTTATTGTGTAATTTCGCTCTTATAAAATTAAACCAAAAACGGTAAGCATCTGAATAAGATTAAGTTCGTAAAGCGAAAGGCAGGAACTAGTTTAAGACCTGTAATATAATAAATGCATGTGGTAGCCTGCACCGAAGGCAGATTTGAAAATTGTGGATGCATCTAAAATTCCGTTTCGCTTGTCCATTTCAATAAAGGTGAGCCTTAGTTGCAGTCGTGCGACGGACAAGTTAATTCTGTCAAAGCTTGCTGCGACCTCCTCGCCTCGCCTTTGTGTGCACTTGAAATGTACAAATTGCACCACGGCCCGTAGGGGGGAGGTCGCTGCACTCGCCTCCTATCCCCACACTCCCGCTCTCTCATCGATTCCTCTTTGTTCCGAGCATTCGTCTTGAGATGCACTCGGCGATATCTCGATTTCACATTCAGCCGGAGCAGTGAATTGATCCACTCGTATCTTTACGTGCTGTCGGCGATGGATGAGATTCCATAGACGTAACTAGTTCTTGAGCGTCGCGTCGAGACTCGACTCTGGAATGCTAGTCTAGGCTGTCGTTTTAATTTCAAAGTCAACGGGTGACAAAGGCCACATTTGTTGCGAGATGCACTGAGAGACTGAGACGCTAGTATTTGAAGAACGGAGATGATACTATACAGCGCGTACGAGGTTTAACGTGCATTGTGCTCGTAGGTAATTGTTGTAGTAACCTACCATTATAATCTACTTAAGTTGATTATTGTATGATTATTTTATAGTGGCATAAGTACCTACTAGTGCACTAGTTATCTTCAAAAGTTGATATAAGTTTTAAATTAAAAATACGTACCTACAGGTTTCTAGGCAGACAATTGGATAGGTACTTGACCAAATTTTTTAATATCGCTGAAATTTTGCACATAATTTCGCATTATAGTTCTTTATGCTGATATGACAAAAAGTTTATCAATAAATGTTAATAAGTATTTATTACATACATAAATCAATTATATTTAAATTATCGAGAATCAATGTAATTTGTAATTGTAGCAAATAAAGAAATTTTATATTTGTACATACTTGCTCGTACACATATCTTTTGATATAAGTAAGAGCTAGTTAGTGGGCGTCTGTGGTGGCGAGAGTTGTTAACACACTCGTTTGGTATTCATTCTGTGAGTTTCCGTCTATTAACTCTTGCTGTTGGGGGTTATGCCTGTGTTGCTATTTTCTTTTTATTCGGAGGATTTTTCGAGCTTGTAAAACGAGTTAATCCTGAAAAGCGTGGAAAAGCGCTTGTAAAAATGTTTATTTGGATTTCGTTCATGGCATTCTGTACAGGGATTTATCTTTCATGTTTGCGACTTTTGTAAGTGAATTCAGAATACACTATGCTACTGGTATCTGTATTGTTCAGTTGATATAGGTAATTGTGTAATTTATTTTGTGGTTATAGAAGCTACAGCCATTGCTCAAGAATCGGTGGAGTCTGATCGAGTGCAACGGAGCGTATCCCTTCTACGCATTGTTGAGAGCTATAAGTAATTGTCATGAACATGATGGTCTCTAGCGTTTACAATGCGTTTAATGAATGTGTCACATTCTACGCTCCGCTATATCATCGTCATTTAGACACTCTCAAGTCAATCGTTTACTCATTTATCTAATCTGTGATATTTCAATCTAATGACTTAATTATGAATGATTTTTTTTTCAGTTGTAGGGTTCCGTACCTCAAAAGCGGAACTCTTATAAAGGATCACGTTGCTGTCCGGCTGTCTTTTTGTGTGGGTAGTTTTGTATATCGGGAACGCCTGACCTGAAAAAAAAAATAGACTTCTTTGATTCGACTCTTGAAGTATTTACTGATAGCGTATCCTACGTACGGAACTATCGGTAGTCAAATCCGACTCGCACGTGGCCGTTTTTTTACATATTATAACATATTGACCTCCGACTTTTGTACCTCTTTAAAAATCAAAGGCATAGTTAACTGGTGTCTAGATAGGTCCACTTAAAATACAATAAACTATTTGACGTTCATCGTATCGTTTGAATAAATAAATAATTTTAGGCCGATTGGCAGTGGGCGTGATTATATCAACCACAAATTAATTTACTGTGGCCGCCAAATACAAACAATCTGTACCCGATTCTGTGTTCACTTGTTATTTGAACAAGTTTCCGCCAAGGCCGCGGCTTTGCTTGTGTGCCCGTGCTTAAAGTTAAATGCGCGATATTTTTTGTCCGATACCACTGCCAGATTGTATCCACGCTCTCTGATCGTGTTTCAACAAAAAACGCAGGTGCTTAACACTTATCACGTATTGTGATGATGCAATGAATACGATAAACAGCCGTTTTAAATACCATGACAACCATAGTTATTCTATTATAACTTTTTAATACGAAATAAACAAAAAAAATTGTTCAAGCTTGTTGATTTTACAACAACTAAAGAACAAGGCAAATTAATATCTATTAAATTTGTTTACAAACGCCCCGGTTGGTCTTATCATTTAAATACCGGGCCGTAATTTTGGGGACCTGGGTTCGATACCCGGGTTGAGCAAAAAGTGTGTTTCGAATATTTCGAACCAAGCTCAGGTTTGTGATTACCAATCCGCATTAGGCAAACCTCTTGATTAAGCCTAATCTCATCATGCATAGTAGCGATGACTTTATTTATATGATGGAGGTCTTTGCCCTGCAATGGGACAGTATATAGGCTGATACTTGTTCAAAAATATATTAAAAAATCATTCCTAGAAGTCCAGCTAAACAATTTGATTCTCTCGGTGAGATGGTGGTGACTTATTCGCATGACAATTTATATTGTCTCGACTTGTAAATGAAGGTAATTTATGTTGAGTTTGCGCTGTGGGTCGTGGATGCCCGTGGAGAGGGTCATTCCCGGTGTCATAGCGTCGTGACGCGCGCGCACCCCCCGGCACTGACGAGCCGATACCATCGCGACCGCAGTTTCAGCTGCAGCCGGGACGTTTATAGACCATTACCTTCCTATTTACGACCTAGACGATTCAACCCATAAATTCGCGACTAGTCTACATAATTGTCTCATCGGCATTCAAATCGAAATGTTATGCGGACCCTTCATTAGCCCGACTATCAGAGACCAAACCAAAGCCTTATAAGGTTAACATTTGCAAAGTCAACAAACCTTACCTATGCATAGGTAAGGTAAAAATACACAATCCATCGTTGGATTGTGTATTTTTAAAACTTGAAGTGTCAAATGCTTGTTTTAGATAGTAAACGCACATTGACGCCTTATTAGGATAATTACGGTACGAATCCCTATAAATGGAAATGCATGTTAAATAGAAATGCATTCCTGTCATTAAGTGGACCATTTTAGGACACGCACTTAAATGCCCAACTGATGAGTGTTATAAATTTGTTGATAAAGATCTTAAAATGCATACAATACGGCTATCCTGCTAATATTATAAAGGCGAAAGTTTGCCAGAATGTATGAATGTATGTACTTAGGTTTCTTGCTCTTTCGCGCGAAAACTACTGGATTTTGATAAAATATTTCTGTATTTTCTATTTAGTATTTGTCTATATCTATGCATAAATAATGGAAAAAATATCAGAATAACAGATAGGCTGCTATTATTTATATAGATATATTGTTATTATCCAAAATATGTATAACTATAAAATTCTATCACCTCGCGAGTAAAATTGCAAGGCCCAACTTGCTAGGAATATTTAGGTATACAAATCAATATGTCCGCTAGTGAAACCTATGAAATAAAAATAAGATATGCAGTCGTACTGGATTCTTCTTAGCTATTAATTAGCACATTCAATTTTTATTTCAAAAGGATCATTACTTTTATTGATCTCATGCCACCTTGGCTGCAAAAACTACGTTTAAAAACTTCTCTCACCATATCCGGAAAGTTCGATGGAATCTTATTGTATTGTCATCGTGAAGAACAAAGAAATATGGCTCTTCCGCGTGGCAACCGCGAGCAAGTGACATTTAAACGATCGATCGAGGTCGTGATCCTTATGCTCATTCTCGTCTCGAACGATTTTGAGCACAACGTAACCTTAATATTGTTTACGGATGTTTGCTTAACGTAAATACCTTCCTGTGAAAGCTTTAAGGTCATTATTTTTTTTACTTCTCTACAATTTAAGGTCTCTCTACAGATATGAAACTTGGAGATTGAACTAGGCAGTGTGCCTGAACTACAAAACTCCAGATTTAATTGCCAGAAAGAACCAACTGATATCGTACAACGTTACCTTTTAATTAAATTAAAATATTGGTGACAAGTAATATAGGTAATAAATCTCTTTCGTAATCTGCGCAAATATTATATGAACATGTTTTTTAAAGATGTTTGTAAATCAAATTTATGAAATATAAAATTATGCTAAGACCGGATTTTATTAAAATGTAGTGTAATAAGACTAATAAGCGCGCAGAAAATGTATGCTGAGCTATTAGTGTAAAATAAACGTTGAGTTAGTTTCTAAATGCCTCCGACTTTCCCACAGTAAGGTGAAAGTGGCCGAGCGCGGGCGCAGGGCAGTACGTAACATTCCAAAGTACAGACCTTGCTTCTAACGTAACTATGCGACTAATTCTATATTAGCGCTTCACTTGCAGTTGGTCTTTTATAACTATTATTATTATGTGTAGGTAAGGTACGCATTTTCGGAACTGTCAAATAATGAGAATGAAAGCTTTCGAGAATGAAAAACCTGCTAGGTGCCGTCTCGGAACAATTACCTAATATAATTTTGTTCTGAGGGTGGCGTAATGTTAAAGGTGATTGGTTATTTTTGACGTGATATGTCGAAATGTAAAAGTTACGTACAAAATAACTAATACTGTTGAAGTTGGACGTTTACATTACGCCATCTAATATAGTTTTCTTTCCCGGAAACCGTCATTGCGATGTACAGGGTGTAATTTTGTAAAGCCACCAGAAGGTACTTTTAATACTGTACATAGAAAATTAGTTTGGATTTTACACATCGCAGACTTTATTGAATACATTATAAAGTTTAATTTACCAGTTACAATAACGTACCTAATCATTATCACAATCCTATTTGGAAACAGTTTCTGTTCTGAATGTAGTTCCCACATAGTAGCTAGCGTATGTCAGTTAACGTGCGTGCATATGGCACAATAAAATGTATTTACCGACAGTTGTAAGCGACACGCTTCGCCGCTGCCGCTCCGATGGAGAGATATGTATGTAGCTAGCGACCGCCCGTTGGCTTTGTCTACAATCTACAAGCTTTGTTTATTGGCCATTGTAAGCCGGAGATCAGCTCCCGATGTAGAATGGAGCCGTATACAATGATAGTCTTAGGTGTTGCCCGACGGACTGAACCCGGTTAGTCACTTTGACAGGTATATTGTTCCTTGTAGTAGGTACATCTATATTGCCCGTTTCGTGTTGCTTGTTAACTTCTCCGCTTTTAAGTCGGAAAATACATAAACAAAGTCTTTAGAGGCGTCTTCCTGTAGTCTAAAATAGAAATTCAAGTTTTGCTACTGATGCCGAAGTAGTATTATATGTGTCTCTTGGTAAGACTTGTTTCTAGTTCATGACAATTCACTCTTTCAAAAAATTGGGTAAATCAATTTTCTTGTTTGTAGACTTGTGTGAACTAATAGAAAGAGCCTTTTCAGATCTGTGATATTGACACTGGGAGGGACAACAACGCCACGTTTCTGATAGATTCTCAAACTGTGGTTACCTACCTACCCATTAGTTGTTTGTTGAGATAATGATAGCAGTGATCTTGTTGGTCTGGTCTGTGTTAGGATTGCGAAGGCAGACGACAGTTGTTTCATTGTAATTAGCAGACTCACCACATTATGTTTCATGGTCCAAACTTACGCTCCGATGCGACGGCTTTGGACGCAACCGGGAATGACTCGCTGCGATTGATGATGGATGAACATCAAGGAAACATCTATAACTTCATTAAGGTCATGCTCTTAGTCAAATCTTTATTCCATTTTTTATCTCAAATCTTTCCGGCCATAATTTTAAATGGTCTCTATTTACTTTTGGCGGCCCTTGAAAAGCCTATTCGGAATTAATTCTTTAATCTCTTCTAAATAACCCTCAAAGGGAGCATTTAGCCGTGATTGTTCGGTAAGTATAGCAATATTGTTGCGCAGTGTGGCCGGGAGCATCCCCTCGTGCCGGTATCCGGGTCAAGGCCATCGATATTCAATAGGACAAACAGAAATACGACCCTCGCCCCAATACATGAATATAGTGGTGCGATATTTACTACTAAACAAACTCCGACATGTTGAATTTGTCCGTGGATGTAGCTCAATAACACTGGAATATTTTAAGTATTGCTTGACGTATATCTACTCACAACACATACGCTCTGAGTAAGTAATTTAGTATTTTGGTTGTGTTATAGAATGTAATTTTACATGAAAGTGAGTAGTACAAATTAAGTTATTATTATGGATCTGGTTGAGAAATCAGTTGTGTAAATACGTAAGAGTGTAATAATTGCTCACTCATTCTGTTGTATTGGATTGGAAATCATATTGGCATGCATAAGCATACATTCAAAGAGTATATTCGCGTATCGTTTTATTTATCGATACGTAATGAGATTGTTACGTATTTATTCGGGATTTGCCGAGCGATTCGTCGAGTATAATCTCGTTCGCAAGACCACGCTTATTAGGATGTTCTTGTGTTACTTATTTCTCTCCACGAAAGCTTGACTCGACCTAAATAAAGATTAAAGAGGGGACCTCAATCTCTCCTTTAACTGCCGCTAACCTTTCAACGAGGGATAATTGCACTTCAAGTTGAACGAGTTTGTGTTTGGATTTTGTTTATGTATGTTATTATGTTAAAATTTAAATATACGTACATTTAATGAAAGAGATAAAAGACACGAATGATATAATCTTCTTAGTAAAACACTCTTCTCACACTTGAGAAGTCGTGTGTAGCAATTGAATGAGTTCGTTTAAAGCTTTGGTTGGAAATATTTATTCAAAGTTGTCATGTATTCTTTGCCTGATCAATATGTGTGATATGATTATGAAACTGTTCGTTATCTACAAAAGAATTACATTATTACATTTTCCGCGAAAAAATATAATTATAACACTCAAAATGCTTTAGTGCTAAATTGTAAGGAATATTCAATTTGTGGTTTTGTTACAAGAACTGCTATGAAAATAACAGTCAATGTTGTAGTGAGGTGCGCTATAAGTGCAGGGTGGCTCGGAGGGGTGGGTGACTGGGTGTACAGATACAGGCAAGTTTGGCAGCCGTAAATGTCCCCGTTAATTAGTGGCGGGCTCCCGACGATACGGCGACAAATTACTCGACATTCAGGGCCCGCACGCAAATAAAACGAGCGCCTATAGGGATCGATCGGCCCGCTTTAGCCTCATTTGTTATTACCGCTGCTGTGTTGCAGTTTGACAATGATCTGTCCCTAGACTCAAATGATGTTATTAAGATAGCTAACTGTTCTGTATAAAATCTATTCTGGGAATAAAATCTATTAACCTAAGATCCCACTACTCGATTCTGCATTTAGTTGTTTTTTTTGATGAAATTAATTTTAAATAAATGTTGAGTAGGTATTTTTAATGAATTAAAGATACAACATTTATTAACATCGGTCAACATTCCTATTTAGGCTACATAGAAAAAAGCAAATCCGTTATTGTCACCGGGTAGTGCTATTTACACTGAAGTAAGTGTCGTGGTTAGTCTTTTTTAAGATATAACAAGTATATCGTAATTTTCAATGTACACATCTACTCAATATGTTAATGTACCTACTTAATAATAACCTTCAATATTTAACAATATCGACATTGATATTTTGTAGAACTTCGTTGTTGAATGTCTATGTATATTAGTAGCAAAAACTCAACTTGCAGGACGACAATAATGTATTCACAGCACAACTGAATTATTCAGCAGCGAAATGTATCTATTAATTAGAGCGCAGTCATTACTTAGCATGACATGTTCGATGCAGTGGGGATGTCCGTCGCACGGCGCGGTGTCCATCACATTGATTGGTTTCATATTGAAATGACCTGCAGTTAGCGTTGTTGTACCAGCTTATCTATCTGCCCAGACAGGCCTCCCATTATACTGGATTTGCTATTACCTCTAACTACAGCAAATGTCGTAGCGTTTTGATTGTTGACGTATGATCAATTGTAACTACATACGTCAACAATCAATACGCTATACGCTATGCTAATATTGCTTGCTGAATGTTGAAACGTATTTTTTTGTAATTAATCGTAAGCGATCGCTTATACTTTGCAGCGCAGGTAGAGACACAAATGTTCTGTCGGCCTTTTCCCCTTCACCCCGATCGGAATTACACATTTTACTTCATCACATCAACAACGAAGTGCCTATACTCGTACATTGGCTCTGCAATTGTTGTAGTCGTTTAATCTCCAATCGCTGTCATTATTTTACCGCCGCGAGGAGAAAATGTACATGTAGGTAGGGGTTTACGACGGAACAGATCTGGCGCGTTTATTGTCTGCACAGCACGGACCACTTGTCATCCTGTCGCGTGTGAACTTGACACTGCAAGTGACGGGATGAGCTCATGAACGTTGCAGGAAACGTTTCTGCGAACCATATTTCGCTGCCGCAATTCCTACCTAACATTTTACTACCAATCTTCAAATTCAGAAATTAAATTTGAATAACACTTAAACGCACGCATAACATTCGAACATAGTAATAATTCGACGTTTAGCTGCGAATGTGATTGTCCGGTAAGTGGTACAAGGACAAATGCGACGGCCTCCCGTGCGCGGTATGAAGGCACTTCATTCTGTTGTGTCGAAGTAACGATTCAATTAAGAAATATACGTGTTATCTAGTCTGGGTGGAATAAATTGAGTTTAGGTGTTGTTGGTGGTAAATGTAAGATAACACCACATTCAAATGAGAGCGTTGTTGATTGAGGTAATCAGCGACCACAACCATAAATCGATTCTTAGTTTACCTATGATAGGAAATAGGCAATCAATTTTGGAGTCTACATACGAATTAAATAGTCAGTCTGTACCTACCGCGTTAACGGCCTCTGTAGACCTAGATTTGCGGTTTAGTTTATTTAGATTTACCTCCATCTATTAGGATTACAAATAAAGAGTGTGATTGAAAATTTAGTGTATTCTAGTATACTGTAGGTTTTTTTTTGGAATCTACAGCTTCCGCCATAGCATTATTACAGGCTCTTGAATCAAGTACGTAGGTACTAAATTACGATTACTTTTTTGTATACAAATATCATGTATCTAACAGCTCTTGCCATTATATTTTATAATATAACATCCACAATTAACTTTAATACTTATCAAAAAAATATTATCAACATTGTCACCAACCACTTTTTTCGCGACTCCTTTGAAGTAGTGTAATTTGCGATTTGAATTGGGCTGATTTAATAAAATGGTGGAGGTCGCACCGGGGTTGACACCGCACTGAAAGTGCTCTCCATTTTTAGACCTTAAAATTTTGCTAGCACTGTATACTTGCACTGCAGATCCACTTTGCTTGGTGACCGCTTAGGCAGCAAACTGCTGAGATAATTGACAAGAAACCAATGTTTTTTGGTCAGCCATATTAGGGGCAAAAAAAAACTCTTTAACTCTTACACTCAATCTTTTAAACAAAGATTTTTTTGATAGAGTTTTTTTTCCGCCTAGGACTGATTCAGAAGATTGGCGATTCGGTTAATTGGCTTTCGCGTAATTAGCATTAAACAATACCTACTAGAAACAACACCAAAAAGCAATAGAACAGTGCTGAGTATACTAAACGGAATGGAACGTATTTACACAGATAAGTTTCATTGACGCTCTGCTCAGTTTTGTATCAAATTTAAATAAATAATTAACATTTTTAGATTTTTGTTTTAAGTCTTGATTTTTATAGTTATTAAACTCAAACTTCCTTATTACATAACGGAGACTTAAATTAGTCATAGTTTAAAAATGATCCTGTCCCTTAAAATTGACAAATAAAAGTAACAGATTTAAACCTTTATTAATTTTAGATCACGGATTGTAATGTGGGGGCTATAATCAAATTATTTGTATACTTTGTACGAGCTTATAAAACATAGAGTCGATTAGGCCCATGCTCTTTAACAGCAGTCTAAATCGTGTAATTAAGCAAGTTAAGCAAGTGTAATTAAGAAAATAGCCGATGGTGAAAATCCAGTAGTTGGCAGGTCGAAAGTTCGTTAAATCAGTTGTTTTGGACAAACATTGGGAGTGGTAGCACCGTGCAGCTGTGTCAGCGGGAGCGTGGAGCAATTTGCGTGTGCAGCGGTGCACAGTGGGCGTCCGCCCATAATGAATGGCGGACGTGTTCACAGATTGGGCACAACACTATCGCGCCCAGCTCGCCTCGCTGCATAACAATCCAATGCACACTTGGCTCAACTTAATAGCATCCACGCTACTGCACCCGGCTATTGGCCGTCGATATTCTAACTTTGATGTATGTACTGGAAACGATTGCATGCAAATGCAGTGAAAAGAGCTGGTTTACAAAATAATAAAGTAATACAGAATGTCCCTTAAATGAAAATCAATCAAATCAAATAAAATGTTACCTACGTAGCCATCGTGGTGACCTACAACTGAATATTCAAATCATTCAAGTAGATCTTTTTGATCTGAGGCACAACAAAAGCACAAAATAGAGACCCTATCCGTTTCACTCAAAGCTTTGCGCTATGAATGCAAAGGATAAAAAGCCCCTTTTTGGCTTTGTTGATACTTGACTTTCAAGCAGATAACGATACAAAATTTAGTTGTAATGAGCAATTGGAGCGTATTCTATCCTTCCCTAGCCTATTAAATTCTTCTATCCATAATATATAGGACATAATAATGCAACCAGTTTGGTTTTATAACGCTGGTTCTTTCTTTCTTTCACGTGTCTTATCAAATGTACGGGTTAACTCATAACTAGCGGTCGTGGCTGCGAAATCAGGAAACGCAACACTTGATGATTGGTTGGGCTCGTAACGTTGGTAGGCCGCGCAGGCGCAGCCACCGATCAAACCTAGTTACCTAACAATAAACCGTTTGTCACAAACTCGGACATTATTCATCGTCAGACCGGGATTAACCAGATCAAGATACGAACGGATAGCATCGTAAACGTTACTAATGCATTATGTATTCGCAACCTAATTAAGTGGTTCATGAATTATGTACCTTTCTACATACATGTCATCGTTAGTTATTGCTTTAAATTACACTTTATTGAGCTGATTTGCATTCCAAAAGGTTATTATTAAAAGTTAAACGTCTGTATTTTTGATTGACTATTTTGGACTTTTGTAAACTTTAAAGACGAAGGATTAGGTAATAGTGACTATTGTAGACTTCGAAGACGAAAGGTTAATAGTGTAATTTGTGGCTTTGTTAAATGTATTATTAACACTATCCTGCCATAATTAATGCCATGTAACCTTTTCGGGATTTTTAATTACTATCACCCCACGCGCACCCGCCCTCGGACCGCTCCTGGGTTAGATATTTATCTTCATAAATCTGAATTTAACACACATGCAATATATTTATATATTTGTTTTCAGGTGGTCAGTAAACCGTATCAGGCGAGTTCGGGCGCGGAACTGACCAAGTTGTGCAACCACAAGCGGAAACTGCTGGCGACGCTGCAGGCGCGCGCGCACTCGCCCGCTACTCCGCCGCCTCAACACATAGAACAGAAAAAAGGTAAGAAATCATTAATATTATTATAATTATTATAACATATATCATACAATGTCTTCTGAGGAATTACTGATACCTTTCTGGCAGTATTATTGTAGCACATGCTGTCAATTGATCCAATACAATCAATCCGATCATACCATAGACGGCGTGATATCCTCAATCATGCTTTCCCAGGCACTTATAACATGCAAATGACCTCGTATCCACTTTTCGTATAAAAATATTTTTTTTTTTGTTACTTGATACAGTATTATAGTGACATTGATAATGTGCATTTTCAAAGCCTATTTAACTATTTGGTAGTAAATTTAAATAGTCTAACTAACCCATTTATTTTGAATACTAAATAACAGTTATAATATGTGAGTTCACCTAAATTATTACCTACATAAAATATATTTGGTTCTAAATAAGGAAATGCTTAGATTTCTCTCATTGTATTTATCGATATTGATCTCATTAATATAGGCAGTCGGTTAAACTGTTGCTAGCAGACAATGGGCCGTTAGTTGAACTTTCTATTCGTGGATCATATTATTGTACCACTGCACTGAGAGAAAGCGTTAGGAAACTGTATATCGCCTTCACAAGAAAACATTAGTCCCTGATAATTCAAAAGGGGCTTTATTTATAGACATCGCAATTTTCTTTAAGTACGTCGTCACGGTAAACAAATTACTCGTGAAACTGGATCTTTAATTTCACAAGTAAACAAGGAGAAATGAGATAACAATAAACAAATTATTATTCATGTCATAAGGAAAGGGAGGAACGTGGACTGAGAATATTTTTGGCGAAATAACAGGGGCATGTTGCGTTGAAGCGGAGAGTTAAGTACTATAGCACGATAGCGGCATTCTTACTCGGGCCTCTGCTGTGTGCGGTTGACTTTTTTTTAAATCCGCCTTATTTTAGTTATTTAGAAAAGTTTAAGTTCTTATGTTAATCATTATTATTATTCCAGGAATATTTTGGCACTCAATTTACCGCGCAAATATAAGTTGAAAATAAGTATAATTAACATAATATGAAAAACCTTCGGGCGTTGCGGCCTTATATTAAACGTACAAATTATTGTGAAACCCAACTGCAAAGTTAGCAAGTCCTGCTTGTAACATCTGTATAATTGCATGGAATTATGGTTTATCAAAAGTTTGGAATTGCATACCTCCGCTGCGGCTGCGCGCAGTACGAAATCATTAACGGCTGAATGAACTGCCATAATCACGCCCAAAGTTTATGACCGTCGTTTACGCGGCGCTTTGTTTAGAGGTTTTTTAACGGTCGCGTGAAGCGAGCAAGTCGCCACTACGTGAATGTCCCACCCCTACGCGCATTTACCTTTAAATTAAAAGCTTTTGTGTTGCACTCGGGCTTGCTAACTTTGAGATGAATAAACTAAGTTTCCCCAGTCAAGTGGTCTTAAAGCTGCTTTTGTTCGTGGGACTTCAGTCAACTGTTTTATAATTTGAAAAGCCTTTGAGATATGAAGAATGGTTTTAGCGGAGTTTCATCAGAGAGTGGAGTCGGTCCGGCGTTATTATACGATTAACTGACGGGGTTTCCGAGCGCAATCTCCGCGTGGTCCCTCCTTCATCCAATTACACGAGTGTGAACCGGGCGGGATTAGCCGGGAGACCGGAGACCGGACGGCCGCGCCGGCTCGTGCGATCGCACAATGGAATTAATAACACTGACCAATATAGCAATGCAGTTACGCATCGCCTCCTGCCACCACAATATCACATGACGTGCCCTACTCATCTCGAGTCTTTGAAGTTGCGTGCATTAGACAATGATACTTTACTAAACGTTTAGTGTTTGCTAATGACGACAGAATGGCATAGTATTTAAAGTAGAGCTGGAGATCTATTGATATCGTGTGTGTATGTATTGACTTATCTACATTTATTATTAATAGTGGGTCTGCGGAGCGTTGCCAAGTGGTCTGCGACCATTATTGAAACCATCTACAAGTAACAGCATCGTGTATTAATTCCTGTCTAATTTATCTGTTCAACATCTCTAACTAACATAGCACAGCTTGGTAGGCAATTGAACATATTGATATCTACCAAATATTTTTCATACAGAGTAGAATGCTCTTATATTTATCTAAAATAATACTGAAATAACGATTTGGATTCCACTTGGCCACTTAGATATTTCTAAAGGGACTAAAGCAACACTGAAAAGTGGTTGCTCGGAGGACGGAGTTGTTTCTTGTAACAAAGAGGGTAGAGCGGTCTCTTTGTTGATAAGTGGCAGCGCGGGGATCGCGGGGGCGGGCGGGGCGCGGGGTGCATTTAGTGCGGCATGAATAGCGGGTAACTGCACTTCGTCAGCCGTCCGTCCGGGAGTAACAACCTGCAATGCACCCAACACCCCCTTGGGACGCAGCCACTACCTTGTCTCCACTTGCCCTATAAATACCTCATTATCTAAACGACACGCCAGATTTGTAACCGTTTACTTACTCTAATTAGCCTTAATAGTCAACAAAATGAAAATCTCACGCAAAATGTCTCTCAGTCATATCCAAGTCCGCACGGAGATCTACCTAAGACTCTTTGATTTAGTAAACCCTTCCCGCAAAATTATATGAGTAGTCCCACGGGGCCTGTTTGCGCGCCACTAACTTAACCGCAGCCACTGCGTACCCTATTACGCCCCGTTTTAATGTTGTTTATTATAGCTTTAAATAGTCAAAAGAGATTCACAAATAAAGTAATTTCAAAACGATGGTAATAAATTGAAAGTAAGCAGGCCTAGAAAAACGATACCGAAAAGGAGGAGAGATAATGTCTGTACCTAAACAAGATTAACCGCAGAGAGCGGCCGGCGAATCGGGAAGTCTATACGGCGTGCCGCAGAATTGCGTAATTACCGTAAAGGAAGTCGGCCGTTTAGAGCAAACAAAAACGCAGGCGACTCGATCAGTGGCGGGAACAAAGGCGGGTGTAATTTGAAACAATCGGCGGTGGTGCAGAGCGGCCGGTGGCGTGGGCGCGCGCCCCGCCGACTATTGATCTGACGAGTCGCGCCACCCTCGGCCGCCGCCCGCCGCGCCCCGCGCCCACACCAGCCCGGCGCCCCGTGCCGAGCGCCGAGCGCCTCACCAGCGCCGAGCCCGAGCGCCTCGGAGACCACCCTCGCCGAGCCCGCCTCGTTTCGCACACAACCCGTATTTTAATTGCAAATCTGCCAGATAATGTGCAAATAGATAACGGTATTATACTCGGCTCGCTAACTAATTATGAAGCGTTATCGAATTACAAGCTCGACATATTTTAGAGCTCAATAAATTCATGAATCACGTTTAAAAACAACGATACGAGATAATTTACCGTAAGATGTACCTGCGCAGGTTGTGCGATCTGAACGCTAATTGCAATCAAGTCTTTAATTAGTTCTCGGCGACCTGGCGGGTTAATCTCGATGAGATGTCCCCGGTGTCTCGCAGCGTTATTCTTTTTGCTTTTACATATAAATGGGTCGATGATCAGCGCTCTCTCCCCGTTCCGATTTGTTGTGGAACCGCTTATTTTCCATTTCCCTCGCCCACAATCTGGGTCGTTCGCAGTTTCCCTCGGAAATGATCTCGATAAGGGGAAATGTTTTAATAGATTTTATTATCGTTTCAAAATCGAGTTTACGGTGTAACTTATTAGATTTAAGAGTATTCCTGCGGAATTGTTCGCCATACTTTTGTAATTTCTATGTTTTGATGAGTTTATCAGGTTTAATAATATTGATTCCATCAATCACTAATCAGGACTTTTTATTTGGTATTAATTGGTGTATAACATGATAAAAAGGGTGTGGACCAACGACATTGTGGAGTTTTTATATTCTTTTAAATTATTAGGTCGTCTGGAGAACAGCGCAAAGTCACTCGGTCGGTCTCCCCGCGACTCTTTCAATGACGTTGCGTATATTGTTGTGCTACCCACTCGTTCGTTTATCTTATTAGTTGCGAGTGACCTCCTCATTGTTGCCTTAATAACGTACTGTTCCCAATTATCATGAATTATTTTTCTTTCTATGATTATAAATGAAAATACTGAAGAAAGAAGGTCAAAATTAAAGTGTGTATATTTCCATTGTTTTATTTATTGTATTGTGTCTTTTGTTGAATGACCTCATTTCGGATTTTGTCCTTCAAACCCTTCCACTGGGGGGCTAGCCGTAATGTAGTGTCCATGTCTCGGTACCGTAGGTGGTTACGGAAGGACTTCTCGACTTTTCGAGTGGAGAATTGGAGACCGCGAAATCGGACAGCGTAGCGTAGGGCGCCCTCCAGCTAGATAGTGTCGATATGCGATAGGCCCGTTAGTATAGACTGGATACGTCAAGCCGAAGGAATACAGGGAAATGTCGAACAATGTGGGAGTGGCCTGAGACAGGCTGGTGATGATGATATATTTTCGCACTTAACTTAAATAAATATACATGTATTTCTATCTACGGGTGTTGCTGAGAAATAATATTCCAGTGTTTTCTGACAATGTAAAGGTTTTATGGCGCGTTTATGTACGTATTACGTATATTAACGCGAGGTAAACTATACTCGAATGTTGTTTGAACAATAACCTCATTTATAAATGAAATAAGTTGTTGGTAGTAAATACTAGATATTTTCGATGTTAAAATAATAACGTATTTGGTTGTTATTTTGGACACATTCTAGTGAGTATTGTCTATAAATCATGAAAAAAGTAGTAACAAAAATTGTGTTATTTAACAATATTTTTTTTATTTCTTCCAGTGCCCGCCACGGAGGTGGCGGTGCTAAAGAAGAAGATGAAGAAAAGACCAAACTTTCCGCCTAACATGACGGTGTCGCAGCTTATGGTACAACGGGACCGACCTCTTAATGAATTCAAGGTAAGGCATTAAAACAAGGGTTGAGTTCATTATTTATTTAGACAGACATGAAAATAACAACTATATCGTACCTATTACTTAAAAAGTTTCAACTTTGTCTTATTTTTTATCGACACTCTTTTAATATATATATTCTTGTTATTGTATTTGATGAAAAAAAAACATGTTTTTCTCGCAATGTAAAATATAAATAATTATTATGTGACTACATTTTCACGTCTTCATAAAAGCTCATGGTCAAAGTTCTCAAACTATGTCCATTCATCAACATATCTGTTGATATCAAATTTATTGTTTCCAGCCGCAGGATAACGAGCATAATAGAACCGTCTCGCCGGGGATAGGGCCCCAGCGGCCGAACAACGGCCAGTCTTGTCTACCCGCATTCGCGCCCGTGCAGCAAAACGTACTAAATACCCTCTCGCAAGACAATGACGCCAAACAAGATACTCACGTACAAAGGAGTTCCCACTACCTCACCGTCAATAGCGGCTGGATAACACAACAGCAACAAGAGAACTTGGACGGACAAAAGCCCGGTCAACCGTCGGCAGGCAACGCCAATGCGCCACTCAATGTTGGTTTACCAGTTTTGGGAACAAATGGACAAGTCATCGGGGTCAATACAGGCTTCAATAAACAAACGGCTAATTATAAAAACGTCATGGGCGTTATGACGCAAAATATGCTCGATCAAGATGTAAAAGATGAAAAGAAAGACATTCCTGTGCAACAAGTCGGTCAGGCTCTAAAGAGTTCTGTCAAAGAAGAGGAATCACAAATTTTCTGTGGCTTGAATCAGCCGCTGACACCAGAGGTGATGCAAAAGATAAATGAACAGCAGCAGATTTTTATACAGCAAAACCAAAAACAAATTGAAATGGCTATGAAAGGTTTTAAAACGCAGCTAGCAGAAAATGTTAATCAATGTAAGCCCCAAAACCAGAGTCAGTATATGCCGCAGGCGCAGCTGGTGATACAGAATGGTGCTGTAGTTAAAACTAACCCTGCGAAAACTCCGCCCTGGCAAGTGAAGCGGAATGATACGAGTACCTCGAACCCTATGGTCAGCCCCAATATGAAATCTCAGAAAACAGAATATTTAGATTATGAAGAGTCAAATGCAAATATAGCAGACGATTCCTTGAACTCGTACAATTCTTTCAATAACAATGATCATGCAATGAACCAAGCGATGTGCTCTCGCGTTCCTCCGTTGCCCCAGCATTATAACATGCTAAACCAACAATGGCCTAATATGGAAATAAATAAGAAAAAGACTAAAAATAACAGCAAAGGAACAAAAAAGAAAGCTAGTCCCACTGAAAATAAGGTTGTTACATTTGGCAATAATGGTATGCGATTGATGCCAGAAGCGAAAAATGAATCCGCCAATAACAACGTACCATCGTTCATGGAGGATCCTAATGGTTACTTGGCTCAACAGACGGTACTCCTAAATAATACAATATCAAGACAAGTAGGAATTAACTCTTCATACGACGTAAATCAATATGACAATTCCAACAACTGCTATAACATTCAAAATCAGACCGACAGGTCGTGCAAACCTAATAATAAATCTTTCGATGTTCCCAATACGTATCGAAGTAATTTGGTGCCAAACCCGTCGCCTTCACCCAATAACACCCCAGACAGCAGTGTGCTATCTGATAAGGGGATAGATAATCCGGTCCCGCAATGTTGTAAAGGTTGCAATATTTCCATGAAAGGCAACGGATCTGATTTCGTAGAAAACCAAATGCGAATGAAATATATGAAACAGTGTGGCTACAAAATGGAAACAGATGGCAACCCTGCTACATCTAGTCCTAAACATGGGTTTGACGATAATCCTGTAACGTCGTCGACGTTTATTGAGCGGAGTCCGATGTTGAATGATAGTTGTGGACCAATCCAAGCTGGGACAGTGAGTACTAGTAATGTGTCACCGACTGAGACGTTACAGCCCCCTGAACCCTTCACCTACGCTGTCCAACAGTTCTCGAAGCACGGACACTCCTCACAGTAGCCACAGTAATGGGGGCAATAATACTCAAATGCAGTCAAACTGCTCATTTCCAATTCCAAGTCCAGTGTTTTCTAACCCGGGATCATGCAAAGAAAACTTCAACAGCAATCCTTCGACACCAGGAAGTCAGATGTATTCCTATAACTCCCCAGGACCGCAAAGCAGTCAATCCATTAGTGGAACTCAAATGATGCACTTCATATCAAACCACAATGTGAATAAGAATCTAATGGAAGTTGATAACATATCAATGGTGGGTGTGAAGCCAGGATTGAAACCTCTACAGGATTCATACAGGTTAGAAAGTAGAAGAAGGATAGAAAATAGCCATGCCTGGATATTGTCCGCCTCCTCATCTAGGCGGTGGACCAGCTCACTCCTTGATTCAAACGTGTTACGTGCAAACTTTTGTCACGACGATGGCAAGCGGGTTTTCAGTGACTCGAGATACCGTGACGTCAGTATTGGCAGGGAAAGCAAACACTGCCACGACGTCTATCAACGCTTCGCAGGCTAACTTTGTGCGACCTCCACCACCGCCGAGCGTTAATATGGCCACCACGTACGCAATCCCAAATAATCAACCAGATCCGTTCATCAATTCTGTTAATTTACCCACCAGTTATCCTCTACATATAGCTGGCACCACGGCACAAAACATGATTTCAAAATCACCGCTGGAAATGGTTCAGAATGTAATCGGCAGTCTGCCATCCAAACCTGAAACGAGTAATA
The DNA here is from genome assembly GCA_014851415.1 of Cnaphalocrocis medinalis. Lineage (NCBI taxonomy): Eukaryota > Metazoa > Arthropoda > Insecta > Lepidoptera > Crambidae > Cnaphalocrocis > Cnaphalocrocis medinalis. The sequence goes on along the minus strand of CM026280.1, from coordinate 10,230,089 downwards.
CACAAACGACAGGTTTACCGCAAATAACGAGGCGGATCGGCCATACCCCTGGACAGATTTTAATATCTTCTACGGGACAAATAATCGTGTCAAATAACCAAATGCCGCCTCCTCCGCCAAAGACGACTACTGCGGTGTCCCCGGTACAAGGTTCAAATGCTGTTACTAATGTCACGACGTCTGTAACGCAGGTCGTCCCGGCCGTGGGCGGCGTGTCGCCGATCGTGAACCAACCCACAGTAGTTGTCAATACGTTACCTGCACCGTTTGTTATACAGCCTCCGATGATGGCAGTTGACGGACAAGTCGTTCAGCAAAATGCAGTGTTACCCCAAATAGTAGCAGGTGGCTTAGTATCTGGACAGTCCCCTAACGAAAGTCCGAGGCAGATTGATATGAAAAATGGTCAAAGTTTTGTGCAAGGCGTAGCGATGCTTTCTCCTGAAAGCTTGAAGAAGCGTAGCAAGAAGAAGAAAACTGCAGCAGCGAATATAACGAACGTGTTACAAATAGCAGCACCGCAACAAAATCCAAATAATCTCATGGTCCACCATTCATCACCACAACACAATTCTAGTCCACAGTTTTCGCCACGTGGCTTTCAGTTATCACCTAATAATAATATATCTCCAACACCGATGCTACAAGCGTTGACTATTGTCCCTGGAAAATCAGGAACACCGGCACACATAGTTATGAATGGACAGGGAAATACTAGTAACTTTGGATCTCAACAAATCATCACAAATACGTCTCCATCACAGCAAATTAATCTATTGCAACCGGTGAACTTGATCAACAACGCTAGTAGCGTCATGCAGAACTTCCCGGCCTTCCAACAATTTATAGTGCCAAATCTAAGTGGAATGGTAATGACGGCCGACGGAACTGCTATAATTCAAGATAATTCAACGGGCATGCCAATGCAATTACAGTTGCAGACAGTTAACGGGCAAAATGTGTTGACTCCCGTACAAAATCCAGGTGTTTTTGCGACAGGTGCCAATGGCGGAGTCGTAATTAGAGCTCAAAATCAACAAGGAAAGATAATTCAGTCCCAGCACAGCCCGGGCGCCCAGTTTTTGTCGCCTAATAGTCAAGTAATGATGAACAGCCCCAATTTTAACGGCCAACTAAGTCCCCTATTAGCCAATTTAAGCCCGACAAATGTCGCCTTTAACGCTAACCCACAAGTAAGATCCAGTAATGTGCAGGCACAGGAATTTATACAAACCAATCAAATGGGTCAGGTGATGGTCCCGCTTTCCCCGAAGCAAGTTTCAATCGCTTCAGCTACCACAAACAGAAGCAATTCGACATTCGTTCATCAAAACACGACTATAGTGCAGCAGCAGACGACCCTCGTGTCGAACTCGCACAACACCCAAATGTCCTCGATAACTTCGAACCTGCAGGGAAACAACCAGTCGCGACTGAGCATAGATCCGAACGTGCTGCTCGCTCACAAGCAGATATCTAGTCAAAAGCGGAATTTCATAGAGATGCCGCCGGAGAATCACCAGGTCGAAGAGGTGAAGGAGGAGAAGCACGCTTTTAATCAGGAGAACGAGGTGAAGATAGAGAACGCGGACGGGTATGCGAAGTTCATGAACGAGTTCAGTCCTATAATGGGGCAGGGGTCGTTGAACACGTATGTTCGGCACTCGGTGTCGACGCAGACGCTGGTGAACCAACAGCGGGGGAAGTCTCCGAGTGGGCAGGCGGTGTCGGGTAGTAGTCCGCCGGACACCACCACGCACAGCCCGCTGGGCGCGCTGGAGCCGGCCGCCAGCCCGCGCGTCTACCAGGCGCGCTGTGTCTCCACCCAGGGCAACTACGCAGACACCACCACCAAGTCGCCGGAGCCGGCTGACGCTAATTCATCGGTGAGTTTCTTGAACAATCATTATTTTAATTTTTTTTATGATATAAGAAGCGAACGACCAAGCGGGTCACTTGATGGTAAGTGAAGACTGGTGTGCAGCAGCGCCTGCTCTGTGTTTCGTTGACTGAGGATGTACGGGAGGCCTAATGGGGGTAAAGGTTGGCAGCGCACTTGTGACTCTACTGGTGTTGCAGGTTTCTATAGACGTCGACAATCGACTGGCTCGCGGGTTCGATTCCCACACCAACACAAATGTTTTTTGTTGAACAGATATTTGTGTTGGGTCCTGAATGTTTTTTTTTTATGATGGGTTACTTGACTGTCTTTACTTTTATGATGGGTTAGTTGACTGAGTAATTTTATTTAATATGGTTTTATTTAAATTTCAGGCGATGGTCCAGTGTGTTTCCAGCAGCGAGCAAGACATGGCGGAGTCGCGCGAGCACACTTGGCCGACTCCACGCAATGACTTCAACGCCGATAACGATACACAGAGTAAGTGCCTGCAGAATATTTAAAATGAGTCGTGGAGTATTCTACGTTGTGTGTTATTGTATGTTTTTGTGTATATTTCCATATATTTCATAGACAAATATTACATAACCACGTGTTAGTATGGGTCTTGAAAATTGCAAGAGCGGCGCCTTTTGTTTTTGTATGTGTAGAATTTAAGTGTATGCGTGGTATTGACATTACGTTTACTACAGCTGATATTCAAATATGAAATCTGACATTTTGAAGTGTCACTTTTCTCTTTTATCTCAGCGTGTCATTCCCGGTTGCGTCTAAAGCTGTCGCTTCGGAGCCCGGGGTACGCTATATTAAAGGGCTACTTGATGATCATAATATCTTTGATATTCCGCGCCTTGCACACACACGCATCGATATTTATGTATAAGTATAGGTACAAAACCTTTTTGTGTAGGTAAATTTCTTTCGGCAATTCAATAATGGTGGGCTGTTCTAATAAAATGAATAAATACTGAAAAGAAAATGACTTAATAGGACGATGCTTTTGGTACTTACGTCATTTGAAACACGATATTGAATGATTTATTTCCAGACATGATGTCCAATGTGCCACTGATGCGCCAAAACCGTCCTCACAACCCGGTCGAGTCCTCGGAGCTCCACTACAACCAAAGCATGGGCGCTGCGCCGGTTAACAGCCAGCACAACGTTATGCCCATGGGCCCCAACTACTACGACCGGACGTTTACCAACAAACCGACCTACAAAAGAAAGAACGACTTTGGCGATGGACAGACCTACAGGACCGATAAAATTATGAGGACCAATTACGGTATGGTGCATGGGCTTCCTAAAGAAACGGACTATGACATGGGAATCAGTCAACCAGATAAAAACCATGCGAGGGGATTACCTCCCTCGGGTAGCAGTTCAGAGACTTCTGCCATCCAGAAAGTATTTGACAGGCATAACTTGGGTTCTGGTGACGGTAAGTGATAGTTGTATGTTTCTTTAACTTCTTGCTCCGCTTCAACTCTTTGCTACTTAAACTTTTCAATGGGAACTGTATTCATCAGCTTGAGTGTCTCGACTACGCTGAAACCTATAAGATCCGGATTTGTTGTGGTAACATATGCTAAAAAAAATTTTTTCAATGACAAGTTTCACCTCTACAGAGACTACGATATTTTTCCAACATTTTTTGAACACTATATACCAAACATACATTTACACCCGACAATTTTAAAGCCTTTTTAACATTTGAAAGATATACTGTAGTTTGAAATTACATAAACACTAATACGAAATTAAAGTCTTAACAACCTTGATAGTATCAACACTAAATGTTTTTTGACTAATTTGTACATATGTACTCAATAACCTTTCAAAGTGTTCTCAGTGAAACTCTAACTGCCACAGTATACTAATATCCGGAACCATTTCACGCTTTAGTCACAGCTAACAAAATTCCAAATTATTACAATGTTGTGTCTTGTATTCATTGGTTTTGGATTGACTGTCACACAGCGGACGTACTAAATTGAAAACGATTTTATTTGTTTCTTTATAAGACAGAATACATACTGATGTGTATTGTGGTATATTTCAGCTTCTACATAATGCGATACTATTGGTCATTGGTTTTCTTTTGGTTGGGTTAATACAAGATACAGCTGTTAATAAAGGGTGTACTGGAAACTAATCAGAATAAGTGATGTGCAGCGTTGAAACGTTCTCACCCCGGCTTTCTGTCGCTTTCCATTGCACCACACTCGAAGTAACTAAATTGGCTCACAAATTGGGATTCCATTACTAACGCATCATTGTCATCATTTCATCTGTTCATCGTTGTAAGTAAAGCACATTTTTTTTCATATTACTGTAATATTCTTCTCGGCTGAAGGGAGAATACATTCTCATGTTCTTGTATTCTAAAATATAATCACATTCGTGTAAATATTGTAATTGACTTTAAATATTTGGAGATTGTATTTTTCCATTTTTACTACATGGCTAACTATACCTTTTATTATTTTAAAAATGTAAGTAATAGATACATAAATTACATTTCTGAAATTAAATTATAAAAAAAAGCTTTAAAACAAAGTAAAAGTTTGATTTCATTGTATTACTTTTGACAGCAAAAGCGTGCCTAAATTTCCATTTTTGTTAGTACAATGCAAAAAAATGAAAAAAAGAAATCAAATTTTTATTCCAACTATGGTGTCGGAGGGTGAAGGATGCGTAGCTAAGAAACAAACGGACTGAAACGTGCTGATAAATCGTTAGATGCGTCGAGCTCGGAGGGGGCAGAGGGCAAGTCGCCCGCGGGTGGGAGCGGGGGCGAGCGCGCGCGCAAGTTTGAGGTGGGCGACCTGGTGTGGGGCCCGGTGCGGGGGTACGCGTCGTGGCCGGGCAAGCTGGCGGGCGCGCTGGGCGACGGCCGCTGGAGCGTGCGCTGGTTCGGCGCGGGCGCCGGCGGCCTCGTTCCCGCCGCGCGCCTGCTCACGCTCTCCGAGGGGCTCGAGGCGCACCACGCCGCGCGCACCAAGCACAGGAAGTGAGTCGCCACGAAACTTTGTACCATCGCTAAACCCCCGACTAACTGTAACTAACTTTTATGGCAATTCTAATCGTGGGGGTACTCTTGAACAAATTGCGAACTATGAACAAAGCAAAATGTCTAACTAAACTATTAATAGATAGCAACATTTTTTAGACAATAACCAGGCTTTTAGATAGAGAAAGAAACGAAACACTTGCGTGAGGTAACCGACATCTACCGCCATCTATTGGTAAATTTTGGAACCAATAGCAGATTAGCATAATGTTATATCAGGCTACTATCGATTGAAGATAGCTCTACAGTGAAATAAAAATGCATGTATGCTAGGAACATTCATGAGGCGAGCGTAATCTTTCCTAAAAGACGCTTCAACCAACTCACAATAATATGTTAACCAAAGTTATGAAGGGCCCAGTATCGATAAATTGACACTCTATGTACTATTGGAGACAATTTCGACACCCGCAACACCAGAGGAGTCACAAGTGCGTAGTTTTAAGACAGCTATGTAACATGGTGCAATTTAATAAATAAATAGGAATACGCTCGCTGTTTGCAGGTTTGCCGGTCATATCGGTTGTATCATTGCTGGTAATACGTTTGCCAAACTATTTTTGCTACGAACTTATTCACCGTAAGTGTCCCCGCTGTACGTACATTGTCTATTTACAAACGTCCATATACGAGAAAGTTCCTATACTCTGATTTTTATCATGTGGAGTAAAATGACAGATGCAAATGTCAAGTTTCTATACATTTTGACATTTAGCATCTGTCAAATTGAGTGATGTATGGGGATAACACATTGACATCTGTCATTTTACTCTACATGATTAAAAATCAGAGTTTACATAGTGTTTTTTTACATTTTCTCTCCTAAAACAACTGGCGCGATAAACGTGTCTGTCACATTTGGTTCCGGAGTACCCCCTAGATAAATCCAAGCGGCAAACATTTTTAATCTATTTTATGCCTATTTATCTGAATGGTAATTTCAACCAATCCAGTGTTTTATGTACCTACGTGTTGAAAGCTTTTCTGATACTTGACGACATATTCTGACGGCAAAAATAAGTTATGAATCTAAAATACATCTGAAAATTCTTAATATTGAACTTGTCGATAAAAGCCGTTCAGTAATGTGTATAAAAATGCTTCTATTTTATTTTTTATGACACAACTTACTGAGACAGCAGTGGTGCGATTTAGAAAAAAATCCAAAACATTTAACCAATGTTCATTTACAAAATCTTTGGTCAAAGGCACTGAGTGAATCATACTTCGAATATGACTAATAATCAAGTTATAATATGAAACATTAAATACAGTAACAAGTAAATGTTAGACTGTAAAATTGTTTATTTTGTCGCACCATTGCTGTCATTAGTTCACTGTCATTGTTTTGTTTTTTGATGGATGTGATTAATATTCTACGAACATTGTAAAGTCTTGTATTTTGTATAATATAAAAAAATGTAATATTAACCCAACCTAAAGATGTTTACCAAATCATTGTTAAAATATCATGAGCACTGAGATATGCGTATAGTAACAACGAAAGAAATGTTGTTTAATTTTTCTAGTATTAACAGTTTTGTTTGTATTCATACAACAGGAGTAGAAAACTAAACACCCTCCTCGAGAACGCAATTCAAGAGGCAATGGCAGAGCTGGACAAAAAGAGCGACACGGCAGAGAACCCTACTGATGCCACCGACGAGGAGGCGGCCGAGTACGGCACTATCACCGAAACGCCCAAGCGAAGCAGGAAACATGACAAAGTTCGGAATAAAGACAAGCATCACAAGAAAAGTGCAAAATTGGTGACGCAAGCAAACAAACTTGGCGACAGCACCAGACTGCGCAGCGCGCGATGACTAAAGCAGGACATCAGCGCCCTCGCAGTGGCTAGCACACAACTAGCGCGTCGTCGCGACCTGCGCTACTTTCGTTGACTGGCCGCACCACAGGTGGCGCTAGCGATGGGAATATTCGTTTCATGCGGAGAAGACTAGAGTCCGCCTTACGAAGATTTTAAGATATTATTTAGCAATGTTATATCACAAAATATCTTTTACGTGAAATTCTGAGACTGGGTGCTACCACAAAACGCAACAAAAATCACACAATAGTAGAAATTACAAAGAAGTGTAAAACTTTCTTATCAATTCATGTAAAATATTCAATCAATGGTGTTTTTTATAAACTTAAGAAATAAATTAAAAGTATATCTAGTTAGACAAATATTGAGATTAAATGGTTTATATTATGATTCAATTATTTCTGGATTATTTATTAAAATCTGCGATTACATAGTAATATAATTTATAATGAATATAACTCGAAATTAAAGATTCAGCGTTTCATAAAGACCCTATAATTCATCAATGAATTCCTTTGGATATAAGAGGTTCCTAAATGTATCATTACGTGTGCAAAATTATTAGAATTTCGTAACAAATAGATTAACAGTGATTTAATACAGTTTTAAATTTTAATATAGGTAATATAAGAATTGACAACAGTGGTTTTAAATCAATGTTGTAACGCGTTACTCCTTAGAGTAGGTAGCGTATAATCAAGTAGATTTCTTTAAAGTATCGAAGTTAATTCCAACACCTGTCATCGATGTATTGTACAATTATAGAAAACTGTAAATTGATAAGAAATTATGCTATATATCGTGTAAATTTATGTGTTTTGTTAGAGAGTAATAAGTATAACATGATTTCTAGTCAAATATTGAGCATATTAAAGTGTAGATATTAAAGATGAAGGTAATTGACAATAAAACTGGCCTGGCGTTTGTTGACGTTGCGCATTACCTGTCAACATTGTTTCGTTTACATAATAAATAAGTACAGTTTGCATTATTCATTTCAAATGTACTTGTTTGCATTGATAATTTTATACTTTTGTTGTTAATGTAATGCTAGACTTAATAGTTGAAAATGTCGTATTGTATTTACAGATATGTACTCAGAACAGAGCCAGGACTCCGAGGAAATAGTTACTAGAGGAGTCCTATTTCTAATTTTATACATTTTTACATAATTATTAACAGATATTATAATGCTTCATGAACATTTATTAGGCCTACTTATTAATTTATACTTTACAGTTTTACCTTTATTGAGAACAAAGCCTACTGAGCATCACGGTGCCGATACATCACATGCGTTGTCCGGTGGACGTGTTATCGAAGTAAGATATTCACTCGTATCGTGGTTGGTGTGTTTTGTTTGTGGTAAAAGGGAGATTATTTTTCAGAAATGCTTCTTTAATAAAATTTTCAATTACATGATAGGTAAAGGATAAAGAGTTTTAAAAATCTAGGTAGATTGTTAACTGTAGGACATGTCATACCGTGAGTACATGATAGATAATTTGTTATCGACAGTAATTGTTAGATATTATTCTATGTGCAAAATTAATTTATGTGATCTTTGGATTGTCCGGTAAAATATATCATGGAATTATCATAGCTTACTGTTTTTATATTATCGTATTTTAACCTTAGAGATTCCACTTAAAATTTCCTAAATAATAAATGTGACTCCAGATATCGACATAGTATTTAATGTTAAATGGATATTGTTTATTATATGAATAGTCGGATAGCACTTCCCTGTGAGATGGTATTATGTACATAATCTTAATGTAGTTATGTATAGTATTTTATTTCAATGAAATTAATGTTTTATAGACTAATATACAATATAAGATTATTTATTTGTTTTGCTGTGTACATATTTTTTTCAATAAAATGTACCTGTTTTATTTAAATTCTTTTTGTTAATTTACACCCTGTGACTATCCTAAGGCAAAATTGCTCCACTAAATGACAAACAGTGTAGTGCGTACGTTTACGATTACGCTAGTAAGTACCTTTGTCGACGTATCGTATCGTCTCATTTCCTTCAAAAATGTTTTGGATACGTTGGCTGTTTAATCCGCGCTCACGTTAGGTGTTTAATTCGCAATCACATTACAATAGATAGTTTTTTTTATCAATAATTTATTCGCGGAGCTAGCGCAGTTGACAAGAACGGACACCTAAACGTATCGATCGAATAGATCAGAGGACGGCAACGTTTTGTCCAGATGCTGAAAAACTTAAATTAATAACTTTAGTACAGTGGCCAGCACATCAAGTTACTACAATCTGTCAAATTTCCTCAGTTGATATTGAACCAAATACGTTTGATATAAAAGTGAGGTTCGATTGAAGAAATTTGACAGATTGTAGTAACTTGATGTGCAGGCCACCGTACATAGTAAATATTATTCCTAGTAGGTAGGGGACCTATTAAAAATTATAAAGCAGTCGCTGCCCGCGAATGACTTGGGTCGCAAGCAGCCCGCGTTGCCGACCTCTGACATGTAGATAAATCCATAGGGCGCACTCATTTAAGCCATGTGCGTATTCATACCACTAACTTTGGAGTTTAAACATGAAAAAGGTAGTTCTTATAACATCTGTATAAGACCGGATGCCTTAAAAGATCAGGCAAAACCTTAATAAATAGGAGCATCAGCCAGCGGCGTCCCTCGTGTGGAGCAAAGAGGTTTGCTACAAAAAGTATTTTCACGTGAAAACCAATTTATTTACATATTACCAGGAGTATTAAATACATTGTTTTTCGCAAGTTTAGTCCGAGGGGGTAGGCGTAGCATAGATAGATGTAAGTAAATATGTAATTTGACTAAGTCTAATAAGTTCAGTGTAGGACTTTTCTCTACACAAACTTCCAAAATAAGTAGGTATATTACGTGGGTGTAGTCTGAAAAGTTTCCGACCTAACAAAGATAACTCCTTTTAACTAATACCTATTCCAGATAAAACTATAATTTCCTACGTACCTACGAGATCTAGTTTCATCAATATACTTAATCAAAATACCTACGTTAGTAACTGGCTTTTCATGGTTCGGAGTACTTATTAAAACTTTAACTATTTTTGTAGTCAAGGCACTGCTATGTGAAGCTAGATTCGTAGTGTCTGCGTCTACGAATATACTCATTGAGTAAGTCTCCAGTACTTTCAGGAGATCGTACTCAGAGTATTGGAGGTTTTTCATGGACGGTGAGTGACTCGGCTTTTTGTTAGTTGGTTATATCTACAGTAAAAAATACTAAAATAAATTGATTAACGATAACGTCGGTTGAGACTGGTTCGATTCCCGCAGTAACAATGTTTTGTCTTGTCAATGAAACAGGTATTTGTGTTGGGCCTGGGTGTTCCTACGTTTGTTTCTGGTTTCCAAAGCACAAGGAAACATCTTAGTTTGGGATTAGGACCAGGAGGTATGTGATGTCTCAATTTAAAATATTTTCGTAGTCACTGCTACGTGCGGCATGATTCGTAGCGTTTGCGTCTACGAGACTACGGCAGATTCTACTAAAGGTTACTAGATACGCTACAAGAAATAAATTGGTAAAAGCGTAAATAGCAAGGCTGTAATACCTGGTTAAAATTCGCAACCAGGTTTCGCGCAGCTTCATACATTTTGAAAAGAGCGTTTTGATTTCGATTCCACTCGTTGAAACCGGTATTATTTCTGGTTAAGCTCTTAGACCGTTTAGATTTTGATTCCGCTCCCAAAACCTGGTTAAAACCAAAATGATTTCGCTCGCTCCGCCTTTAAATGAAAAGCAACGATTGTAAAGGAAAGAGATCGCAAGCATCGCGTCCAATCGCGTCGCGTGATAAAAAGAGACAAAATATATCGCTGCACTATTCACGCGCATCGTGGAATTAACCAGGTTTATCCCAGAAGCAATATCGCTCGCGAATCGGTTCCGCTCCGAAAGAACCCTTACGAAAAAACCTGTTTGAGATCGATATTAACCTGGTTAATTAAAAACCGGTTTCCAGCCCTAAAATAGCTACGTTTTCATTAGGAATAGTATCTTACCTCACATAGAAAGTTAGGTATATAGATATAATAACGCAGGCAAAAATAAATACATAGAGGGAAAAGTTCCTATCGATCCGACGTGGGTAGTTACCCACTAGGTTACTTTTTTCCACTCGTATTACGTAACTACGTAATACCCAGGTAAAAGTTCGGAATGTATCCATTCGCCAAATGCGTGGTTAGAGTAGATTGGAGGCCGTTAGCCTGGGTAGTACGCAGTATCATATTATGACTGGCTTGGGTAAATTACAATAAGAGCCTCTATTTAGCGGAATAGGCAGAATTAAGTACCTATACCAATACTATTTTCGGGATAATGTCGATAAATAAACGGTAATGTGTTTGTTTTGATGTGCCCACTTCCACATTTGGCGCTTGGAAGCATGTCGAACATCGGAGAGACATTTTAGTGCAACATGACCAGGGTTGGTGGAGCCCTGGCTTAGACTGAGTATTGTATACGACCGTTTATTTAATATGGGGCTTGGATTTCTTTTTACAGTGGTTGTACTTACAGTAAACAAATTCCGGTTGGCAAGTTTAAACATTTCCTCGGCCGTTACTCGCGAGCGGCGCGTCCTATGGTCCGTGAAGTTATTGCCTTCACGACTTATTGACGCACTGAAACTTCGCTTCCTATTAAACTGTTTCGTTCCTTAAATGGCAATTGTATTTTAGAAGATATTCTTACGCGATATATGAAAAGTATAGTGCGGATAAAGGTGATCATCGCTATTCTTTTTCAGAAAGTTTAAATTAAATTAATCAAGGCTATCAACTTTCATGTTACCATCGATGTAGCTGATTATACTTACATAGGATAGAACGATACAACACAAGTGGTTACAATTTAATGACCAAATATGAATGGTATCTAATATTAATTAGCACGGTTGAGATTACGAGAGTCACGCTTCGGCATGAATGGGCCGGCTCGACCGGAGTGATACTACGGCCTCACAGAAGACCGGCCGGAGGCCCAATTGGGGGGGAAAAAGGATAAAGGTTGGTTGCGCAATTGTAACTACTGCTGTAGTGTCTATGAGCGGCGGCAATCGTTTACCATCCGGCGATCCGTATGCTCGTGTGCCACTAGCACATAAAAAAGATAATTATACAGCCAGCAAAGCAAGTTTATTGGTGAAGTGAAATATTTCCCACATGATGCAGATATTTGCTCTCCAGTAAGTCGTGGTGTCCTTTTAATCCGCGTGTTTACCCAACAAACAAACAAACGCGCCTGGCGCCGTCCTAGATACAAGAGTTGTCGCTTGCAATATGTCCGGATTAAAAAATAATATTCTACCCGTTTGCTTTCAGATAAAACTGTTTTCGTTTTTGCAATTCGCATATATTACCAGCTTTGTTAGAAATGTCCTGCATTTGCCGTGATGAATGATTCTAGACCAGTTATATAGGACTTTGTAGGTATAGCGGTCAGTCAACTCAAATATTTTTCGGAAAAGAATGTAGGCTGCGAACAAAAGTGACCTAATCCACAGTTTATGTATTATAGGTATGTATTTACAAAAGAAAAGTATTATATGTACTTAGGTATGTATTTGTAATCCCACTGTTGGTTCTGATATCTGTAACACAGGTGCTTGAGCTACCTATCTCAGAGTCAGATCAATGTATGTGATGTAGTGAAATATTATATTATATATTATTATATAGTTTTTTTATGGTGGCAGACGAGTAGATGGATTACTTGATGGTAAGCGATAGCCGCCGCTCATAAACACCTGCAACACCAGTAGAGTTACAAGTCCGCAACCCCCTTTCTCCCCAATTCGCTCCTCTGGTACAAGGGTACCAGGGCGAGTAAGGACTCGCTCGACGAAACACAGCGCAGGCACTGCTTCATGCCGGTCTGTGAGGCCGTGGTATCACTCCGGCCAAGCCGGCCCATTCATGCCGAAGCGTGGCTCTCCTACGGTTGAATAGAAATTTAGTTAAACACAAAAAATACTTAAAAAGCACGCATTACTAAATAATATAATAAACCACTCTCGATCTCTGCGGTGTAGGCTCTTGAATAACTAACTGACTGCCTATGTTATCTAAATTGCAGGTTGTGTCACCTTCATTACTGTATTACTTTGGCTAATAGGGATTTAGGAGCTAAGCAAAGCAGCCCCTTTGACCGTTGTAATTAGGTTCATTTTCATTTATCGCTGTCTACCTAAGCGAACATTATAATCCTTATTTAACTATCGATTAGATAAAGTGCTTCACTGCCTATGTAATTTTGTAGTTACTTGTTTAGAGGTCTTTTCTGTTGTATCATTGCGTACAAACCTAGTAACGGCCTTCTAGCATGGAAGGAGTACCTATACTAGGGAGCTGTTAATTAGGTACTTATCTAAGTACCTTGTTTTATTGTGATTTTCATCTTAAAATGTGAACAAAAAGAACTACAAGTCCTTTTTTCTTCATTTCCTCCCCTCTCTATTACCGTCGACTGCTAAACAGAAAAAAATAGTAGCCTTACCATGAGTTTGAAATACTATCCTCATTATCGAAAACTATCGCTTTGTCTCTTTCATTGTGATGCATTTGATAGAGACAGAGCAATAGTTTACGTTATGTCAGTTTTAGATGTCATCTCATGATAGCGCTACAGAAAAAAAAACAACTGAATGACGGTCATCAAAGCACAAATACATGAGTAAATAGCTTTACTGTACCCACATACATATTTGAATTTGGAATTCCTTACCAAAGAGGAGAAAATCGTGGCCAGGACGAACAACGACAATTTCATAATAATTATGTAAGGACCTAATACATATACATAAGTAATACTTAAGTTACCTACCCAAAAATTAATGTAACTCAATGACCTTATGTAGGTACACATTCTGTTAAAACAATTAATGACGCAATGTTCCTTAATTCCACTGTAATATACCTACCAGTCAAGTATACCTACAGTCCCAGTCCAGTAACTAAACATTGTAGTTATAAGGCAGTCGTCGTCAGAAGCAAGAGAGCAAGTGAGCGTTGGAGTACTTTCTTGAAAATACTGGGATGGTTCCGCCTCGTCACAGATGAAAACCGGATTTAGTGCAGGTCAAGCTCACGCGTAACGTTTTGTCGACAGTAAGCGTTTGTTTGTTCGTGCTGGCTATCGAATTAGCTAATTAATTACTTGAATTAGCAATAATTATAATGAATAAATAAATAGGTGTCCAAATCGTATACATTACCTGCCTAATTATAAGACCAACGGCGTAGATGCACTTGCGGTATGGGATTTCAGATATTATTGATTAATTTGCGTGCGGGTAGGTATAGGTAGAAGTTATTAACCTGCTCAGATATTAATGAAATAACGGTAGCTTTTAGTGAATTGGTAATATTTAGTGAATGGAACTTATAGACATTATATCGCACATAAGATGCTACAGTGACGTAACTTACATTTTACAAGTTTGTAGAAAATGCAATTTAAAAAAAAAAATTACTCTTTAGCAGGCATTACCTGAAAACGATGAGGGCTAGAACGTTCCTATATATTGGTTTATATAGCTCAGATACTGTATTTTAACAAAAAAGGAAAAACGCTAAAATAAAAGTGAGTCTCGCCCTCTAAAGTGGTTTTTTTTTATGACACCCCCCCAGTTGCGTCACTGTTTCTCCAAATGGACTTCCAGTTGGAGACAGTAACTTCACTGTTTAATCGAGTCCAAATTATTATAATAAAACAATTTGTATCGTTTATTGCTTTTATTTCAAAGTACACGACTACAAAAATCAAAAACCAAAAAAAATATAACAGTAACTTATCAAACTTTAGAGTTGCCACCAGATGTGTCTTTGTAGCACGGACCATGCGTCTTTTTGCACTTAATACGTATAATAGTAGTAATTAAAAATACTTTGTTAGCCCGCAATGATCACGAGTTTACAGCAAAAATCCTTGTTAATTAATGGCTATTTTCATCATTAGCAACCCGCGCTCATCCACTGCTGGACATAGGTCTCCCCCAATGCACGCCACCGCTCCCGATTTTCGGCCACTCTCATCCAGCTTACTCTAGCCAGCCTTCGAATGTCGTCATCCCATCTTGTAGCAGGGCGTCCAACACTACGTTTGCCGAGTCGCGGTCTCCACTCAAGGACTTTATGGCTCCAACGGTTGTCAGTTCTGCGGCTAATTTGACCAGCCCACTGCCACTTCATTTTGCTAATTCGGTGGGCTTTGTCGGTGACTCTGGGTCTCTGTCGGATTACATCATTTCTGATGCGGTCCTCCGAGCATAGCCCTTTCAATTGCTATTTTAAATATTAGTTAATCAGAAGATAATTAAGTAACAAGTAGCTTTGGCAAACTTACTTCACGTCACTTCTAAAAAGTCCCTCATTAAATCTTGCATAGTAGCTGAGAATTAAATTGTTTCCAATCAGGCCAAATTACTAATTATTAGCGTGGCTGAAGTGGCAATGGGCAGGGCACATTGCGAGAACAGACGGCCATTGGGGTGGAAAGGTCCTTGAGTGGAGGCCACGCGCAGGAGGCCGCAGCCGTGGCAGACCTCCCACCAGGTGGACCGACGATCTGGTGAAGGTCGCGGGAGTCCATTGGATGCGGGTGGCACAGGACCGATCTGTGTGGAGAACTTTGGGGGAGGCCTAGGTCCAGCAGTGGACGTCTATTGGCTGAAATAACAAATTAACCCGGCACTACACCGAAGATATCCCGGACGTCAGCCTGTACGAGATTAGCATAGCTCTCAAATAGCTTAAGAACGGCAAGGCACCGGATGATGACGGAGTCACAGCGGAGCTTCTGAAGGCAGGTGGACGAACGGTCCTGAAAGCCCTTCAGAAGCTATTTAACTTCGTCATCATCGAGGGAAAGACGACCAAAGCGTGGCATACCGGCGAGGTGAGGCTTTTCTTCAAGAAAGGAGATAAATCCCAATTAAAGGACTACAGGCCCTTCACGCTGCTGAGTCACATATACAAGCTGTTTTCGAGAGTTATGACGAACCGTCTCGCACGTAGGTTGGACGACTTTCGGCCTCCTGAACAAGCCGGATTCCGCAAAGGCTTTAGCACCATAGACCACATTCATACGCTGCGGCAGGTTGTACAGAAGTCCGAGGAGTACAATCTGCCATTGTGCTTAGCGTTTGTGGACTATGAGAAAACTTTTGATTCTGTCGAGATTTGGGCCGTGCTACAGTCTCTCCAAAGGTGCCGAATTGACTACCGGTACATACAAGTGTTGCAGTCCCTGTACGCAAACGCCTCCATGTCAGTCCGTCTTCAAGACCAGAAGTCTAAGCCTATACCATTCCAGCGAGGTGTGAGACAGGGTGACGTCATATCGCCGAAACAGTTCACAACTTTGTTGGAGGACGTTATTTTTAAGCTTCTGGAATGGGGTGGACATGGCATCAATATAAATGGCGAGTACATGACGCACCTTCGATTTGCCGATGATGTCGTAGTCATGGCTGAGACCTTGGAAGACCTAAGCAGAATGCTCGACGACCTCAGTAGAGTCTCTCAACAAGTGGGTCTCAAAATGAACATGGACAAGACGAAACTCATGTTGAACTCTCATGTCGTACCCACTCCTGTATACAGTTACGCCATTGTTTCTCCAGTAAACAAATACAACAAATGGCATAACTTACAGTTACGACGAACTATGTCCAAGCGATGTCCACACTCAACGGGCCGCCCCGCGCAACTGACTGATCGGTCACTGTCGCACCAAGTATTGTGCAATTTTACGGTAAAGCTACAAAGACAACTCGCGCCATCTACCCCAAAAATAAGGAAATGATTATGCGTCTTTGTTTCATCATAAAAAATATCACTTTTTAAATGTAATGGCGCTTATAAGTCATTTTCACGATTTTTGAAGTTACGTCTATGTAGCATCTTATGAGCGATATGTAGACATGTAGTAGTTATATAGTTTTTTTGATTCCTTGAACTATATTTTCATGGTATTTTTCGTTTAACAAAATTATGATTGTTTAAATTTAAATTGACTTTCAAACTTTGTGACTATAATTACTTAGTTGTATGTAGGTAGTTATAGGTTTTACACAAAAATTTGCATGCTATTTATAATGGCTAAATAGGTTTAAGTAATAATGTCTAACTTAAGATCTACGTATTTATGTAAAACCACCCTATTTATTGCAAATAAATGATTTTGTAATTTGTATACACAGCAAATGGTCACTTTGTCTGCGCGCATCTGTACAAACCTACCTACCTACTTAATGTTCTTATCTATCTACAGACCTAGGTGGGTAGCTACTTTGATTATGCTCATAACGTAAGTATTCGAAAGATTGGTTCAGTAAAATAGTATTTTGATCTAAAAAGTTGAAAGACTTAAGTTGGACGAGTTTGTTAGCAAATCATAACTTAGTTATGAAAGATTGGAAACTTAATTAAGTCTTTTATAAGTAGAAATCTATCTTCTAATAATAAGTTTTTACTTTTGACAACTGGTAGTGAGGGGAGATGCTTATTAAGACTAAGGGCCTCGTTCACCACCTCCGAGTAAGGTGTCAAGTAATTTACTTGTCAATTATAGTGGGTTCAAAGAAAACTGGCCCCTGGTATTTGTATTGAAAAAAATATTTAAATTAAACTAGGCTGCGGACCAGGGGCCAATTTTCTCCGAACCCACTATAATTACTTGACACTTTACTCGGAGGTGGTGAACGAGGCCCTTAAATGTAATTTTCACTTGAATTAATTTCATTATAATAATAACACGGGCTAATATATTAGTTTTGCGTAAAGTACCTAGTTACTTATTTGCTGTTACAGTTAGTGTGTCAGTAAGTAGGTACACTATAAGTAGATACATAGGTCACTCATCTAGTACGTACATATTTACTTAAACAATCTGTATTTTTTGTGATAGGTGTCAAACGAGCAGACGGATCACCTAACACCTGACACCTGTAGCACCAGTAGAGACACAAGTGCGCTGCCGATCTTTAACCCCCTTTCCCCCCAATTAATGAGACTCAGGTACCCTCACTCACTCGATGAAATACAGCGCAGACGTTGCTAATCACGAATCTATGTTTGATCGAACTTTTCATAAAGTCTCGTAAAAAGATAGGTATGTATAATATCCGAAGTTTAATTTTCAATCTGTCCAAAATTATCGATATTTAGTTTATTTCCGTCACTAATCCCGACAGACAAAGGCAAGCGAAATTAGTGCAGGCGCTGCGGTGGCGGCATTCCACAGGGCTCGGCGTCGGCCCGCTCTTACTCCGCAGTTCTCTAAATAACACCACTCTTCCAACACTTCTAAGTAATAGCACTTATCAGGAGTCAAATGAAATACCTATTTTTATTCAAAAGCTCTTAAAAATTCTATGAAGCCGTTGACTTGGGTAGGGCGGGATTTTAATATTTTCATAGAAATACGAGCCTGAAAATTCATTAAAAAATAAATCGTTTTCTGCACCATTGTTGTTGAGTGCCAACTCATAAAACGTCATTACCAGTAGTATTTTTATCGAAAAATTAAAAATGAATGTACACTAGCAATTTGCTGTTTCGATAACAGACACCATTAATATATCTTACCATCATAATGATGGTAAATATTTCATGATGAAATTTTCACAACGTTAATTGTTCACTATAAACTAAGCCTTTCACATCTTACATCTATAATAAGTTACTATGCCTGTCATACTGTCATACTTGTAAGTTGTAGGTATGTGTGCAATAAAGGGACATTCATGAAGATTCATTTGCGAAAAGGAAAAGTGAGAAAAGTCTTTTTGCTTTCTTTATGGAAAGTTTTTAAGCTGTTCCCCAACAGCTTAAAAAATTCCCTGCCGGGAATTCTTTAAAATTGGCCAAAAAATCATAACTCGAAGACTACGATTATATTATTAAGGTAAAATTTTTAGACATAGGATGTTTCTCATGGCTTACCGGCTGAGGGTAAGGACCTTTTCTTCAGCACGCAAAAACATTACTTATCTATCTCTAAAGAAAATCACAACAGGATGGCTCTGGCTCAGCTGGCTCTGCCGTATATCATTGTATCTTTTTGTTTCGTAGCACTACTAAAAGGAAGCGTTGGGCTTAAAACTCTGTTCACATTAATGAGGTGCCTGTAGTTTCTTATTCTATGGCAAGTTTACGCTCGTGCAATAAAAGCAAAACCTAAAAGTGGATGTCAAGGAAAATATAGTCTTGGAAGAATAAAAATCCATTTTTATACTTATTTGCTATCCAATGATACATAAGTACATACATATAGAGAGAAGCATTTAACAAGGACATCACTTAAAATTACCAGTGCCGGATTATAGGTAGGTAACATATTATCTTCGTATGTGTAATTTAATATTATAAGCGCGTTACCATGCTTTTCATTACAATATTTCATGCAAATTTTAAAACAAATTTAAAACACAACAAAAGTATTAATTTACTTTATTAGACAAGCGGCTTAACAGAATCCGTGTAGCTCTTTACTCAAATTACGATTATGGAGCTCGACCGCCGGATACTCATAGGTAGGTACCCATAAATATATGTTTAACGATTACAGCGGTTTGCCATTTAAACATTAATTTTTAATTTCCGAGTGATGAGCCGGCCGGAGGGGGCTTACATCGGACATCTTTATTGTTATAACCGGGCTGCGGGTGTCAGCTTAATGTACGCGCACGGTTAGCACAGAATCGAATCCCCATTAATCTAGCTGAGGACGCGCACGGGCACGCGGCCGATCGCAAATGAATGGTCATTGAAATGAAGACGTATGGAGCAAACATATCACTCGGACGTTTTATTTCGTTTGCCAACTGAAACCTGTCAGCCGCCGTTACAAAAGACGTTTGTTTTGTGAAAGTACGAGTAGAGCCCGCCCGAGAGCCTCATTCTAAAGTTCTTTCTTCCGAGCATTATTCTTTTCACAGTAATTGAGTAAAATGGGCGTTAAAGTAGAAGGAACGGGAATTATACGACTTAACGTTTTAATGCTACTTATTATTGCTCTGTAGCGAGTGAAATAACTACTGTACGTAAAAGACTAAGTTACTTTTTTAAAAACATGTTTTTCATACTAATATTAAATTGAAACTAAGTAAGAATTAAGTTAAGTTACCAACTTTTGATTGAATGGAAGATAGTATCCTAAAAGAACGCGATGTAGTTGTTACGCTTCTAAATTTGCTTAGACGAAAGTAACAAATTCTAAGTCTCCCCAGGGAATTTGTTTCTTTTCGAGAATCGCTTCGTGAAAATGAAAATTGACAGATAAGTAATCCTCGTGTGGCTTCGATTGTGACAAGCGCTTTAGTAAGAATTAAAATAAAGAGAGTTTGTTTTTTAGATAGGTACGTAAAACCGTGCTATAGTCTTAAGTAGGTACTTAGGTACTAGGGTACTTTAAAGCTATCTAGGCGTTTAGGCGTTTTTATATTCTAGCTATCCAATCACTAACCCATTGAATACCTCCTCAACATTAATTTAAGATTAATTACATCAAAAAATCAAATACCTGCAGAATCGAGCATTGGGACCTTAGACTAGTCCGATGGAGCAGTTGAGTTGAGTGTAATATTTAGCAAGGATGAGGGTTCGTCTATTTTAAGTGATTGCTGTAGCACAGGGTTGTCAATTAAGAGTAGATACGTATGTGATTTTTTTAAACACTTGGCCAGCTGCCTCCTCCTTGATCATGTTGATGTCCCTACTAATTTGACTTGTACTAGTACTTTTATAAATAGAAATGAGAATAAAAATGGGGAAAGGGGCCAAAAAGATCGCCAACGCACTTGTACGCTATTGGCGTTGCAGGTGTCTATCGCTTACCATCAGGTGATCTGTCTGCTCATCTGCCACCTATCACAAAAAAAGACCTAGGTAGTTAAAGAATTTATATAAAAATATACCTATATTAATTTAAGTTTTTTTTCTTTATAAGCACCTAGCTTGTAAAAAACCTGATTTGCCCTCCTCTGGTCCAGAACCTGGGTACGCCCATGAATGAGTCTACCATGACGACGTTACTTGCGGAGCTGTGAGTGCTCGGAGGCAAGAGCGGCAGCCCTGGCGCGGGTTGTCATGTCAGGTTATCCAGCGGGTTGGGCGGGTAAGCGATGGCGGCCGCGTCCGCAGACCGATTCGCCGATAAATAGGGCCGATGCGGATCAAACGCGCATTTATACCGTATACGACAACTATTTACTGTAAAATATAGGAGTGCGTCGTCGATCGATAGGTATTCCACCAATCTACATCGGATTGTCGTACGGATTTATGGCGCGCGTGGTCCTGCGATGCTGTTATGTTGCCGTTTAGCAAATGACTGCGAGGTATCATTCATCATCGCGATATGCAGAAGGAATTTGAGATTGATGATAGTTACTTGCGATTATTGCGGAATAAATTACCATTAATGTTAACAGATTAATTACAGTCAAAATAGCTGACTTAGCAGGTTCGTCGGTATATACGAGTAAATACTATATTAATATACACAATGTGTTAATGTGTGTGCCTTTAGTTATCTAACACATAAACATAGGTATTGTAAAGTAAACCTGAGCTATGTTCGAAAAAATCGAAACACACTTTTACTCGACCCGGCAATCGGACCCCAAGATTATGGCCCGGTACTTATATAACTATACTCTGATTCATAATCATGTAAAGTAAACTGACAGATGTCAATGTGTCATCCCCATACATTATCACTCAATTTGACACATGCAAAATGTCAAAATGCATAGAAACTTGTCATTGACATCTGTCAGTTCACATTACATGATTAGGTATGAATCAGAGTATAGACTAACGGGGCGTCTAAATATTTGTACTAGATTAATTTATTTATTAATAAAAAGTCAGAAAATATTACTAATGCCGATGAGACGGGAGGCCGTGTTTACAACACGTACTTACCTTAATTGAATTAAGTACCTATTGTTCTAATTTATTTAAATTCTAAATAACTATATCTAATCACTAATAGATAAAAATATTTGCACTGCCTTAACCCCTTTTTCAATTTGCTGAACTTGTCCTTTACCTAAAGGTTTTCTGAAAGAGATCGCTATTAGTGATAACGCTGAAATTGTATTTACTTACGACTGTAGCAATAAGTTCTCTATGTAACCTTGTGTGCAATGAAGAGTATCTATTTATCTTTCAAGGCTTTCTACCCCAATCACGTAAGTTATTTTCTAAAATTGTAAATGTATACGGTAAGTTATATACCAGATTTAGGTACCGTGTTCATATGGAAAGTCTTAAACCTTGTTACTAGCAAAACGACATTTCTGAAAGTAGAGTAGGTATAAGTAATTCAGTGCCAAGGAATATCTGGCAGCTAACAGCATATTGGGTAGAGAATATAGAGATGTGCTTGCGAGTCTATTCGCTCGAGAGTTCGGGATAGTGGGGTCGTTAAAGCATTTGCATTTAATATTAGCTTAAATTCGTTGCAGCCGCATGTATTATTGATTTCGCTCTGAATCATACGAGTGTCTCTGTTAGATGTCTAATAAAACATGGATATTGTCAGAGCGAATGTTATTTGGTTAAATTGGCTTATGTTGATGTCGTTAGGAGTGCTTGTGTCTTGAACCGGGGGGTGGGTAATGCATCGTTAAAATGTCGTGTGTAGTGCACCACTTTTGCGAACGGCGTTTTCTTTGTACGTCATTACCCGTGGTATAGGATGTTGTGCGGGGTCATTTAATCCGGGCCCCTCGGGCGGTGTTGCGGCTGTCGATAGTTTCTGTTGATAGGTATTGCCATTAATGCTATCAGGACCCACTGATCTGACATATTGTAATTTAAATGATCAGATAAATTGTATACCATTCTGACCTTGCTATAGGACGTTTCTACTCTGAACACAAGCGGACGGTAAATGAGATATAGCCTAAAAGATATGAACCCTTCTATGAAGGAGTTTGTTTAATTACGATCTCAGCCCGGGGTACAAGGATTTGATTATTCGGGCAATTACAATGAAACAATTGCCGTCTGAACTTCGGAACTCTTAAATACGGGAGCCAGACCAACTGAATCATGGTTAGGTACCTACATGTTCAGAATCATTATCTCAACAGTTGTCAAAATCTATGACAACGTTTTATTTGTTGTATGTACTACTATCCGAAACTAATAGGTTTCGACACGATGTTTTCCCTACTTATAAATGTAATGTCAATTTATGTAGGTATCTAATTCTCTGTGGACAGTACATATCCATATGTTTATTTAGTTTTCTATCTGGTATGACTCAGTGATTTAAGCAGTTTTATGATTTAAAAGTAAAAATAACTCAGTCTACATGACATTTTACATGTAAATTAATAGTGGCAGAACCAAATGGTAGCTTTAAAATACGTTAAAATTTATGAACTTGTTTATATTTAGCTTTGAATTTGTACATTTGCATACATAAAGTACATGCGCGTAAATACCAGAAAACGGCATTTGATCACCGACGTCTTCCTTATCTCGCGGTCGTTTCCGCCCTGGGGGCGATGCAACATTAACGTCAGGAACATATTTAGTGCACCCCTTTACAAATAGCGTTTTCCTTTACGTCATTACCCGCGCGTGCGACGTTGACGACGGGTGCACTCTAGGCGTAGAGGTGGACGTCCAATTGTACCTACTACTGGGTGATAATGTCCACAACCGTCGATGCAAGTGGGTAAAACGCGTTTCTTTCTCAGAACTATTAGTCAGATTTCTAACTGCATCGTCATCGTCATCATTTTTGTCAGTAGATGCCGACTGTGGATAATGGTCTCCCCATAGGATTTACTAAGGAACTAAGTACCTATCAAAATCCTGCATCTAAGGAATGCTTAAGATAATTACCAGGCTTTGACACCTTGCCGGGGACCATGGCCACACGAGAACCCTTCCGCCCCGCGAGCGGGCAGACCTTTTCGCAATCTTCTCTGCCTCTGCAAACTGTCCTATCTCTACCGGCATCTGGATGAAGACATAGTTGATGATCACTTTGAAATTAACACAAAATAAGAATCTTTTATCGGGTTGAAGTAATGAAATATCAAACTGGAGCCGCTGCTATTCGATAACACAGGCGACAGGATTAGTTATGCTATATCTATTTCAAGATTCCAGGATCTTCTTCTTCTTCTTGGTCGTACACTCCTGACGGAGTGGTCGTGGTCATGGATTGTCTTTTTGGGTAGCTGCTTTAGCGAGTTTTCTCCATTTTTCTCTGTTAGTGGCACTTCTTGTACACTCAGTTACTGAACACCCCGTGATGGATTTAATACTGTCCGTCCATCTTGTTGGTGATCGACCTCGTGAACGCCGACCCACCACTCCTCCCTGCACCACTAAGCGTTCCAAAGAGCTCTCGTTTCGGATAATATGTCCAAACATTGTAAGAATTAACGTATTTAGCACGTTTACGCGTCTGTCAGATGGACAAGAGCACATTTACCTCTAGTCGGGTTCTAACAGCGCTCACTTCCCCGGGGCAGGCGAGCGCAGCGGCCGCTGCGACGATTCCCCGGGATTTATCGGGCCCGCCTCCGGAGGGGACGCCAGTTCATTTTGAGAAACGGGATAGAGTTACATTTTTCTTTTAGACCCACGGTGTAATGGACGGGTCAACGTCTGTGCACTCGGCTCTATACGTCCACGCAACAATAAAGTACAATACCTAACGTTAACAATGTTTGTCCAGTGAAGTATTATTTCCTCAGAAACCAATGTTTATTTTGGTATTCTTACTAAAGATTTTTCGGTTTTCTGAAATTGCATTTTCCTGCAAGACCGTTATACTAACGTTTAGTTTATTAGTCGTTAATATGTATCACGATGAATATTGGTACATGGGATTCGTTCTCCGGGGAAGCTAAACCTGGAAAATTATTCCACGAGACAGGGGATATCTCAAAGGTTCTTGCAAAATTTAGGCAAAGAAAAAGCAGTGAAGCCGGAAAATTTTATGGTTGTCTGTGCAAAGCAGCCTGTCTTGTATAACGTCATGAAAAAGTCGTAAATGTTGCGTACCTACTCGTGTACGAGTGAAATTTTCTACTCGAGCGGTCGCGCGATCTACGGTACATGCAAAATTTTACGATTCTTGCCTCCGCACTTCGGCTGCAATATAACTACCTATAGCTACCTGCTTAAATTTTACGACTCGAGCTGTTAAAATTATGTCTACGTGAGGCGAGATTTGAATTAGGGAAAGTGGAAGATAAATCCTGTATAATTTATTCGCATTAAAAGTTTTCGACTGCGAAATTCTACATTCGCGTCTTTGAAACAAAAAGCACGCAGAGCAAAAATAATACAACGTGCTAATTAAATGCAGATGGATTCAGCGCGATCGCGAATGGCGCCAAATGATCACTAGAACAAGTTTGTCATTGTATTGGGAATTCTATTTGCATTTTGGTTTCATAACGGCGGGAGGTAAATAAGGCTTAACACTCAACTGTGCGCGGAGAAGAGGATCATTAAAGCCCGACATTCCGCTTCGTTTCACAATTGGTGCATTGCGAGCTCGCTGGGAATCACGTTCATTGTACTTCGTAAAGGTTCAAACAGGTATGCGTTATTGAATTCAAAATGTCTTTGCTGAGCCACGCATAAATTCATGAAATCCTTTCATTAGTAATTCCTCTCTATTATTACTTGCTTTTCTTTGTTATAGTGATGATGCGGTTGCAAGTACACACACTGTAGGTATAAGATCCATGGTAAGTAATAACGTATATGTCGTATATTAACGTATAGGTATTCGCGTCAGATGTAAGTTTCTAATGTAAGTAACATGGTTATGTTAGGGTACCTAAGGCATAATGGATGTGGTAAAAGTACCTAGTGCTTCTATCAACGAATATCGTTGTAATAATGATTTTGTGGCGAAGTGAGAGCAAAATCATACACACTATACCTACATTAACTATCTGCATACATAAGTATCTCTTTATACACTCATCATTACTCAGAATTTCCTCATTGATTACCTCATCAAGAGGTCCAGTTGGCCGATTCAAGTTGAAGGAGAAATCCCGCAGGAAAGCGTTTCCGATACCTCTTCAACTTTTTCCAATTTCGTAATTGATTTGCTTCGGACACACTGCTGTCTGAATAATGATATCTTCTTTGACTTTTGTGGTAAAAGTGATTAGACGCTCTTTAATTGAATGAGATGTTTGTTGAGAAGTTTCTAAAACAAAATTCTCCGTCCTAGCGGCGTAGAACGAAATCTGGAGCCTTGGGGGGACAGTTTTCTCTCCCTCGTCCTGCTACTTACATTGATAATATTTATCAACGTACAGGACAAGGGTCTAGAGAGCTGAAATTTCACCAACCATAAACATTATATTTTCATTGAAAAATTCCTTCAAAAGCTTTGTCATGCTCGCGGTATAGATACTCAGAATGGAATTTGGCTTGTGACAAAAATACCTGTTTTATATTGTGAGAATATTCAGGTGTTCAAAAATAACCACTTCGCTTCCTGCATAAACGGTGATTTTATGATGGACGAGTACAACGTAGGTATACCTCACAAAATGTTCTGTTTTCTGTCGAACAATGTTCGTAGTGTTTATTTTGTAACCAAGGACTACGCTTTTCGAAACGGTGCTCCAGTATACAGAGCGTAGGAAATTTTTAACAATTCATGCGGACATAAATACCTATTTATAGCCTCAAAAGGCAGTAAAATACGTGAGCCTTCGTAACTATCCAATGGTCTTGGTACTTACGTCGATTTAGAATGAACGGGTATTAAAATAATGATTTATAATATTAAACATTTAAATAATAAAATCTTGTTTAATTTAATACCTAAATACCGTTGTAAATCTCAAACAAAAAGACCTATTATCTGTCTAGGTATGTTACGTTACGTTAAGAAAATAGGAATAATTTCCTATTTTCTTACTGTAGAATAAAGGTACCGTGAAAAAAATAGCACATAATTTGTTTATTGCCCACTTTAGCATTTTGACAAGCTTTTATGAGTGCTTTTAAAAACATAAGTGTTTCTGAGTAACTACGAGCCGTGACGGTTTCATAAAAGATTCACCCTGGCAGTGCACTCTACGTATCATTTTCATTTTCTGAAAGCAAATACGTAAGTAAGTATATCTTTTCACTTACACAAATTCTCTCTTTAATTTCAGTTGCGTCCAAAGTTGTCGCAAAATTCAAAGTTGGTAAGCTAGTTTTAGTCCTTAGTTATCTCCTGTGACAAAACCTAAACGCTAACAAGTCACGGAACGAACATAGAGCGTTAACAATTCATTAAAAAGGACTGAACTCTCTTCGCAAAAATATGTACCAAACATTGTTTCCAAATTCTTGAGGTTAACTATTTTGACCGGAACTAATCACTCACAACAAGAACTTTCTCCGGCTTAGTGGTAAAACAGACTCATTGTGAAATTTAGTTTTAGACTAATTTCTATTGTACGTACCAGGCCACCGCCACCTCGGGAGAAGTGTTAAAGTCAAAAGCTAAAGAATATAACGAGAGAGATCGACAATTCTTCTGCTAATTCAACATTAACTTACCTATTTTGAATATGAAAGTTCTCTAATCTTATTTGCGTGTTGGAAGCGTTTCTGTTAGCATATAAGATGTCCAAATTGAAATAAATAAATCGTGGCTTGCAATTATATAATAGGTAGGTACAGTTTGTTACAAGTAGAAGGAGATCGAAGGATTGATTTTCCGAGGGATCATGATTTGGATGCATTATTAAAGCTCTCATTATCTAGCTATCGCTAATAGTGTTGTGACATGATGAGCCGTTAATTATGCAGCACGTCAGGCCTACGGATCTGGCACGTAATTATGCGTTCAAAATCATTCATTTAAAAATAATCACATGTTAATGTATTCAATGATGGAAATATAATAGGTACCTAAATAAGTGTAACAGTGTTTTGTAAGGTCATGTCATTTTTTAAGAACATTACCCACATATACAATGATTACATGTTTGTGTTCTTATAATTAGTTTGTAAGTTGTAACTCAGCACAATTGGTTGTAAAGATATTGTTTGAAATTGCGTTTCTTCTGTCTTCCATTTAGGTATCTCCGCAATAAATTGTTTCATATTCAAAGATAATGTACAAGTTAATCTTGACGCTAACTGTTTATGCGTTGCCGCTGGAGAGCTATTTAGTTTATCGTAACAAGAATCAGGTGATAAAATCCAAGTGGTGTTTATTCTCTAACGAGAATATTGATCGCGGCGCGGAGCTGGCTACAAAATTTTCGCAAGTTGATCTGTGCTTTTAGCTCATAGCTCAGATGAACTCCAGTAAACGAACTAACGAAGCTTTGTAGTGCAAACCGACGTCTCTTTTTTTCTGATGAGCCATTTTAGGAAAAATTCAAGCCAATTTCCTGGACGTCTCACTGCTAAGCGAGACGGAAACTCCTTGTCTGTGAAAAAGCTTTATTGTTATTTGTAGAATGTCCCCGTTGATTTATAGGTGAATAACATAATACAAGTTATTTTATGACTATGAGCTAACGCTTGACCTGGATCACAGTCAGAGCGTACCCGGGGCTCCTAAGAGACAACTTTGGATGCAAGAGATCGGGAGGCACACGCCGAGATGAAGGAGATTTTCACTTGCCCACAATCATTTATGGATATGGATTTTATTCCACCCCACATGTGCGTTCTGCACGTCACTTTTAACCGAGCACAGTGAAACTGTGGAATCATCTGCCAACGATGGTGTTTCCGAGATACGACCTAGTGATCTTCAAGAAAAGGGCTTACTCCTTCCATAAGAGCCGGCAACGCATTTGTGATGCCTCAGGTGTTACAGATGTTCATGGGCGGCGGTGTCGGCGGCATCACTTACCATCAGGTGAGCCGTCTGCTCGGTTGTCCACTATAATATAAAAGAAAAACTACTACCTATTGCCTCATAATAATGAAGTATTTTTAGTTACAATAAGTTGCATGCTCAATATCTCTAATAAATATTTTTTGTAATAAATTGTTCTGAATACCGTTTGTATTTACATTCGTCGTACATACGTGTAACATTATTACATTACAAAGATAATATGTACATCTAAGCTCTCCCAGCGGATTTGTAAAGGGTTTTAGTTAACTTACGTTACTAATAAACAGGGCAATTATGAGATGGTTACGACAATTAGAATGTTTATTTAATATCTTACGAAATAATTGTAGATATTTTACTACCGAGCAGTACCTACCTACGCTGACGTATACGAGTAAGATACGAAAATAAAGAGATAAAAATATTTTATGTATTTCTACAGCCCTTTTCTGACCACTAATGAATGCCTACATAAAAACTGGGAACTTCGTTACTAGAAAGTTGGGAACAGTTGTCCGAATAAAGAAAGTGTCTAAGAAGCTACTTAATAAAAACTTTCTTTCCTTATGATCTCTTTTGTTACAATATTTTCATTAGGTACTGGCTAGGTATCAATAGATAGGTATGTTTATGATAATGTCAAGCGCGTCATACATTATGGATTTTATTGGGGTCTTGTAGCGATACCGTAACGTTTCTTAATATGACTATTATTTTACTTTTAGTATTTGTAAAAAAATGTGATAATTGTCGTGAACATTTTTTTACTAATGTAGGTAGGTACCTATATTGTCAGTACTATGTATGTTACTTGCCGACAATTTGTATAATACGACATAGCATACAATGTACCTTCCCAAAACAATAGAAGAAACATGCGTCCTGTTTTCCGATGATATCTCCTTACTAACTCCGGGTAATAATAGTACCGAAATCCATAGAAAACTCGACTCATTGCTTACACAAACCTCTAATTGGCTGACTGACCACAACCTAAAATTAAACTTAACTAAAACTAAAATCATAACTTTCCATCCACATCAAAAAACTTCATTAAATTTAAATTATACTTATAACGGCAGCATATTAGAATCTGTGAATGAATTTAAATTACTTGGTTTAGATATAGATACCCATTTAAACTGGAAAATCCATGTCAACAGAATTAAATCAAAAATATCGAGTTTCAGTTATGCGTTGTGTGAAATTAAAAAGACTACTAACATAGAAACTGCAATAACAACATACTATGCGTACGCACATGCTTGGCTGAGCTACGGTATCATTCTGTGGGGCAACAGTACAGACGCAGCTTCCCTGTTCATACTCCAAAAGAGATTAATCCGTATCATCGCAAATATAGACCAAACAGATAGCTGTAAACCATTTTTTACAAAATATAAAATATTAACATTGCCCTGCCTATATATTTTCGAAATATGCAAATTCGTTCGAAAATATAGACAATTTTACACAAAACGCGAAGACGTATCTTGTAATTATGCACTACGAAATAGAAATAAATTAGTTCTCCCAACTTCAAGACTAAAATTAAACTCCAATAGCACCTATAGTTCCTCCATAAAAATTTATAACAAACTACCTGACATAATACAAAACGAAAAGAACGACAAAATATTTACAAATAAATTAAAAGAGCTCCTAATTAATAATAGTTACTACAATATTAAGGAATATTTTAGTGATAATACTTTTATAGGATCTACAAAATGATTGTGTCTTGTTTAGTTTATTAATAGTTATTTGCTACATAGTACCTACTTCTAGATTTTAACTAAAATAAAATGCGTCTTCCTCTCTCCTGACCTTAAGTTGCGTACCCGACAGGGTCCATAATGTTCCTATTTTATAATAACATCTATTGTACCTATACTCTGATTTATAATCATGTAATATCAACTGACAGTTGGCGGGTTGTCGCGTTATCGTAATACAAAAATAGTGTCGGTCGTGAGTAATCGAAAAGTTCAATTGCGATTCAATTATTTTTCATTTTCTTTTCATGACATGAGAAAATCTTGAAAATTACATTTGGAGGCTGATTGATGTCCAAACTTCTAACTAAATGTACGAAGTGTGTTAAAATGTAGTCATTCAATAAACTTTATTAAACTCATTTTTTATTAAACTAGTATTCTGCTTAGTCTAATAAAACACAAATATCAACATAGTTTTTCTGATTGTAATAAGTGTTGATACCCCAAGGTTTTTTGAATTTGCCACCATTCTTTATAGTCACGTTTTGTTGGTCAGACTTTTATGGTGAGGGAATATCTATGATTTAAATGAAGATGTCATGAAAATAATCAAAGGATTATTTTCATGACTTAATTGTCAGAGTATTTATGTCGAACATAACAGCTATGAGTTGTCAGATTAATTCATTTAAATAAAAAACAATTTATCGATTTTTACTCTTTATTGTTGTCTTCATGTTCATTCAAACCAGCTCTATGCATTACGTATAAAATATCGCTGTACTTTATGTAATGTTTTTCTTATTAACTTTCGTAAAATCAATGAAATTAATTTAAGGTTATGAGTAAAATCTTAACATCTAAAATGTTCAATAATAAATTCAATTGTTCGCTCACCATTCAATTATAACAGCACTAGTGCACTTAGGAGGCAACATTAAAAAAAATAAAGGTCGATTGTAGCTGTCAGTTGATATTACATGATTATAAATCAGAGTATACTTATGGTTTTGCAATAAATGATTGAGTATATTGAGTATATTGAGTATATATTGTATAAAATGCCCAAAACGTCTAGTCAATGTAATATGAAGAATCTATTATTATTTATTTTATGCTTTTCCTAGGCATTCTAGAGATATACTATTACTATTCTAAGGTTCGCTGCTAGTAACGTATGTCCTACTTACCTATAATTATTTATTACTAAGGTAATGAAAGGCACGTCAGAAAACGCATGTATTTTATGCCTTGAGTTTGTAATAAGGCCTAACCTAAAACCTAACGTAACTTATTTTTAATATTTTGCTATTAAGTTGTTCCTTGCTCTTCTAGCGCTTCGCCGACCGTAGGTACTGGGGATTCACAGGGGAAGAGTAGGGTATTTACCATCGCTAACTTAGTATCTGTAAGTCATTAGCTCACTGGGCTGGGCAGCGGCTCGTTTGTAGTACGTGACAGGAAGCAGCCGCTCGCGCCCGTACGACGGAACCCTTTATTCTGCCCACAAAGCGAACTGAACAACTACGAGTTCTTAGATTACACTATGATTTCTGTTTTATTTGAATGTTAACGAGGCTAAAGCAGGGAACCGTTTTAGCCTCGTTTTGTGATTGTTGAATTTGCATTCAATAAAAAAGTAGTGAGAGCCTAAAGGGCTTAGTTTATGTTTAAAGGAGACCGGTAAACTGTAAATTGCTAAATGTTTTAAGTGTCAAACGCTGTTATAATGTTATCGCCACGAAGTTTAAACCACGGAATCATTTTCATATAGTTAGTAGAGCAATAATGTTATTAAAGAAGGTAGGTATAGTTATGCATGTTTGTCAAGTTATTAACGATGAGTGTGGCCATTGGCGTGGCTTGTTGTGCCGCGAAATAGGCCGCACCGCGCGCCGCGACAACATGCCTTTCTTCTCGCACAAAGCCCTGCAGACGGACTAACTAGCTCGTCGACCAACTTTTAAGTAAACATTTGCTATACGTATACCTATGTATACAAGTTGTGTCAGCAAACAGTCACACCTTGTAAAACAGTGCTTTTTGTTGTTCGATTTTAGGGAAATACTAATAAGTAGACTTTTTTTTACTTTGACAGCCTATACCTTCCTAAAGGGCCGGCAACGCATCCGCACTCCTTCTGGTGTAGCTGATGTCCATGTGCGGCGGTGTTCACTTACCATCAGGTGACCCGCTTGCTCGTTTGCCTTCCTATACTATAAAAAAAACAGCTATTAGATGTCACACATCACTGGACAGATCTGATGTCATCAAGAAATTGTTATTATCGCCATGACGGTGGTTGTTCTGTATTTTTTTGTCAAGTCTGCTTGGATTTTACTTTGTAGGTATATTGGCCTTTTTTTTGGACCACTGTACCAGGCTTTAGCCGAACCCCCATACAAATTGGGTCATCTCCGTTTCATACCATTAACTAAACCCAGATTACTAAGATTTTTTTTTAAACCCCACTAAATATACTGTTACCTGAAAAAAAAAAACTCTCTCGGTATCAACTCGCCCGAATTACAAAGTAACCATTTTATACGAGAAGTTTACTGTACTGCAAGCATACTTGGTTATTTACCTACATAGTTTTTGTCGAAACGTGCAAAAGTACCTTTTCCTTAAACTAAGTCAGTCCTCTTGTTTTATCAAAGACGGGAAATAGACACGTTGTTTCTGCATTGTTAGCCCGGGATCAACCGGCGAACACACAGCATTTGTGTGTACCTGTCGCCCCGATCTGCCACGCGAGATTGATTTGTTCGCTCGGTTCGCGGCCGCGGCCGACCAACTTATCTGTCAGCTTAGAGGCTACCTGAGGGGTGAATTTTTATTCATCCCTCTTAGTATTCAAGGGCTGTAGGCTTATAATTCGCCCGAGGGCGCGACCGCAAGGGGTAGGTGACAGCGCCCCCGCACGTCTAAGGGGCTTCCTTGGGGCTTGTCCTGTCATTCCTTGTGGAACAGTTGGCTAGCAGTTACCTTAATTTAGGGGCCGACGACAAAACATGAGGAATTGTTAACTAATTTTGTTGGCAAACGGGCCTTGTTACGCAACCTTTGGATCGTCCCGGTAATATAAACGGAATGTTTTGTTAATTCACAAACAATCCCAAACCCGAGGGAAATAAAAGAGTCTTAAGTTAAAGCAATGGTTTATTTCCTCGATTCCATAAAACAGTTCTACGCGTATCTCGGTCTCCGCCGATAACTTTTCATTTTATTGGCTAACGGTGACAGAGCCATTGACGAGAAGTAGTGGACTCGCAGATATAATAAATGTTTTACGAGATAAATTTAACTTGGAACATTAGCACCCTCGGCTCCGACACAACGATTACACAGCGACTGCAATTTTTCACTGTTGCCCACCCCTGTTGCTACAATTTATGACGCGGGGAATGATTTTTCAACATCCATAAGTTAGATTTATATTTAACAGCCGAAAACTTGCTGAAGCTAAATCGGTGGTGTAAGGGGAAATTGATGCCTTAGAAGGGAAAATAAAGATAAGCTGACTCATGTCTCTGCTCGTGCTGATACTGCGTCTTCGTATTATAAATAACGCCATTCCTAAGCATTTGCAATCCTGTTTCCCGTACCTACCTATCTTGTCTCAGAATCTACATACTCGAAGTGTCATCTTTTCAAGAATATGTATTTACCCAAACCCTTGAAAATATCATTTACAAACCGGGTTTATATATACTTCGTGAAATACGATATCTTTAAAAGTACTTTTTTTTGGAGCTAGTTTATCAGTCCCACATTACCTAAGCGCTAGAAAAACCTTATACCTAGGTATATTAGTGTCCAGAGACATAAAAGAAATCTATTTTGTGATCCTTCTTAGAAGGATTGGATAAATTAGGAGTTGAATATTCTTTAAATTGATCTCTCGGGCCGTAACCAGCATCACCACGAGTTTTGTTAATAAATGTATATAGACATTGAGTTGGTTTGCATTTATAAAACTTCTGAATAAAGTCATGTTCTTATCAAGTTTTTATTCCGGCGCCTGTTGAAGCAAGATTATATCTTCCCGTGAAAATTGGCGTGGAAAAGTAACAAGCTGAGTGGAAAGTTCTGTAAGTAAAAAACCGGCGTCGAGTGTTCGATTCAAAACTCTTTTTAAATGCAGGCGGCAGACACGTATTTCTTAGAAAGCATTATTGTTTTGTTTGTGTTTCACTACATTTCACTTTGCAGTTTATTTAGATGGGAGTTCAATGTAGCGGCCTAGAGCGTCCACACAGCCAATTAATTTGAACGGAATGAGATAAATGTAAGGTAATTTATTACTTTGAAGGTACGGCCGGCCCATTACGTTTAAAATATAGGACATTCTTGCCACGAGTTATGCACATCGATGGAGTTATTGCTGATCGGGTTCTACCTCACTTTAAACTGGAAAGTAGATTCCGAGACTATTCATTCAGAGAGCACTTGCTTTCCGCTTATCTGTCGATATTATTCTCAGGTTGCACAAGAGTTTAAAATATTCTAACAAAGTTAGTTTTTAGTAAGATGTACCCAATTTTACGATTATGATTTTTGATCTTTTGTTATGGTTAGAGATACCTACGTGCATTTGTTTTAGATGATTGTAATTAATTAGGTACATTGCTTAAGATATACTTATACGACGACTCAATTTATGTATCTTACTCTAGTGTTAGTGTAATTGTGTACAAAACGCCTTCCTTTGTTCAGTACACATGAACGACGGTAAACATGTTTGCACTAAAGTCTGGTAGGCCGCGGTTTACACGCAAATCGGCCCCCGCGGAGCCCTTCCGCAGAGTACCTGCTCACTCGAGACCGCACTTAAACCAACCACTTACTGGGCATATTTCAGATTGACGCCAACGTATTAGTTTAGGTTTCGGATAGGTGCTGTACAGCTCAACAAACGAGCCTATGCAAACGGCCTATTGTCCGATTTAACATATCTGTTGAGGCACAACTAGAGGACAAATAGGTACGCCCGCACGTCCGACCGCCGAAATCGAAGGCGGCGCGGCGTGCCAAAGCTAGACCAATGTTTACGATGATTTATGATGACGCCTTGCAATATGATAGAGCACGCGGCCGCCGTCGAATCAGATTTCAAGAAACACTATTTGACTGTTAACTAAGTGATGAATGAGAATTTTTTTGAGAGTTTTGTTTTAAGACTTCTTATTCACGAGATAATAAAGTTGACATAGCTATGTTGTCAAAAGAATAAAAAAATATAAGTGGTTATTTTCATACTTCATAATATACCTAATACAATTATACTCGTACAGGCTAGGAGAAGTCTGCCAAGTGGCAATCAAAAAAGTATTAAGTACCAATCAGGAACGAGGCTTAATTTATTAATCTTATACTATACTGTTACACAGTGAGCAATTATAATTACCTAAGCTACTACCCACATGTAAAATTAACTACTTCAACATCATACATCTACCTAAGTAAGTAAGTGTACGTTGATATAAAATAGCGCGTACGTACCTAAACCTTAAGGGCCTGCCGCTTTTTTCTTTACATTTTATGCAGTCCTGGTAAAAAGATAACTTACAACGGAGCAATTAGCTCAGAATTTCACTACGAGTACTGACTGTCTAGATACTAAGTTATGTTTTGACAGTTCTATAAAGTGATATTAATTGCTTTCGACTTTGGTAAGTATTCCACAAACTAATGGCATTTACTCGTAGCTAAGTTATTTTTCTTGAACAACTAATTTATCATTCAAGTAAAATGCTAATGGATAAAAATTGATAAAAGTAGATACAATATGTAAAAGCGCCTTGCGACATGTCTTAGATCTTACTCATATGTTAGCACACTTTAATTCAATATACATTTTAGAACTTTCTTCAATTACAAGCAGTGTAAGTACACAATTACTGCCTTGCTGCGGTTGAGGCCTCGGATTCTAATAATTTCTATTCTAGTTGTTAATATTTCATGAATAAAAAGAAAATGGCAAGGTGTAGTTTTTTCGTTTCCCATAAAATCATTGAGTTAGGTACTCAATTCCGAAAACAATTTGTATCGTAAATATTCGCATTCTACAATTCTATTACCAACCTGTCATTGTACATAAAGAAAATTAATAGCATACCCCAATAACTTTCTTATAAATGAAGTTAGGTAGTCAGTCACTAAGCTCAAAGCAACTCAATCTATTTCAGAGCTCAGTGGAACACAAACAATTTTAGCTTCATTTATAAATTGGGGCACTTGCCCTGAAATAATTTATAAGCATGGAAAATCGCGGGCATTTAAACCGGACCACGGAATCATATTAGCAGTACAATTTGTTCTCAAGAGAGTCGAGTTAAGGTTTGCATTCATTCGAGGGTTGAGTAATGAGGCTGGGAGCATTCTCGATGCACTTTCGCAAAACTAATTGGCCCGACTAACTTTAGCAGAATAAAAATCCATTTGGTGCCCGCTTGGCTCGAAATGTTCGTGGCGGATCCAGCTTTCATGTCAGGAAGGTAGGGGAGAGGAGGGGGATTGCATGGTCAGGGCAGGTGAGTCCGTCGGGATTTGTGCCTCTATATGTATGTGTTCGTGGATGTCAAACAAAAGTGCCAGACGCCCTATCAGTTTGAGAGAGAGGGAGACAAATGTTTAATCACCAATAGCTATAATATTTATAGCTAAACTTAGTAACACAATTAACGCATGAGATGTCAACCAATCCGATTGGGGAGGTGACGAAGATTGGGTATGATCCTTAGGCCATCCAACCGTTGAATCCGCGCTATGGCACGTGAAATCCGTGACTTATTATAAAGTGCCTCATCAGGATGGCACTTATTCAATTAAAAGCCGTCGCAATCAATCACCCGAACTCCGGCTGTATCGCTTAAGCGCATTTAACTGCAGCCATTTATCATTATTTATAGGTGCATCAAACTTCTGCACGGAACTTTAATTTATTTACTGAATTGTCATGTGAAACGCCACTTAGTTAAATGGATTCTGAGTACGTGTAGGTACGTAGCAATTACCACTTGTGCCTTTCATTAATACAATGTAAAATTTTGTAGAACATGTGGGGATAACACACACATACACTAACGTAGGTAGGAGGTGAATTATATGAACAACGACAAGGCCTATCGGTAAACCAAAAAACGAAACACTTGCGCGATGTAATCGACGCCCAGCGCCATCTTTTGGTACTACTTCGAAACTGATGACCAAAATCGAAGGGCAACTAGTTTATTATAATTTGATGCTTTGGGAGTTATAGTTGGTCACTGCGACGATATTCGATATAAATCATACAACATATACTACATGAACGAATGTAATTTTGTTCCTAACAACGAGGATCATAACATAAAACAATTGCAGGATGATATGAGTTATAGTAACGCACATCTACTTAGTATCTACATTTCATTTGTGCGCATCGCACTCTACTATAGTACAAAGTCATTAATCATTGCCATACGATTCAACAATAGTATAACAACAAAACAATTTAAACAAATGGGCATGTAGATAGATGTTACTATTACGAGGAACATAACAAGGCTGTTATTCTGCCTATCTGCCCTACATAGTTTACCTCCTATACATTTCCTGCATACGGCGGTAAATGATCGCTAACCAGGAATCTGTAGAGATAAATAGGTTCAGCAAATTCACGCCTCCGCTGCGGGTACGCTGTCGTATGTTCACGGATACATAGGGAAGGGATATCTATCTTGTATACTATTTATACAGAGGTTAATCTCATAGTCCGCGTCAGAGCCTATAGGTAAAACGAAACACGAAATACTTGCGCAATGTAACCGACTCCCAACGCCATCTATGGTACCTACTGGTTTAAGTTAAATACCGAAAAGAAAGGGAGGGCTTGCCCGTACATAAGTTAGGTAGGTAAAAATCAGGCAACAAAATAATAAGATGATAACTAAATTAAGTGCTTATATTGAAACAAGGCAGGGAAATTATTATTAAGACATTAAATTAAATGGGCAGTTTTTCAATTAGTTGGTAGGACTTGTCAATCTAGATTAAAATGCGAGGAGTGTAACTTGTTTTATGGGTTCGGTATGAAGTAATATAAGTTTTGAGAGATTATTCACACCAATGTTAGAATTTTTGCGTAACAATTGTGTGGCCATAGACATATATAGCACGGGAACACATAGAGCACTTTGTGCTCTATGTGTTCCCGTGCTCATACATATTTTGATAGGATACCAGTGTGACACGACACACGACCGAGGAGTGATCGGGCGCAGCACTAATAGTTTTGAGTTGCTTTCCGAGGCATGGAGGTACAGAATCACCAAATTCCAGTCTCCAGGCTAACATTGTTTTTTTTTTCATAACAAAAACTAACCGCAACCCTTCGTTTCAAAGTGCAACCTTGCCATTGCGTTACCAACGTAATCGATAGGAGGTAATAAATACATACACTTAGTTTATCCTTCGAACGTACCTACTATTACTACTTACTAGTCAAAGTCAGTTATAACTAATGCTACATAATGCATAATTCACTTGACGGATTGAAATCACGTAATACGCCGTGCTAGCGAATGGCTGCTTATGACTCGTTACGAGTACGTGACTTACTACGAGAATTTACGAGAATTATAACACTAAGGTGAGACCTAACACAGGCATCGCTCGCACCGTACCTGAAAAAAGCTAATAGATATATGGCCTCTTTACTATTGGCTTTATAATTATGTTGTTCAGGGATCAACAATATGCACACATTGTACTCAGAACAATCATTTATTGCGTATCACATTACAGGGACATACAGGTCTTAAATTAAATATGATGATGGAATAGCTGTAATAGTAAACGCAAATCTTTGCGTTTACTCTGCCTTCTGCGAAGATACGCAGAAGGCAGAGTATTTCATTAACTAAGTAATTGTGAATTAAATATTGGTGACCCAACTGCCACGAGTCTTTAACTGGACTGGTATATGAATTGTTGTTTAATTAAGAGCTTTTGAAATATCAAATAAATATACCTATATTTTTAGTTTATAAGACATTTCATTATATTCATGTTGAACCTTCATTATTTCCAACTGTATTTTATAACATGACAACAGTAAGTAAGTAAAACATTTATTGACCACACAAGAACAGATACAACACAACAGTAGTAAGACACAGAATACATAATAAGAAGTATGTAGATACATACGAGAAACAGAAAGAAACATTATGTACAAAAGATGTGTATTTGGTTTCAGCTGTAACTTATTTGTTACAAAGCATTGTGATAGTGCTGTGCTAGTTAATGCTAGAGCAACACTAGCGTACGCGTCACGATTCCGGTCACGTATGCGGCGAATGAAGGATCTTCACAGGACTTGCAGCTTCTCCACACCGACACGCGATCTGTTTTTATTTTACGACGTGTATGTTCCTTTTGTTGCCTTAGCAAATTAACAGGTTACACTAAAATGTTCTATAAATGTTTGTGAATGTAAAAACAACAGTTTGATGTAGGAACGATGTGAGTCTAGTTTCTAATTAACTAAACTAGACCGTCCAATTAGCAGAGATAACAACTAATATATCCTACATTATGAACTAGGAGCGATTTCAAGATATATTACTTTCTATAAGTAAATATATGTTTATGTTATATACCTACATCACAGTCTTATCTCATCTCAGCGTGTTATTCCTGGTTGTGTCCAATGCTATCTCTTTGTTGATTGGACCACTCAGGATTTGGTGAGCGTGGTACAATGTCTTCCGTCTGCCTACCCATTCCGCAGAATCATAATATGTTCTTACGATGTTCCCGCTGCAAGAATGCACATACGTACGTGCTCAGATTCGAACTTTCAAGCACCCGTTTAGAAGGTACATGGCCATAGAGCTACCATCGGTCATATGAGTAACAAAGTACATATATCTATTAATCTGTCTTTAAAGATTTAACGGCCTACTTGTAATGTTCTGTATAAACTTCAAACATGTATGTACATAATTTCAGCGGCAGCCCAAATGTATGTAAACGAAACTAGGCCGCCTTAATTAACTTAACTCTATTGATTGTTTCCAATAAATAGCGGAGCCGCTGAATATGTATGTCGGTGTGTCGGCCAGCCGGCGCGGCTGCGGCGCTAGTGGGAGACGCAACAGGACGTAACCTAACGCGCGGCGCCTTTGATGCCGCGTTTGATTACCGCTGTCCGCCATTACTGGCCGCCAGTGAACCCCGCCCGTATAAATGAGCCGAATTACTTGCCAGGGCTACCCACTTTGAGAAATGAAATCCTTGACCCTAACCGCAGATTGCCTAAATCCTATCTGGGATTCCATGTTGGTATGGTGAAAATCTTGTTAAAAATTGTGCAGGTGGGAGGTATAGAGTACCTATAGAGTATTACTACACCTATACTTCAACAGCAAAAACATTTCATACATTGCACAAGCCCATGCACACGTTAGGTTTCAACGTGCGGTTATTGCTACAGATAGCTCGTATTATCTGTACAAGCACTTCTTGACTTCTACCAACCTACGACTTACGAGTACAAAGATAAATTGACGTCAAAATCGTCATCCTTCTGCATTATGTTCTGAAAAATCTTGGAGGTGAAGGAGGATATTCCGTAACGAGGTACACCGTCGGACGCGGTTCAGCTGAGTTGGTTCCATCGATTGACCTGTTTTTCCACGTTAAACTAATTGGACAGTTTTCTGATTTCAGCTGCTGCCAACCCTACGTAATACCTACACATTAATACGATTGCTTTGCTGATGACATTAGGCGTACTTCAGATGAAAATACATGTCATGACAAGTTCAATTAAGATTCAGCATAGATGAATGCAAATGCGTAAACCTAATAAAGGAAAATAATAAAAACAACAGACTCTAGTCGAAGTTTCCGGCGACCAATCTCAAGGATTAGGCAAGTGGCGCAATATCTGCTCAAACACTAGTGCACTCTCTATTCCCTTCCTGTCCCATTTAAAGAAATCGGGTTCATGACAAACGTGCTTTGCAAGGATGGTGACTTGTCTGCGCGTCTGACACCTATCACATGAAAAAAACCAGACCGCTAAATTTTTTCGGACTACTGAGACTTTGAAATACTATAATATTCATAATGTAGGTATATAAAACTCGACCCAAGCAGTACCCGACTGCTTTTACGACAGAGTAAAATAAGGTTACTAAGACAAGCCAGCTTTACAAATAATATAAGTGAGTAAAAGATTTTGCAGGGGATTATAATTTAAACGTCCCATACTATCTCACTGCAGGGCAAAGGCCTCCATCATACAAATCATGTCATCGCTACTATGATGGCATTAGGCTTAATCACCACGTAATCAATGCGGATTGGTGATCAACAAATCTGAACTATGTTAAAAAATTTGAAACATTTATTATGTGTGTAGTCATTAT
Organism: Cnaphalocrocis medinalis; assembly: GCA_014851415.1. Classification (NCBI taxonomy): domain Eukaryota; kingdom Metazoa; phylum Arthropoda; class Insecta; order Lepidoptera; family Crambidae; genus Cnaphalocrocis; species Cnaphalocrocis medinalis. The sequence continues at coordinate 10,188,242 of CM026280.1, read as the reverse complement.
TTAACATGAATGGCATCTAATAAATATAAAATTACGGAAACGTATAGTAAAATAGTAACGATATTAATGCTAACTATGTTGCCTAATTCGAATCCATTGAGGTTTCTAAAACGATTTCACCAAAAATTCGGGATACATTTTAGGCACAGTTACGTACAGCAGCAATGCTAAAATTATACCTACTGAATATGAAAATGCAATAATTGTAAACTAGGTTATCATATTGAAATAATAATTAACTTGCATTTCAGCTATGGAAACAATATCAGAAAACAATTAACTAGTTGTAATTTAGATACATACCTAGTGTACCTTTTAATTAAAGTCCTGATTCTAGAACCCAAAAATCGTTTGGGAAGTAACAAACCGGCTATTCACGAGATAACAATAGGGGCAATTTAAGAAAAGCACAATATTGGGTTGGACGCAGCGGCGAAGGGTATTGTATTGAAATTGTTAGGCAAACTATTTCAGACAATGTTCCTATTTTCCGCACCAGATACCCGCCGGTTTAAGAGCTTTTATAGAGCCGGAATTACTATAACGTATCTGTCGTACCTATATATTGTTTTAGGACGGATATTAAGATTTAGAATATAAAGAACATGACGTAACTTAGATAAACATTCATATTTATAGATGGGATCAAAAATAAGATTTAGACTAAACAAATAAAGCAATCGGTAGGTAACCAGGTTGTTCCAAGTATTTGTCGGCGAGCGCTCAGGGAATTGAAACTAGAACTGGGATGAGAATATTACTTTGCAAAAATGCATCTGGAGCGAAGCGTCCAGTCAAATTTCACAAGCACACAGAATCACGGAATATGAAATTATATTTAGATGGTTGAGTTACAAAACGAAGATGTATTTATGTTTATTGCCAATGGGCTTACGTTTGACCTCAGTCTAGTTTATTCTAAGACGTCTGGGATTTAACTTAACGCGCTTGCTAAAAAGAGGATGAACATTTTAGTCTAGTCTTGAAAGCCCTGAAGGTTAGCCGAATCCCTTAACCTTTTTTAGTCCGGTTTTATAAAAGAAAATGAAGTTGCCATTACGAGTACATCAAAAAAGCTGACGTCAGCTGGCTTTATAAACTGTGTCCTCAGAAAGTTTTTGTTACATTAAGGGACAATTTTTATACATAATATGAAAGTAGGTAATCATTCTCAAAGCTAGTTACCTACAACGAAACAATCCAATATGTGTTTATTGTCGTAGCTTCGGTAAAGAGTAATGGTGTGTGTTTTCATAATCTTATTACTTAGTAGTAGTCAAATACTTAACAGATAACCTAACTTAGAATTTGATCAGTGGTTTACGGTCACCTTAGTAAAATGTAGGTAAGTAACACAAATAAATTGAAACATTTACTCGCATAGATTTGTGTTTGATGCGAGAGTATGTCACGCCGTCAAAGTATGCCTACATTGGCGCGCATTACAGTATGTTGAAATGTGGGCCGCACATTATAATAAAATATTTCTCGTATGTACATACATTGTGCGGGAAATATTTTACGTGTCAATTTTGTGAAATTTCGTGTTTCAATCTGTTTCTCGTCGGACGGCCATTGCTATGCTTTTGATTATTCATTAAAGGGTAAATGAGAGGTGCGTAATGTGATTAAAGATAAAGTTTAACCGTGGGTGAGGTAATCTTCGGCATGAATGGGACGGGTCGACCGGAGTCATACTACGGGTTCATAGATAACCGGCGTGAAGCAACGCCTGCACTGTGAGGTTCACCACCAATTAAGGGTAACCAGAGGCCCAATTTGGGGGAAGATTGGGATTGTAAGACTTAACGTTTGCTTTACTCTTTCTCTAACAGTGGACATCTACAATTATTTCGTAAATGATTCTGTATTCTTGAATGAGTTGGTCAATTGATCGTGTAGACGTTTTATTGTTCAATTACCAGACCTATACAAACAAAACCTGGATCTTCCAATAAAGTCGTGGGAATGGTCACAATATTTCAGTCCTAAAAAGTCTTTGCTTTTAAAAAAAGTATGGTTTAAAAACCATTCATTATGATGTTATTCTGGCTGGACCTCGGCTTTCTGGATGTGTGCGTTGGTGATACCAAGTGGTACGCGCACTTCTTAACAAAAAAAAATTCTCAGTGTACGAGTAAATATGAATTTTATTGAGTCATTAGACCATGACTCGGCATAAATATTTTGCGGAAGAGACTGCGTTATTAATGCACGTAAATTTATGGAATTACGCTGCGAATTTTACTGCACCAAACTCACCCTACGAGATAAATCATAAAGTTGTCTAATGAAATTTACGACGTGGCATAAACTAGGTAAACGTTATACATTCCAATGAGTTTTGAAATCGCTTTAGTCTATACCTAGACTAAAGCATAACATAATGTACGGTGGCCAGCACATCAAGTTACTACAATCTGTCAAATTTCTTCAATCGAACCTCACTTTTATGTCAAACGTGTTTGGTTCAATATGAACTGAGGAAATTTGACAGATTGTAGTAACTTGATGTGCTGGCCACTGTACCTATATACGATACTAAGTGCATTGCCCAGAAGTGCCCAGAGGCTATTAAAGAAGTATACCCGTCATCGTAAATAAACTGTACTCGTAGACGTGGCTCGTAGCACGAGTCATAGCGTAGCTCGTAGCCAGTATTAGTTCCGTAGCGTTATCGTAGTCGGGTGCTACAGCGCTACGAAGATGCGCGTCTACGGACAATGCTCAAGGTAACCGAGCGCAACACTGCACCCGCCGAGATCTTTTGAGCTCACATCACACGGAGCGAGAAGCGACTACGCGAGGTTTTGGAGTATTCGTTATTTGAAGTGCTCACAAGTCTGAGTCTAATTTATGCTCTTTTAAGCTGTTCCTCGCTTAAGTGACGTAGATATTTTAAGTTAAAGCAATATAAAAATGTACTCGCTCTTATACAGTAGCTAAGTGGAAACTCCTATGATTAAATTCGAGACATTATGCTTTTAGTTACGTATAAATTTGTCTTAAAATCTATTAAAGAAACAATGAAACGCGACGTTTTCTGAAATGTTGATATTGAAAAATATGTAAATACAAATATGCGCGGGAATCTACAATTTTATGCCACAATTCCGCATTCATAAAAATCTTTGAAAATCCGCAAGTGTTATGGAAACCCAAAATTTCATTTAATGAATTCGGCTGCAAATACGGATTTCCGGCAGCGTTTTACGTAGTTAGTAACACTCCGTAATCTACCTTCGCGGGGCTTAACGCGAAATCGACGGCAGCGAAAAATATTCAGTCCCGTATCGAGTCGGCGCTCGGTTAATTACTCTTGAATATTTATTGGTCGTTTGAATAAATCGCCCGCGGCGGATAAGCCTTTAACTTGTATTATATTCATTTTTCCTACCGCTAATTTTTGCATCTCCCTTTGAAACTGTTTTTCAGTAACCAGCAAATTGATGATTCAAAGTGTTCTGCTTAAAAATGGCTTAATGAGCGACCTCGGCCTCGCGCTAATGATTCACAAAATCAAAGGCCTTCAAAATCAATTGCCAATTAAGAGCACGATAATACCTATAAAGGTTGTATCGGTAAACAGTAGATCATTACATCTTGAACATTTTATTTTCTATGAAAAATATAAATATTTATTTATTTTAGATAAATCAAATCATTATTTAAATAAATAAATGAACAAATAACGACCAGACGAAGTATTTAGATGGGATTTACCCCTCCCATGTTTACAGATAAGTAATATGTAAGTAAATTAACACAGAGCAATATTTGTATATCTATGTGCATTTTGTAATTTGTCTGCTATATTTAAAAACAAATACTTAATAAGTATTTTCAAATTAACTTTAGTTCATAGTCTTGTTGCCTAATTCAATTATAGTCTTACCGGCTCATTTCTGCGAAACAATGTAATTTAGACCTTATATTAGGCTAAATGCTATTCAATTGCGAGTTGAGGAACTAACTCCATATATTATTAATTAAACTGGAACACGTAAATGAACTAGTTCGGTGAGGCCAAACGTTAGGTCCGAGTGCGCCAGTGAACCACGCAGGGTCACCACCTCGCCAGGTCCAGGCCTGTCCCACTCCGCGTGTAGGTATCAAACTTGCAAGTACATGCGGCGGCCCCTCCGGAGGGGCCAATTAGTAGAAAATCACGAGCGAGCGGCGACGAATGCGCGACAGTTGCTTGCGATAGAAAAAGAGTTGAACGCTGGGCGGTCGGAATTTCAACTTTATGTTATGGTAGCCTGAGTCTTTATTTTCTATAAACGGTTTTTAGGAGTGGGCTTTCTGTACTTGTACTATTATGTATTCTGTGCCAGGTTGTAAAGGCACACACTAAGTTACAGAACTATTGCTGTAGTTGCCAGAGTTTGGCTGCTGCTAATGAGAGTAAAATCAAGTATTATGTCCACAGCGTCAGCGCCAGAATGCGATAAACTTACTAGTTCAGAACATTTCGACAGGAAACGGCGGTTTCATAAACAGTTACCAATTGAAACCATGTTAAAATTACGAAATACTTTGATAATTTAATGGATCACTATGAATAAACATTCAATGTATATGCATTTATCAAGTGCTGAAATAATTGATGGCGCTACTGACTGATTACTACATAGTGGTTTGGTAACCTCATTGGTGTGACGTGGCATGGAAACCCAGTTTGTGCCTCAAGCAACAATTGTAAGACTGAGTTAATGACCTATAAACAGTTATTTAACTAAATTAACCAATGTTAAAACAAATGGAAATAACTTAGCAAAAGTGGCGTAGCAATGTGGCTGGATCGTCGGACGTATACCTTTTTTTTATTAGACTATAAGTAGGCCAACGCTTGACCACAATCGCACCTGATGGAAAGTGATGATGAGGTCTAGGATGACACGCGTTTGCCTAGAAGATGCCTGTTCACTCTTGCCTTAAAGATAGCCAAGTTATAGTGGTCGGGAAAAACAGACCTCGGCAGGGAGTTCCACTCCTTAGCTGAGCAAAAACCCTTGCAGTGTCCGACTACAACCGGATTTCCGAACGCCTGGCAGCCCTAAACGCAAGTCGAATTACTTTCGCTGATCCTCGGGAAAGTTTCACTATTAGGGGCGCGGCGTGATCCCTTTCGCATTACTTTTATGAGCGCACCAGCAGTTGACGGGGCCTATGCAAATGTTATTGCGTTTACTGTTTAGGAAACGTCGCCCGGCGGCGGCCGCTCTGCCGATGATGTACCGCGCCGTCTATAAATATCGAACTGGTGCGTGGGAGTTATCTTACAAATTGCTTAGGCGCTGTTTTATCTCTTTTGGTTCAACGCGGCGCAGACTACGAGAGTAGACAAGTGTGTTTTATGCTTACGTTAGAAGCGCATGCCTTGCAAGAATTCAAATTAAAATATTCCAAACCCGTACGCATGCCACAGCTAAATAAGTAAGAATCTGGTAAATAAATGTATAAACATTTTAGTTTAATACTAGTTCTAGATATAATAAAATTGAAATTGGAAATATCGTGGTCGCTTCCGATAAACTATGAATAAGTTTTCGATTTGAAACATAAACATTGTTGAGTATATCTGAACGTATGAGCGTCCAAATGGCCTGTGCGGCGCAGATAACTCGTAATATTGTCGAATACTTGGTGGGGAGGCAGGCTGCGGCGGCGGCGGCCAATCCTATACTAATGAATCAACTTTGGTGGAGACTGGCGCGCTGCCCGCCGAATTCAACTTTTAATTGATTTGACATTATTCCGTTTGTGGATCCCGAGCGATTGCGACGCGCCCCTTCAATTATAACTCATCTCCCAATGAAATGATCAAATGAAAATTAATTTACGAAAGTTAAATGAAGTTATTAAAAGATGTCGCTCACCGCACCAGACGCTTCGGCTAATATAATATTCGCATTTTATAGCGTAAAAGTTTTCAGTGAATGGCTGCCACAAGATCGATCCGAACGAGGAATCCAATATCACAGTCACACATTAATTTATCACCAAGTTGGGCGAAAGAAGGAAGGAGAGTTCGCCTACCACTTTGTTCCTTGACTAAACTTTAAATTCTCAGTTAACAGTATCAGAACTTTATAACTCTTTGATATTTTTAAGGTTATTTTCTGTGCAGGCTCAAAGTTCAAGTTTCTTTTATCGTAATGAGAGATCAAGGGAATAAAACATAAATTAAAATAAATCACAAACAAATAGGAGTAACCGTGGATAACTATAGAAAACCATTAAAAAGCTAGAAAGAGAAAAAAAACATGGTTTTCTATCACAGACATTTGATATGTAGATACAGGGTGTATCGGAAGGCATTTACATACTTTGACCACCATTAACCATGCAGGACATTTTGTTCTACGACTTTTGGAAAAGCGCCAAAAAATTTTTGCGACTGCGACATACACGTTGATCAAGTCACGTGACCGATACTGAATGAATTTTTTTTTACGAATATCCATATGTCATAGAACATGTGTTGCTCAGAATGGTTGGTAGAACACGTTGTTAAGGGATATGTGTGTACAGATACACTGTATGTTATCCACCGAACCATTTTCCGTAAGATACATGAATTATATACTGTAGAATACCGAAACAATTTAGTTACAGACTTATTAGAGCGCTATCTTGATGATAGCGCTCTAACAGTCTACATATTGTGAGTGGGTGAGGCGAAGTTGCGATAGGTCGCGAGGTTCGGTCCAAACTTGCAAATGAAAAGTTAATGCGCAACTTCCTGACAGGCGCGGTCGCGCGCGATTCGACCTCCAACTGCGCTGAAATGAATCTAAACTTTTTAATTATTTGCTGCCTTACTTACATTGTCCCAAATATGTTGCTGCGACACAGTGCCCGGTTTGGTAAACAATTAATTGGGACAAACCGACGTTAGCTTGTAATTTATTTACCTAATTATTAATTTTCATTGTTTCAGTTCCTACAAATGCGTATGCATTTACGAGTATTTTAATGTTGTAGGTATGTAGGTACCCGTAGTTAGTGCCTTTGTGTATCGACTTAGTGCATTCGTGTGAAAAGTGACTTTTTGCTTTTCAATATTTAATCCATTTCATCAATTTATTAAACTGCATGGCATTAGCCATTACAAATATCTTATTCCTTTCCTCTACCTAAACACTGTATGGAAGAAATCGCTGCAAGCAATAAGAATGTCGTATTGTACTGTCTGTTGTGGTTGTACCATACCTGTATTTTGTTTCATCATGCTACATCCGGGTAAGATACTCTTTCAATTCCTAGAAATAATGTTTGATATCCATTCAAACATAAACGTGAAAATTATTGAACATGAGTAATCGCGAGCGAACTGCCTTTTGTGTACCTAGCAGAGCGGTGTTCATAACTTTTAAACGTACCGACGCGTGGGAAAAATTTATACGTGCGAATAAGCGCACTCTAACTTCCACGACGGCTTTAGACGAGTAAAATAGTTTTATTCTGAGCTACGAATAAAGCGGAAAATTGTTTATGTGAACGTTATTAAACAGGAGCAAACTGACATACTTATGTTTAATCGTCCCCAGTGAGCATGAACACGGCTTGGAAAGAGTTATGTGGTCGAGCCTTATATGAGTATGCGAGTCGTGCGCACGATTAGCGGCGACTCGCTGAGCCCGCACAGATTACAGCCTGCGCCTGAGCGATACCCGCATAGCGATTCTCAAACATTAACATGTAGTGCAGATAAGTGCTACCGGAACACTTAAGGACAATAAGAACACCTACATAGGGTGCAACTAAAAAATATTGTTGCTGGTATTAAGAGGTTTGGTGAACAATTTTCGGAAACTGGTGACTTAAAACGAAACCGTTGCTTAACGATTGAGAATATACCTGTCACATTAACACAAAAGAGACGCACTGCGGGGATAAAGATTCAATTGTGAATTCAGTTACGTTTTAGGCCCGCAGTTTACCGGCCTAGGGCCTAAAACGTAAGCAAGCCAGGAAGTTCAACAATATTTAACAAACAAGTAACGATTTTATCTTGCTTTAAAGTCAGCACTAGTTTGGGCCTAATATAACTCCTGAAGTCCAAACTACTTATACAAACTTAGGGCGCGTGGGCGTTGGGAATGAACATGATTTTCCTACCGTTTACACGAAAACTGCTTCGTAATTAATTTTAATTAGTTAAACGGTGCCACGTCGCTATTAACTGGTTTCATATCAAACAATACACGATGCTAGTGTCAGGGTACAGAGCAGTAATGGGCAGCAGTGTCACTGTGAGCCAGAGATACGTAGGTAACTACTGCGATCGCCAACCCCCTGGTCCAGTGTGGCGTCTAAAATATCCTTCTTTAGGAGAGGCCTTCTCAAGCAGTGGACTATAATAGGCTGAATCTGATGATGATGCTAACTCGCTATGCGTTCGTGCCTTGCGCAAGTGAGTCGACGCGGCTCCCTCCGCCGCAGCCGCGCCGCGCTACCCGCCTATTTCAAATGAAACCTAAGACCGTTATAAAATTACATTAACTTTATATAATACCACAAAGCGCGGTTACGAGTAGTCGATTAAAAGGGTCATATAATGATAATTATCTGCAGAGTATAACGGCGCACCCCTGACCTCATTAAACATGCTATCGGTTTATGTCCTCCGCAATTCTCTCGAATAAATTGTAAGCGACAGCAGCGAACAATAGTGAAGTAATTTAACATGACCGTTAACATTGTCTAGAATCTTTTGGCAATGGCGTTTGACAAATATTTTAACTAGGTGGGTGGCGATTTGGTAAATTTAGCATTACGCTTCAGAATGAAACACTGGAAATATAAATGAGAGTACTTTACGAAAAACCTTAGTTCATGATTCTTAACCCACCATTAATTTGAGGTTGGGGTTTGGGGTTACTTACTACAATTTTAGTAATTGATTGTAGGTATCTATTATAGTAGTGGTATTATATTATCTAGGAGTAGTATTTATCTTTGCTAACATAATTATTAGAAGATAAACGTTTAGATAGTAAGCCAACAACTCAAAAGTTACGAAGGGAGAGTAGAAATTCGGTCGTTGGATATCTGGCTCAAATTAAAACTTTCAGCATTCAGTGTTTTCACTTCCACTTTTTCTATTTACTTTTCTATTAAACTTTGTTTTCTGTAGATACGGGATGAGGATGAGGCAGACTTGAGATTTATCTACGCGATACCGTTCTATTTGGCCGAGGGAAAATTCAATTTGGTTTTTACCTGAGGGTGCTTCGTGCGAACCCTCGCATCCTCTCTTTAATGTTGCTACTTTCTTTCCAGGAAAATATAAACGTAGTAGTTTACTGCATACTGTAAATCAGATTGCATGATCAAACAAATACAACCGCTGAACATTGCTTTGATGAAACGCAGTAAACTTTCAAAGTTTTAATTAACACAGTAGGTACCAAAAAAATAAATGTAAACCTACTATTTTAAAGGCGAATGTCAATCAGCCTGCCAATTACGTTTCTGTAAAGTTCGAGCCTTTTGAGATTAAAAAATAACAAGTAAAAAAGTAGCTTAAATTTCAGGTGGTAGAAATTCTGAAATAAAAGTTTGTACATAATAATAGAGGCCTTTAATCGTGCCTTTAACTTGGTTTTCGATATACTATTCAATCAAACATTGCAAGAGCATTTTTTATACAATAATTTCGAAATGACAAGTACGGGAAAAGAAAACGTCTGACAAAAGCGATTTTGCTGTATTCATTTACTTTCCATTATTCTTTAACTCGTTTGTCATTCTTTTCTCTCCGGTCGCGCGTAAAGAAGAAGGATGACGGCTGTTTATATTTACGTAGTTAAGTGACTGGCTGAGGGAAAAATAAGGAAGGCTTAGAGCCACCGGAATAAACCGTTATTTGCTTCGATATTTAACCTATCTAGCTACGGCGTCAATGTGTTAAAAGTGTCGCCGCCAACGAAGACTCTATTCGCACAAGAGCGCGGTTTGGCATTTTGGGAGTTATAAAACAAAATGTAGTAACGCCATTATAAGAAATGAAAATATCTGCAGCTGTAACTAACAATGACAGCGGTGTTGGCATTTAGCATCTTTTTCAAAAACTTTCGGAATAGAATTGTGTATGTATCTTAGATATTAAAAAAAACGATTGTTACTTATTTGTTAAAAAGTTTAAAATTACCAATCAGTAGGCCGATACAACCGGATTTGCAATTTACATGTAAAATATCGACGCATAAAATGTGGTTGACCTAAATACAGTAAGGATGAAGTCGTAGTTACTGACTTCATCAATACTTTATGCTGACACAAGATTTTTTATTGAATCGTCGATATTAGATTGCCAACGATAAAACGGCTAACTTGACTTAAATCTCGACTTTTATACATTTCTATCTGTAATGATAAAATGTATGTATTACGTTTACGTTTTAACGACACGGTGTATTTGCAGTGCATGTAACCAGTTACTTTTTTAAATAACCTTTTGGACAGTGTTAAATAAATAATACTTCTCCCCTCTCCATCATAAAAAAACTTAATATTTCACGTACAATTTTTAAAATATGTGTTGACAAGTACATATAGGTACATTTTAATAGTTTAAATTATTAAATGAATAATAATGAGTGTAACCTTGCATAGGTAGGTACTTCTACATGCTTTAAAAGTTTGCTGATATTGGAATGGCAAAGTATCGAAAACAGTTTAGCAGTTATATGTTCAATACCTATGCAAAACCTCTGCTCTAGCACATGTGACTATTTAATTTTATAGTCTAATGGCAGTTAGTGCGCAGATTAAAATAACATCACGCCGCCAGCGATAACAAGGTTATTAGCAGTTGTTCGCACTAACGAACGACCGATTAAAGAGACCCTGTCTGAACACTGTCTGTCCTTGTGAACAGTAAGTAGGTAGGTATTTATTTTCATACAAAACGGTATATTATGTGTATTAAAGACATAGATAAATAAACAGTTTGGCACAAAAATACGCCGTTCTTTAATTTGTAAATTCAAAAGAATTGAATTCAAATGATGAACACCTTTTAAATTAATGTTTAGTGCACTTGAAAATGTGTCAATAAATAAGTACTCTTATTTATTAAAAGTTCTGTTAGAAATACCTATCTCTAAAGGGAATTATTCTTTTACTCTTCAAAATGGTTTTTCAAATAAGTATCATTGTGAAACGAAGTACTTAAGTATCTAAATCCAACTGTGTCATTACGCCTCTTAACAAAAAAATAGACGAGTTTTCCCTTCAAAAGCCCCACAAAGCGCGCTTCACTATCAGTTCTTAAAGGCTGGAATTAATCACTTAGTCAGACAAGCTCTCGTAGTCTCGTCCCGCTGAGATATCGTTAATTTAACACTTAAAACGTTTTTATTCGAGTGGATAATTGCAAGGGGGTGGCCGTAATGGGCCACGTTCGGCCTCGGCAAAGATTGATGACGTGCTGTGTTGAAACATTAAAATAGCTGACTGAACATTTGAATAAGAAATACTCGATTGCCCGCGGGATTACACGATGAAACGATCGTTTGTATTTTTTTGGTTGAGAGTGAATAATAATATATTCCGAGGGGTGTAGACCTCCGGGTGACGTTTTAATACCTCCTCCAGGGACTTTTGTTACCGAAATTCGCTATTAGATAGCTAGCTACTCAGCATTGATCAGCACTTCGGACGAGCGAGAGAGGCGAACGGTAGTGAGTAAATTACGTTTTATAAAATTGTTGAGCATGTTACCGCAGTAAAATTTTGAATGAATACATTTTTCTTTACTGGTGGATGTGAGGCTGAAACCACCAAATACCGTTTTAAAATATGTACGTACATTAGGTAAGTATTTAGATTTGGCAAAGTACCAATAATCCTTTCAACCCTTACTTACAAGCAATATTCGATTTTATTTGATTAATGGTGTATCTGTATATCTACAATTGGGTGTAAGAGTGTAGTCGCTATTAAAGTAAAACAACGTTTTTGTTAACTTCTATATTTCTCATACAAAACCTACATAATTTTAAACAACACAAATTTAGCGATGTATTAACTGTCGTTCATACACACTCAAATATATATTATAATTAATTATAATATGGTTAATACTGTGCTAATGTGAACGCATTGCCTAACTACATGTACGGTTAACGAATTTTCCGGTGTAACAGCGCTAATTTAGGCTAGTTTTATATAAATTACTTACTTACTTACTACACTGGCTCAGCGACTGAACAAGTCTTGGCCTCCGAAACAAGAGAACGATCTTCGGTCGATCCTGTACTACTTGTTGCCAGTCCTTGACAAATACCAGAAATCGAAAATGTAAATTTCCTGAAGAAGCCATTTAACGAAGAATACTGTAACAGGATTTTTATACAATTCTGAATTGAAAGTTTAGAATTGCGTGGGTGTGGCGCAATCCGCATAGTTTGCTCGTAATCGGGTCGCTGGTGGCTAATAAAAAGTTCCCGGGATATTCCTGGGGCTCACTGAGCCTTAGTTTCATAAGTGATAGACAGACTCGAGTCAACTAATATCGTATAAAATTGTAGGGTATAATTTAAATTTAGTTCGCTATCATTTTTATAAGACCTTAATTACTCTTACATAGTGAGTGAATCACCAGAAATTTTATAAAATATCGATGACTTTAATTATGCAAAGAAAACCTATTAATAGACGATAAGTATTAATACGTATTCTCAGTAAAACGAAATCCACGCTATTTTACCCATTCTGGCGAATTACTCGTGTTATCAATTACATCTCTTTTTACCGGTATCATTTTATATGAGTATTTACATATAGTATTGATTATTTTGAAGAAGCTTTATAGTAATTAGCTATGATAATCAGACCTTTTTTATTAAGCGAGTTACCTTAGTTACATTTAGGTCACCTCACCTATCAACTCATTGAGAAAACTTCATAAGTTAGTATTATGTAAAATTCATAGAAATGTATGGTACATACTTATGTAAATTAAAGGTACAAATTGTTATTCCAGGTAGGTACATTTACCGGCACGTTTTGGTGCCTTGTTTACTATGTTGAGAGAATGTTAGAAAAACAACGATACATTTGGGGGAACGTCCGGGGGCGCTAATCTGATGCTGAGTGAAAAGATTTAGTGCACGCCCTACGAAATTAATCTTCGCGAGTTGTATGTCTGTACAAGACCTGCACCGTACAAAGGTTTGGAGAATTTATTTAATTAGTTTCAAGGGTTGTATTTTACTAAAATTTAGGTTCCGCAGATAAGGAAAGGTCGGAAATGCGGCGTCCTTAAGAGAACATGGAAATGCTTTCTATCTATAGGAATATGTACATGCAGCTGGCGTGTTCGAGAATAACAGATGAAGCCGAGTACCTACCAACGCACTGAGGGCACTCCTGCATTTCCTGAAAAATGGATTACCTACTACTGAATTGAATATGTTTCCATAATCCTGAACAGCAAGATTTTATTTAAGTCCTACATACTTCTATTTTATATTACACTAGACACTTTTCGTGAAACATTAAAAAACTAGCTTTTGCCCGCGACTTCGTTCGCGTGGACTTCTGGTTTGTAGCCTATGTGTTATTCTGATGTATAAGCTATATTGTGGTAAAGTTTCATTCAAATCCATTCAGTAGTTTTTACGTGAAAGAGTAACAAACATCCATACATCCATACTTACAAACTTTCGCCTTTATAATAGTAGTAGGATAAGTATTAAAAAATATATATTTTTTAAGCTAAGAACATAAAAGGATTTTTAAATTATAATTATTAGCAATGAAATACCTAAATGCTTTTTTGCAGAGCGATGGAAGCTAAGAGGATTAGAACGTGCGCCTTCTACTCGTATATGGGAGGACGTAGGTTCGAATCCGAGGACGCACCTCGGGATTTTCTTAATCTATGTGCGTATTTGAAAACAGCGTGAAGACACCTGTGTTATAGATTAGTTAGATTCTGGTTCAGTCGGTCTAGTAACCTTTCTATAATGGTTGGGAAGGTCAGACGGGAGTCCCTTCATTGTGATTGCCCGACTTTCCGAATCCCGATCATGGCCCAAGCGTAATTAGCTTAGAAATAGAAATAGAAAAAAATCTTTATTCAAGTTAGGTCCATACAGAACACTTATGAATGTCAAAACATAATATAATCTACCACTGACTGGTTCGGAACGTCGATTTCTACTGAGAAGACGGCTTCGGACGCAGCTGGGAATTTCACGCTGGACATATTCATTTTAATCAACTTTGACGAATGATCAACCACACAAAACTAACTCAGTTGCAAAGACTCCATTCTTGTAGTGTACCCATGACTACAATACTTAATAGGCTTTGCTGCTCATGGGTTGTATTACTCGTAATAATAGACTTGTTTATTTCAATGCAAGATAAGCTAGGCAGGCTTCCTGGCACCGTGCCGTATTGAAACAATAGATAGATAGGTAAATAGGCAATCGGCAGCTTAATTCAAAACTTGAGCTAGACAATGAAGTTGGGGATATACCTACCTACAATTAGTTATAAACGTTAATTGTCTAAAATAATATGTTTCTACATCAGGTATAGGTACTATTACTTACCTGTGGTCAAATATCCGATTTAGTATCTACTAGCGACCGCCCGCGACTTCGTGCGCGTGGAAAAGTAACTTTTTACCCCCCTTTTAACCCCTTACAATCCCATTTTCGCAATAAAAGTAGCCTATGTTCTTTCTCAGGGTCTAGATCATCTGTATACCAAATTTCATTTAAATCCGTTCAGTAGTTTTGGCGTGAAAGAGTAACAGACAGACAGACAGACAGACAGAGTTACTTTCGCATTTATAATATTAGTTTAGGATGTATACTTCATTAAAAAGCATTAATTAAATATGCAACATCTGCGGCTTATTGTTTTTGGATATAGGTGTATCCAAAACTACGACTAACCAATGCTACGAAAATCGGTGCAGATTCTACGGAGAACTTTTATTTAATTTTGTATCAAAACACACGAGGATATTGTTTGTTAACAGTATTACCGCAATGAAAACTTCCTATCCCTGCTTTCTTCTTCGTTATATTGTACAATATTTGCAATATCGGATGCGCGAGAACACACGGTCCCCTGCAATGGATAGAAAATGCCAGCAACTGAGCGCAGTATACGAGTATATTGCTATCCGATAACAGAATGATATTGGAATTCCTATACCTACGTGATGTAATAAGGTATAGAAATACGATGCTATTTATTTAAATTACAAGCCTCGTGGCATGCGAAATAAAACCTACAAATTGAACAAGTTTAGTAGTTTATGAAACTGTAAATATCATTTAACTTGTAAGATTATTTAATACACATATTATTTTTCAATGTTAATGGATAAGGAAAGTTGTTAAATTTAAACTGAATTTAATACAAACGAAGCAATGTAGAAAAGAAAATAAGTGTGAGATTTAAAAATTTTAACGATAATATTGGTTAATGACTACTTACTACGCTGGCTCAGCGATCCAAGGCGGGACTTGGACGCCGGACGTCAATGTTCGCCATTTTTTCCGTTTTGTGCCAATTTCGCTCAATCGTGCGCGTTTAGCTAACGTAGTTCTGGATACGCTGGCTCGGACACGTGGAGAGAATGGGAGAGGATTGAGCGGCCAAAAGAGCTTATCTTTGACTGAAATTGTATTGGTTAATTGTTATAAAATAAAATAGTTTTCTTCTGAAAAGTATTATATTATAACAAATTTCTATTTAGACAGAAAATATGTATTCATTTTTTTTTCAGTATATCAGTCCGAATCGTCATCAATAATTATTCTTCGTTTCTTATCTCGTTTTGCCGGCAAAACTATATCTTCATCATCTCTATCGCTATCATCTGAAAACAAGGTGGTACAATTAGGTACTCTTCAACGGAAATAGTAATAGTTCTAGTACCTAAGTGCGATTAGTCAATCACCTCACATACGTGTAAATTAAATCCCAACCCATCATCATCACAATCCAAACCCCATTAAATTTGTATGTTACAAGTTTGAGAAGGTTCATCACCAAATGTGGATAACGTGTATATAGACGATGAAAATGACAAATGAATGCAAAAACTTAACTTTACGAATATGTAGTATTACAACTAGTGAGACTAACTATACATGCAGTAAATGCAACAATTACTTACCGTCCATAGCTCTTGGTATGTTGCTCAAAATGTCTTCAGTGTCAGGTAGCTCGTCTTGTTGCAAAGTTTTCTTAGCGAAAGACAAAATATCGTCATCATCTTCATCTTTGTTACTAGTTGCTTCATCATCCTCATCTATTTTCTGCATTTTTTCTCGGCCGTTTCTATCACTAGGGTCAAAACTACGACTTCGTTTACGGTTGTTTGAAACGATAGTACTTTTTGATGCAGTGCCGTTGTGATCTTCAGTGTTTTCACGCATTTTTCGAAGGTTGTCAAACAAATCGTCATCATCGCTGGACTCATCGTTAGGCTTAGTCACATCGGGTGTTTGTGCGGTGACATCTTCGGATGCAGCAGTGTCAATGATAAGCTCTTTGTTGACCGCTTTCATTATGATTTCTCGCCTTTTTCTTATTGTTTCAAAGTGTAAATCACTAGGTATTCTCCAATAGGCTTCCTAAAATAGTTTATATTCATTTCATGTTAAGACTAAAATATAAATAGGCACCCGCTAATAGATGCTAAGCTCTGAATAAGAAAAGTATTCAACTCGAATGTTGGGAGTTTTTATGTACTTACTTGTTCGTCAGAAGGCGGAGTGACGCCGACGCCTCTCAAAACTTTTTGGAATAATTCGTTTTCCATAGCTTCGACGGCGTCATCGAATATAGGCACGAGTGGCGTGCCCTCGCCCGCGGGGTCGTAACCCTCAGCTTCTTGATCTAGGGCCACTTCTTCTAAATTTTCAGCAAGCCATTTCAAACTTTCCGCCAAGTCTATATTCAGAAATTGTATATTGATTAACACTGTTGTAACAAGTAAGCTACTGCTATGTGATGCTGATGAAAAAGACATTTTACCTACCGTTATCCACCGCAGATATAAGAAGTTTGGCGATCGCATTAGCACTAAGTTCTATTTTTTTAACTTTCTTCTTTTCTTTATCCTGTTTAGGTTTTTTGGCAGTTTTTTTCTGCTTTATAATTGGAGTGGGAGATGTCCTCGTGTTATCATCACTATCACCATCGTCTGATAATTGCGACTCGGATGAACTGGCTACGATAAAATAATTAAATACAATTAGACGTCAAGGACTATTAGACTCGAAATAAATGTTAATGTAAAGTTTTATGTTAAAATTTACTGTTCACAAAATAGAGTTTAAATGGCAGAGAGTTAGACTATCGCCTAGAACAAAGAGTAAAACAGTTGTTTAGCAACTTACCGTTCGATTTATCGTCGTCTGTTCCAGCACTTTTAGCGTTCGATTTCTTTTGCTTCTTTTTACGGCACTCCTTCTTATCTTTTATAATGCCCAACTCGAGTAGTCTATCGACATAGCTTCGCTTTTGTCGTTTACGCGGCATACGAGCTATTATTACACTCATTGGATCTGAAAATTATATTTCATAAGTCTTTCGCAGCTTTTTCAATGCAGTCCATTGCTTTAGTCATAAATAAAATTTTGTACGTTGCTATGATATGGCTGTCCATATCAGGTTTACGTCGATAAATAAAAAGTGTCGACATAATGAAGAACATTCATTATTGTGAACTCTCTCGCACCGTCCGGTAAAACAAATATATTTAACAAATAGCAACAATAAATTGGTCAAAAAAGCATTCCGTAGCGATTGATATATCCGATATACCGGGATCGGAAATACTTCCTGAATGGTAATATTCAATTTAAAGAGCTTTGTTTTATTTCACATGGAATATTTGCAATGCATATATTTTACAATGTGAACTAAGATATGAATTTCAATTATATTTTCCGGTACTTATATATTTTTTTTATGTGATAGGTAGCAGGCGAGCAGGTGGATCACCTGATGGTAAGGAATTGCCGCCGCCCATGGACACTTGCAACACCAGTGGAGTTACAAGTGCGCTGCCAACCTTTTATCCCCTTCCCCCCCGAGTGGGCCTCCGGTACCCTCACTCACTCGGCGAAACACAGCACAGGGGCTGCTTCACGCCGGTTTTCTGTGAGGCAGTGGTATCACTCCGGCATACTATAATACATTCACAGTGAGAGTGGCTAGAGCGAGGAGGTACATTTCTACACGGTGTTGGTTAATATAGCAGTATCTGTTTCGAGCTTGACTGTTTGTAGAGCTGTAGTCTTTGCTTTGTATAGGGGACTGTATTACAATGCCGCAATGCAACGTTAACAAAGCCTAGCACAATTCGCTTTTGAAACTAACTTTGAGGTTTGTAGGATTTAAAACCAAATAACAACTGTTTTATAACATCTAAGGAAAACTTGTAGAAAGTCTCGCAAAGAGTAGGTACTTTGAATTAATACAATATATTGCGATAAAATTTTCCCTTCAGTCTCTGTGTTAGCGGAGATATTCATAGGCTGGTTAATGACAATTAATGATACGATAAATTAAAAAGATATAACTTACCATCGACTTCTTTATACTGCTCCCACAGGCCGGTTAGCATTTCATCCTCTTCCTCACTGAAGGTCTTCGGAACCTTCTCCCGGGCGCTCTCGTGATTGGCACGCTTGGTGGGCGCGCGGAATATTAGGCCCAGTTCTTTCAACTTCTTTATTACACCACGTCGAGTCCGCGTCTGATCGATTAAGTTCTCCAAAATCCAGTCAATTACGTCTAATTTTGAACGAAAAGAGATTTAATTACAAGCATTAAACGTCAGCGGTGTAATTCACTGTAGTAAAAGCAAACAGAAATATAAAGGAAGGGTTTATGGTTCCATTGTCTGTAAACGATTGTTTGGACACGATAATGGTCCATGATTAAAGGATGGTAGGGAAACGTACCATTATTGATTCAAACCTCTTGTCACTCAACCCCAGTCGTAACACGTATATATAACTAGCGGCCGCCCGCGACTTCGTTCGCGTGGAAAAGTAACTTTTTACCCCCCCTTTTAACCCCTTACAACCCCCTTTTTGCAACAAAAAGTAGCCTATGTCCTTTCTCAGGGTCTAGATCATCTGTATACCAAATTTCATTTCAATCCGTTCAGTAGTTTTGGCGTGAAAGCGTAACAGACAGACAGACAGACAGACAGACAGACAGAGTTACTTTCGCATTTATAATATTAGTATGGATGTAAGTACACTATAATTGACGTATAGGTTTGTAGTTAATTAGTAGCATAAATGTATACATAAGGCCCACTACTTAACTAATATATTACGTACAGAGTAGGCATACGCCTACTTTTAATATGCGCAATCAATTTATGATATAATTCAGCCAGCCATTATTTTTTTTATGCGATAGGTCGCAGACGGATCACCTGATGTTAGGCGATTGCCGCCGCCCATAAGACACCCACCAGGGCAATCTAATGCACCTACGCTGCCAACCTTCATAATACTCGTAGTATGAATTTGTCAATTAAAAAAATAATGGGTACAATTTTTTTAAATCTATAAACATCTTTTCAGTCGTCGAATTTACCATAAAAATCCTTAAATTTTACTTTAATTTCTTAACATTAATTATTGTGTATTGGTGAAAAATAAAACTCGATTGCCCAGATTTATGTTTATACTGATAATTGACCTACCAATATGAAGAGACAAAAAATATAGGTATTATGAGAATGTTAACATTTAAAATGAGATAAAAATTGGCATGAGGAAGCGAAATGGTGAGATGAAACAATTTACATATTTTTTTAAGTTTACATAATAATGACTAACGTTACCTTGATTAGTCTCGGGGTTAGTTTGATTTTCCATGTACAATTTCCTTAGCTCGTCCTCTTGTTCTTCGGACCACGCGCCTGTCCCGGGCTTGTCCCTGTGTATACCAACAATAGTATATAATATCAATCAACCTCAGTAATTAATCACAGATTTGTTATGAAGTGTGTACCAACGGCGTTACCGCTGCCAGACATCCCACTTTTGGGGGGCCCGTCCCGCTATTTGGCCTAAATTTTCAACAAAGCCATGGGTGTTACTGTAATTTCACACCGCGATGTCTCTCTGCTACGAATATCAAGGTTTATTCGTGTATGTATATCAAATACATCCACGAATAAACCATTTTATTTTATGTATTTTATATATGTATCTTTATTATTAGTAGGTATTATTATAATTGTATTTAGGTATATACGTTTGTCTATAGTTACAGGTATTTATATTATATTACATCATTATTCGTATGTAGTAACCATTTCTTTAATCTGTAAATTGCATTAAAACTTAAAGTCCTCCTTTCGCCGCACCTTTGCCCTTTCTGCTTGACCCAAAGGTTGACTGGTAGAGAATGCCTCTTGGCATTAAGTTCGCCTATTGTACGAAGTTTTGTGCAATAAAGTTTTAAATAAATAAATTGCACGCATCGCTTACCATCAGGTGATCCGTCTGCTCGTCTGCCATCTATCACATAAAAAAAAAACACTTTTTCATTTCGCTGTACTTTTCCGTTACCTCAAAGTTTGTCTGGAAGAGCACGAGGTTGTCGTTATTAGCAATAAGACCGCCGAAATTGTATTCACCTAAATTAAGTATAGCGATAAGGTCTGTATGTCACCTTCTGTATAATAAAAAGTATCTATCTATCTACTTATGTAAATACAATAATAATATAATAACGAGGCTTATATCTACATATCTTTGTTAAAATAGTCTCAAAGAAGACTTTTATATAAGCCTTGTATACTATATGTTATGTCGGAGCGCGTTATGACGCACGAGTACGTATATTTATGACGAGTAAATTAGACGCACCCTCAGAGGTTAACTTTGGGGTGCCTCAGCAGAGATTGATGATAGTTGAAAGAGTACGTTAAAATAGTGTTATCCGGGACTCATTGAGTTACATGTGCTGTTATGGGAGTACCGCTATAATATTGTGTGTTAAGTATGGTTACATTTGGCGAATATGATTTATGAGTTACGATAAGCTTGTTTAGTATTTTGTGCTAATGCGTATGCGACATGCGTATAACAACAACGATGTATATCGTATAATGATTTTTTAAAACGTTGAATTTTCCAAAACTCTGCTACATAATAATTTATTAAAAGTTTTGTACGGAATAGACATCTATTAGCCTTCATATAGTAAGTAGATCGTTCAAAATAGAAAGTTTGCCATTGTATAGTTACAAGTCTAATAGCTCTAACTATTTAAAATAAGTTACCACTTACTTTTGATCAGCATAAAGATTATACCCAAATTCAATTTCCGCACAATCTTTAGCATTCGTCCAGAAGAGTAATTCTATAAATACTTTCGGATTTTTAGATGCCGTCTCCGTGAATTTCCTAAGTATGAATATTGCAAACTTCTCCAATTCCTGTTAAAAACAAAACAATAATTAATGAACAGAAGTATAGATAAGACCGTGAAACTTCTTAATTAACTTCTCAGTAGGTATACATTACCTTGAACTGGGGCGCAGGGTTTTCAAGCATTCTTTGGAATATTGTTAGTAAAGTAGCTTGGAACATCATTGACGGTCTCTTGCAATCCCATGCAATCCTGTGCAGCATTTTTATTATGCAATGGTTTGTGTACGGTAGATTTTTGTCATACAGTTCCAATAAAGACACGCATGCGCTCACTACTTTTGGATTACAAAACCTAAAAAAATATAAGTATTAAAGTGTAGATTGCAAAATGGGCCCATCAGAACGATATGGTTTGGTTGGATATCCAAAAAATATTTATATAATTATAAGGCGGGTTAGTAACAACAAATGGCAGCAAGAAAATATGACAAGTATCCTAAATACACTTTACATTCACGTTTATAACATACCTGAGAACAAAATCTTGAAAGTCAAAGTCAGATTCAACTACGGCAGAGGTTTTTTCATCGTCATCTTCTTCTGTAATACAAATACTCCAATAAATTTAATTATAAGACATATTATATTTATTCTTATGTGCATTATAATGCTACACTTACCCTCGTCGTCATATTCTGAATTTTCTTGAGGTTCCTCCGTATCATTAAGCACTTCTGAAAAATAAAGAAGTTTTAGATTGTCTATTACTAAAGCCACAATACCGTATAATTAATGCATATTTAAGTCCAACAGACCAGTGTTTTCTACGCCCAGGTCAGCGATATAGATGGTCTCTAACATATTGAGTTCTTCATCAGCCTGTATTCCGCTTTCACCGAATATTCCGTCTTCGGGCCATACTTCCCTGTATACGGAAAAGTAGGTAATTTAATGTAAATTGTAAAATAACAATAGGTCTTCCTGAGTTACTGCTTTTATAATTGGAAAATTAACTGTGTCTATTCGAGAAAGATATAAGATATTTATGCTATACAAAAAAGAAAGTTTTTGGAAGTTCGTCAGTCGGTCGTCGTCGTATTACGAAAATATAATCATGAATGTTTGTATTACATGACTCATGTACAAAAAAAACATAATGAAGATGATGCATAATACGAACGAAGTCGCGAGCAAACGCCAATATTTAAAAAAATAAAATTAGATTAATATAATAAGGGGAATTCTCAGTTTTTAAAAAGAAAACGTCCCTTCCATGGAGGGCAACTTTCTTTCAACCCTTATAATTACGAATATCAAAATATTGCGAGCTCGGCGAGTACTTTTCCCATGACCGCTGATACCAAATTTATTCAAATGCATCATCAATTAAGCACAGAAAAAATTGCCCTCCATGGAAGTGACTCTTTCCAGAAAATGAGGAATACCCATATATTAGGTGCTTTACCTGGCTGCTCTGAACATGCCAACAGCATCTTCAAATTTATAATCCCGCATACGTTTTTGAATATTTTTCATGCAATCTTCTCTGCGAAAAGAAAATTAATTAAAAATATTTGGACATGTTGGTGGCGTTTACAAATTTAATCGATGTTGAGTAAACTCGGCCGATCCTTGATTAATAAGAAAACCTTTTTATTTTTAATTCTGCGGGCAGGGCGGTGCCGAAATGAAAAATAAATCTCATTCGTTAATAAATAAATTCATTACTGTGGGAGAGCCACGCTTCGGCATGAATGGGCCGGCTCGACCGGAGTGATACCACTGCCTCACAGAAAACCGGCGTGAAGCAGCCCCTGTGCTGTGTTTCGCTGAGTGAGTGAGGGTACCGGAGGCCCACTCGGGGGGGAAGGGGATAAAAGGTTGGCAGCGCACTTGTAACTCCACTGGTGTTGCAAGTGTCCATGGGCGGCGGCAATTGCTTACCATCAGGTGATCCGCCTGCTCGCCTGCTACCTATCACATAAAAAAAAAAAAAAAAAAAATTCGGATTGAAGCTAACCAAACAGGCGTAGGTACCTATAGCTGATATGATTCAAAATATCGTAGACTTTAACTAAACGTGAAATTGTCTCAGTTTTCTTCTCCAAATAATAGGTAGTTAATTAGTCATCTTTTTTAGAACTACTTTTGTTTAATTTTGGATACAGAAGACTTTTAATATAATTTATTACGTTAAATTTAGATCAAATGATTGAAATGTCGATTCCTTAGTTAGTACAGTCAACAGCAAAAGTAGATGATCAAATCAAAAACTCTATGCCTACTATCGAGCGGAGTTCGCGTCAGAATTGTATGGTGTCAAATCCATACAGTTCTGACGCAAACTCCGTATAGCCTCAAAGTGATTCATACGGTTCTGACGCGAACTCCGCTCAATAGTGAGTATAGAGGTTTTGATTTTGATAATCTACTTTTGCTGTTGACTGTACCCTTGCGAGCAAGCCATCGGACTCAAGACTCAATTTTCATGCAAACTTGCTCACTTCATAGTCTCGTTAATATGATGGTTTGATAGTTTTAGATGGTTAAATAGTGTAGGTATTATCGATTATCTTCGCAGATATTCGACGACCCATTTAGCGCAGTGATTTCAACGCCGGCTGAGACGCAAGGGTCGCGGGTTCGATTCCCGCACCAACAGAAATGTTTGTTGATGAAACAGATATTTATATTGGGTCTGGGTGTTAGTGGTTCCTTCCTTGATTCGTGTTTCATTAGCACAAGGGTTAGCAACCAGGAAAATGTTTGTGATGTGGTCTCAATTTATTAAATACAAGTGGCCCGCCCTCACTTCGCTTCGGGACCGTAATTCAGAAATGAACCAATAGATGGCGCTGTGTCCAATTACATCGCGCAAGCGTTTCGTGTTTTCGGTTTACCTATAAGCCTTGTCGTTCTCTATAGAAGTTATCTCTTTATAAATAGTATAGATTAAGTTTACTATCAAAGAGTTTCTCGACGTTGTCTATTCTTTTAGAATGTTGTTGGTAACTTGTATTTATAGTAATACTAAGTGTAATTTTTGCTAATCGCATCCTAATGGTTTGTAATATAATGTTTGTAAGTCATCATTTGCGCGCCTGCTGGCAGGCTGGATACCGTGTCCATGATACTTACAATAACATCTATGTATCAAATGTGTATTAAGCAAATAAATCTAGACCTTAGAAGCATTAGGGCGGAAGTGCTTTTTGGCAACTTTACAGGACAGAGTAAAATAAAAAATCGATTTAATCGGCAAATATTTTAATAATTACAAACAACATACAAATGATGTCTTTGCAATTATTTAACCTAATAAGTAGCTTTCCTAGTTATATAATTAAAATTTAAAAACTAAGTTTCTAAACAGTGAAAAATTAACTTTTTTTAAAAAAATGATGACATCCGCCTTTATGCCACAACAATAATTAATTATATTTGTTCAATCGATCAGTATGTGCCCATAAGGCTTTATGCCTCCAATTTTTGTAATTTAATGTAAGGTGTTTGTCTAAGTATAACGTTATGCGTAAAAAATAAATCAATATCTCTTAAAACTAAACAAGGTGAAATTGCAAATGCGACTTTATTGTGTTCATTTATCAACTAATTTTTTTGGCAAAAAGGCGGATATCCTTACCAAAAAAACTATTTCAAAAGTAAATCCTCCTCATCTAAGCGTGTATTTCCCGGTTGGGCAAAGAGGTTTTGTCCAGGGTACACTTGGGCCATGATCCAGGATTGGGGGAGTCTGGTAATTACAATCTATATCTACTGGTATCAACCGTCACACGACCATATTCCCTCTTTGTTGGACCTTCTGTTGACCACCCATCCCGGCGCCTACCTAGTGTCTGTCAATGCACCACTTCACTCTCGATCAAACTCGACTTTGGATGATTCTGGGAACTAACCACCTACTGTACCGTCCTGTACGAGCTCAATGCCAAACGTCGAAAAGAGTTTGTACGTAAGGCTCTCTTTTCTCTTGACATCCATAAGTCGAGTGGGCCGGATGGTATCCCTCCATTTGTACTGAGGTTATGTGCTCCGGAGTTGGCTCCGGTTTTAACGTATTTTTTCTGGCTCTCATAATTCATTTGCGTACTACCGAGTAACTGGAAGTCAGCTCTTGTCCACCCCATACCTAAAATGGGCGATCGCTCAGACCCGTCCAATTATAGACCTATATCCAATACCTCAATCTTCTCTAAAGTAATGGAGTCCATAACGAACCGCCAGCTCCTGAAATACCTAGAGAAGAACCGCCTATTAAGCGACCGTCAGTACCTACGGCTTCCATAGTGGTCGTTCTGCTGGGGACCTCCTGGTACTTCTAACTCATCGGTGGGCGCAGGCGCTACAGAGTAAGAGTGAGGCTCTGGGTGTCAGTTGGGACATAACGAAAGTTTTTGATCGGGTAGGGTACAAGGCTCTGCTCTCTAAACTTCCCTCATACGGTCTTCCAGAGAAATTATGCACGTGGGTCGCCAGTTTTTTTACTGGGCGCAGCTTTAAGGTCGTTGTCGACGGTTCTTGTTCAGGCAATATGTAATGAAGCTCGTAAACGCTGGTGTCCCCCAGGGCTGTCTGCTATTCCAACGCTGTTCCTTCTGCATATTAATGATATGTTGTCACAGAACAATATTCATTGCTATGCGAATGATTGCACTTGGAATGCACTATATATCCGGTATATATGCCGGACGTGCAAATATTTCTCTGGAAAACGTCATTGAGTACCGGAAGTCACTTGTGTTTGAAGTCGAAGACATATTAAATCTTGTTTCAAACTGGGGGCGACTTAACTTAGTCAGTTTTAACCCCTCAAAAACACAAGTGTGTACATTAATTTCTAAAAGACGTCCCTTCAAAGTGGCAATAACTTTTCAAAGCATTTCCCTTAAGCTTCTTCAACTTTTTAAGGCACAAGTTCGGCACAATATGGAATACTGCTCCCATCTCTGGGCTGGAGCACCTCAGTACCAACTTCTTCCATTTGATCGCATACAACGTAGGGCTGCTCGAATTGTCGCTGACCTAACTCTCTTCAGTCGGTTATTATTTTATTATTATTTATAATCTACTTTCTGCGGTTGAATCCTTAATTACATCGAACGGCGGCTGTGTTGCAGCGGCCATCATTCCATCTTCATCATCTTGATGGTTGGCGTTCTAGCACTGTGTGTTTCTCGGGGAATTTTCTTCCGCGAACCTCAGTTTTGAGGAATAGTTTAGCTGCGGCAGTATTTCCTGACGGTTATGACTTAGGGACCTTAAAGAGAAGAGCTTGCTCTTTCTTAAAAGGCCGGCAACGTCGTAGCGACCTCTCTGATCTCGCAGATGTTCAGGGGCAGCGGTGATAACTGACCAGCAGGTGACTCACTTGATCGTTTGCCACCTCTATCATAAAAAAAATCAGGAAGGTAAAACAAAAATGCCGAAATGTAAACAAACAATGCGTGCAAATACCAAAGTGATAGGAAGCCAGACATAAGATCGCGTAATGACCAATCACAATGTATCTTATTACACTTAAACTGATTCAGTGTCAGTCATTGGACACGCCGTGATCAAGGGATAATGCCCGATGTCGCTCATTTTTGGCGCCATATTTCGAATAGTTCGCATCCATAACGACTTATTTCTAAATTAGCCCACCAATCCATTTACAAAGTTACTAAAACAAAAGGCATAAAGTCGTATATCTGGATCCGATTAACATTATTCAAAGGAATCTTAGAGGCATAATGTCGAAAGTTTACTTATGACGAACATTTTAAAACACTGTTTGAACCATAAAGGCGTGACTCCTTTTACGTAGCCTTTGTGTAAATATGTTTTTTAAGCATAAGGGCCAAATTTTGAATCCGCCTTGAGAAAGTAGAGGCAATGTAGACGCAAAGAGATGGAAGTGTAAATTAGACCTTAAGGTTCTAATGATTTTAGAAAAGCTGTCAGAACCGACATTATGCACTAAATTATCTCAGCCCAGAAAAGGGATAGAAATACATCTCAAAGTGATATAGAAAGAGAAAGAAACGCTTATCTTTGTTATCCAATATAAACATTTTGCCCGATCTGCACATCCGCCCATATGCTTCTGAGGTCTAGAAATAATGTTTCTGTTTCTGTAAATATAAATGATTAATTAAAAAGGCAACAAGCGTATCGAGTTCTTGACCCAAAACCAAGTATACAAGAAAACAGCAAACCAAGACGGCTTAGGATCCAATTCACAGTTTCAAATAAATAAAAATAGAATACCGTATGCAATATAGAATAAAGCCTCAAGTTAAAAATATTTAAAAAACCCAAATAAATCTTATTAGCATGCAGACATCAATGTGAAGAATAATGTATTTTCACAGTGACACTGATGTGAATCCATTATTCACTTACTAAATCACATTCAGATACGAAACGTATTTCGTGTCGTGTTATCGATTTTATAATGAAATTAGAAGCATGTCCACGCTCGTTTTGAGTAAGTATTGGTATCGGAGTTTTTTTATTTATACCTTTTACATAATTATGAGAAGTTATGACTCACTACACTTGCGAGCAACAAATCGGAATTAAGACCTAAAGAATAGTCAAAATACTTTTACAAAAAAGGTATGATTGTGTATTAAAGATAGGGATTTTGAGTAAACAATGGGACTCCTTGTATTGAACACCAGACTTTCCAATTAAGTAAGAGATAGGCAAAAAATAAATAGTAAAATTTCAGCCTATATACTGTCCCATTGCAGGGCAAAAGCCTCCATCATAGAAATCAAGTCATCTTGCTATGATAGGATTAGGCTTAAGCACCACGCTTGCCTAATACGGATTGGTGATCACAAACACGAGCTATGTAAATTATGTAATATATGCTATGGAATCTGAACCCGGGACCCCGAGATCACGGCCCGGTGCTTAAACCACTAGACCACGGGGCGTAAAAGTAAATAGTACCTAGAAGTCATAAACAC
Organism: Cnaphalocrocis medinalis; assembly: GCA_014851415.1. Classification (NCBI taxonomy): domain Eukaryota; kingdom Metazoa; phylum Arthropoda; class Insecta; order Lepidoptera; family Crambidae; genus Cnaphalocrocis; species Cnaphalocrocis medinalis. Next base: position 10,159,861 of record CM026280.1, on the reverse strand, counting down.
GCACGCGAGTTTTTGCGCGTCTTCGATGTTTGTGTACAAACAGATGGCTATAAACAATACACACGTAGATACGAGTATAATTAAATTATTTCTAGACCATAGATGTAAAGAACACATACTTTTGGTGGTCTATGGGCACGTCGGAAGCGGCGTCAAAGGGCGGCGGGTGCTCCTCCACGCCGGAGCCCAGCACCACCGCGAGCTGGGCGCGCACCTCCTCCCACGCGGGCAGCTCGCGGTCCACGGGCTTCGGCTTCTGCCCACGAGGCTTTTGTTCTAAAAATAGAAGTATCAGCCTATGTACTGTCCCACTGCAGGGCAAATCCCTCCATCATAGAAATCAAATTATCGCTACTATGATTACCACGATCGCCTAATGCGGATTAATGATCACAAAACTGAGCTATGTTTGAAAAACTCTTTCGTTTTGTTCTAAACAAGCGAAAAATCCTCAATATACATTGCAATTCTTCTATAGAAGATTATCTATTTAAAATGTATTAAATTTCACGTAATACGTTATATTCGTATATATAGATACATAAAAAAAATATGCTTAATTCCATGCAAAAGTTTAGCAAAAATTTCAAAGGAAAATAGTTTTTTTTGATAATAGTACTTATATGGTAACTGTTTATGAAAATACATTGTGTTTATAAAGTCAAAGAAATAAAGATTTCTTAAGCATGGCTTAACTTACTTTTTGATTTCTGTTTCTTTCTAACTTTCTTCTGGACAACCAAACCAGTTTTCTTGCAATAGTGTTCCAACATTTTTAAGAATAAATGGACTGTTTCAATCAAGTCCACTAAGTATGACCTAAAATAATTTTACACTATGTATTAATTTCTTTCCAAGTCTACATAATATCTACTATAAAATAAAAGTAGCAATTATTTGGTACACTAACCTTGGCATTTTATTTTCATCATAATTGAGACAAGTAGTCAGAATAAATTCTCGATACTCAAGCACATAGAATATGTTACTTTTCAAGACTTTAGCAGACTCCTTCACCGAAGGATCATTACTTTTGTCCATTGCCAACAAAGTGTTCAGCAACTCTTTGTATGCTCGTAGAGCTAAGTGTAATCTCCTGACCCATGGAGAAAATTTCTTTTTCTCTACTACAATCATGTCATAGTATTTCTCCATCTGCTGTTGTACATAGTGAAACATAGGGACAGACATGGTTTCACTGTAAAAAACATTGTAGGTAACAACATTATTTCTCTTAATCTGCTCTTCATAAATACATACTTACATAATGCTAAATTGAAACAAATAAATGCACAAACCTGACTAGTCCCACTTGAAAGTTGTGGCCTCTATTGAATTCCATAAAGAATTTTACTGCCCATAAGTAGTAAGATTCATCATTTTGCTGAGCTTTAGCTCTGACAAGTACATCTTTAACGTAGTGCATCAATGGATTGTATGAGCTGTTTAAGAATTCTATACAAAATTCTTTTAAAAATAGCCTAAAAACAAAAAAATACTTAAATTTTTCGTTTTAGAATATAACTAATGGATCTTTTTTTCCTGTGTACTACATAAATAGTGAATACAACTTGTTACATCTTGAAATAACTATGGATACTATTTATGTTATCATTAATATATAGCATACCTAATAGCAAATGCTGATCTTCTCTCCATTATACCACTTTCAATAGGTCTTCTATTCTTAGGTCTAGTCAATTTAGACTTTTTGCTTCCATTGAAGTTAAGACTAGATATTTTATTCAGTGGCTTTAGGCAAATCATTTCGTTTTCAGATATAGACTTCATGTTCTGTACAACATAAGTACCACCAAAGCGAGAATGTCTGTGTGAACAATGGACACTTGATTATAAGAAAATCTGTGTTAATTAATAATAATATAATATTTCACTACAACACATACCCAATGTATGACTGAGATAGGTAGCTCAAGCACCTGTGTTACAGATATCAGAACCAACAGTGGAATTACAAATATATATGTATAATACTTTTCTTTTGTAAATACATACTTAAAATATATAGAAAACACCCAGACCAATACAAACAAACATGTTCATGCACACAAATGTTTGTACTGTGCGGTGTGTTTGTTTGTATTTAAGCACTAGAATAAATTTAAATTAAAATATTTTTAACTGTAATATAAGAACACTGTGTATAGTGTACTACACTGTATTATTTCAATAATTACCCACATATAGCCATACATCAAAGTATCCAAAACTGTAAAATTTCCTCAATCAAATATCATCCTACTTCCATACATAATAGGTTAAATATTACTGTACATTATTGTACTGTACGTTGTGTACTGTATGTTATGTACGGCTGACTGTACATTCACTAAATAAATATTTTGAAAGTTACATTAATAATTTAGGTATTGAGTTTGGTTATTTCATTTCTGCAACGAAATAAATATATTATGATGAATAATATGTCTCAGTACTAACCTAGATGCTGAATACTGTTTTATCTTATTAACCCTGTGTTTGTTCTCAGACATTCTAATTGAGAGAAGTTCCTGTTCATCTCTGAGTTTTTCATCAACACTTCGCTGCAGTGCTGCGTCGGCCAGGCTGCTCGGGTTTTGTTCCCTCAGCAAATGAGATATGATCTCCAATATATGCATAAAGTATTGCTTTTCATTCTCAGAAGACATATAAAGTATAATGTCTAAAATACCAGACTGATTCAGAGCCCACAAAACCTTTAAAATAATAATTCTATAAATAATTTTTTTTGTATGTTACCACACACATAGTGAAAATACATTTTTTGCAGTGTCTACCCTCAGCTAGAAATCTAAAAGATGGTTAGAGGAATTAAGTAATTAAATATTTTAGTGTAAATGTAGGATGAAATTAATATTAGATTGTGTAAACATTCTGGATTAAGTAATCAATATAATATGTAGACAAGAACCTGATCATGTATACTGGCATCATTTTCTGGTCTTCTTTCTTTATCAAGATCAGCAGGGACATGTAAAACATTTCTGATAAGTATCAAAATTCTTTCTATGATAAGTCCTGTGTCTTCATCACGTTCCATACAATCCTTTTATTAAATAATTGAAAAGCATTAGTAAGCAACATAATCATAAATAAAAAATTTAATTATGAAGATACAAACTTACAATTTCTAAAACTTTTGCTAGTTTCTTAGCAAATACATTCCATGTATCAACTTTAGTAAATGCCTCTTCTTTATATGACTGCAAGTGCAAGAGTATTTGCAAGTAGTTGTGTCTAGCAGTTCTTTCTGTAGGTACTTCTTCTCTATACAGCAGCAGCACTGGATTGGTTAAATTGACTAAAAGTCTACAATTACAAAAAAAAAAACAAATATAAACCAAAATAATACAACTAAAACAAACCAAAACATAACACAAAGTGCTATGAGAAGAAAATAGGCAGTTTCAATATTATTTTAATGGTGTGTGACATCCTAACCTCTTAACATCCTTGTACTATGCGATGAAAAACTCATAAGTAGAATACTAAATATATAATTCATGTATACTTGATAAATAAGTACATTTTCTTATTTACCTTAGTGTGACATCGAATAATTCTGTGTTCTCCCAATGGTTTATCAACATAGGAATCAGGTCAGTCTGCAACACCTTGGTTTGACCAAAATGTCTCCTAATTTCGTGATCTTCTCCATCACGACGCAGATACCTAATTAAATCTTTAACGGTGTTTAGTGTGAACTCGTCTATTAAATATTTCCCCGTCTTTTTATCGAATGTTCCAAGAGCATTGCAAGTAGCTGATAGTTCAGCTGATAAATACGAAGTCATGACTAAAAATTAACTTAATGATTGAAAGTTGACTCTATCAATAAATTATGCACATCACTTTTCACTGAATATTACATAATTACACTTGATTTACTCAAAATTCAAGAAATACACCTTGCCTAAACCTATAAAACGAAAACACTTGTTTGTTTTTGACATTGACATTTAATTGCCCGCGAAAATTAATCAAATGTCAATTCGTTCAGAAACCTCTAAAGTTTCTTGCCTCAAAATTCACTGCTACGAACAAAAACTTATATTATTATGTTTTTAAGCGGGTTTGGCGTTTGCAGAACACAAAAAGCAAATTACTTATGCATTATAATGCGTCAAGAATGTTGTGACAACTGATTTTAGAGTAAGTAATAGAGTTCTCATATTTTTTAACCGATGGGGCTCCATATTTTAAGATGTAAGCGGTAGTGGCGCCATCATTTATTTTTACGACTTTATTGACACATAATTTTATGCGCCATTAAAAAAACATAATTAGCAGGTAAGAACCAGAATAAATAAGTGTTAGGTCTATTTGATAATTAATAAAATATTAATGATTATGGGCTGCCGTGAAGATTACTTTTTTGACATAAACTGGTCAAAGAATAGTCAGGGTTAAACCTCGGTTAGTAAAATCATGGTAGCTCTTTATACTGACTCAGAATATTGGCTCACCACAGCCTGGTGGTAAGCAAAAAAAAAGGAGAGCTCACATTGCAGCCCTACGCGTCGGCACGGCATCACATCCGTTGGCACCAAAGTTGGAACCAACTGCCATAAAGCCTACCTACTGGCCTGCGAAATGTTTCTTCACGCTTCGTTTGAAGGAGTCCATACTGTAGGACAGAGGAAACACATGGGATGGGATGGGATGGTATGGTAGTCCGAGATGGTGCGTCTTCTACAATAAAACGGTGACACCTTTTCTTCGTAGAAATAAAAAAAAACTTAGATAGATTTTTTTCTTATTTTTCCGGAAGTAATCATGGCCACGGGCCCCGACTTACCTACCTATCCTTGAATTTTGGGACAACCTGTAGATACAGAACATGATACATGAAATCCCTATTATGTAAGTAGGTATTGAATAAACCAAATGTATCTATTTAAGAAATTTTCTTATACCGTACTTATACCTACTCGTAGGAAAGTTCAACATTGAGTAGGTATCTATGAGTGGATATTAAAATAACTATACCTACATACATACTTACTTATCTACCTAACATCGTAATTAGCATCTTATCCTACCCCTGACAAATACCTATTTGTTGAAAGGACCAAAAGATAAAAATACCCAACACTTCTAGCAAATAAATTAAAAAGAAACTCATTTGAAAATTATTACGGTATTCAGGTACCCGGTATTGTTTTAAAGAGTTTGTTTCTTTTTGCGAACCATTGCTTATTTAGGAGGGGAAGTTCTAATGAATAAGTGTGCGATTAGGGGACAAAAAGGATTTGAGGACAAAGGTCAAAAGGAACCACCCACCTCGAGTTCAAGTCGTGAACATTTTGAAAGAAATAACAGTGAAAATATTTTTATGGCTTACAACTTCCAAGAACATTTTAGACCATCTGTTTTTTTCTTTTGTATAACTTTTTTTTCCTTTCCTAAGTGGGCATGATTTAATCATTTTTGTATTCACTAAAAACTTTTATTTACCTTCTTCATTTATTTACCTACTTAGGTGTAGATTTGGATCAAGTAACAATTATCTTACCTCGATATCGTGATCAATATTGCTACAGGTATTTATTTAGTTTTTAACAGGTCTAAGGACACACATCTACATTTTTATGTACCTAGTTACTCTATTTATTACTAACTAGTGGCCCGTCATCAATTCGTGTCGGGATATTAGTTCCATTACCTACCAATAGATGGCGCTGGGTGTCGATTGCATCGCGCTAGTGTTTCGCCTTTTCGATTATTATAATATCTTAATATGATATAATTCGATTATTATAGACTAGCGCGATGAAAAATATAAGGTCTGTCGCTATATAATTTAACTCTATAAATAGTGTGGATGGTTGGATGGATAAAGGATTTCATATTTACTGAGCATGAAAATAATTATACTGCGCCCGTAGATCTACAGGTACTATATGTAGGTAGGTATACTTACTAACCTACCTAGAGATAGTAAGTATCTACATGAATAAACCGAACGTTTAGGCTTAGGTAAGTAGGGCACCTTCTCAATTTACGCCCACACATTTGTAGGTAGGTAGGTATGCCAGACGACAAAGTTCATTCATCTTTTAAGTACCTACATAGGTACGTAAATTAACACAATATTTTATAGTACAAATGTACAAAATGCCGCCGGCAAATGTTACCTAACAGTTGATTGCACTCAATGCTTTCCTACCTTTCTTAACAAGTACCTACCTACCAAACTATTTTTCTATACTTGTGTACTACCTAACTAGTACATCGTACGGAATGCAATCAACGTTTGTACAGCTCTAGCAGTGCGTAATTAAATGTGATTAAGTCTGTTTTACAATGAGTGTGTGTGTGTGTGTAAATCCATTCGGCGTTAGGCCGATTGTCCTGGCTGGCGGCCAGTGAAGGCAGTGAGGGCATGGGGGCTGCTTTGGCGGGCGTTTAAAAAAATATTTTGACAATAAGCAACAGTTTTTTTTCACAAATGTAGGGTGATCGAGATAGTGATTGCCCACTTAAGAAATTGACACTAGTTTTATTTCAATATAATCCTTTAGTTTAACAATCAGGAATCTGAGTGTAATTATTTGACAACGTTATTAGTTTAGCAATGAGATAAGTTAGCAATAATTCAAACATCTAAAGAATATTTCATAATTATAACGTATAACAAAAAAATCTCCTAAAAACACAGTGATTGCCCACTTGACACAGTTATTGCCAACCAAATGAGACAGTTATTGCCACCTATACCGCACGTTGTAATTCCATAAAAATATTATTAAATACTTAAAATTTTAGATCTTTCGTAAGTTTTTGTGCGTTAAGATATATTTCTAAGCAATTGAAATCAGTAACATCATCCAAATAAGATACCATAGACTAAGAAAACGCGTTTAACTTCAAAATCTAGTAAAATCATCAAATCGTTCTATCTAGTTTCTCGTTATCTCAGCGAATAAATGGAAAGTACCAATTTTGATACAGTTTTGAGGTTGTCGGAGGCCCAATGGGGGGTTAAAACATTGGCAGCATTCTTGTGACTCCACTGGTGTTGAGTATGTGCTTTGGCATTCGCTTACCATCAAGTGATGCCAACAAAAAGCGAAAATGTGTTTTTGCTGCCACATCATATGTAATAAGCAATGCTGCCGCCCATGGTCACCTGCAACGCCACTGGAGTCACAAGTGCGCTGCCAACCAAGGGTAACGGAGCCCCCCCCCCCCGGGTGGGCCTCCGTTACCCTCACTCACTCGGCGAAACTCAGCACAGGGGCTACTTCACGCTGGTTTTCTGTAAGGCAGTGGTTTCACTCCGGTCAAGCCGGTCCATTCATGCCGAAGTATGGCTCTCCCACAGTTGAAATTCGAAAGTTTTTTTTCTAATTATTACAACTGCAATCATAATTTGGTAATTCCATTTTTATGTGATGGGTGGCTCACAAGCATACGGATCACCTGATGGTAAGCGATTTCCACCGCTCATAGACACTCGCAACAACAAGGGGAATCACAAATGCGCTGCCAAAATTGTATAATTAGTATAATTGTATTGTAATGGCACACTCACGCGTTAGCGCCGCTTGACGCTTGACATATTTTACATATTTGGTTGTTCTTCTTACCACCTTTCCTCCAAGATTTGCGGTAGCAGATCAAATTTTCCCCTATTTAAGGTCAACTTATTGTAAAAAGCAGTATTTTTCAAAACTCTTTGAAGTAAGTACCTACCTAGACATATAGATATAAAGAAAGTTACAGGATATAAAGAAAATATTAGGTTTGATTATTATATCCCTCACGTGATTTAGTAAATACCTACCCGGGCAATCACTGTCTCATGCCTATGGCAATAACTGAATTCTGGTATGGCAATCACTGAATTTTTCATATTTTAGGTACAGTGATTGCCCACCCCCTTAAAATACTTAATGGAATAAAATTACGCCACGATAACTGCTTCAAATGAAACATTAAAGCTTTAACTAACACGTCGTTGTGCTTTAACGCTCAAAAAAGAAAATTAAAGTGATACAAACTTCAAAACCACAAAATGTGTCCTTAACAAATCCTGTAAGGAATTCACATTTATTGAAGTGACGGACACCCGCTGTCCTAAAACTGCCATTACAATATTTTTATTGAAAATTTTGCCAAATGTCTTATTTAGAACTCTAGTTAACAGTATCCTCGTGATATTTAACGGATTTAATGTGAAACTACACCTTTGAAAGTAAGTTAAAATGTATGTTAACCTTAATTCGGGCAATCACTATACACTGGGCAATCACTGTCTCGGTTACCCTACTAAGTACCTAAGTACGGTGGCCAGCACATCAGTTACTACAATCTGTCAAATTTCTTCAATCGAACCTCATTTTTATGTCAAACGTGTTTGGTTCAATATCAACTGAGGAAATTTGACAGATTGTAGTAACTTGATGTGCTGGCCACTGTACATAAAATTAAATTTGTCATGAATATTAGGCAACAGCAGAGCCTAAGTACTCGTACAAATTTTAAGTAGGTTCATACTTTAGGTACTTTTATTTGTTTACTAATAAATTTAGTTACCTACTGAATACATGAGTGAAACATTAGCAATAGATAGTTACATTAAGGCAGTCTTACCGCTTGTAGCGATTTCTTCCAAACAACCTTTAAGAGTTCAGTTCTAAGTATGAAGAACCACATTTTTTTTCTATTTCTGTATGAATGATCCGCATTCAAGTTTATGTTTTGGAAAAATACGGATGGACAGACAGACTGACATGAACGAATCTATAAGGGTTCCGGTATTTACTATTTGGCTACGGTACCCTAAAAAATTTTTGGAATGTTACCTACCTAGAAGAAAAGTACGACAGTACGTCATTCAATAAGATTCAAGAAAAGATATTAAATTTTTTACAATAAGGTAAGTAGCATTAAAATGTTACAATTTATATACTTAGGTACTCTGTCAATAAAGTCGTGAATTTTAATTGTTGAGGACCATTTCGGTGTTCCATACTATTATAACCATTAGGGTTACCATACTCTATGACGTAAGCGGCAGTGGCGCCATCAACAAATTTGTGACTTTCTTCATGCATTATAATAAAATAATAATAAAAAAAAATGTTTATTCAATTAAATTATTGTCTAAAAACAAACATAAGCACAACAAGATATAATATAAAAGTACACAAGAGATTTCATTTGCCTGAACTAAGATGCCCTGTGTTCTTCCACCCTTCTGTGATCTAAATACGTCCCTGGGCGAGCGACAATACTCGGCCTGCGTCCTGGCACCATACCAATGACTGGGATTATAATATCATTCCGCTCTCTGGATAACTGAGCTACGAAATGATGGCCCAGTCTTAAGGCCGCTTGTTCGGTCCACTTCTGCCACCATTTCATATTTATTAATTCACCATATTATGATGAATCAAACTTCTATGTATAGAATATTCATGTCACCAATCATTTCATTCGCAATTCCCTTGAAATAACTTCCTGGAGTGCTTACTCCAACAGTGTGCTTACACTAAGAAGTGATTTTCCTTGCTGTGCCTGATGTAGGTACATAGGTACTTAATTACCAACTCATTGTACAATATAGTTCATTTAAACATTTTTTAAGGTACCGGCCCGCTGGTTAGCTAGTTAGGTAGTTACTTACGTCTTAAACTAAAAGAAAGAATTGTTTTTTATTTTATAGAAAACTAGCGGCCGCCCGCGACTTCGTCCGCGTGGAAAAGTAACTTTTTACCCCCCTTTTAACCCCTTACAACCCCCTTTTCGCAATAAAAAGTAGCCATTGTCCTTTCTCAGGGTCTAGATCATCTGTACCTATACCAAATTTCATTTAAATCCGTTCAGTAGTTTTGGCGTAAAAGAGTAACAGACAGACAGACAGACAGAGTTACTTTCGCATTTATAATATTAGTATGGATATATGGATTTTTAAACTGCATTGAAAGTTATTTCTGAATTTCAGCCGAACTAAGGAAAAAAAACTAATTTAAATGAATTCGAGATAGTTCAGTCGAGCACAACGTTTTTCTTCCTTTAGAGAAGTAGTTTACAATTAGGTACATTTTTAGTTCGATAGGTACAAAGTTTTTTTTAAGCTAATTAGTTTGTCCATGACCAAGGCACCCCGTTGAAGTCGAAGCACTGCCAAATTGCGTACAACCTACAAAAAAATACTGTGTCAGCTACGAGATAGTTTTAATGTTGTCCTCCAGTCTCATTATTGCAGAAACTTTTCTGGCTACAGTCCTCGATGAGACGGGTTCTTAGCTTCGTTGTTTTTCAGAAAAAAGGACGCAAGCATTTATTATGCCATTCTATCTAAATAGTTACTCAATATATGGTAACTATTCACTTTGATGTTTATGGTTCTGTAGACTAATGGCAAAAACGGAAACCTTTACACCGTTTAATTCTAGTCGTTTTAAACCTGATGCCTCAAAATTGGTTAAACAAATCAAGCCCCTTTAGGTTGTTAAATCATCCAAATCATGATTAAGTCCGTCGTGACCTCCAGACCCTCCTCATTTTACGATTTTGGGCGACTATGGTCTAGTTGGGGCTATGGACTATGGTCCAGTTATAAGAGTCGAGCTCATCCCGCCATCAAAATAAAAAGAATAAATAAATAATAAACTGTTAAAAATGAATAATAATCTTAAACTGAAACATTTTTTTTATGCCACACGTGTGAGGTTTCTAATACATATTTTTTCAAAGTTATTGTTTGCGCGAAATACACTTCCAAAGTAATAAAACCCGCTATTAGGCACCTTTTATCCAATCAACCCAAATAATAAAAATAAATAAATAGTTAAACATTAAATTTAATTTAATAAACATTAAACTATATTATTATGCATAAAAAATCAATGACATGGAAAATTTCGTGCACGCGTCCGACTCGCATTTGACCGGTTTTTTTTATTCTATAATATCATCATACAGTCCCTTTTTACATATTTTCTTATAAAAGAATACCTACTCTAGACATTCCACAAACCTCAAAGTAAAATATCTTTGGGACGGACAATAGCATGATGGATTAATTATAATTATCCGTACCTGTCAGTCATGATTTTAACGTAAAGGTAAGTACCTACGCGTAAAACTTTATAACAATAAACATTTATGAAAAACTAAATAAATAAGATTGGCCATGAAGCTACTTAAAAATAATATAACTTACTATGTACTTCAACTACCTATATATATAAATTAAGATCAATGATATCTTTCGCTAGATGTAAGTAGTGGTATCTATGAATGAAATATGAAAGGTATAAGGTAGGTTAGTACAAACTAACCTACCTTATACCTCATACCATACGCTTATTATAGGCATCTAATCTCACCTTATTCTACTATTCTTTTAACAGTAGGAAAGCCACGCTTCGGCATGAATGGGCCGACCGGAGTAATACCACGTCCTCACAGAAAACCGACGTGTAACAGTGCATGCGCTGTGTGTCGCTGCGTGAGTGAGGATACCGGAGGCCCAATTCAGGGGAAGAGGGGTCAAAAGGTAAGCAACGCACTTGTGACACCACTGGTGTTGCACGTGTCCATTGGCGGCGGTAATCGCTAACCATCAGGTGATCCATCGCCTCGTCTGCCACCAACATAATAATTAAAAAAAAAACTATTCATAATTCGCTAGGTGGCCTAGTCATCATAGCGGTATTTTAAATATTTGGTATGTACTTTTTGTATGAACAAAGTCGTGTCTAGTTTGTTTCGTGATTATGTTGGGTATGTAAGTATATTATGTATGCTATTTGGGTCAGGTCGATATTATGTTATACTTAATTATGTAAGCATTAGGTAATTTAATTAAGAGTTCACAGCATGTATGTAGGTATTTTGTTTGAGGAGTGGCCACTGCTTGGGTCTTTTATCTCTGGTAATTTTATTTCGTCGAGACCTGTACAAATATCACCATCTTTTTGCTACTGTACCAACACATTCTTTTGATCTTGTAATTCAAAATTCAGAATATCTTTTATACGTATAAACATTTGGAGATATTAAATACACTATGTGGTTTGTTGATGTTGATTTCTTTATCAAACAGAAAAATAAAACGAGCTTTTAGGTATTATTTTGTCTTCCTAAATAAAATAGTGCGGGCAATTTATTGTAGTTTAAGATTATTGAACAGAATAAAAAAGTTTTTTTTTATTTCAATGGTCGTCTGCAACTATCACATAAGATTTTTCCGGCATTTAAATAAAAATTACTGCAGCGTTAGAACCTGCGCTTTTGAGGAAAGTGGTGTCAGATTCTACTTCTGTCAATCGGTGTTTATCGAGTGACTGACAACCACAGGTGATAACTCAATTTAATATTTTTTTTCACTTAGAAATTATCCTCACAGTAAGGGTAGAGCTGTATTTAAAAAAAATCGAATCAAAGATAAACATAAAGATACAAACGCTTTCTTCTTCGATTCGAACGACCTGCTAAACATACATTATCGTAGACTGTGTACATTATATTTTTTCGATGTATTGAGGCTTTGTTATGCTTTAATATATTTTATTATGCCGATAAAGTCAACGAATGTTCACATTCATATTTAAATAAACACTGTTGTCGAAATATTATGTTTAAATTATTCACTCACTTTCTGAAACTTATTCATATCAAAGGAAAATAAAATAGGTCGTCAATTTGATGAAAAGCCAAATCCATTTGCTCACCATTTTTATTATCCTACCTAGCCACTTCTTTGGGAGTTGTAGAAGTTTTTCTTAAAAATATAAAGGGGTTGCCTACGGTATGGAGCGGTCGAAGGTTCCCTCACTCCGCCGGGACGCGATCACAATGGGCGGAACATAATGAAACTTGTGTCCGTAGCGATTCACATAAATCTTTTATTGCTCATCGATCCCCCTTTAAAGCTTCTTATGAAATACGGTATTCCCAAGTACCATCAATACTAATTAATTACGTCTTAAAAGTTTGATGCTGCAAAACAATAGTTGGATTATCTTCTTAGTTTTACGTCAGGCTAATTAATACCTTACTCTCTGGTACTACTCTTCTTTAAAACTTTTATAGTTTAGGTTAACTTGCGTTTACTATTCCTTTGTTTGAGTAATAATGGTACACTCTTTTAAAAGGCATCAAGAGTTTTTATTTCAAACGCTCGTTAAATTTTTAATTGGCTTAGTTTGCAAGCTTTTATAAAGTAAGCTTCCAAAAGAGCCCTCCGAATTGCAACTCGTTAGTAGAAGTCCCACGTAAATCAGGCATGAAGCGATTGTAAGTGAGCGCTGTGAATGCCCCCTGTCACATTAAGTATCTAAAGTAGGTATCTAAGTACTTTCAAGTTGTCAGGATCTCATACCATTTTATTTTATAACTTCATAACTTCTATTTGGTCGTAAGTTTTTCCCACAGAAACATAACTACTTAGGTATATTTCTGTAGGAGAAAAATTACGACTGCAGTCAAGTTATTTCTCTATTTGCTCACTTACGAGTAGGGGAGAGGGTGGTAAGATGGGGTACTTAAGCTTTGAAGGTTGATAATACAAAAAAAAACACAGTGAAACAATCGTATTATTTTTTTTCGTAACCACTAATTAATATTATTTTAATATTTGGTGTCTTTTGAAGCTTTTGGTGACACATTTATGAGGAAAAAAAATAAAATTCAAAAAAGGTGTTTTGCCCCGTCTTGCCCCATGGTGCTGGTAAGATGGGGTACCCCCTTAAGGTAAGATGGAGTATGAGAATGACCACAGAGAAAGATGACTATTTGAGCTAGCAGAACTCGCAGACATGGGTGGCTTCATCATCATCATCATCTATTCCTGTGCAGCTATTATGAGACCATTTTCCACATGATGAGCATGATATCGACCGTTCAATGGAAACGGAATACACATCCTCACAAAACATACATGGTGTATACTCCTCTACTTCACTATCATCTTCAGATAATGAGACTCTTCATCGTTTTGCAATTTTCGCTGGTCGGCTATTTTTCTTAGATTTTTTATTATGAGCTACCCCATCTTGCCTGCAGAGCCATTTTTTAAAAACAAATAAACAAAAAATAAAATAGTCAACAATCATAAGGAAACAAAATACCTACTTTATTATAGGGTACTTTATGCGTCAATTACTGCAACAGCTAACCAGCTAACGTTATTTAACAAATTACAGTCACGTGTCAAACGAGAAGAAAATATGATAAGCAACTCGCAGTAAAACACTTTTTTTATTTTTTTTTCGACCCTGTGCACCTGTGAACTACCAAACACCGGGCGACTGATAAGTGTCATGGAGGCGCGTCGAACGATGAAACAACAAGTGTAATTAGTCAACTTGAACTATGAATTTCGCTGGGTACCCCGTCTTACCCGCTACCCCGTCTTACCTCCCTCTCCCCTACAGTGGAACGCAATTGAGTATAAATTTAGATAATATCATATACACTAGTATATGATATTATCCAAATTTATCTCAATTACGTTTGCCTTAAGGCTAGTACCAACGTTCTCTACCTATTGCATTGTGTCCAGCGCTTATCCATCACGTAATAAAATGTTTATTTGCGTTAAAATGTAATTTTAATTATGTAAGGTGTATTAGGATGTAGTTATTTTAAGTTGTTTTAATTATGACAAAAAAACCTCTTCAAACAATATCTGGAAATCATAGTGAGTGGAGAGGCGGTTTGTCACGCGGTCGCGATGTGCTCCGTAATACCAGTATATTTATGGCCGCCGGTCAGGCAGGCAATAAAAGAAGTGGTCATCCGTCAAGCGCACTCTCGAGTCACAGGAATGTAATCAAGACATTCGTCACAGGCTCGCAGGACGGATCACTCAAACTGCCAAAAACCCTGCTAAGACACTGTGAAAGAATGATTACATTTTTACGTTTGACGAACGAGCTCGTTTTGTCACGGCTCCATTCTTGTATTGCACTTGATGAATGGATTTTATAAATTGGCTTCGTCATTCCCAAGATAATAATTTGTCATTGTAACATACGCTGCTTCTTTGTGCTTACAATAAAATGTGTTTCATTATTTATTCACGCATTAGGTTAATGTCGTAAGAATAGAAGTTTGTTTACTCTGTAGGCAGAAGTTGGGCACTTATGTACTCGTATTTGTGGTATAAATAGCACAGGGAATGTTTAATTAAGCGCGTAATTTCGACATGATACAACAGTAACGCTTTATTCATGAGTTTATTTTTCCGGCCCAGTAATCCAGGCTCATACGTAACACACATAGCCGAGTGCGCCCCATTTTGCGTGTGCCGAGACGAGTATTCGGGTAAATCGGTCCTGTGGTAGTTTTTCCCACGCTGGCTGTGGTAAACCG
Source organism: Cnaphalocrocis medinalis (assembly GCA_014851415.1). NCBI lineage: Eukaryota > Metazoa > Arthropoda > Insecta > Lepidoptera > Crambidae > Cnaphalocrocis > Cnaphalocrocis medinalis. The sequence continues at coordinate 10,144,507 of CM026280.1, read as the reverse complement.
TACGCTCGTGGGCACCCATGCACGACGCTAAACGCTCCTCATTTTTCTATAGTTGGAGGAAAATTGCTGTCGTATTTCCGGCTCACATGTCCTTAAGCCGGAGACAACGAGATTATCCGCGGGGAAATAAAATGGAGACACGAGGATCATCAATCTCTTCGCCTAGAACAATCCGGTGGATAGTGCTAATGTTATCGGTAGTTATCGGTAAAATCTTTAACTACCAATGTGATAAAACTTAGGTACTACGAACTAGGTATGTAGGTAAATATTTGCTTATCTCGTCGGACGGTTAAAGTCTTTATCGGAAACTAGGTAATAACTTGTATTCGTACTAAAGAACCATGTTTTATTACTGCAGTATGGGCTACAATTATTATCATGTACCACTTTAAAACAGTTCACACGAGAAGAAATTACGCAAGTCGCACATATAACTAGCTCCCCGCTCCCATATTTAGCTAATTATTACCTACCTATTTGCAAAACATTTAATTCGTTTACATAATAGGCATTTAATTAATCTGACTTCATACGCAAAATACCTCGAAATGAAGGGAATTAATTTGGCAAACCAAATGGATGCCATTTTGACCGATATTCCTAAAGATATATTTGTCATTATCGCAAATCCGATTAAACTGCTGAGTTTCGCAGTCGTAATAGCAATACGAAAGCAATAAAAGTAATTAAGGAGGAATAAGTAAAAGTTGGTGGCGGTATCACAGCCGTTGCGGCCTAGCAAAACTTGTGCCAATTATTGCTGCGGTGACCAACTTTTTGGGTTGTGCTTTTTGTAACGGTTTTCTTATTGTTCTAGTTAGTTACGTCGATTTGAGTGGTTTTGTAGAGTTCTTCAGATAGAGTAGGTATATAATATTAATAAGTCTTAATAATCAAAATTGGGGTGATCGTCGTAATCCTCGTAGCGTTCGTCGTAGTACACGTAGCGCTCGTCGTAGCACAAGTAGCGGTTATCGTAGCACTGCTTGAGCTCGATGTAACACATTCATGTTAATTAATATACTTATTACATAGAAATCGTATAGTATCAATTATGTAATTTTAAAGTCATATTTAACTATGGATTTCGATCGAAGTAGATCTTTTATTATAGACTTATTCTCACAGGTTCTCCTCAATTTATACTTACTTAAAGTACATATCCACAACTAGGCAGATATTCCTTCCACTTAAAATAAATAAGACAACGTAATTCTGAAACAATTGTTTTATACCCGTTGTTCCCCTAATTAACTCAAGTGTGTTACGCATAGATTTATGTTCGTCTTTAATACGTTTTCTCACGTCTCGACTGATAAATCCAAGACGTAGAGACATCCTGTTAATAGCGAGAGTGCCCGCGAAGGGAGCCGTCGGTCTTATCTCCGACGCCAAGTCGCGTCTAATTGTCCAAGTTTTATTGCAGCTACTCTAATTGCAATATTGGAGAAGAACTGATACCCCGCCGGATGAACTCGTTAGCGTATGAAGACGGGAGAGCTCCGGACTTTCATTTGACAACAAACACAATGCGGAGAAGTAGATATAGGTCTGATAGGATTTTATAGAGGGCTGACTTGCTTTAAAATTATGTAACCAGAATCACCTATTTTCAAAATACAAAATATTATTTAACACAAACTCACCGCTCCTCGACTTAATTTTGCCAACGTGTGTAATTAAATGTCTAATCTCGGACTGAATAGGCTAACAACAATGCCTAACTTAGACGCTTTCGTCGCTTTAATAGACTGAAGATAAAAACTAATTTGTGTTTGGGACCAAATGGTCTCAAAATTTTAGTAAACATTAAAACCATCTACTTACTTACATAGAATATTCTCGCAGTAAAGCTTTAAATTCGTACATAATTTAAGATCAAGGACGAAGATAATGCTTTTCTTGTTAGGTAGTTAAAATAAGGAAAGAAAGTGGCTGATGTTGCTTGAAAATGTTCGACGAACTTTAATGTAACGGATCATTGAGACGCTCTCATTTTCTGATCACACTTAAGTAGTAGCTATAAAAACATAAAGTTAAAAACGTACACTGCAAGAAGGCCATTGGCTCATACAACGTGGAACAACAGCCCGGAGAACAATTCAATTTACTTTTATAGCCAGCGCTGATCCCCTTTTGCGGATCAGGTTCCTCGCTGAGAACTAATCATCGCATCCGCGCCTTGATTCGTTATCTGTTCCTTTGAAACGACGCCCTCAAATCCCAATACTCAGCAGTAAAATAGGTTTTTCTTCTAAAATTAAAATGACTTCGGAGTTTTAAGAGACGATGTAGAATTTGTTGCAGCTTTCAGGGGATTCGACGGAAACGTTTCGATGTTTATTTCATAGTTGGAATTCCCTAAACATTAAAAACTAATTTGGTTAAAACTTAAACATTAACAAAACGTAATTTAATCTGTACTGCAACTAAGTTTTACCAATTCCGTAATTGTTTGGAGAGTTTGCCTTTTCGGTGGATATTTTATTTCCAACTTAAATAACAACTTGATTTTAACTTGTTACAAAGGTTTTTGTTTTCTTTTCGCTTTCACTTCCAATATGCTTAGGAACAAAGTTTTTTGTCAAGCGGCTGTCTCGGGGTAGGTAAATCACTGGTGCAAACCAAGAAACCAACCCTAGTTTGAAAAATCGTTCTCCGAGGAGAACCCTCGTAACCTTTTCCTTGCTTTTTTCTCCGTACTGCCTAAACTACAATTCCCTCAATTTACTCTTACCCGCGCTTTGTGGAAAAGTAAACTAAATGCTTCAACAACCAGACAGCTAAAACGGTTAAGTGTTATGTGGGTAGAAATCTAACTAGAGACTAGATTATTACTTATTACGAAAGAGTAGATAGGTATTGTTACATTCGTGCTATGTTGATTAGGGATCATACATAATTATATACACAGAAAAATCTACATTATACATAGGTCTACATCCTAGCAAATTACCTACTAGTTAATATTCTAAGTCTCTATTGAATGAATGAATGAATATGCTTTTTATTGCACACAAAACAGAGGTATAAAACTTAAAAACTAGTTATATTAGGAGTAATGTACAACAAAGGCGTATTAGGTATTATATATTATATTATTATTAGTGGGTATTGTATAGAACTTTTATTTATCATCTTCATATTGGGTTTGCTGACCGTTCCTAAAAGATCGTCCCCTAGAGAGTATTATTTAATGGCGCTGGACTGGGCTTAAGTGTTCTTTGAAGACGGACGTCGCGTCCCCTTCGTGTACTCAAAATTGATGTAAACAATTGTTGATTAATAGACGTCCTCACGTCACGTTCACCGGCTAAGAGCTCGATCTGATTTAGTCCGCTCAATTAATTGTAGGGTCGGGAGATGTATGGAGGCTGGCGTAGCAGAGCACAGCGTCTCGGTAAACCGATAAATAATACTACGCCTGCTCTGTATTGCAGTCTGTGTTGCATCTCAAGCTGTATGCCATTGAACAAAACTCTGGGATCTAACAACATTTGTTACAATCAAAATATATAAGTTATACCAGTTTAGGTTGTCTACGAGTACTTAAACCATAGCATTAAAAAGTAAAGTATCAGCCTATTTACTGTCCCAATGCATGCACAGGCCATAGAAATCGAACCACCGCTCTATGACGGGATTAGGCTTAATCATAATGCTTGCCTAATGCAGATTGGTGATAAGAAACTCAAGCATAGAAAGGTACCAGAGCGTTGGTATATAAAAACATGTGACTTCCGAACGAGAGGTCGTAGATTCGTATCTGAGCTTGCACCTCTAGATTATTCAAATGTATGTTACGCATTTCTATTATTCTTGGTCAGGAAAGATCATGGTGAGTACTTACCTAATTAATCTGAACATGTTTAGGGGGGGGGGACTTCCCATATCCTGGATCTTGGAAGAATTGGAAACAGCTCTCAACGGAAATGATGATGATTACTTTAAAAAATACTAACGCACCTACATTGACCTGATTTGGGTAAAATAGTGTTAGCCGTCAGTAGTTTACTATCGATAACGAAAGAAAAGTCAATAGTAGGTATCAATATTATTGCCTTGTGTCTATTGTATCGATCGTGAAAATAATGAAAATTTTGGAGATGGAGAGTCACGCTTCGGCTTGAATGGGCTGGCTCGACGGGAGTGATACCACTGCCTCACAGAAATCCGGCGTGAAGCAGCACCTGTGCTGTCTTTCGCCGAGTGATTGAGTGAGGGTACCGGAGGCCCACTCGGGGGGGAAGGGGACAAAAGGTTGGCAGCGCACCTGTGACTCTACTGGTGTTGCAGGTGTCCATTGGGCGGCAATTGCTTACCATCGTGATAGGTAGCATCACATAAAAAAAACACTAACGTAAAATACTGTCGAACGCGCCAAGCTTCACTAACAAATTCTAGTTGCTAATTAAGGACGCCGGGGTAAAATCGTCAATTACAGTTCATTAGATCGTCTGGACGACCTCAAGTGCATATTTCTGTACAAGCTGGGGGCTAATGGGCGTTCTGTGTCGGAAGCGTCTGTTATTAGTGGCGCATCCAACATGCATGCTGATCCCAATTCTGATTCTATACACCTCCTACATGAATAATTAAAATTAGAAATGTATTTTGGATTTAGATTTCTGTTTTCCTCTCGTCGTTCGTTAAAACGATGCCTCTAAAATTAATGTCAGGTACCTATTCATGTTTTGATCAAACACAATACATTGTGTTTATAAATGCTAAAAAGCAGGCAAGTGAGAGTCGAACTTATCCATAAGGGTTTTGTGGCAGCAAGTAACGACATTTCCATATTTGAGTTGTTTGAAGGAAAAATCATATTTACAATAATTTATGATGTATTTAATAAATAAAACAAATTACCTACTAGATTTAGATAACAAGATTTTGATAACCTAAGTAATTAATAGCCAGTATTGTCTTCATTACATCATAGTGAACCTCACTATAAATGTTACACCTTATTTTTGTATGTAGGTGGGTAGGTATTGTTGTACCTATGTTTATTCTATTTTATTACACAACTTACCTATACTTAATAACACCAGAGACTGTGGCGATACAATGCTTTGAGAATATGAAGACAGATTTAGCAAACCATTTTTCAATATCTTCAAGAAAACAATATTTTCTGTAGGTAAAGAGAATGCCTCAGAATGATTACACCGCTGCACTGTTATTATTTTCTATTCTTTCTTTCCGCAAATCATATTATTTGATCGTTCATCTTTTTTCATTGCGAATGAAGTATCTCCAGGAGGGCTCACATCAAATTTCCATTTCCTTTTCTTTATTCGCTTATCTATTGTTCAAATACACAGGAGTGGGATTGATTCGGTAACCTTAAATTGGATAGATCGTGACTTAGTAAATTACAATAACCTATTACAATCTTTACGTAGGTGAGTTGTACTAATGAGTACTTTTTGTTAGGGAAAATCTTATTTTATCCTGTATTGACTAGAATGTTTAAAAATAGATCAGGATTTTTTTATCTTTAATCATAACAAGATACCTAGCTACTAATCATTGCATCTAAGTATATTAGTTGATCTACGGATGAATTGTTAATTTAATACACTTCATTTAAGGTTACAGAATAAATGTTTAAATCTTCTCTTTATAAACAAACAACAAACTACTGGTTATTTGCGAAAAACATTTGGTACCGGTAAAGACCTGAAAACTACGTTTCAAGGAAACGCGTGGCGCTTACGACGTTTTGGGCGGTTAAATTGTTACTGCTTTGTTTGCCTGCTAGCGGGTGAGCGAAATCAGGCTAGCCTGAGGCGAGAATGAGCATTTGTTGGTTATGCGTATTGGCGCATAGCCGACAAATGCTCATTCTCATTCTCAATGCATTGGCATTCCATATAAAAAAATTAAAAAATCGACCTTTATGCTATTGACGTAACAAAGTAATTTTTTCGTAAAACCTATGTTAGAGTAGTCGTTGGCACTTCACCGTTCATGTCCATTAGTACCTACGGTACGTAAACCCTTCCCTCGCAGCCGCTCCCCTCCTTCACCAAGAAGCATGCCATTCTGTGTGGTTCTGTGTAGGGATGTTACGAATGTCAAAAATTTCACATTCGCGAATGCGAATGCGAATATTTACGCCGCGAATGTGCGAATGCGAATGCGAATGTTAAGTATTTAAGGCATCAGTCACATCAAATGTAAAAAAAAACATATAAATCAATCATTTTTATTACTTAAAAGACAAAAACCATACAAAATGTACTAACTTGACAGACATTCAGTAGTCAAAATTTCAGTAGTCAAAGTCAAACAACAGTTTTGCTGCCTTCTCACTCATAAGTCGATTACTCACGTACGCACGACCTGCACACATTCGCATTCGCATAACATTCGCATTGATTTAAGCGAATGCGAATGTTAAAAACGATGCGAACCATTCGCATAAGCGAATGCGAATATTCGTAACATCCCTGGTTCTGTGCTGTGACTGTGACACTATTATTGTAGAGCTTAGCTTCTCTATCCGTAGTAAAAATAAGACCCTGGCCACATAGGACTGCTGAAACATGTCCGGCATGTAAACTGATGCTTCTACTGAATCGGCTCTAGTTTTACGAGGCGCACTGTAAGGACCCATGTAAATTTTATTGTTTTTCTAAACGGACGCTGCGGCTTGTGTGTCTCCCAGCTTACATCTCTATTTCTAGAAACTCTTGATTGCAAAACTTGCTGAATATTTTAGCGCAAGATTTCGTTAAAAAAATCATTTTTATGCGTCTACCTAAGTCAGACTTAATCATAATAAATGAAGCAAGGTTGAACGTCAAACCACGTAAAAGAAAAACTAATTAAAATAAAAATTTCATCCAACTTTTTATTCAAGTTAAGAATGAAGCTATTAAAATAACAGTCCATTACCCCAACAGATGCATTCATGAAAATATTGTATGTAATTACTCTTTTGCATAGCAGTTAGTTGACGGCCAGTGACATCTGTAGCCTTACCATGAGTTTGAAATACTATCCTCGCTATCGAAAACTATCGCTTTGTCTCTTTCGTTGTGATGCATTTGAAAGAGACAGAGCAATAGTTTACGTTATGTCAGTTTTAGATGTCAACTCATGGTAGCGCTACTGTCTTGTTAAGGACGACAAAGGGTGGTGTTGCAGCTCCAATGAGGTCTGTACAATGGTTAGTTTTACCTTGCTTCCCACAGCCATTTGATTTTTAGTTCTAAAGCTTATAGGAATGAAACGGGTAACTGATCTAGTTACCTATCCTCAAATGTTTCTACATGGTTCTCAGCAATAATAAAAAAATTCGACCTGTTTTGATGAAAGTATTTTGATGTCATGTCCTTTATTTCAGCTGAAAGGTGATCGGAAAGATTTGAACACAACGTTATTATTATCAAAGTCGACATTTTCTGCCATATAGGCCCTGATATCTGATTCCTTTACGATCCCTTGAGCTTTCGTCTCGCAGTAAACACACTGCTGCGTCTCGGACTAATGTGTTAGAAATAAAACGAATCGTAAAACAAAATATAAAAGGAAACGAAAATAAGCTCCCACACTTATTGACCAAGGTAATCAGTGTTAGAGGCAGTAAGAACGCATATGCGATGCTCACTACTAGTTGTCCTGGCCGGCACGCTATAGGGTTGCCAGACAGTCAACTCCAAAAATATGTGTTCACTTTAGGACCTTGTCACAATACATAATGTATAAGAAAGTAGAAGTCGTCCTTATTCATATGTATTGTGACAAGGTCCTAAAGTGTATACATATTTTTGGAGTTGACTGTACGAGAAATCTTGTACCGGTATGAAATTCACAGACTACGAGATACGAGAATAATTAAAGTCTCGTAAGTAGGTATACGAGAATTTGTGCATACCTACAAATTGAGTTAGTATTAAACGATCATAATAGTATATTACTTAAATGATTACGATTCGCTAAAATTCCCCTCGTCGTAGGCAATATGATGAGCAGCTAGAACCGAAAAATATGAGTACGAGATAAGTACGAGATTTTTGGCATCCCTGCTACTAGAAAAAAAGTTCAGCAACTGGCAACCCTGGCCCTCTACGTAAGTTGGCAACAAAAACACCATAAAGCAGACTAATAAGGCCATGCGTATTTTGGTTTCCAACAGGCTAAATGCGCCTTGGTGGCGTAGTGAGAGGGATTAATTAGGTACCAGTAGTATTTATTAGTCCTAGTCTAGCTAGCCCAATGAGGCTTGATGAATGGAGCACTAGGGCAAACCAGGCAAATTTTCAGTAAATCAGTAGGTACCTAAAATGCAGCATTTTAAATAATGTGTAATGCTGGATCTTTTTTTAAAAATAAGTAGGTACAACCATCAAATGGAAAAAATACGGTGCATGATGCTTTCTGATCATTGACATTGGTCTTATATCGGTATAATCTATTTATTTGGCACGGTTGGAGGTCAATGTATGAGATCTTGTATAAACTAAAGTTTTACACAGTAAATAATAGTAATAAAATAATACATAATACTTAAACAACTACTATGGACTGTACTGCGCAGTACTTCGGTGATGTCATTAAAACTATTTGAAATTAACAAAGTAGCCCTGTAAAGCTCAAACAATTACAATTTCACAAAGAGTATCAAAATATAAAACAGATGTAGTAGCAAAATCACAAGGAACTAGTCTCAATCTAGTCTAAGCCTACCATCCTCAATACATGATAGATAGATAGATACCTACTCTTTATTGCACAACACATTACTGAACCTAATGCTAATGATAATTTACAAATACGTACCTAAGTAAGAAAAGTACCTATAGGTATTTTAATACAAAGTAGTGTACCAACCACCTTAAGTGTGCAATCAGTTTGATGGGTACTTAAGCCAGGGTCTATCTCCTTGAACCGCGTCCAAAGCGCTTCTTTAACCACAGACGAGGGCTACAGCTAAAGTAAAATTGTCAACTATTGTAGAAAATAGTCAGGCGTTTTTCTTCAAACTAGTACGATGTGAGGGAACAGCATACCTTCATACTCCACAGTCGTAAGCAACCTGGAAAGCCCCGTCCAGGAATAAGGCTGGAGGGATACTATAATATAGGAAGATATAATAAGGGGTCACATAATAAGAGTTCTGCGTATCCTTGGCTCTACAACTTCTTTTTTCTCGTTCTCATGTTAATTCAAGTAAGTATGTTAAGCAATACTGAAAACAATGTTAAATATTTTGATATCAAAGTCACTAGTAAAACATAATTCAGTAAGATTCCTTAATATTTATGCAAAAGGGTGACATGTTAAAAATGCTCACCTCTGGTGATAGACACGTTAAACTAAAGCATCCAGAGTGCGAAATCTGCAGATTGAATCTCTAAGTTTCATTCAATCAAATTGAATTATGTAAACTTGAATCTAAACGAACTTTGTTCTTGTTCACTAAATATACTAGTAATAGCAGATGAATGTATAACGTTACAATATTACAGAGAGAAAGGCAGTGCGCAATCAGTGTGATGGACACATTAAGCCCGCGGCGGGCGGCCGCGGTCGGGCGTCGCGCCACAGCCACCGCGACGCGTCACTCATACGCCTCTCCGCCCGCAGACTGTGCCTAACTAAACAAACACTACCGATTTATACGATTTCATACAAAACAACCCGTCATCGTGGTTAAACACCCGCATTTTGTAATACGTTCCAATACTTTAAGGGTACAAGAATTAGAATAACACCATTTTCTCCAAGCAAAAAATAAAAAAAAGCAGCAGCTACCAAGACAAATTGCATCAATCAGATTTTAAATGATGACATAGAAGAAAAACTATTTTACCCTTAACTTGTTTGTGACACGTGTCACATTTATTTAGTTTTCTCCTTTTCTACTAAAATTTATTTTCCGATATTAAATAGCAGTAGGTACTATAGTAGGTATAAGAAATTCTTTTACATAACAAACTGTCTCTCTAAGAAATAAGCATCACATCAAATAGAGGTTGTCATGTTAGAAACGTAATAATACGAAACTAGTAGGTAAATTACAGGGCAGTCCAGTCAATACCCACGTGGGTAGTGGGCACTATAAAAATGTTGCGGAGTCATCTTCGTCGGCACCAATATAAGATAATGGAGCCCGGTCAGCCCACCGAAATCTGTACCTATTTATGATAATAGACTTCGACAGGCATGACTGGCGGAACGGCTCTGTGATGTAGATGTACAATTTGCAGTTACGCTGTTTTATGTAGGTGAAAACGTACGGGAAACGTGTTTGTTCAATGGCGTAGAAAACATTTCGCTAGATAAACTGATAGTTAAAAGAACTCCTTTATCGCTATTTTATGTTTCGGAACATAGGACCGTAAAGTGTATTCTTGAGCAAATAAGATAAAGCTAGGTCAACATGAAACAGATACCTACCTATATAATAAAACAAACTTAATAAGAAACATGACATTTTCGTTTCTATTATTCATCTATTAATTAGGAATTATGGAGACACAAAGAAAATTTCGAAAAGAATATACGCGAAGACCGAGGTGGAATGTCATTGGAGAATACTAATTAATTTACATTATAAGTAGGTACTCTTTTTTTGGGAAGTTGTATAAAATTGCTTTATACCTAACACCTTAACCCTTCTAGCGTTGACTTATGTGATAGATACATTTTTCATTTGCAGAAAAAAGCCTTTTAACTTTATTCCTCTCTACGCCCTTGCACCCTTTTTACCAACTGCATGAAGTAAAAACAAATCGCATTGGCTACACAATCTAGCGTTAGGGCACGACCCTCCCATTTAATATGTTTGCAGTGAGTTATCTGTCCTCCATGTCGAAAAATGAATCGTTGTTCGAGCGTCGGCATCGTTTGCTTTTTTAGATACAGTGGCGTGGGGAATGGTCGCAGACGTAATGCTGGAGAGCTCACTCCATTCGCCCCTTGTTTGTCTGTCAACACAAATATTGAAAATCCATTAGCAACCACCGTTCAAGCGCAAAAAAGTCGATATTAAAAATAACAAAGAATGGGCTGTTCAAAGTTTCGCGTCGCGGGGGAAGTTATTTTGAAGAGAGTAATTTTGAGTATTGAGTAATGCAAAGGAATTTTAGTCGCTTACTTAAGAGATGGGAGCCACGGCGAAATATCGGTTCTGATCCCGATGTTGTTTACTTAATTGGTTGCCGAGTAAACACTAAATTATTAAAGATTTTAAATGGTCGTTTAAAGGTTGTTTAGTATCTTCAAAGTGGGTACGGTAGTAAGTATACATAAATAAATAAAAGGGGGATAATAGCATCTGTAAGTAAAATTATTCAAATTATTCTAAATACACTGCATATTTTTTACGATGGTTGACAAACGAACCTAGTTTTGTACATGTTTTGGGCTACAATTGTACTTACATTACAATAATGTGCGATTTTCATTTTTACTCAAACTAACTAACTCAAAATCTATGTACTAATATATGTAATCTAGCTTTTATTAAGTGTAATAACAAAACAATCTTAAATATAAATCTTACAGGAAATAACGGATAGGTGAGCTGCATGTACTTATCTAGTCTCACTGTTTAACTTGCTTATGTCTCAATTCACCTATATTTAATTTTTAATGCTATATATGGAAGTTAGTTAGCTAAGTAGAAAACAATCTCGAATCTTTTCACGAACGGATTTGCAAACAGTACCCACACTTCTATTTCGAAGATATCGTCTTGTTCACATTTAGGTACATAAGAGTCCTCAGGCCTTTGTTTCTAAGAACTTCGCGATAGTATGAGTATTCTCCAGGCGAAGGACTAAATTATATATTCAATTCCATGCATTGAGTTCTACTATTATTCTAGGTAGGTACCGACCACTCTGTGTGCTTAAGATAAGTGGAAATTCTAGTATGAAACTTTCAGCATAGTAAATTTATTATACTTAATGTATTGTAAGGTTTGTACGTTGGTGTATTACAGAGCCAGTACAGATATTTTTAATGCCTACTAAAAATTAAAACGGTATATATAGATGCACGGTCTATTCGTAGCTATTTAAATTAATAAAACAAAAACTTGTAAATGAATATTGTTTTACATTGGCAACAAAATATTCTACAGAAGTTTATTTTTAATTTTTTTAAATGCAAGTCGTTACATTATGTACATACGTAAATTAAAAGTGAATTTACATTTAAATAAAGTGTCATTTATCTAGTTACCTTCGTTGTGCTAGTTTTAGTAGACTTACAAATTCCTGACACAGCATGATATAAGAGTAGATATTCATTATTATACTATGGCATAGGCATAACTTCTAAGATCGTCGGGAGCGCCATCAGACTAAAATCCTCTCACTATAACGCGGGATTTAGGTTGAACCTTTCATATTGGTACCGTGCCTACATAATAAGATACCTACGATGTTAAGCCAGCTGCTATTTGCCGCCTTGATGCTTTGTAAACTTAGTCGAAGAGACAAAATATTTAATACTAATATCCCGCCCTCACTTCGTTCCAGGATATTAGTCCTAAAAGATGACGCTTGTTGTTGATTACATCGCGCAATTGTTTCATGTTTTCGGATTACGTATTTATAAGCATTGTCGGTATATAAAGGATTTACCTCTATTCTATTCTGAAAAAATGGTTGGATGTACTTTTTGTTGGTGAACCCCAACGCGCGGCAGACGTTTTCATTCATATTGACATAATAACAAAATTACTACAAATATTTAATATACCTATGTACTACGGAATGTTGTACAATACAGTTTTAAATCCATTAAGCGTTACATAGTTAGGCATATTTGATATTCGTCGCAATTAGTTCGCCGTGCGCGCCGATGCGACAGCGCGGACACGTGGTTTCACGGGCCTCGTATTCGGTTCGCATTGATGCTCTTATATTTAATGAACTGTTTTATTATCAGGCCAGAGTTATATGTACATGATGTAATTTACTGATGTCGCTGTAAGTAATTAAGTAAATTGGATAATTTGTGGGCGACGATGCGAGCGATGCTCTCGTAACGCATGATTACATACTCTTAACTTCAAAACCTTTGAACTAATTGAATTCTAAACATTACATTTTTTTATATTTACATGAATGCATAATATCATTTGGGTGCTATGGTATGGTAGCATACTCGCAGTCCAGTAGAAAAAAACAGTAGATAATAAAATATCAGAAAACAATATATAGCTAAGTTGACCTGATCCCTTATTCAGTAGCTTAAGCACTTTTTATGACTATCAGAATCAACGAAGTTAGTACTCGTACTAATATTATTACCTAGAGATACACTAGGGATCTTCATTATACCTACATGTAATTCTTATAGAGGCCAATAGGTACAGAATTTCACATGCTATCTAATCACGAAGTACAAAGTTAATTAGTGGTATAATACCCAATAAGGTTCCCCTGGGTGATGTCACGTGAGCTTGTCTTCCTAGTGAAGGGGGCAAAATCCTGTTATCTTCGATGATTGGGCCCACAGAACGCTTAGCAATGCGATTAAGCGCAGGATCAATATCAAACTAAGCGGTACATACCGAACCAATGCAATCTATGCTCATAACTTTATTATAACATGTCAAAAGGGAGCAAATATATACGACAAAGCTTTCGCTATTTTGAGATGAAACAATGGAACTTAAAGGCGTACAAATATTTTTGAGCTATTGATAAAATAATTAAAGGATATTAATATATCCGTACTTATACAAAATAATATTCTATCGCAAACAAAATACAGATTATATATAGCTATTGATGAAATTTGGTTTCTGGTCTTCAAATAAACAAAATGAATAAAATGGAAAACATAGTCCATAGACAAGAAAGTGAAGTAGTTACGTTTTTATTATTGCGGCATAATAATTACCTTTCAGAATTTAGAACTTCGGTATGTAGTATATTGAGATAAATATCTTTTGTTGAAACAAAAGACAGTGTGCCCTTTGGAATCGACATTATTGTCTAAGAGAGAAACCAACCATCTTGGCATCTCATTAAAGCTCCTAATTGACAGTGAAATTCCTAATCCGTAATGAACAGAATTAGGTAGATATTTTCCAAGTAGGTAAATAAATACAGAGAAGTTCCTTGTGCGAGTGTCTTAAAAATACTGGAAGCACCTTGGATGCAGAATAGCGATGGAATACTCGTCGTATATTCCAAATCCAAACTAAATCCATATAAATATTATACCTAAATGCAAACTACTTCTAAACTCTGTCTTTCACGCCTAAACTGCTGAACCGATTTTAATGAAATTGGTTAGGCATAGTATACATTGTCTAGACCAAATAAGGAATAGGTATAGAAAGATTATAAAGGGGAAGTTTATTTTAAGTAAAAACACTTTTTTATTAAAAAGTAACGAATGATGAAAATATAGGTACTATATTTTGCGAATAAAAAGAAGAGTGATTGTCAAGTTGCCTGTTGTTGTACGTTAGGTACATGTAAGTATATTTTTGGTCTTTATACATTATTGTTGCACCTACAAAAAAAAACAACTAGCAATAGTAATCTATCGTTCAACTCTGTTGGTCTTAGGTTCGATTCCTACTTTGGGCAAACGCGAAACGTAAACTTCTCTCAAAATGTTACATATTTTATGCCCTTTATTTAATTTGAAAAGGATATCATATCTTGTTATTCCGTCGAGTAGTTTTACGTGGAGTTATAAGGGCTTATGGTTTATGAAAACGGCAGCCATTGTGTCGTTCACAGACTGCAATATCGAGACGCCGCACCGCGGTCCGGCGCTTGTAATTGCCTAATTCGGCTAACATTTACAGCTATTCCCTTTGTCCATTACCAACAGGCAACCCTTTATCTACTATTGTTTCGACGTTTATTGAATTCAATAAACATCGCAATGAAATTGATATTTACTGATAAATGCAGTACGATAAGTCAGAATCGTGCGAAGCTAAAAATGGACAGTAAGAGTGGTTTCAGATTAGCGTATTTTTGTGCGCGACTGCGCAGCAATACGACTGTGTCAGCGTACTAGCTTACACTCGTTCTACAAACGGGCTTAAAAAACCTGACGCGCCTGTAGGTATTATTGTATTTGGGCGTGTTCGTTCGAAACTAGGAATATCAGGAGATATGAATTTATATTCATAGGAATGAATGACTCTCCTACGACTGATGATGGTAACGATGTGTCTTTGCGGAACTTAGAAGCCGGCAATGCTCGGACAAGTGGAATATGTGCCAAAACGCACCTACAGATATTCCAAAAACGAGCTTATACGAGCTGAAGTGAGTTAAAAAACGAATAGGAGTTTCAAAAACTATACCTTCTGATAAGATTAGACATTGCAGCTACGTTACTTCCAACGGGATTAAGCAATTGCAATATTAGGTAGAAGTATGAGTGAGTCCGTCTACATAAAGCCAACCTAACGCTATCTTTGATCTACCCCAGTTTGCGCAGCATCAATCTGGGGATGGTTTATTTTCGTTGCGCATGCTTTAAGCGAATAATTTTCTATTTAAACTTTCGAATAAGTTTTTAACTTCAACTTGTTGAGATGGATAGCAATCGCAGCAGCTGTACCGTTGTAGTTGGACGCGCTAGTCTCCGACGCCTTCTTCGAAATAAAAGTTCGAGCAGAATCATGTATCACCCACCAAGTTGTATCAGCAGGCGATGGAATAAAAATGGGCGGAATACATGACTTACGCCGCGGGAATACAGAGTTATGGCAAGTCAAATGGACCTTTGCAAATGGTGAGATATTGTTGTCGGAATGAACTTTTTGATGGAAGTCCTCGCATTCTTGGTTCACGCAAGGATTCGCTCTAAGTCAACTTTGTCTGAAACAACGGCTATTGAAACTTCTCGCATTCGATGCAGCTACATGTAGGTATGTGTACCAATGGTGTTAGTGTCTTCGTTTCAAGTTGGTCTTTCGTAGACGCAAATTTTTATAGCCATGTTTTACGAGTCATTTAGACGCTAACACCTTATGGAAGGTGGCGGATCATCTCATGGCGCTTAGTACGCGAGCGTTTATCTTCACCTATGTATTGCCATATTTTGAACATTTTACGCAACGAAACTTTTTAATTTAATTATTTTATTTTTGTCTCTAAGACTTATATAGGTATTTATCTAGAATAAAACGAATCGCAAATTTTAATATAAATAAAAGGTTCTCAAAATTGTAAAATGTACCGTATAACTTATTTCTATTTATAGTAAATCAATACGTGTTGTCAAATAAATCCGATACCTACATAACATCATTGGACAGAAGAGAATCTTTTGTTACAAAATCGTTCCAGCAGTTAAAGGGGTAATTAATAGGATTTTCAATGGAGGCTCACCCGTCGTCTAATTTACATCGGACCCTAAACAATAACAGCGAATGAAGACGCGCTTAATAATGGGAAATTGTCGGAAAATGACTTGGCAACGCTCCTCTTATACCTACTTTTGATAAAAATTGATTTATTATTTATTGTAAATTAATTTTCCGTTGAACTCCTAAGCGGTTTAGGTGAGGCTCAGTTTTGGGTTCGAGTCTTAAATTAAATAAACCGGACTGTTTCAACAAAGCTTACATTTAAGCAATTACTTACCCTTTTGCAAACCGTATCGGACTGTACAATGCCTTGAGTTATTGATATCTTTTACATACTTACTATTTGTACTAGTTTAAAAACATGACTTCATGACTTTTTTTAATTGTATATTTTATATTAACATGAGAGGGCCTTTCTCTAACTAAATTCAGTATCTAAACTTACTACAGCTACTTGGTAAAATCAAGTAGCTTTAGTAAGATGTTGTATCTTTTAGATGAAGAAAATGTTAGCACTACTTTAATTTTGAGGTGAACATAAATAACATTTTACTGCTATGATAAATTATAACATGTTAATTTAAGCTTCATTTTAACAAGCTCTTTTTGGTCTTAAGTGGAAGCAAATTAAATGCAACAAGTTCCGCAGACGCAGGCAAGACGCAGGTTTCCATAATTAAAATTAACTTCTGTGAAGAAAAATATGAGTTTCTTTTTAAAGAGTTCTTATGAAATATTTTCTGCGGTTAGTCAAAACTCTGTGAGCATTTCTATTCTAACTGGAACTCGCTAATCCCTTGACGCTGATAACAAATATTAAAGGCAAAAGGGTCTACAACTCTAATTATTAAAGTTGGCAACCGGCGAAATAAAATTCGTAAGGGTGATAGACCGGCAAAGAACGGTAGATATTGAATTTTCTTTATCCGCACGAAGTAATGAGATTTGCCAACACGTGTACCTACTTTACGGAGCTAGATCCTTGCACGGGTAAAAGATTTACTTCCGTTCTTTGATCATCCGAAAATCATTATTACAACCCCTACTGCCCAAAAAGATTTATGTTTTGCTTACTTCACAAGACATTTACTGTATTACATAAAATTTCAAAAAGGATTCAAATTAATGAAGAGAAAAGAGTGTTTTAGGCAAGAAAAGGTAAATGATGAAGTGTACGAAACCAACAATTTCCTTTTTTCTTCTTCATTGTATCATTGATTGAAATTGAAATACCTTTACTAAGACGGTGACAAAGTCCTAGCTTTGGTTTGTCTTAGGGCTAATTGACATTGTGAGTTTGGTTACTTACTTCCTACAAATACTGCAAATAAGTAACTTAAAGAAAGAAAAACTACAAAATAATGCACTAGGGTATTTTTTATTATAGAAATAAACTAGAATCACTATGGCTTCTCGTAAAGCGAGAAAAATGACAAAATAAACGGCAACATAGTAAAGTGCCAAGATTGTTGCTGTCAAATAATACACAACATTATGGGCGGGCGGACGAGGGGCCGCAGTATCTGGAGGACCTGCATTGAATCAAACTACTCAAATAACGCTAATTGACACTTTGTAAATGGGATAGTCTGATAAAGGCATGGACCGCACCCTCGCCACTACGCGCACACATTATGTCACTACTAGGATATTATGAGGTCATTATAGGATACATTTTCGAATGTATATTTTTCTCCACGTCCACATTATGTCATGATGTAAAGTCTGATTAGATAGATTTTTTAAAAGTAGGTACCTACTAAGTTTGGGTTTGTAATAACATTTAGTCATTTTACGTTTGCGGAAAAGTCCTTGGGCGGAGACCGCGTAAAGGAAATTGCAGCCATGGCAGGTGGACCGACGGAAAAGACAGGGAAGATAGATTATCAGGACCCTGCATAGTATAAAAAAAAAGTAAAAAAGTGAAATACTACGGAATGAAACAAATAGATATGTATTCTATTAGTATGTAGATCTTCCATTATTTTTACATCCTCACTAATATTATAAATGCAAAAGCAAGTCTGTCTGTCTGTTACTCTTTCACGCTAAAACTACTGAACGGATTTGAATGAAATTTGATATTCATACAGATTGTCTAGAACCTGAAAAAGCTACTTATTATTGCGAAAAGGGGGTTGTAAGGGGTTAAAAAAATATTGAATAATTGTGGACAAAGTCGCGGATAACAGCTAGTAGTTTATATGTTTCGCTATCAAGGCCTAATCTTTGTAAAGAAGTTTTCAAAATCGGTCCATACAACTTGTGTCCTTACATTCCCAAACACCATGGAGATAATAGGCCCGTACGCGCTAGTGTATGTAGCTATAATACTTAACCGGGCCGATATGCTCTTCATGTTTGTTCAGGTAGCGTTTGAACCACAGTTTGGGCGATAAAGCTCCTACATTAAATACTCTCAAACTTCGTCCCGGATTTACGAGTTACGCCAAAGGTTACTTAATTTTTAACCGACTTCGAAAAAAGGAGGAGGTTCACTATGTATAATATTTTTATAACTTTACTATGTATTTAAACGTGGGCAGTCATAAATAATCTGTAAATTCATTTAATGTAAGGTAAGGTAAGAATAAAACATGTTTGAATAGTAAATCTAGATAAAGAGTAGTGCAAGTTAAAATAATTTAATGACTAGTTTTATTTTTTTGTGAATCTGCATTTGAAACTATGTACGTCTATATAATATTAAAGAAAGTCGTATTACACACGTAAGTTACACTATTTATTTTTCAAGCACATCTAGACCGATTTGACAAAAAATTATGAGCGTGAAATTTACACTTCGAGTTTCTGAGCTAGGCTGCGTACGGCCGGACCTATCTCGTGGTTTCTCTTGGAATCCGGAACCCTAAAAATTTACAGCTATGACTTTCATAAAACAAATAAGATAGATACTAGCAGTAATGTGACGAACATACTTATGTTTGAAGCAAACACGTAAACTTATAAAGTTTCTAAACTTGCTCTTCCTAATAGAAATACTGGAGAGGATCTCCCTTTCAGAAGTTACTGTTGTAAGTAAAGCGAGTTAACCTATTTATTCTCTCGGCGGCATGAAACAAGAGTGACTGCTTGACAAGCATTCGTTTCCGCCACTTAATAGAATCAACCTCGTGTGTTGTACAAGACAATGGCTGCGTTATGAATACATAACGAGACATTATCCCGCATATGTTGGGCTTTTATTAGTCACACAAATAATGGCGGAAAATTTGACGTCTTATGCCGGAAAATGGATATAAGAATTACAGCGACTCGTAATCATAGTTATTTACAGGATCGTAATAATAAATATGCGTATGTACGCATATTTTTTATATGTGATGTGGTGACTAGCAGTCGGATCACCTGACGGTAAGCGATTGCCGCCGTCTATATACAACATCAGTAGAGTCACGTGTGCAGCTAACCTTTAAGCCCCTTTCCCACCAATGAGCCTTACCCTGACTCACTCGTCAAAACACAGCGCTTAATTGGGTTGAGTTTAGAAATGTAGATAGGAAAGACTTGGACGCGGGCATACACTTGAACAAAAAAGAAAAGAGCGGGATCCTATCATTAGGACTTCGGTTTCTGTCCGTCTGGTTCTATATCTGGCTATGTATATCATAAACTGTAATACCTGTTTCGATTTTCCAGATTATATACAAATATTTCTGTTTTATAATTTTTTCAATCCTCCGGCTGTGGCTTACGTTAGCAAATGGGGACTATATTCAGCATTTCTATTTGGTGAAATATTACTCTTTAATAAAAAGGGGTCTTTATCTCTCGTAAATCTGGAAGGATTTATTTATTGAATGAAATATTTCAGGGCTTTGGTTAAATATTATTTTATTTTAAAAATTTTATTTCAGGCTACAAAAGTAAAAGTACAATTAAGTTAAATAAATACAATTTGGTTGGTTAGCAAATAAATATTTAAAAAAAAAAACAAAAACGTATACCTTCGATATTAACGGGGCAGGCGAAAATTTCCCTGCTAGAAAACCTTGCGCCTATCGCACAAATATATAGACACGAATCAGTGCTCTACATTCGCGAGTCCCACCACTGTCCACGAGAGATATGGATGCTGTTATTGCTTTGACGCAAGCGACGTAAGAGTGACGTGCATCGCTTCTTCATAATGCATGAAATACATCAGTACAAGCTTCGAAAAATATGCCGGATGCGCTCCATAACTTTTTTATAAAATCTATTCTCTAAATTAAGTAGGTTAACACACACACACACATAATTCGTTACACAATCTATATGTTAGCTATCATATCAGTAGCAGAACATTTATAAATGCTTTTAGTATTCAAATAAAATCGTGTCTTTCTAATTATTAATTTAAATACTTTGATTCACGGTTCTATAAGCCTTCAAGTTGTACCGCCTCTAACTATTTACTGAGTATTGAAATTTTCGTTTAATACGATTTTAATTGGCACGAAAGTGAAGCCGCTTACACTTAATTGGGTTTGCGAGTGTTCAGGTTTACAGGGCGATCAGTTTAACAGCAGCACTATTAAGTATATACGATCTGCATAGTGATGTCAAACTAACTATCGATTATTTTTCAAATCGAATATTTACATTTTAAATCGCCTAGTACTTACTTAAGGTACTTTCGGGCTACCTGTGTGTATTTCGTTCATATAAGGAAATAGAAAGTGGTACGAAAATGGAAGAAATGAGATGACTGAAAGGAGTGGCGAAATAGAGATGAGGATACGAGTACTATGGAATGTTGACACAAACTATCGAAACTCTAACTATTTGTAGACACGAAAAATCGATAATATGAAACATTCGATATGATATTAAGATTAGCTTAAATGAGAACCCAGATACTTTTCTTGGTGGAGTAGCTGGCTGAACTTAATCGTAATATGCCTACAATCATTACTTCAACATATTAATTTAAAAACAATGTAATCTATGCCTATTAATGTATTTTGTGTCTTACCTATTGTTGTGTTGTATCTATTTGATTGCTACCTTAGATGATTGTACCTTAATTTTGAGATTTTTTTTTATGTGATAGGTAGCAAACGAGCAGGCGGATCACCTGATGGTAAGCAATGCCGCCGCTCATGGACTCTAATATTTCTGCTGCCTCTGAAACGGCCTTGGCGCCTTGGCAACACTCCCGTTACAAACAAATGCTAGTAATAATCTTAAATGTTTTTTTAAATAAAAATATTGTATTCACTCTACGTTTATCCATCTCCTTATCATGATCTTGGTACCTAGGCAAGCCTATCTATTGGTAGACTTACTTAAAATCGCTCACCTATCGAACATTTTATCGACAAATATCTCTTGGCCACACTAGCGTCGCCCGGGGACAAGGACGAGGCTTCCCACGATGTTTGAATTTACCGCCATTATTTGTGTAGCTAATAAACGCTAGCGGCATATGCGGGCTAATGTCTTGTTATGTATTCATAACGCAACTACGGGGGTCGTGGAGATGGAAATCATGAGCATCAAAAATTACGCCTCGAGCTATTTAGGGTGTACCTACACGTAAAGCATGCAAGTGGAAACTAAAAAAAGAAATATTGTTGGTACATAGACGAATTTAGGAGTTCTACTTTTTTGAAGTCGTTAATAAGATTTTTTTACATTTTAAGTAGTTATGTTTTTTTTATGTAATAGGTGGCAGACAAGCTGACGGATCACCAGATGGTAAGCGATTGCCGCCGCCCATAGTCCTCACCACAGCGGAGTCACAAGTGCGCCCCTACCCTTACCTACCTTTTAAGCCCCTTTTCCCCTTACTGGGCCTCCGATAACCTTACGCCCACGGCGAAACCCAGCGCAACTTCATCTCACCGGTATTCTGTGAGACCGTGAATATCACTCCGTGGTACCGTGATGTAAAAGATCCTAGTTGTTAAAAAAATAGTCTTAGTTAGGTATGGTCTTGGTGTACGGTGATTTTTTTTTACAATAAAATGCCGTCTAGGTTGCAATCCGTTTACACAAATCCGTTTATACAAAGAAACAAAAATTGTATGTAACGTAATTATGTAATTCAATACATAGGAAGCAAAATAAACATTTTATGTAAATAGTAAGAAGGTTAATAAATTTTCTTCCTCCTCCACCTTCCCGATGATGCAATGTTGATAATAGGTAAATATTATTGAAGCTTGCTAAAAACATTCTTCACTGTAATTGCTTCCTATTTAAGATATCCAATAAATTGTCCCCTTACTAGTTTTTGTGCAACACATAACTCGTTTAGTATGGTAACGCAACCCTTCTCAGCCGTGACTCAGAGTTTCGGCGGACCTTCACAAATAACGCACTCTACTTATTCGGTCATCGATGTACGAAAAGCTTGCTTTACGGTTTTTTTTGTGCATCGGTGCGTAAGGAATGTAAAGCTAGGGCCAGGCTAGGGCTGTAACAAGGTATTTAAGCAGAAGTTACGAGATACCCCGGTCCAATAGCCACAGTAAATAACGCTCTATCTGCGAAGCGCCGCCGCGCACCCTGCCAAATTGCTTGGCAACCTCCTCAGACTTCCTCTTTGAATAATATTATATCGTACAACAATGCAAAAATAAAACTAACTTCTGAATCCAGAAAGTTATGAGCAATCTTAGAGCAACCCACCATACGCGAACAGCATAGAGCCACGAGGTTTAATTTCTGTCTATACTTAAAATTCATGAAAATACTTTAAATACAGTATTCTTATATCAATAAAGCAAGTTTATACCAAGCACGTTCCGAAATCAAAGTTTAAGCTGCGAAAAGAAATTCCGAATTAAGTATAAAGATGTGCATTATAAATCCATAAAGCGCTGTACCTAATGCTAATAAAAATGGGAAGAAAAAGTAAGTAAGTAATCGAAAAAATCTTGTCGCTACGAGGTAAAACCAACAATACGACGAGTTTTGCTCGCAAGAAAATTACTTGGAGGCATTGTGAGGGAGAGCGGTATCAGGTGGAAATTAAACAGTGTTTTTATACTCGCTGATTCGCGAGATCTTATGAATACAGTATGGAAGTGGATTATTAATTTTAAACCAACATAAATGTCTATAATATTTATTCTTTGAAAAGTGTTTTTGCTTGAATTTGTGGATTCCAAGAATTAGGTATATTTATAACAAGTACCTAATTTGATTTGGTGGAAAGGACATGTTTACGAGTAGATTTATTAGACTACGTTTTTTTACTTCCGTCGTTCGCGTCAGAAACTCACGCATACGTGGCAACCGTAATAATATATAGCAGAGAACCTGAAGGAGTATCACCACGCTGGTACGGCTATGATCTACGAAACCCAGATATTAATAGATGCTTAGGCAAAAAATGCTATTCCATCGTCGGGTTCCGTCAGGAGACGCAGGAGACCCAAAAAGTTTGACTTGACGTTATATGGGATGACATGTATGCCAATAACATCACTATTCTGGATGCATACGACCGTTCCTAGACTTAGCACTTTTCTTTAAATCATACGAGAAAATTCGTATTCAATATCTGCAGTTAAATAGGTGTCATTAACTTATGTGACAAAGAAATAGTTCTATTTTGTTGACCTGTATTTATCTAAGTTTATTGATTCTGTGTAAATATTTTTTAGAAAGAAATAAAAGGTATAAAATATTTTTAAGATTAATATTTAAGAGTCCAAAAACGAATTAATTTGAAAGATGTACCCCCTACTGTTTACCGATACACCCTGTTAAAAATAAATGTCGGAAAATCGGCCAATTGCCTAAAGCTTTATCTTTTTAATTACTTGGGAAACTTTTGAAAGCAAATAAATTGGAGTTGAAATTATAAAAAGGTACGTCTCATTAAGTGACAGCTGCGCGTCAATTAAACGTAAAATATAGTCCTCGGAGACAGTGGCGCCGCCCGCCGCGGCCGCGGCCGCCCGCCGCCCCTTCCGCCCCGCAGGGCTGGCAAAAAGTACGCTCAGATGAGTTACAGCCGTTGCAGCAGTTACAGCCTAGTGATTAATTTTGTCATCGACAACCTAGCCAAGTTTGCAAACTGAGAGACACAGGCATCGATGTAATATCTAGATTTAGAATTCTATATCTACGAATAACGAAGTGATCTCAACCACGCTGTCAATAGTAGTTTTAAACCTATAGATATTTTGAATTTCGAACATGTCGTCGAGGCCGTATCGGAAATATTTGTCCGGTGGTGCATTTGGGTGACACTACCTCAAACGTCGTGGGTTGCCACTCTGATTAATACTCATGCGATGAACATTTGTATTTGGTCAGTGCGTACAGAATCATATAATCAGTCAAGGAGATGTTGTGTGAATTTATTATGAAATAACTTGACAACCCTAACGGGCAACTCGGCTTCTCCCTTCGCGATCTCATTAGTGGGACTCAGAATGTACAATTTGTTCTGATACAGACACCAATTGCTACTTTTAAAACGTTCGCCACTCATTTACTCATTTAACGTAAACAGCGTTTTGTTTCCTTTCGATTACTACTGCGGCAATTACTGTGCCTCATTAAGGCTGCGTTACTCTGAATATATGGAGTTGTGGCTTCTCTCAAGGACTGCCGTCGCTTACCGTAGAGAGCCGTTTAATTGATTGTCGGTGACCGCGAAGGCACTGTATTTAGTAAATGTCATAGTATTAAGCCAGTAGGCGTAGGCCTTTTTCCTTTAGTTAGTGAATAGAAATTTAAGGCACGAACAAATTGTCGAAAATTTGGTTCGCACGCGGGTGCGCTGAGTCCGTGAGACTAGAGTGCAGTGATGTTAGGACATCTCGCCCCGATCCAGACCTTAAGGTTAATCGGTGGGAAGACTTACTTAATCTGCAATGTCAGTTAGGTACACATACCTACTCGTATGTTTCGGGATAAAATATCCTCCAACCGATTCAGCTACGGCGGCTGATCTTAATGATCAGCCACGTTGATTAGCCATGTACGCAGGATAAATGTCTTAAAGAGCTTTACACTTACAAATACAACATTTCGATGGGACACCAAAGTTAAAGTACCGACCGAAGAGTACCCTTCCGTCATTCTGCTTATAGTTTAACGTGCTTTCCGAGGCACGGGGATACAAGACCGCCAACTTCTAGACTTGGCTGACTAAGAATTTTACAAGGAAAAAAAAAGATTCAGGAATAGGATCATGATCATCTAAATTTTAACAGCGTCCGTTTTAAACCTAGAGTTACTTTAACCATGATTTGTAATGAGCTTGAGACTCCTTATCTTCTATTTATCTAATTAATATTTTCGTCAAATAATTGTATTATTGCTGCCTATTTAATCATTTTATTTTCGGAATGAGTACAGAATCCACTAATTCTTATAGGAATCAAGGCAAACAATAAATTTTATTTACTAAGGAAACGAAATCCTAAAAGATTGAAACGATTCTTATACGACCATTTATCACTGTCCTTCCAAACCCTAGCGACCTAGCCCTAAATGAAGGTAGATTATTGAATTTACCTTTGTTCAGGACAAACCCAATGATGAAATAAGTCAAACATTCCGTTTAGTACCAAAACTAACAAATTATCTTGTCCCTTTGTTGGTTTAATTGAGTGACGTATTTAACTTAAGTAATTAGTTTTCTTAATTCTCGTACAATATGGGCAATCATATTTAAATAAAATAAAGAATGGAATGGTAATAATCGATACTAGCTATATTTACAGTGAATAACTATCATTTTCATAAAATATATAAATACGAACAGGTCACAATAAAGCAAATAACGACCCATCAAAGTTTCCAAATGATGTTACACCGAATTTTGGTATTAAGTATGTATTTCTCAGCTAAAATCATCCATCCATATAACTTGATATACACTTTCGTAATGTGTTCCATAAAATAGCATCTTATTGTTTTAAACTTTCAAAGTCACTAACATTCGGGGACTCAAAAATAAGGTAACTTAATCCCGTAAATAGCTTTTCTAAATACCATCTTATTTTTGCGTAAAACAAGTACTTCAATAAATACTATTACGTAGTTGACCTATTTGTAAATGAAAATTATTCTCTTGTTTAAACAATAAAGTCCGACTACGATTGCTGAAAATTTCATATTGCGCCGCGTGCCCGGCGCACACGCGGTTCTGTTTACCTCGAAATTAAAGCAATGTTTTCGGCACAGTTCTTTTGTTTTTTTTTTAACCGGTACTGGCTGATGTTTTTTATCTCAAAGAAATAATAGAAAATCTCATTCAGGGGGACCTACTCAGAAAACTAATGTAGGACCGAAATTTATCCTTCAGTTAGTTCTAAGTCATCATCATCATCATGGTGGCCTTTCAGTTATCCATTCTTGGATATAGGCCTCTTCCCTTTTCTTCCACTCTTGGCGATCTTGGGCCCGACTCATCCAGTCTCGACCTCCGTGTCGTCGTATGTCGTCCACCCACCGCTGTGGCGGTCTGCCACGCCCTCTGGTGCTTTCTCTGGGTCTCCATTCCAGAACCCGCCTTGTCCAGCGTCTCTGGTCCATTCTCGCAATGTGTCCTGCCCACGTCCACTTTTTCTTCGCTATGACAGCCATGACGTCTTTGACTTTTGTCTTACTTCGGATCCATTCGTTACGTTTGCGGTCCCGCAGGGTGACTCCAAGCATTGATCTCTCCATGCCCCTCTGCGCGACCCGGAACTTCATGGCCGACTTCTGCGTCAGCGTCATGGTTTCTGTACCGTAAGTAAGCACAGGCATGACACACTGTTCGTAGGCTTTAACTCTGAGGTGTAGGGGTATATTCCCACATAGCGTTTGTTTGTTGGCACCAAATGCAGCCCACGCTTGTGCAATCCGTCGTTCTACTTCCGCTGTTTGATTTTCGAAGCCCAAAGTTATTTTATGCCCCAAATATATATATTCAGTCACTAGTTCCACTGGAAGCTGGTAGTCGATGACTTCAGCTATATTGGTCATAATTTTAGTTTTTCCCATATTCATTTTGAGACCGGCCTTTTCGGAATTCACCCTTAAGTCCTCTAGCATCGTCATTAAATCCTCGACGCTTTCCGAAACTAGAACTAGATCATCAGCAAATCTTAGGTTGGTAAGTCTCTCTCCATCGATCGCCAGCCCTTTATTGTTCCACTGCATCTGTTGGAAAATGCACTGTAGTGCTAGGGTGAAAAGCTTCGGTGATATTGTGTCTCCTTGTCTGACTCCTCTAAGTAGTTCTAAGTATGCCCCCTAAAACGTGGGGTAGGATATAAAACAACGGCTTACAGTAAATTTGCTACCTTCCTGGAAATTGTTATTAAAATAAAGCTATTTAAAGTTCGCAATGTCACACTATTTTACTCGTAACTATTTCCCATTATGAATACCTAATTATGAGGGCGAATTAATTTCCTACTAAATAAGGTATCTTTTTGTAAATTATAAAGTCTGGAAGAATACCAGTCATACTCTGAGGATTCTAATAAAAATCTGGCAATGGCGATATCCTAGGGTTCTAGGAAATGTCTTCTATTCACTTATGTTAAGTTCAATCAAGCAGTTAGATTTAACATAATCTTGTTTAATTACAGTTCAATAAAATATTCAAATAACTCTTAACCATAAGCCACCTTACAAACAATAAACATAACTCTGTAGTCATATAAATTCTAAGCTCAAGGTTTAACCACGTTTAACTTAGCCAAGATTATCTGCGAGTTACCGGGCACGTCGCGAGCACTGCCGAGTCCCCTCTACCAGTGCAGATGGTTTGGACATAATATATTCTGTGTATAAAATTAAATGGAAATATTTTTTCCTCTAGCCAAAGACTTGCTGAACACGTCATTACAGATAAAATTCCCCATGGAAAGTACTCCAGTGGAGTTGACCGGGTCCGCCGAGCGCAGATGTTTTTTTGACAGCTGAGCTCCCATTTTGACAGCATGATGTATTGATGCGAGTCTGGCGAAGTTTAATGGAAAAGAGCCAGTAGATTGGTGAGATATTGAAGTATCTATAAAATAAACCAGAAGTGTGTATGTTGGTGTTAACTTATGATTTTCTGGGACATTGTTTCTAATTGCTAAAAATAACTACCTATTGAGTTAATTTTGTTAGTTAGATATACTATATCTATTTAACTATTTAAGATGACATGATTCCTCTAAGCACCAACAGGTGACCCGGTTGCTCGTTTATCGCCTCTAGTATACAGAAAAGAAAAAAATAAATTTACTTTGTAAGTTATTGAGGTGTCATTTACTATAATAGTGAAAATGTCTATCTAGACTTGTTTGAAAAGAAAAGTGTATTTTATTCTGTTAGTTTTTATATTATACGTTAGATTTTCTGAAGAACAGCTTAGATAATTCAAAAAAATAGTTTGGTAACATTGCAAAAAAAATATTTAGTATTGAATTAAACTTTAGTGTTTGAAAAGGCGTAGTCTAAATATTTGCGCAAAAGATTCCAAGATACAATTTCTGAAGAATTGTTCATTTCATCTTCGAAGACTTTTTCCAAGCAAAACTTGCTTTCCAGGTAAATTTTCCGTCTCACATCTTGTATTGTCCAAGGAAAATGAGAAAGGCAATGTAAGTATGCTTAGAATAAGTAATGGAAGTTATGTCTGAATTTAGCCTTTTCTGATTTTATAAGGTAAATCAGAAAACAAACTTTCCACTGACTTCTAGTAAGGTGCCGACAAACTTTTGTTGTAAACTTTTTCGTCCGCTTAATAATTTAGTATTTGTGAAAGTTCGCTAATTTTTAGAGTACCCTAAGTATTAAAGTCTAAACAATACAAGGGTAAGTAGTTAATGGATAAGATGTTCTAAAAATATATCTTCTAGGTGTATTTTTATTAGAAGCGATTTATTAGAAAGTGATTTCTCATTACCGAAGTAGGTAACGCTTCCTAAAGGTGCACACGACAATAACGTAAAACATATGGACACTTTTAATGCTACCGCATTTAGGAATTGTTGGCAAGTACATACTCGGCGCACAGTGCGATAGCATCTACCGCAATTTACACAATGGTGTACATACCTAAAAACATTTGGCGCTAAGAGGAAATTTATGTTGTGGTTAGAACGTGTCTAGTTTAATCCGCAGCCGAGATTCCTGGGAGCCGCACAATCTAAGTAAGCCGAGACTGTTAGAACTTTCATTTCCATTATTCCTTCATGGCGCTGTTCCAGGAGCCTTCCTAATCCGGCCCCGTGTGCAAACCTTTCTCTCCCTTTGCAACTTTCCTTCTGAAAAAGTTACAAATTAAACTGGGAGACGTGACTTTCTGAGTACAACTATTCGTTTGTTTGTGAACACAATCTGGGACCTTTTAAGGAGTGACTGAAATACCTACCCAAAAATATAAAACATTCTTACTTAACCTCTTCGTTACTTTAGCAACCAATACTTATTTGAATTTATCTCTAGATTAACCTGTAAGTTTTCCTTGTCAATTATTTTCTCGTATTACCTTAGTTACGCTTTTGGTAGTTGGAGTTTAAGGTGTAATTATTCCTTGAAAATGTAACAAGCGGAAAACTTTTAACACTTCTCGTTTACCCAAAGCTTTGCTAGTTATGAGTTTCAGAGAGTCGTGTTAAAAGTGGTGTGTCGTGGAGGAACGTGAAATTTCAGTAGGTAGGTAGGTACAATGTGGATTTCAACTACAATTCATCTATACTTAAGAATGGAATAACTTAAAAGTTGTTAAATGGCTTTTTAAAAAAACCGGCAAAGTGCAAGCCGCACTTGCCAATGAAGGGTTCCGTAACAGTAAGTAGGTAACATTTCTTTTTATGTTAGAGTTGATCGAAGGAAAATTCTGACTTACAATTAATGAAGTATTAAAACACCACTTATGTTATTAGATTTCGTTTGAAACGATTTTCATTGGTAGTTTTTTGGTACGTCATGTTTATATTATTTCACAAAATAATCTACAATAGGCCACTGCACGTGCAATTTATGTGATGCGACTAATTTTACTAGAATCGATCCTATTTTATTGAGTCTCTGGTGACAGAGTTTCTTGATATAGTTTCAAATTGTTAGATACTGGCTGTCTTTGCGCCGTGTTATTAATAAGAGAGCTAGCGTCAGTACACCCGCGCTTTTCCAATTGAATCGGCATCCTCCTGACTCAGCACGCAAGCTCTGAATGCTTTTAGAGTGGTGGTCAACTTGTTTATCTGTCCGAATTCAGAGCTACGTTTTGGCGTCCAAATTCCATGATCCATGTGAGGCTTGATAAAGGTTTACACAGTCGACTCTATGTCAAAGGCACTGGAGTGAAACGCTTTAATTAAAGTGAAATGAACTTAGGTGGTCGGATGTAAGAAGCTATCTGTGAAGCTATGATTACTGATAGAATTTGACGTCCCAATGAATTGGACTTTTAATATAGCATATAGCTTATTTACAACTTGGAACAGACCCTAAGTGTACTAAGTGTGTTAACAGTCTTACATACCCACATTTCTTTTGGTCACTTTTAAACCTAAACAGTTCATTGCTAAGACAAAGAGTGTAAAGTATTAGCATAGGCGTTATATATACGGTCCCACCACTGCAGGGCAAAGGCCTCCATCATAAAATCAAGTCATCGCTACTACGATGGGATTAGGCTTAATCATCACGCTTGCCTAATGCCGATTCGTGATTCGACAAATCCGACAAACACGAGGTATGTTCGACATGTAAAATTCGAAACACACTTTTTGCTCGACCCGGGTAATCGAACCCAGGATCCCCAGATCACTACCCGGCATCACTCAAACCACTAGACTACGGGGCTTAAGAGTGTAGAAACAATGAAAGTGTTATGGCGATGGCTGGTAAAAATGCTAAGTTTTAATGGGACTGGCAGAAATGTTTAATATTCAATCAGTGCGGGGTCACATTGTGGCTCCTCCCGCCACTCGACGTTGAGTGGGGTAATAAAGTAATAAATAAACAAGTAGCCCGCCTGCGCGCGCCCTATTGCTCACAATTAGTGATGAGACGACGCATATCCTGCCACTGGGTCATTCGAGTGATTTTACTGTTAGGGTCGAATAGGATCGTGTGGGTGGTAGCTCATCGGCAGTGATGATTCAATTGGGTGGTTTTCGCTGTTAAGAAGTTGCGAAGTTTGTATGCCAATCGCTTCAATATAATTTTCTTCATGTCTTCTTCATTATTCAATATAATTTTGAATCCGCCTTGAGAAAGTAGAGGCAATGTAGACGCAAAGAGATGGAAGTGTAAATTAGACCTTAAGGTTCTAATGATTTTAGAAAAGCTGTCAGAACCGACATTATGCACGAAATTATCTCAGCCCAGAAAAGGGATAGAAATACATCTCAAAGTGATATAGAAAGAGAAAGAAACGCTTATCTTCGTTATCTAATAAAACAGTTTGCCCGATCTGCACATCCGCCCATATGCTTCTGAGGTCTAGATATATCAATAGGATCTTAAACCATAATTCCATACAGAAACAGAGTTCATTGCAATCTGGTACAGAGAAAGCGCTACTAGTATTATTATTAGAATTGTTACCTATTTTAATGTATCTATTTGTGGTCAAATAAAACAATTTTACTAAAGGTCTCAGATTTATGTAAGGTATTCATAAAAGTCATTATGAGTCTTCAAGCGATGATGGTGATAACGATTTATTTGCTCAAGATTTGTTTTCATTGAGGACATGATTTTTGTTTATAAAGAGCTAAGTTCTAATAGACAACAAACAATCTAAACAAATCAACACGGTGAAACACTAGTGAGATGCAATCAACACCCAGCGCCATCTATTGGTACAGAGTGGAACTAATGTCACGAGATGAAGTGAGGGCGATCTACTAGTCTATATTAATAGTATTTCCCACAAAATATGCCACACTTTAACTTCACTTAAAATTGACTCTTTTTTCGGTTAAATAACTTTTTTCGTTATAACTCAAATAAAAGTCGACTCAAGTCGCAGCACTGGCCCGCAATCACCTCGAGCGGGTCCGCACTGACACAGGCACTTGTTCCTCGTACTGACGTGTGACGTCACTTTGGGAAATTGTTATTCCTTTTTCATGAAAAACTTTGATTTATAATGTGTACGCTTGTAAAAAGTATTTTATGGACGCATAAATTACCAATTTTACGAGTGTAATGGTAATGTAAGCGTACCTATTATGCCTGCTCAGTGGGTTTTTAAAGCTTGTTCTATTAGAATGATATCAAAGACAAAATTAAAATTAAAAAAGTTGTGCTTACGCTCTCGTCAATTCTTATAATTTATTTTACTTAATTTCTATCGTGTTGTTAGGTAAGTATCGTCTTCGTAGATCTATTGTGAAAGTTTTTAAATGGATATTGCTTGAAGTTTTAACAACTTGAGCAAGTTATGTGTCAGCTACGGAATAGATGATCGGAAAAGAAAAAACATCAAAAGCTGGTTGCTCTTGATTTTTTTCTTGTTACTATGTATGTTAACGAAGTTTCCGGGCGCGACTACATATTTTAATGAAAAAAAATTACAATATTCACATAAGCGCACTGACTCGTGGCAGTCGGTGTGAATCATTAAATGATAATGAACCAAATATGATAACGAATGTGTGCGTTCAGTATTGACGATGTTAGTACCTGTTGTGAATTAAGACATTTGAGGAAAAAATCTCTTTGCAGCGTACCAGAGAAAATCTTTGTGATTTCTGGGACTAATGTTGTACACGTTATTAATGTCACAACCATCATACAGTTGTCCTGTGGGGCTAACTGTACATATAATGCTTATCTTAAATTATGAAAATTTATTTCTTGAATATCCGGGAGTACGCCACGTTAACCTTGAATGTCTTAAATACAACACAATTAATAAAAACCAACTGGTGGTGCTAACCAACGCTCATAATAACATCAAATGAGGGAGTGTTTTGATCAATCACTTATACAAAATCACAAAAGATACGCGGTAAGACTCCATGTAAAACAATTACGAAATACTATGACTACGATTAACCGTAGCAAGCATGCTACGACTACGTAGCATGCCAAAACTACGACAAAATCGTAGCATTGAGCATTAACGCTACGATCAGAATTAGATTATGAAGTTTAATGATTGATTTTTAGAGCTACATAAAGAGATATTTCAAGTAAAATGTTTTCCCACTTCACGTTGCATTGTAATAAGTAATATGTAGTAAGTAAGTAGGTAGTTATAAGATTTCTATCAAATATCCAATTTCAACATTTCCGATGATAGCATGTTCCATCCAACAACATTTAGCTATTACAATTCCATACATACGAGCATAATAATATATTATACGATCACAAACCTTTTGCCCAAATGTATGTAGGAGTATTAGACAAATGTATGTTACGTTATGACTTTGTTTATTAGGGAAACGGGTCGATTGACGGAGATAAACAAATTTGTTGGCTGGCCTGCCCCGCACATGAGGCTGGGCGGGTTTAGGCTTTTATATCATGTTTGGTGTTAAATTGTTTATTCAAATTAATTTGCATTTTTGGTCAAAGTAATTTGCGTGTTGTTATTTGGAAAGATAACACCAATTTGATATACAATTAAGCTTTCAGGCGGAGTTTATACTGTGTAAACAGTATTTCAGTAATAAAAAATAAGTACATTATACTAACCGATTTTCTAAATATATTTTAAGGATATTAGGATTTATAGTGCTCAAGAGTGTGCGCAAGTGTGTGTGTGTGTGTGAATTGTGGGAGAGCCATGCTTCGGAATTGTGGGAGAGCCATGCTTCGGCATGAGTGGGCCGACTCGACCGGAGTGATACCACTGCCTCACAGAAAACCGGCGTGAAGCAGCTCCTGTGCTGTGTTTCGCTGAGTGAGTGAGGGTACCGGAGGCCCATCGGGGGGGAAGGAGATAAAAGGTTAGCAGCGCACTTGTGACTCCACTGGTGTTGCATGTGTCCATGGGCGGCGGCAATCGCTTACCATCAGGTGATCCGCCTGCTCGTTTACTACCTATCACATAAAAAAAAGCATAGGTGCACTCTCTATTCCCTTACTCTCTTAATTCGATGGTGCACCAGTGTGACATGATTGAAGAGTCCTCTCAAACTTTATGATTACCTATTATAATATGCTGACAACATATTACAATCATCATAAATCTAGTCTTTAAAAAAATAATCATACTAAATGTTTTGTAGGGTGGGTTCGTATTCACTTTAACCTTACAGCGTGAAGCAGACTTATTACCAAAAGCGCCGTTGGGTCCACCTTTATCCAATTTTTTCAGTGTTATCCCTCGGTTTTTCTAGGCTTTACTACTTAGGATTTATAAGCTTAGAGAGTTTCTAGGCGTATTTACGCTATTTTAGTCGACACTGGTGATCCCATCGTAGATCCCACTAGTACACGGCAAACGTTTATATGAAAAGTCCGTAAGTCCGATTTTCTATATAAAGGCATTTGCTGCCCAATTTTAACCTTTTATCAACGCAATAATACTATATTATTGTAGGTATAGAAAACTTTAGTAACCTAATAAAAAAATCTGCGCCTTGAGAATAAGTTTACTTAATGTAGACAATTTCACATAATGAAAAAAAAATGTTATTGCTGTCATTACAAAATATTTAGCGTGTACTTAAGTACATACCTATCTTATTCTCATCAATTTAGCTTGAACTATTCTTTATTTTTTTTATTTCGTAGTATTTTGAATGCGATTCTTTTTCTAAGGTTTTCTATGATAAGAGCCATTAGCCCCAGAATGATTAATCTGAAATCAAACTTAAATGAAGTAAAACGCTACTGCTAAAACCGCCATCAGTTCAACCTTTGCCCCGTCCAATGCCTGACCTCATTCTCATCTAACGAGCCATTCGATGGGGCTCTCATTATTTTGAGACCTGTCCCTGTAATTACGGCCAAGTGATTATGTTCCTTTACAATTACAATTGCTTTAGATATCAATATAATACCAAAGTAGTAAAAGGATACGATTATTAAATACGTAAATAAGTTAATAACAAACTGTGAGGTAGATAGATCAAATAATTAGGACGAATGTTCATGTGATGCACATTTTGTAGGTGGAAAGATAGTGGAAATATCAAGTTTAAACAGGTTACTAGTACACATATATTTCATTATTGAATAATAGGCACTGATTTCAACAACTAATATCGAGTTGGCAAGGAACACTGTGAAATGGGCGATGCCGCGATGGTAGCGCAATGGATAAGAACGTGCACTTTCCAAACGGGATGTCCTAGGTTCGATTCGGATAAATACTCAGGTGCGTATTTCTGATAACACAGATATTCTTATATTATGTAGTTCATTGGAGTGCGCAAACGTCTCAGGAAACCAACACTTTTTATTTTTTAAATACTTAAGTATTACATTATTCGGCGAAGTTAAATAGGCCATAAATGTAAAGGTGCTAAAAAGCTACAATGAACACATGTTCATAAGTGAATTACTTATAATAAGACGAAGATAAATATCGACAGAATGTTGTTTAATACTGAGCCGCGGGCAGCGCGGCACCAAGGCATCCCGCGGCTGCGGCTATCTCCGCCGGCAAACTTGCCTCAAACTCCGCAGAGAAACTAGTCAGAAAATTAATCTTATCTCAATTTTCTCCTGTTTTCCTCCTGGACTGTGTTTAATTGTGAAAGTTTTAATTACATGCAAACCTAATTCTCTAATCGGCCCGAGCCCGTTATGTCAAATATATGACGAAGTTTTTACTACCACCCGTAAACCAGAGTTATTCCGCTTCTAAGTTAACGAACCTCTAGTGACACTAATTCTAATGGAAGTTTTTATTCATTTGAAATAATTCGCCGAGCCCTTTGTTTATTTTTACAATAGGCTTTGTTCAGCTTGCTCGGGATTTTTCTCTTTTCATTATGAGTAAAGGCGAGAATAAGCCCGCACCGTCATTAATCAATTCACACTCTGTTACTAGCGAATATGAAAATGAATTGTATGAATAATAAATTATACGTACCCAGAGGCAGGTATTATTCGAGGAAATGGTTTTGGGTAACAACACGTGGTGGAGATGGAGTTGGGTTAGCTTAACCTATCGGTCAGCTAGAACAATGCGTTTACGCTCTGTTCTTCCTATTCATACTGAATGTGTATTCCGCAATTTAGAACTTTCCGTGATTTTGTTTCATATTGACTAAATCCCGGCCTCGTTCCCGTAGTAGGTAGATACTACAATACTTACTTACAATGTATAGATTTTGGGATATAATTATGAGATTGGTATCAGAATCGGACATGAAAATAATTTGTCCTTGCCTCGCATATAATTTGTCCTTCTTATTTTAGGAATAAAATATGTAGTTCCTTGCGAAAAATACTTTGCGCTGTAAACTCAGAATGACACACCTTTTTAAACTTTAAAGAGCCACTTGGAGTGCCATATTTTCAGCGTATAAATAACACAAACTTCTTAAAAACTTGTTCCATAAGAGTACCCTTTCCGAGGACAAGTGCAATTTACGATATTTTTATAACACGCAGATTCATACCCTATGTTTTATGAGTGCTACTTTGCTTATGTCATAATATCTTTATGAGGATATTTAAAATCTTTTCTTTCTCATTTCGATTTTAGGGTTCCGTTGCCAAATTGCGAGAATCTACATAATATGGTATAATAAAAGGTCCATTAAAAGTAAATGGTCCTCTGTGTCAACAAGTAAAATGAAATGGAAAAATCGAAAAAAAAAGACTGCAGTTCCATACGCCTGAAGCCTGATGAAGCCTGGTAATTACAATTAAACGACTGCCGTCTGACCTTAGCAACTCTTAAACAAGGAAATCATCATAACTGATTGACTCCTCGCGATGTTACCACCATATACCATTCACTCAATTGTAGAAAGAAATACGTATGCTTATGTACCATAATATTTGAATACACAGGTGCATGCTTACCTAAATTTGGACCAACGATCTACAGGAAAATTTGGAAGGCACGTTCTTGTCTACTGCGCTACCGCGCTGCTCTAAAATACAAATCGCGCCCTGGCATGTCTCTTGCAAATGAAATTCTTCCATGAGCGCGACCATAATTTAAAAATTATTAGCGGGTACGGAGCCCGGCCGCGTCCGGCCCGACACACTTGGTGGGTTTTTTTTATTACAATGCGGTGCTTTTATTACGGGATCCGCCGAACCAAGTGCGCAGCCTCGGAGCGGCAGGGCTGAGGAGCCAAATGCCAAGTTGTTAAATGAAAGTCGTTTTAATAATTTAAAAAAGCTGAGCGAAAATGCTTCAACATTGAATATTTTGAATGCAACACGAGTCTGTCTCTTATTTATTTGGGTAATCCTTAGACTCCAGGTTGGTAACTATCTATACATAAGTATATTAAGTGTTCTACTTTTAAATGCGGTACACGCTGCTCAAAGTTTAAAGAATAATTTTATACTAATCTGAAAACGATTGCTTCTTATTGCAAACATTCTTTCAACTATTCTTCTACTAGCGGCCGCCCGCGACTTCGTACGCGTGGAGTTAATTATTGACACTTACCGTCATATTTTGGACAATCCACACAATATATTTTTATAAATTGTAGCCTATGTGTTATTCTGATGTATAAGCTATATTGTGGTAAAGTTTCATTCAAATCCATTTAGTAGTTTTTACGTGAAAGAGTAACAAACATCCATACATCCATACTTACAAACTTTCGCCTTTATAATAGTAGTAGGATTAACCAATTACCTGTTTTCAAATAAGAAACAAACACAAGGCCATGTTGTTATCTAAATTAATAGTCAAATAATCCATTAATTAATCTAACGCAGTAATGTAGAACATAAATCCGAAATTCTCGTATTTAATGATGAGTGCCAGTGCGAGTCCTTGAGCGGTAACCGCGAATCTGTAACCACAGGGCCGTCACCGGTGCGTTGGACTAACGAGTAACGATGTAGAAGGTACGGTTGGATCGGGTGTGAATATGACCAGATGAGGCGCAGCTGTCAATCCATAATACAGGACTAAAATTAACTAGAGCGCCACACAGCATATTCAATTCAGTTTATTAATTTTCAAGTAACAATGTGACAAATAATTGAGATTAGTACTTATCCAAACCAAACTAAGAATTTCGCATATACAGTCTACTACACACAGGTTACCACAATCTGTCAAATGTCCTCAATTGATATTCAACCTAATTCTTATGACAGTAAGATGAGAGTCGATTGAAGAAATTGGACAGTTTTGTATACTTTGATGTGTGGCTGTACGTACCTTGTACACCATGAGTCTCAGGCCAATAAACATATCTGTTTCATCGATAAACACGTGTTGGTGCGGGAATCGAAGTCGCGACCCTTGTGCATTTAAAGTTAGTAAATACCTTTATTTAAAAAAAAAGTAAATTGCGCTCTCCCCGTGATGTATTGAGACTACCTGAAAACATGAGCATATTCTGAAGGGGGAGAAAAGATTAGTAGCTTACTTGTGGAGTACTGATGTCCATGGACCGGTAATAGCTTGCCATCTTATGATCTATCTACTTGTCAGCCACATAACAAATAAAAAACCCTACCAGCAGGGTTCAGTCACGTAATATGAGGTGTTCCATGTGAGATGTGGGGGAGAAGCTTTCCAGAAACCCCTACCGCCTATCCACTAAGCCCCCGTGGCTTTTCCTCATCGTCAATTGGGGAGAGGTCATAATGACTGGCAGAAGCTTTGTCCATTACCCACCCCGATAAAGGTAGTGCCAAAACTACCTTTGAGAGGCTGTGTAGCATTGTAGTAGAATACGAGTATTATGCTTTAGGATTTGGTCTCAGAAATCGTGCGTTCATCAGTGCGTTCCAGTCTGTCCAACTCGTATTAAACTCGTACCAATCAGTTACACGATTTTTTATAACTACTTTTTGGTAAAAGCATAATAACGTTGTCGGAATATTATTAATATTGTCCCTTAACTATTCAAAGCAAAAGGTTAATTTGTTCGGTACTATATTATCTTAAAAATATTTTTTACGAAAATTTTACGCTAAAAATCCAAGTTTTCATGTTATGACCACTGAGGCAAGGATTTAACGAAAATGTATAGGGACAGGATGCAAATAAGGAGATTATTTACACGTGCCGCCAACAAGCTTAAAAATTCTCTGATGTACAGTCAGCGTCATACATAAAGATACATCCAAAATATTCAAATATTTAGTGATATTCATGATATACAATAATATCAACACAACTAACGTAGCCAAATTTAACAGAGCATTCACCCTCAAAAATACTGGAACAACTGTAAACGTCAATCAATGTTTCTTTCCTAATGATGTTTTGAATGTGCCAAATCAGTTGTTCCGATATTCTGGGCCACTGACACTGTGAAAATTTTGTTAAATTTGGCAACGTTGGTTGTATCGATATAAGTGCATACATGAATGTTGCTCAGTTTTGGACGTCTTGGATGTGACTTCGTATATGATACTGATTGTACATAGATACCAAACCAGACATTAGTTTTAAAATATTAAACAAGGAGTTTATTTACCTACTTACTCTAATTGAATTAAAAGGGCTTATATAATATTGATGAATGATAGTGTAATATAATTCAAGACCGTTTAAACCCAGTTATAAAAAAATATAGTAAACCCTAAATAAAAAAGTTACATTCCTAACAACAAAAATGGCAGACTTTCTACAAACTCTAACCCCCTTTATGGATAGATTCTTTTAAAACCTTTGTTAGTGCTCACTTTCACCTTTTAAGAAACCCTCCTCAAAAACTTTCATGTTTCTAGGGCTAGTGGTTAGGGCTGTGCGTCTATTACTCAATCACTTAGTCACCTAATCAGTTTCTCCATTTATACATTCGAGTATATAGAAGAAGAAGATTTATAATGCAACGCGAAAGTCTGTATTTTACATTGTTATCCTTATCTGTAAAACCCGCTTCCGTCGTAACTCTAATTTCTTTCAGTTCACATGACTAACGCCTAAAATTCATAAAAGCACCGAAAGGGCGGAAACAAAGAGTCCCAAAAATACGTGAGCCTCACATTTGTTACGTGTCACAATCGCTAGGCGGAGATACCGCGGTGACGGCATTGAGCGACTTACAACAAAAGACACCGCGCTGCAACCGCGCTCTTTTGAATATTATTTTTGACGGGGTCATACGCCTTTAGTTAAAAATGTTGGTTTGCACCGTCTATTTGCAGTCTGTTCAAAGCCGTTATTTTTGCTCCGGGCTATTTTTACCCAAGAATAGAAACTGTCACGTTGAGTTATATTATTGCGTTTCTAAACGTACGTACGTTCGTATAAACTCCGAATCGGGTATTGTATGTCTCTATACTATTTTGTATTCTACTATAGTTAAAATATGTACTTTCCCAGAAATACTTGGGTAACCATCTATCTACCTAATAGTGTTGACAATTTGGCAAATTAATTTATCAACAAGCTAAAGTTGGGCGGTAAATAATTATCGGCATCCTCTATTTTTTCCAATACAGTAACTTAAGATAACTTCCTTATTTAATACTAACGCGCATGAGAACACTGATATTTACTTATCAGCTCGATACTTGATTCTAAATAACCTTTTTATTGACAAACAAATATGTAACGATATTCAACTTTATTCCGATGTTTGAAGAAGCATCTATATAGGCATAACAAATATATTGTGTAAAAGAAACACAGATCCGAGATTTCAAGATTTGGAACGTAACAAGGTTCACTTTGGCTCGAAATAGAATATCAATGTGTGGATCATCGTTCCCCCGAAAATAATCCGCGTGTGGAGTGCCTATCCATTCACAATTTCACCCGCCCGCTCTAGGGCACGAAATGGGTAAATCAATAACAGTGAAAAGGCGTCGATTTCTGATTTAATTTGGAACAGCGATAATATTTGTGGAGGCGCCGGGAGCTGGGCGCGCGAGATAAAAGGCTTGCCGCTGCTGAGCCAGTCTCACGCGCTAATCGTCCTCTCCGGCCTTTTGTTTCGCCATCAGCCGTGTGACAGCCCCCCTTACGTGCTTCATTTGCTTAATTGGCCACATAAATCACTGATCAGTGATCACTGACAATCCTCCCTACCACGTCGGCTAACGCACGAAAGTTTCAGCCCGGAATTAAAACCAGCAATAAGTTTAAAATACTATGTATCGTATTATGCTTATTATAAAATTTGTATATATGAAGACATTTCCAGCAATATATTTAAAATATTGATTTAGACGCAAACGCTTACCAAAGCGTTTTCTGCTACAGAGCAGAAAAATTCAAGAAAGAAAAGAGCTAATTTTTCTTTGTGATTTAAAGCTCGTACGGAATGCTGTTTAACGAATTATTCTTAGTTATTTGAATTTAACATTTTCTAAATAACTTTGGAAACGAAGATAAGATTTATATAAAGAGGTAGAAAGGTAATGATAGTGAAAGTGTCCGGACTGGCTCATTGGGCCGCGCCAACGACCGGAAATACCAGATAAGTCCACTAGGCCTGCGAAACTGGCCCACTATTTCCACCTCCTTGGAGAGTAACGATTTGCTTTGAATAGACGATTCAATGTTATTTGTAACGCTGTCATATTTCACGTATCAAACGAAATTTTCTTTTCGCTGTCTCATACTACTCGTACACGTAATGTTCTCGGAGCCACATTTGATTCTTGGATATTATTCAAATATCCTCGTGTCGTATATCTGATAAAAATCTATTCTGTCTGTGATTTCCTAGTTGCCGGAAATCGGCTTCGATAATGTTGTCTGAATTGGAATAAAATTGGTTTTATGAGTTGATTAGCGGTTCGGATTTCATTTTAAAAATTTTCAGTCCCGTTTATTCGTAAGTACGCAATAATCAAAGTGAAATAGTCTGAGCAAGTTTGAAAGGTAGGTAAGTAAGCCCTAAGCGAATCAACATTATGTGATTGCGTACTACAAATAAATCAAAGCAGTTTACAAATTGATTTCAAACTTTGTACTTACAAATAAATTAAGTATCTATAGACGTAAGTGGCTATAAATAAGTTATAAATACCTAATATATGTATATCGTCTATAAATTAATATCATATTTAAATTGCATACCGTTGAAATAACTGCCACACTACATTAACTGACGCAATAACAGGCATAATTTATTTCATGCACAAAAAGATGGGAAAATCGTCGTGAAAATAAATCAGGCCAGAAATAAAAGCGTTAACAGCAAAAAGCGTGACACCTAGCGTTCTCGAAATAAAACGTGCAGGTGGAAATAACTAGGCTCATTTGTTTGCTGACAAATGAGGGGGCCGCGGGCGATAATTTGACGGGCGAGACGGCAGAGGGTAAATCCATGGCAAATGACAGGTCGCCTGACCCTATCGCGGCCATGAGGCAGCGCTAGGCAGGCGATCAATGCAATCTACAATTTGCATAAGATAAAAGACGCAAAGGTACGTCCTTCTTTACAAATCACTTATTTTAAAAAATGGGAGCTTTTAGTTGACTTGAGATCAGTCAGAATAGTTCCCTTAGGTTAATTTTTCTTTACAAAGAAAATACTTTTCTATTGAATGTAATCATCCCAGCATTCCTGCATGGCTCTGTTATTTGTATAAACCTTATCTCACTTTACAGACATGAAATGCAACGTGCAATCTCGACGCTAGATCCCACAGATCTTCAACTCTCAGCGTTTAGAGAACTCTATTATACATTTTTATTTGAAACCGCAACTTCTTGATGTTGCTTCGGATTCCCACGCGAACTGTTCCGCGTCGTAATCCTACCTTATTTGTATTTCAAACCTCCTTTGTGCTCGATAAGATTGTGAAATATCAGCCACGGACGCTATGAAACTAACCAACAATCTACGTTAAAGTATCTTCGTATTTCACTTAGTGATATTAGAAATCTGAAATTATTAAGAAAGAAAA
The DNA here is from genome assembly GCA_014851415.1 of Cnaphalocrocis medinalis. Taxonomy (NCBI): domain Eukaryota; kingdom Metazoa; phylum Arthropoda; class Insecta; order Lepidoptera; family Crambidae; genus Cnaphalocrocis; species Cnaphalocrocis medinalis. Next base: position 10,101,285 of record CM026280.1, on the reverse strand, counting down.
ACATTTATCGTGAAAGGTCTTGCTCTCTTTTGTATTTGTAATTCGCGAAAGTAATTCTTTCAATTTAAACAGAGGGGCCTCGGTGAGGGTATGATATTGCCGGTGGGTAATAAACTAATACGAGGAGGTTATTCCATTAATGTTATTGAAAAGTAGTCGTTAGTGCGAGTGGCGTGGAGTGGCGCGGCGCGTGAGGCGAGCTCGAGGCGCGGCGAGCGTTTCGTTTGGAACTCTTCGTATGAAGTTAATTGGATTTTTCCGTTTGCCACGCCGTGTACGTGTGCTGTTTGAATAATAAGTGCCTTAATAGTATTTGGGGGCCCCACTGGGCGCCGCTTTTTCGTGTTACATGCATATAATTCCCAATTCGATTGCGAATTAATAGAGTTCGTTAGGGGCGTAATGACTCTAACTCAGTTGCAAAAACGACCTTTAATGATTTAATTACGACTTCATCTCTAATGAATATCATGTTCACTGGTAATGTCGCTTTAACAAACGCCTTATTTTTTTTTTTAATTAGGTTTGAAGTATGTATGTGCAACTGATTGTCAATCGTTAGTGAACCACTAATATACATATTTTAAAGTAGATACCTCATTCTAGAGGATTAAAAAAACACACATTTCATTACCATGCAGGTACAGAAATACATACTCGTAGATATAGTACTTATGTAGACGTCCGGACCACACATTAAAATATACAAATCTGCAATTTTTTTTGGGTCATCTCTGCTTACCACCTTATAATGAATTGAGGAAAACTGACAGAATTTAGTAAAAATGTGTTTTTAGGAATTATTTTAAGACATCCTTCTTTTAAAATATTCAAAGACTTGTCTATGTATGTAGCTAGACAGGAATACTAAAAGTGGGATCTAAATAATAGGTTTTCCAAATTTTCCCTTTCAATAGTACACTATTGAAAAATATTCAATTTATTTATTTACGAGGTGCGCCCCCTGGTTTCACCCGCTTGGTGACAGATTTATCGTTATATTTTGGATAATAGACATAAATTGTAGCCTATATATTATTTTGAAACTGTTTATTGATAAGTTCCATCAAAACCTATTCAGTATTTTGAGCAACAAACTTATACTTACCTACATCCTCACAAACTTTCACGTTTATAATATTAATCGGATATCTAAAAAGCTATCTTAGAGTAGGATAACTAATTCAGTGGGTAACTAATAATTACAAATGTGAGCAAGAGAATTAATCATCCCCGTACGCAGGTGAACTAACATAACCCACGCAACGTCATCCTAAATAATGCCCCTCAAGTATTAGCAAGACTGATTACAAAGCTTACTGTTAATTTGCCTAGTTACTTTGTAATATCGCGCGTTACTAGGATTGAGGAAAGGAGATTGACAGAGTGAAGTAGGATTACAGTTTCAGTGATTACACTGAGTTTAGACCAGAGATGGGGAAACTTTTCCTGTCGAGTACCAAGCTATATTCACTAAATATTGGGGGGCTTACCAAAGTATTGCGTTTTGGCACAGTTTTTCCCCTTGACCAAAAGGGCGAAGTTTTAAAACGTTCCTCCTTTTTGTTTGGAACGGGGGGGGGGGGGGGGGGGGGACACTTTTGGGCTCTGGTCACTTTAACGCTTCACGGGTCACTACTATACTTAGTAGAGATGCATAGATGCATGTGTTACAGCTACTGTTAGCACGTGCATGAAACTCATTCTATATGTATATGAATCTAACTATGTCTATTTTCTCACTAGCCTGCTGCTCTACAAGTTTGATTTATTCGCATAACTAAATAGCGATTGGATTTTTAAAATAAATACTTATGTAGTCTATTAGTCTTAACATTTTTTGGGAATTTGTAAGTGACATCGCGAAAAAACTGTTAACAGATGTATTTACCTGCAAACCACACACCAATGTACGTATAGGAACCTACTATTCAGTAGAATTTCTTTGATACATATCATAATTATTTGGTGTAAAGCGCTAGTAGAACAAATTATTTTAATTTGTTATGAGAACCTTAATCTGATTGAGATGTACATACATATGTAGCTGCCCTCAGTGATATTAAAACCATCGATCCAACGAACTTTCTGATGTGGTATAATGGATTCGATAGCTTTAGTAACTATTATGTATAGTTGCGAATAGGGATGTTACGGACATGTCATTTCGGTTCCATATGACACTACAAAACAAATAATTCATAAAACGTCTCATACATTGAACTGGTTCCGTACTAAGTAGGTACCTTAATTAAAGCTTAATTAAACACTTGTGTTAAGCATATCGAACCACAAAAAAAAATCAATAATTATAATACTATTAACATTGCCTTTACATTACACTGGACCAATACCAGTGTTATCCCAGTGTGACCCCCCTTTCGTGAAGCATGCATTTTGATGAACACACGACCTTCGGATGGCGATAGCAGGTAGTGAGTGACCCTGCTATCTGAATATATCAAGAGCGCTATCTGGCCAGCCAATATTGGAACAAGAATACCAGCATTGGAGATGGGTTTTGGATTTTTAAAAAATCGGATTACCTATCCATTATTTTCTTATTAGTCGGGTATCGGTTACGTTTGCGGATATCTCCCCAGTCGCACCTGGCTTCACCTGGCATCCCGCACGCCATCGCACAGTGATTCGTCTAGAACAAGCTATGGTGGACAAAATATTTAGTTTTATGTAATATAATTGCAAGCTATGGTAGACAAAACTATTGAGTTTTATGTACCTAATGGAGATTTACATGGTAAACAACTATAATTATATTTAAGGACTTTAGACATGCTCTCCGAAAAAAAAAAGACCTCGATGTCCTTCGAGAGTTCAAATTAAAAACCCACAAATATTAAGTTTTTACCAGCTTAGGTAAGATATTTAATAAGAATATAATTATGTACAAAATGCAATTAATATTTTAATGAAAGTGTATTTAACTATAAGTGCACTTAACTTTAATCACTCACGACTAGTCACTGCTAAAATTTTGCCACAGTAAATATCTTGATTTATGACCATCGCGATTTCAACAATATTATCTTAGAAAAGCGATAAATTACAATGACTTTTGTCCACGTAGCCCCTACTAGGCGAGATACTGTGCGGCGTCGCGCCGCATTCGCGAAACTACTGCCATTTGCACTTAATTATTTAAGTAATTTGCTTTATAACTGCTGCTGTAGACAAAGTCTGTTAGTGCCTACATGACAGAGTAGACTAGGAACAGAGAACAGTGAATACGCATGGCGCAAAGTGGAAACGGCTTGGGAAGACCTTATCTAATATCTGCATGTTTATCTATGTACTTATATCACTCAAAAGTTAGGCACATTCTGCCATCGTAATTAGTCCGAAATAAATATGTTTTATATTTTCTACACTATCAATCAAAAGCTTATTCCAATGTTAACAACGTTCTTGTTAGAACAAAAACAGTCACAATATTGTTATACGCCAAAATTGGACCCTACCCATTTTTTTTTTGTCTAAATTGTCAGTAGGTATATCGTACAAAAACTTGGGTTACCGACTAATAAAAGGGCAGAAAGCTGCCAAACCCTGCGCCATGGGCACAGAAATTCGCTATGTCACGAATTCCGCCCTACACGAGCTATGGAAGCCTCCGACAAAACTATAACGCCAAGTCACTACATCTAAAATATTTAATGGAGAACGTCACGAAACTTTCAAGCAGTAAAAAGTATCAGGTAAAAAGTTTTTAGGCGAATAATAGGATAATTTTATAATACTAAAATTTGTACTTAGAGTGAATGAGATGGCAGGCACTTAAGCGATTTATTCAAAAAGTGATTCAAGATGCGTATGGAATGCCTAAATATTCTAAAAGTCACCGCGTCGAGGTGGTATGCTGGAATGAAAGGGGTTAGGTGAGGATAATACTAATAAGATATCGCCATTACACTATTTCTGAACCATGCGTAATGCCCTAGGTTATTGTCTTAGGTTTCATTACCAAATTTTAATGATTCATCATTTTAATCATTTGCTATAACCAAAACAAATAAAACATACCCAATAGACGCGCTACTACACTTTTTGTGACACATCGTAAATCATGCGAGTAAAGCCGCAAGCGGAAATAAGTATCGAATAATATATCCAATAGCAATCCTGCAAATGAAACAGAATGCAGCCAATTTAATTAATGTTCGCCAGGAAAAATCGGAAAAGCTTCGAGCACACGTCAAAATGTTACATGTGACTGCGTGTGCACTGTGCAGTAATGAGATTTTCAATTGTTTCGTCGGCTCCGTATTTTAGTTGTGTTAAAGCGCGTTTATGCTAGACGAGCCGAGCACGAGCAGATGTTGATTGGGTGTCAAGTGTAGGCGTACAACGAGTCGCGTCCATATTCATTGTTCTCTGTGGTCGAGTCTACAACAATCACTCGCTAGCAATAAATTCACCTAAAATCTCATACAATGACCTGACACCTTACTAAGCAGCTTAAGCACTTGTGGTACAAATATCAGACAACGAAGAAAACGCAAATTATAATACTTAAATACACATATTACACCCAGACACAACCAAGACAAGTGTTAATCGTACGAATGTTTGTCCAGGGTGGGGACTGAACCCATGACCTTCGGCGTATGAGGCAGGGTCACTACCAAACGCACTATTCGGCCAGTAAAAAATAGCCTTTGTGTCCGTCAAAAATCCGGAAATAGGCGAAGCATAGTAACTGTAGAGCACCAGTCAAACACTAGAAGCGGGCTCGTTCGAGACTCGTCCTAAGTCAGTCCACCCAACAAACTTTTAGCTTGAATCTCGCTATTGCTCGGCTCGTCTAGCGTAGATCCGCCTTTACATTGGCAGTTATCACCTGCCAGCGCACGCATCAGTGCGCGCAGAGAATCGACAACTGACACTTATTTACGAACATTTGCATTTTAATCCTTATTCACAGAACTCGAAACTGTATTAATTCAATTATTAAGAATTTTGTTCTTTTAGTGAAAATGATATTTGTACATTTTCGTTTCGAATAAATCATATGGAGAGCTCTACTCAGTTACGCCTTTGACACTTGTTTAAAAACATTGCTATGTTTTGCAGTTACTTACGTTTGTAACAAAATATCTAAAAAATAATAATTAAAAGTTTTCATTGAATTACTGTTATTTGTCACTGTTATTTGTAATATACCGTAGGTATGTATATGCTGTTCGTAAAAGCTTGAGTAGAGCCCATTTCGTTGGGGAATATGGACCAGAACACATAACTAAATTTTAATGTGGGTCAAGAGCATACGTCGAAACTTTTGCACTAATGTAGGTCCGCGGTTGTAAGTAATGATAAATGAATTACCCGCTCCTTAGTGGGTTCATTGTTGTAATTACCAAGTTATAATGTACGACTATATGTTGTACATTCCTACGAATGTAATTTAGAAACAAATCATAAACTAAGTGAATGCTACAATAAAGGTAACTTTTATTTGCTAACTTTGCGTCAGCTGAATTATATTAATAAACTAGTGGTTTCTCGCACCTTCGCTTGCTTAGAATTCGGCTTGCCACAAAAAAGCAATTCCCTGGGATCTCGTCCCATGCTCTTTATTTTTAAAGGACACTTACCTGTAAAAATACAGTGTGTGGCAAACCAAAATCCACACAAGCGAAGCGGTGATCTTTATTATAGTTTTACCTAAATCCAGTGGTGTTGGTGGGAAATAGTAACAAACATAAAAATGCATGTGCGTATAATTAGTAGGATAGTATTAGGACGTTTAGCATGTCACATAAACAGTAAAATAACGAACAAAATATAGCAAAATATCACACAAGAAAATTTAACCGAATCTCATTCTGTTGCTACTGCGTGAAAATGTATAAGTGTAGCACAAATACCTCCTCACAAAATTTCACAATTATAATAATATTAAAAAGTAAAACGATACGTTTTTTTATCACGCAGTCATATGAAGAGAACGCTGCTTTGCATTATTCAAATTTAGTGCCTATTCCTGTCACTAACTTGCAAGTTCCAGATCATTTGGTTGCCACTATTGTTGAGATAATAGCTATTCAGAACAAATATCCGCGACATAGTCTGATTCCCCTTTCAAAGGTTTGTAAAGGTCAGACAGCATCATTTTAATTAGGTACCAGACTTCCCAAATCTGAATCATGGTTTGAAGCGCACTCCAGGTACAAAAACAGCATTTGGATACAACCGAAATGACACGCTGCTGTGACTATTATTTGTGTAAGTAGATAAAATTGGTATGACGTACACACACGATAAATTTTATTATAAGTATTATTGATTTTACTCGCTGTGCCTTTATAGTTTCTACTTGGTGAAAGTATTAATAGTACTTATTATTAGAAGTTTAGTAGAGCTAACGCTGACCTATCAAGTTTTAGAGCTGAGTTTACTAAAGCGAGTATTCCTAATCGGGTTCCTTTTAATCTTTTATCGGTGTAGATAGCTAGACAGTTCCTTTGAAACTTTTACAAAGCACCCTAAACTAAATTCTAGTGAGTTGATTATAAAGTACCCCCGAGTTTCCTCCTGTTGTCATAACTGAGCCCTTGGAATTACACCACTTGGCCAAGTTAAAAACTGTATTAACTTTGTTCGAAAGACAAAAGGAGAAAAAACTCGAACAGCTGGCTTCAAACTGAGTTACACAGAGCTGCCGGCATCCAGCTGTCTAAATTAAAGAGACCGAAAATTATCTTCATTTTATGTGCATTTTATGACCACTTTCAACAACTTTAATGTTTAAAAGATGTTTGTTATTTACGTGCATTTCTTATAAATACGTTTATATAATTTTCTAAATACATCGCTCTCTCCCAATTATTGGGTATTTGACTAAAAATCATTTGATTCTCATTTGAATAACCTGAGACATACGACAACTTTAAGAGCACATATTTTGGGCAAGCCCAAAAACGCTCTATACGTGTGACGTCACAACTCAAACTTATGAGTCCGCGTCTAGTACATTTTGTTTGGTAGCTATATCAAAAGTTTCGTTTAAGTAAATGGTTTTTATAATAAAAGTTGGTGGAAAATGTACGGGTAGTTCAATGATATAATTTTTTTTTAATTTTATACTTTAAAAATGGACTTGCCCATGAAATTTGAAATGCTCACAAAACCAGCTAGACGTTATATTTTTAACTGAAAATGTTGGCCATTGGTTCATATTTACCAATATTTTGATAGTGTCAATATTTTTTACTATATCGAGATTAGTCAAATACCCAATTCATAATATGTGTATGGTATATGTCCATATTTGTTGTAACCTAGTGTTTTGTTTCATAGCTCTGATAGATATTCCATTTAGAAATTGAAAAGCCATTTCGTATTAATTGGATAGTAACATTGATATATGTTGGTATATAAATTTTGCTCTGTAATATAAATATGCTTTATAGGTGTGGAATTTTTGCTTATGCTTTTATGGTTTGTTAATCGACTCCAAAAAATTGGGCGCAAAATTCTAAATTTTAAACCCACGGAGTATTATAAAATGAAAATGACGAAAATATAATATAAATGCAGTAGGTATAAGTGTTATTCGACACCGACTTCAGTAACTTCTTTTCACATAAATATCAAATTATGTTAAAAGTTATTGTTATTTTTCAATGTTTTAGTTCGCAAAAATACCCTATAAAAATATAACAGCCTTCACATAAGGCGGTTATATTTTTATAGGGTTTTTTTGTTGCTACATGTTTTGCTTGCGTGGAAGCATGGGTGCAAGCTACCTTAGCGCCTTCTTCTAAGCTAAACGTTATACAGAAAATACTAAGAAAATCTGCTACGAAGCTGTGTCAAAAGACCGGTTGCGACTTGGGATGGCCGTCATCAAAGAAGAACTGGGCGTCTATAGATGTACTCTTCTATGATGATGATATCAACAGGTGATAATGTACCTAAGCAGATGACATCCATTGCATTGAATGGAAGAGAAGTTGACAATAACTAACACGGCGGTGAGGGAAAACATCGTGAGGAAACTTGCACGTTTCGGATTGTTTCTGAAGCCTGTAACCATGATTCATTGGTTTTGGTCACCCAGTTAAAAGGGTATGTTATGTTTTTTTAGTTCTGATTGTAATATATGTTTGTATTTAAATATTATATTATTCTGATATTTGTTATCCGTAACGCGAACACTTAGCTTAGCTTGTAGAAACAAATTGTGAAAATCAAAAGAGTGACGAGCGCCACAATATTCTTTGCAATTATCTCGGTGAAGTGTAGGTACCTATACCAACTCATCAAACAAAAGCATTGAGACAATGTCAATGGAATTACCAACAAGTTAGCCTTTAAACAATGTTTGTGTCTATTCGCATGTTAGGTGCCTCGCAATCAGTGAACCGAGATCCACATTCGTGAAGTTGATTACGCAACAACTCGCAGCGAACTTTCCCAGCTTATAATAAACAGAGACACGGAAATTTATTCACTAACTTTGCCCTGAGCATAAAATTTATGGTACGTTTACCACGAAATTTCTCTACAATGAACGACTCGCTTGGGTTTTAAGCTTTATAACTTTAGCTACTGCGGTCCACGATACGGATAAGCAATATTAACAAGCGAGAAGGGGATATTATGTCAAAGCATCGCGATCGGAATGCGAGTCGTGTGGCTGGCATCAATGGGCTTTGATGACCAGCCTTGCTCTGTTAGCGCCAACTAGGGCTGCCGTTCTTAGAATTGCGAGCATGCCACTATCATACGTGAAATCTTCAATTATATTGGAGGACTGTGGAACTAATAGGCGCTTCCCTCTGCTCTGACATATCCGCATTTAGTCTTTACTCTTAAGCCATTTGCTGTACTACACTATGAACTCTATATAGGCTTGTAAGTCTAAAGGTTAACTTTGAACAGAGAGAGATACTCATACAAACAATAAATAAACCGTAAACTCTTATGTGTTAGGTTACAAAATCTATGGCATATCTATCTAATTGAGTGGCAGATTATGAGCTTTATACACTCGCATTTCTGTATTTTTCAAATCTATGTACAAATTTCATTTGCTCGATGATGTGCTGAAGCAGTAATGGACGCGCTTATAAGCCAATGACATCACATTTTCATACATCCAGGCTCTAAAATCAGTCTGACGCTCATTGAACGTAGCGGCGTGAACACACAGATGAATTTTAGGTATTATAATCTATTTAGAATATACGTACCAAGTTACCACCACAATAATCTGGAAATCCTAACCTTACCCAGGTAAATCTAGTTCCCAGACACACCAACATCAATCAGCCTGTATTCGGCCTCAGCTGAAAGATATTGGCGTTTCTCATGCTATGTGCATGCATGTACTACACAACTCTGTAAGAACCCTCGTGTCATTGTGACTTGCCCTATACTTAGATAACGCCGTTTATTGCCACGCTGCACATGTGGCTTAGCCCAAACACTGGCCGCGCGTTAGAAAAGGTAATTTTAACACAGACTTGGCGAACCTTGGCGCCTTCTCCGAATACAGCACGAATTTATGCGCAATTAAACAAAGTAGGTAATGTATGATGGTGTCCTAGCTGACCGCGACACGTTTTAGGGCATCATTTCGACGATGAATCGTTTCGTAATGCAGCTCTCTGAGCGTCGAGCGTAATGCAGTTCACAAATTTCAGGTACGTACACCTAAAACAAGGTGTGGAATTGTAAGGACAGAACTAATGCCGACTGCACTTTAATTACACCTGAATATGTACAAATGAGTTGACCTGACTCGTTGGCCTTATATCTTGATAACGAATCGCGCTCACAACCCTGACCGCTGGCATTTCTAAATTGTGTAGGTAGTTCATTTGTCGTATTGTTTCAATGTGGAGTAATTTTGAAAGGAATATACACTTTGTTGTTCAACATCCTATTTTCCTAGTGGTACTTTTTTAAACTTCAATGTGTGTCACTTCACATACGATGTTAACTTGAAATCAGATTTAAATTGAAGCGACCAAAATAACCTGATTCCTAGAATGATATAGGCACGGTTTTATCCATCCGAAAAGGAAATGTTTATTCTATTTTCGAACGTTTTCGCGATTGTCTCGTAGAATTCAAATGACCCTAGAATTTTATTGGTCACGTAAAATTAGATTCCGTTTAGACGGGTCATTTTAAAATAAAGAAAAAGTAAGGACAAATTCTTCAAGAGAAAGAAGAGAAGATAATAAGTCAGTTGATTCTACATGTGGTACACATCAACGTGTAGTTTTCTAATTATAAAAACTTTGTGCATGTGTTGTGATGAGGTTATGTAGGTAACTCATCTTCCTAGATTGAAAGAACTAAGGCACAATGTTTAATTTAAATATTTTACTAGGTACTTATATTGAATGGAACTATCATGCGTGTGCACCCGCCGCGGCAATATCAACGCCTAGCAGCGCTCATAAATTAGGTTTTATCTGAGTCTACGGCTCATTAGCGTGTCGTGTTGCGCCTATCGCGATGCGCTGTCGCTGCAGCGAGCTTTATGCACTTGTTCAATACTACTGACTGGTTTTGGACCTACGCGGCCATGTTATGAATTTGGACGGAAGAGTTGAATTTCTCATTCCAAAGAGAAAAGTTATGAGGTCGGCCATCACTAATATGCCCGTTACAATACAATACCATAGATTAATACAAACTCATCTGAGAGAAAGTAACGTTGAGGACACGCGTTTGCCTAGAAAATGTTTCTTCACTTTTGCCATAAAAATGTTCATATTATAGTGGTCAGGAAAAACAAACCACGGCCGGGGCAGCTATAAAAGTATCATTGTTTTATGGTAATAATTTATATGGAAAAAGGACATGTCAATTTCTTAATAATTAAAAAAAGTATTTTGATCTATACAAGTTTAAAGGATGCGGAAAAACCCATCTACTTTTTCCAATTAGATATAGGAAATTGGCGTGCTTCTGGGGTCATTTCTAATACTTAACTTGAGGTATTGAACATTGTTGACATTGAATTAACATTTAAATAACCAGTGAAATTTTTGTACCTATATGTAAGCTTCGGACCTCGTTTGTGTAATTTATTAGCCCTGGGCATGAAACAAGCGAGATAACTATTCCTAACAGTAAAACACTTATTCGAGTGTATTGATCTGAGCGAGCAGGTTTATTAATTAACCCGCGGAGCGAGCGATTCCAATTAACAGCCGGTCTTGTTCCATTATTATGAGCCGTTTGAATGAGCCCTGAGCTTCCAAAATCACAGAGTTGCTTCTAGGAAATCATTCGTCAGTGTGCTGGTCGCTGGTCCATAAAATGCAAATAAAACGACCGGCCTTGCTACGAATACAAACAGAAACAGACAAATTTAACAGATAAATAAACTAAAACTACAGAATTTTATTTCACACTTCTGTCATCCCTTTAATTTAAACGTAATAATGTGCGTCTTTCAATTATGACGAAAATCTTACAACATTGAGTTAATTTATTGTGTACCGATTATGATTGCCAAAAAAAGAAAACTACCGGGGATAGCCCAGAATTCGTTTTACAAATGCCTTGGATTTGATGCTAGAAAAAAGTTAAACTGAATGTCTTCTTTCACTATTTTCACAGAAGCTTATGGATGTTACTCACGCTTACTTATACATAATCATTTCAAGGGATTTTTTTAATTTTGTAAAATATCTAAAACTCTTTTGTCTCGTAATTACTTCTCGACTCTGTGGGGCCACAAAACATTTTGGGGTGGGGCGTTCATCAACTTTTATTGAGCTTTGTAGGGGAAACAGCACTAGTTTGGACGTTTACCAGGACCCAATTACCATATTGTGTGTGTGTTGTGACTATAAATAGGTACAATACACCAATTAGAGACGCCGTTCATTCTTAGTCAGTGGATCTTTATTGGCTAATGCTTAACAAACCGCACCAGATAACTAGTGACGATAAGGTCTATGATGACATGCGTTTGCCAGGCCCTTACCTGTTACCTTATCCACAATATTTCTAAAGAGTCTAAAATACTATTCAAAAAAATAAAAACCGCATCATATAAATATTCTGCCAAAAAGCAAAATGTAATAAAAAATTTAGCCTTTCGATTCTATCGGCCGTTTCACCTGCAGAGAGGACTAAACAATGGGACTCGAACCGAACCCTTCCGATAAAATCGCTCTCTTATGTATTACGGTGCCATACGTTTTTAACCCGTATTGGGCTCGTGTACCTACCTCCTGCCCAATTACGATTGACGTAGATTTAATGATTTTATCCGTATATTCACAAAAGGCAATTTGTAAAAATAAATCGTAATAGCAGTCGGTTTGTCTGATTAGGATCTTTCATTTATAGATTGTTCGGTGAAAGATTGGTTTAAAAACAATGAAAATTGCCTGCGATATCAGAATTTTAAAATCATAATGGTAAACTATGGATGCAATAAAGATATTGAGTATTGAAAACGGTGCTAAATTACTGTGACGTATTTAATATACCTATAGAAATCCTACATAGCGAAATCTTCGTTCAACAATATATTTATGAAAACGCGTGAAAAACGTTTCGTAACAAAAGTTAAGTCGAAAGGCAGTACGTAAATTGGGTTTCTGCACTTACAACAAACGTGATTCTACGTCTTGGTTTCACAAAACACTATACATAAATAACCACAAAATATACATATAAGTATTCAGCTTGAATTCCAGTTATTGAGAGATTCTTCTCACTCGTCCAAGTCCCACTTAAACAAGTTTCACTGTAGTCGTATAGGTATTCACTAAAAAGTGTTTAATTAAAATAAAGGGAGGTGCCTACAAAAAGAAGATAATAAAAATACGAGAAGTAAATAAGGTTCACAAAATAAATAAGGTTCACATACTCACCTTATCTCATGAAAATCAGTGTACAAATTAAGCATGCCCAAATTAACTCGCTCCAAGTTAATCCTTATTAAATACCAGAAAGCATTCCTGCGCGCCGCGAGGCGAAGAATTGCTTATACAATTGATTAGACAAGCCCGTATTTATATTTAAGGAGCGTGCGAGTCGAACTAATTATGCTAATATTTGTGTTCCGCTGACGATATAAATGCGGTTAGGTAACCTGTTTAGGGAATCGCCCGCGAGACTCTTGAGAACACCCTAACCAAACTAACGGCCGCTGACTGGAATACTGATCAGCCGCCCCCAAGCTTAAATATTCAATGAAGATAACATTTTCGGTTCCTTAATTAATAGTAATAACAATATTAATCGACGTTTCTTTATCGTTATTGAGGATGTGAGCGTTAGACCCGATGAGGATTGGTCCGTGAATCCACTAACACGTAGATACTTTGTGGTTTTATGGAGAAAGGGCTGGAGGACGTTTATTAAATTAAGCGGAAACTCTTGCGGGATTGACTAATAGGGTCAATATGGTTATGCTTTGCTTTGCTTCAAATATTACCTAGATGTTATGTTGGAAATTCTTGCTAGGTTTTCGAGTGGGTACGTACTTACCTATCTACGTTCTTGAGAATTTAATACCTCTATATACACGATAATAATATCTTCAAGCAAATTAGACGTTCCAAATTAATTTAATTAGGCTGTTTCAGGCTACCCGCCGCTTCGGATTAAGCATATCAATGTTATTCACATGATTGTTGCGGTTAATCTACCAACGTGCCTAATCATTAATTCCACGAGACTTGGAGCTTTTAGTGCTTATTTCTGTTCCACGAAAACCATACGCCCATCTCGTTTAATCTAGTCTGTAATTAACTAATACGAAGTTTCCAATAATTTACGAAACTTGTTAATTAAATTATCGTATTCAGTTACGCATTTTCTTGCTACTTTTTACATGATAGGTGACACGAACAATCTGATCGCCTGATGGTTGACGGAGATTGCTGCCACCTATAGACACCTGTATCACCAGTAGAGTCACAAGTGCGCTGCCAACCTTTAACGCCTTTTCCCCCCCAATTGGGCCCTCGGTACCCTTACACACTTGACGATCCGGTTATCGACGAACCTCAAAAATATTAAAAAAAATACCAACTAAATCACACCTGGTACTTTTTGCTTCCTATACACCGGTACTTCATACCCAATTTAAAATCATTCAGTTCTTATATTATAACTAGCTTGCGTCATACAAATTACTAATTGTTATTTATATTGGCCGTAACCTATTTTGTACACCATTAATTAATAAATAAATACCAGAAACCACTAGAACATTGCATTTTGCAGCATGCAGTCAGGTCACGTACGAATTGAGGAAACTTTTCCGCTAAAGCACTAATTACCGAACTTTTTGCTTGCTTCACAACTATAATAATAAACAAAAACTACTGTGCTAAATATTCTTCAAATATGTTCGCAGTGTCAATGTAGGATATATTGTGATATTCCTCACTCCAAACTCCAAAACTGACGTGAAGTAGCGCTTGCTGTATTTCGCCGAGTGAGTAAGTAAGAGTACCACAGCTGAAGGTACAATATTATGGGGGACGGTTTGTTCAAAGGTTAGGCTGCGCACTTGTACCTCCACTGATCTGGTGTTAACCCTTGACAATCCCAATGTGGATACATGGACAGTGACACTCGTTTACCATCAGTTTTATTATCCTACAGGTTAATAAATATACCGACTAGTAACCTAGGATTAACTGTGATTGTAGTTTGCCGACTACCACAAAATAAATCCTTTTTAAAACGGAAACCTTTCTTTTGTCTTTCCAAACCAGTTTTAATTTAAAACAAGCTGCATTTTATAACGGAAATTTCTCGTTTAATTTTCTGTATATTTCATAAATCTTATCTAGCTAGAATGGCCATGCTATTTTATATGGTAGCTGTTTGTGAACATTTCAAGGAATATATCAACCAATAAAATAGCGCCAGATAGTCCTCGGCTAGGTCTCAAGCGCATTATTATGTCAAAGAATTTTACTTGAGCGCTATACGCACGAGTACATTCCATGTCAATTCCTTGGGGACCGCACTGCAGCATTTGAATTATTTATCAGGCTCCTTTGTGTTACTTCCAAAACCAACTAGTTCGAACCGCCTCGATTTCCGCTCTATATCTTTTTTATTTCATTGTCCTGTAACACAATTTAATTAAGGGTGACGTTGGCATATCTAACTTAATCGATATATTCAATGCGTTAAATCAAACTTAGTTTCCGCACGCGTTCCACTCATTAGTCATCACGCCCATAAGTCGCCAAGAAATTAATTTCCCCCTTCCTCAGGTCTCCTACTTAGGACTTACGTATACAAAATTTTACATCTTTATACCAGGCAAAGAAGAGATATCCTAGCTGCAATAAAAATAGATTTCTTATGTAGATATATTTCTTCTGAAAAACAAATGTTAACTTATTCTTGATGATTGCTGAATATTCCGAAGAAAAGACAAAGTCAACGCATTATCAAACTTCTCGCTATGTAATATTCAAGGAATCCTGTTCCCAAGGTGCCGTGTATTAAATAAGAAACTCGATGACAACGGATGATACTGTAAAAAGTAGATCCACACGGCGTAACAAGAACAAGGATGTCTTTATGAAATTATGTTTTGCCCCGGCGTTGAGTGGCTGACGTTGACAAATGACAAGAGGGCTGTTTTTCACTGTCAGATCGAAGTGACATGTTTTCCCCTGACTGTGAAGTGTGGAATCAGTAAAGTGAAATAAACGCCCGAAAAACCGCTCTGCCCAACCTAATGGAGGCGAAAGAAATTAATATATTTTTTCAGGCTGAAAAAACATTCCGGCCGCCGCTTGTGAGGTCACCAAAAAAGAGCTCACTGCGAGACTAAGATAGATGTTCTCTACATGTACAGTGTCGCCGTTGATAGACTCTTTTTAGAACACTAAACTGTTAAAAAAGTAGCTAGTGAATCACTCGAAAGGAAATGTATGGTCAGATATTAAAATAGGACAGATTTTTTACCCTATCCTCAATTGTTATAAGAAGACGTACAATAGAAAAACGAACCCTACTTTTACTTCAGAATTACGGTCCCCAAAGTAATTTGCGATGAGTCTTTTTGTGTAACTTTCGGATTGATGGATCTTTCTATTCTATATCTGGATCTACGGATAGAGTAATGAAACAATGACGCTTTTTCAATAAAATACACTTCCCAGTTTCATTCTTTTATTGATTCTTTTTTTTACTTAGTAACTTAACAATAACATACCTACGAGTACATATCATCATCAACATAAATATTAATATTTTAATCCATTTTTATATAGACCAAACAATCAATCAATAAGTCAGAGTCATCATCATCAGTCTATATTCATCCACTGCTGGACTTAGGCTTCTTAACCCCCCTTAACTCGATCGGCCTTGTATGGGAGACGCCTCGGCTATCAACAGCATACTCCTACAGTGGATGCCCTAGTTTATGACTAGAACGGTGTGTTAATAAAAAGCAACTGCGCACAACCCTATTTTGAGACATAGACAATGTGTATAGGATGTAGTGCCAATTTATTTTATAAGTATAGTAAAAAAGGCATAGTTTTATCGCCACCCCTGGCAAACAGCATGAAGCTGATAAAAGACTACCTACGTTGAGAAGAGCCCTTCAATCTCGCAAAAGCCGATGGCACTCGCCGATATCAAAGCGCAAGTGCACCCTCCAGCAAAAACTAAATTGAATATTCCCCCAAATCTTGATAGCCAACAACACAGCCCAAACACGAGCTACTGCCAATATCGCGGCCCGGAAACTAGTGTTATCGTAAATCCTGCTTTAAAATTCAATTTAAGACTAAATCGGATAAAGCTAGTAAATTGGTGTTAAGGGAGGTTAGGTTGTAAATAAGTATTTGAATTAATATATGTTTTACTATTGACTTCAGGCTACGACGCTACAGCTGCGGCGGCCGCCGTTAACGATCAACCACGTACCCAGGCTACATTATAGTGCTCAAATGTGAGTACTCACACAAATGCACTCTCTATAAGTATTTTCGTATTGTCAGATTTCGATTGGACAACAAATTTTAAATACCCAAGTGATGTGTGTCATATAGGTATTACTTACTTCACTGGCTCAGCGACCCGAAACGAGTCTTGGCCTTCGATACAGTGTCGTATATTATGGCACTATTTTTAATGTGTTGAGTGCGCAGTTTAGTGGTTTATACATACTAAGTATGTAAAGTACTATTAGCCTATATACTGTCCCACTGCTAGGTAAAAAAAAGCAAATTAAGTCATCGCTACTATGATAGGATAAGGCTTAATCACCGAGCTTGCTTAGTGGGATTGATGACCACAAACCCGAGCTATGTTCAAAAAACGCAAATCATACTTTTTTTCTCGACCCAGTAGTAAAATATGAGTATATATAAATATTAAAATCCTGTGTTTATTCATTTTGTTTACTTCCTGCATTCAAATTTCATCAAAGTTGGTCTTTTCCTCCTGAAGAAAGAAAAAAATTGGTTCATTTACACACGCTCAAATTTGACCTTTACGATATTAGCAATTCGTAAGTGGTTCCGAAGAAAAACATACTACTTATTTCATCTTCTTTTCATAGTCCTCGAATACACTAATAGGTTTATGAGATTTGATTTCTATAACATCCTTAATCTATATTAAATATTAACAAGCAGCCAATTCAGTGACAGCTCACAAAGATGACGGGGCAGACGAGACGCACTCGTAATCATTATCAAAATAGCTTTAGTGTGGGTGTGGGAGTTAATTCGCTAATATCACATTAAGCCGGCGAGCGCTATCTGACGGCTACCCCGCCGACCCGCTCTAATCCCGGACTCCGGGATCCCGATCCCGTGTCTCCCTGGGATTACTCGCGTCTGTACAAGGCCAATGGAACAATATTTGTAGAAGACATAGGACACATTGTTCCTGCTCTTCATTCTATGACATTCGTACCAAATCATTGGAAAGTGAGCGATAGGTAGGTACTTGTACATCTGGCGGCAATTCTCGTGCGATCGACATTGAAATCGAATCTATAGATATTTTAGTTATTAGCTTAGTATATACATAACTTTGTAACTTTATGATGTAATTTACGCTGTTGGTGTTCCAAATAAAAATAAATAAATAATACATACCTCTAATTCAACTTCAATTTTGTGCCCACGAGAATAAGCCCCCTCATACCTATCTACTCTAAGTGGGGATTCACTTGTTTAAGATTTCATTTAATTTTAAAGGCGACAAGTTAAGTAAACCTACGTGTAACCATCCAACAAGAAAAGACATTTTCTATTTTTAAAAGCTGGTGTTCATAAAGTTATTTGTACCTCAGTCACTTTCAATTTGCAGCAACCTTTAGTAAAATAAATTTAAGGTGCTAGGAGTTGTGAGAAAAAACAACAAGTATTACGTCGGCTCTCTTGTAATTAACTTCACTCGGAAATTAATACAAACAAGTTTACAAATTCGATTCGTTATTCTAGAGATTACTGTTATCTGACATGACTATATAATGTCATCTACACGTAAAGACTGGTTTACATAGTGTGAGCTAACTAGTCAACCTGCACTGCCCTAACTCGCACTGTTTGGTGGTCACGTACAAGAAACTCGCACGATCGAGCTAGAAAGAAGGCCGAGTACTACAGCTACGCAGCAGTTCGCATTGTGTAAACCCGTCTTAAGCTTATAGTTTCCCTATAAATTTAAACTAGGCCCTCTCATATAAAATCACAGCGCTAGATTTTAAGTAAAGACGCTTAAGCCAATCTTAATTCATTACTTTAGATGTGACCTTCTTCTTCTTGGTAGAAATCAACTTTCCAAATCAGCGGTATTAGCTTACATAATGTTTGATATGTATTTAAAATAAAATGAACAATATTTCTTTTTCTACTTAGTTAAGAAGTTCGTGCGAACGTTTTAAATTGATACGTACCTTAACGTAGATTCTTAGAAGGCCACGTAATATCAGTAAAAATAAATAAGCAAAGCCTGCATAATACCGATAAACATAAATTTTAACCCCTAAGACCATTTATTTTCTCAAACACACAAAAATGTACAGTACGTACCTTCGTCCACATTAAATTGCACCCTTAAAGAATCACTCATGACCATGGAAGTGAATAATTTATCGTTGTTGGTTAACCTCAGTATATTTGCTGTTTGTAAGACACGCTCTTTCGTTTTAATATATATTTTCCAAATGAAAAATGTTTTTATGAAAACATAACGATAACATATTTAAGTGGCCTGTTTAATAAGGAATATTTAAAACGATATCTCAAACAATTGTCAATGCAACAAAAAGTTAGGTACCTGGAAAGCCTTTACAATACTTACAACTAAATTACCTACCGCGATTTCACTTTCCTCTTTTATAAAAATAGAATAAAAGAAGCAGCAAATGTATGTTCAGTAAAACTTAAGGAAACGTGATATTCAGTGGGTCGTTGTGAGGAGCCAACTGGCGCGGCAACCGTAATTTAGGATAAGTTCACGCAAACCATACTTTCTTTGCTACCTTCGTTTAATATTCAGGTCTCGAGGCACATAATTTGTGGCGGTGATCACGAAAGAGGTAAAGTGCGCTTCTTACATGTTTTCTATTCGTCACACCACAAAAATGTCTCCACAGAATAATATATTCATTAATGTAGGTGTCTAGAGTTGCCTGATAAGGTTACTCAATCGTTTTGAGTAATAATAGGTTTTAGGCATTTTTATGACATCTGTAATCTGAAATAAACTAGTCTTATTCGATATAGGCGTCATATCATATACATAGTATCTAATGTATACATTTTCATATAGTTATAAGTCGACTGCGCATTTAGTCTCTACACCATGGTTCATGAGTGTGATTCCCACCCTGAACAAACATTCGTGTTACGAATACATTTATCAATCACTCTGAACAACATTTTATCCTATTGCTTTTGGAAATCGTTCGTTCGTTCGTATCGTTTAAAAAAAACAACTTGTCACTAAAAATATTTCGACGAATTTCCAAACGTCGTAGAACAAACGTTAAAAATAGTTGGTAGAAGCGATGGCTAAAGGGATGTAACCGATAGGTTTGGAAAATACAGAGGTGCGTATTCAGATTTCAACCTGCGACCTCCCTTAAATAAAGCGAACATTTTCATCCATTGAGCCACCATCAGCCTCCGAATATCGCTCATCTGCCACATTAAAATAATTCATAGCTCAGTGTTCTCAGACCCAATCCTTACCTCAGCTTTGATCATTGCTAGTATGTACATATTTCGAGTCACCAGCTTAATTAACAGTACAAAGTACTGACGCAATCATGCGCAACAGTGCTCTATTGTCCTTACCTACTACGCTGTGGCTATTGATGCGTCTCAATCATAGTAGTGCGTTAAGCTAGCCAAGCACATTGTATACATTCATCTATCACTACATAATCTTTGCGATAAGCTAGTGGCTTCAACTTAGAATGTTGCCAGGTGCTCTAAGTGCTATAGGGGATTAGCTAGGTCGTACCTAATGAAGGAATTAGTTAATTTAGCGTAAATTATGTTTCCATCTAAAACAGGCGGATTCATGTTTCTAGGTAGGTAGGTACGTTAATATTCAAAGGGTCGGTTTTTTGCAATGAATATATAAACAAATTCATACAATATACTCATTTTGAATCGACCTTATTCCGAACTAGGTAAGTAGGTAGCTATAAGTGCTTGGTGACGGATGTAAGACATCAGAGACAGTACTAATTATATTTGAAAACATATTTTTAGCTCATAAATATTTGTTTCTGACAAAGACAGGGTTTCTACTCTTCCTACTAAATGTGCCATAGAGTCTGAAACATAAAGTTTCAAACAATATTTAGATATCATAAAATGAAATGAGATTATTTTAGTAATTAGCATGCAAAACTATCTTAAAATACTTTCTCTATATTGTATAAATGTACCTAGATTATCACAAATGGTGTTCTTGTTTGTACATATACCTACACTGAACATGAGGAGCGAATAAGTAAAATTTCAAACTTCAGCGGATTACGTAATATCTCGATGGTGAAGTGCACTCCAACACATTTTTAGTTTTCCCGACCGCGTTCAAGATGAGTTTTTGTCTCCACGCGGCTCATTGACAATTTATGATCTCCATGAGCAGTGCAGTGTGAAATTGAAAATTCACAAAAATAAAGTGGCTTCACCCGATTTTTATTTGATAGAGGTAGTGAACTCGCGGCGCGAGTAAGTTACGCCTTATTTGGCAGACGAATGTACTCGAGCCGATGTGGAGTGATACCTCCCCTCTCCAACCCTTCTCGAGAGTACTCGTATTCAGTAAATCGAAAGTCGTTACACAAAATCCGAATACATTTTTGCCATCACTTATAAGCCGCGTTTTCCCTTTTAGTGTCGCACTTTAATATATTTTTTCGTCCGTTTGTATTATTATTCATTTTGCAGCGGTAATATTTTTCGAAACATTAAATAGATAACACTTTTTGTTGTCTAGACTAGTAGTTATTCCAGACGTAATCCAAGCCACCCTTTCCGTAAATTATACATATTTTAAAAATAACTAGTAAAAATTAAAAGGACGATAAAACTGAAAAGGTACAAGAAATAAGCCCTTCATTTAAGTTTAATCAATTCTCAAACTATTTTTTTTGTAACCTGATATAGGTTGCAATATTTTGCAATATTTTGGAGTTGGTGCCAAAGAAGCAAGCCTATTTATTTCATAATCTATTTGGTAATTATTTATCTACTTGCATCAGGTTTAATAAGCTTAAACTACCACGTAAAAAACTCTTACAATCAGTGAGTGAACACTCAATCATTCTCGGTTTTTAACCCTAACGGTTGTTTTTGTTCTAAATTTATTCGAGACCAACTATATCCTTTCCAATTAACAAAAAAATATTGAAATCAGACTACTTAGTTGCTCGGTTAAAAGTAATGTAAAGCAAAACTCAATTTAATAATAGCGTGCATTTGGGAACTTCCTACTTTGTTTTTCGCTGGTTAAAAACTAAAATATGGCTTTATTGCAAATACAAATTTGCAACCCCAACTATGAAGAAAGGAAGAAATATTAGTGCCGGGCGCTAGTTACAATTCAGGACAAGTAGTCGAGAACGTGCTCTGTTGTTATTATTAATTATATCAATATTTGTGTTCTGAAGACGGGATAAGTACGAGAAACTTCGCTATACATCTATCTATCTGCAACGAAGGAGCAAGCCATTAACTAATTGCTAAACTGATTATACGTGTCAGGAATCCAAATGAAATAGTTCCATTTATTCGGAATTTAATCAAACCAATTAGGATAACATCGCTACAGAAATTTTATTTTTCACGTTTCGCTCTAGGCGAACTTTGCTGGTACAAAGTTTATACGATGATCCGTATTCTATTTAAAAAAATTACGTACTTTTAACAAAAAACTGTTATGAATATCAGAACAACTATTAAGTAACCTAGTTACATACTTTACCTACATGATTACAAGTTGTGACTCAAATTATTACTGCATTCTATTAGTATGAACATAATTCATAACAAGAAGTTGTACATCATTCAGAAAAAGAATTAAAAATACTCGTCCTGCAAAAATAGCCAAAAGTTTACAGCGAGTCATTAGTTAAGTTCTTGTTAGTCAAAAGTGTCCAACGCTCGGCTATAAATTGGCAAAATAAAGAAACGCTTTGTGAATCCTAAAGCGGAAAAAGTCAGCCTGCGGACACAACAATAAAAACATGACAATGTCGATCGCTTTTATAAAAATGTAATGCGCGAAAATGAAGGAAACGGTGCGAATGCGAAGAATGTAATTAAACCGGCAATAAAAGAGCACATTTTACTGCTCCTGGCCGTGGCCGTTGTGTTTTGCGTAAAGGTTATTATCTGCTTTTTAAACTTCGCTTTCAACTGCGAGAATTAAAAATGAAAATAATAAAACGTTCTGCCTTAATTTCGCCTGTCTCTCGCGAAACAATAGGAATGGAAAGCGACCGTGGCTTAACGTTCCGTATGCTTTTGCTTGTAGTGGAAAAATCGCGAGTGCTGTATTTTGTGAAATGTTTTCATTAAGAATTTGTAAGTAGGTAACGTACGTACAGGCACACATCAAAGTATACAAAACTGTCAAATTTATTCAATCAACTCTCATCTTACTGTCATTCATATTAGGTTGAATATCAATTGAGGAAATTTGACAGGTTGTGGTAACCTGATGTGTGGCTGTCTGTACATACACGAGATAAAATCTGGAAATGTATGTCCAATCAGTGTGTTGACAATACAAGCTCTCAATCACAATCTTAATCACTCAAATGTCCCTGAAATGGTGGTCTTATGTGCGTCATTATATATAATAATTATATCTGATAATATTATCCAGGTACACTGTAATTTTATTTTTTGCTTGCGTCACTTGTGTACACGATAGTACAACTTAGTATAATAAAAAAAATATATCATTTTGGTATGACACGGACCCCTAAAATTGTGTTGCATGTATTGTGGAGCAAATAACCCATTGGTATTGAACATATGAAATTTCGTACGAGTTATTCTGCTATTATGTTAAAGAAATTTCTATTTCCACTTATGCTTAAACAACGAGTGAACAAAAAGCACTCAGCAAGTCTGAACACTAGATTCAATACAAAGGATTCCGATATTTGTGCTGTTTTCTCGGTATTTAACGTAAGCTTTGAACACTATTATCATTTACTGCGGCGTTTTGGTATTAAAAGGGATTTAAGTCAAGTTGTATTTGAGCTTTTATTTGGCTTTTAAAACTGACTGTTTAATCTACCTAAGTATTTGGTAACCTACTATCATTAATTTCTACTACATAAAAACGCCGTTGGTCTTAGTACTTACCGGGCCGTGATCTCGGGTGGTTTAAGTACTGGGCCGTAAACTGGGGGTCCTGGGTTTGAATCCCGGATCGAGCAAAAAGCATGTTTCGAATTTTTTGAACATAGCTCGGGTTTACCAATCCATACTAACCAATCCGTATGAGGCAGGCGGGGGAGGTGATTAAGCCTAATCCCATCATAGTGGGGATGCCTTTGTTTTTAAGACGAAGGCCTTTGCCTTGCAGTGGGATAGTATATTGGCTAACACTTTAGTTTTACATATAAATATAGTGCCTGCATTTGAAGCTATGAGTAGCATGTCTCTCACAAATCAGGAGAGTGTATCTGTCTATATTACTTTAAAATTATTAGTCGGCATTATATTATTTAGCTACCTGCTGTATACACTCAGAATAATTTCGATGTGATGGTTTGACACAAATTGAATTGTTGATAAACTATACTAATATAATAAAGCTGAAGAGTTTGTTTGTTTGTTTGTTTGTTTGTTTGTTTGTTTGAACGCGCTAATCTCCGAAACTACTGGTGCGATTTGAATAATTCTTTTTTTGTTGGATAGTCCATTTATCGAGGAAGGCTATAGGCTAAATAACATTACGCTATGACCAATAGGAGCAAAGACAGAGCGGTAAATGTGTAAAAAACGGGGTAAAAAGTTACTTTTCCACGCGGACGAAGTCGCGGGCGGCCGCTAGTTGTTGATAAATGACGTACACTTGTCGTCATACTCTGTAAAATTTATTGTACTAAGTAAGTAGTAAGTAAACGAAACGTAAACGTAAGTAAGTAGTAAAAGTGTACTTACTAAGTACGATACATTTTACACAGTAAACCAACGTGTTTATCTTTAAGCTGCTTAGAATATTGAAAATAGTAAAATGAATCACTGGAAGGAATTAGCACATTGAAGTTGCAGTGGGCTAGCCATGTCTGCCGTAGAGAATCAAGATTGGAACAGACAGTTGGAGTGGCGACCGCAAAGCGACCTTAGGAAGACAGCAGGGTGACTTGTTGAGAAAAGCCGGTATTGTAAATTATGGCGGAGCATGAATTTCTCATAGGAAGAGAAGTATACGTTTTTTATATTTACGTTGTTTACATAGCAATTTGTTCAATGTAAAAAATAACTGCATTTACAATAAATAGGTTCTTTGTCAATCTTTCTAAGATTTAGATTTGATCATTTGATGATTATAAAACATTATTTAAAAAAAACATTTTGTTGCCTTACATAATTATGTTTACTCAGTGTCTAGTTATTATAGGTATACCCATTGATTTAATATTTAACTTAATGGATATGCCAAGTGCTTAAAGTATTATATTTGTATTTCCTCTATTTTGTCCATAAAAAATGCTTCAGCTACGTAGTACGGATTCAGATCAATATACTCGTACTCGTATTATGAGATCATGAATAAATTATTTATTTAATTACTAACCATTTTTGTCGCACACTGTACCACACTTAATATGATCGTTCATGTCACAATGAACATCACAGCTGGTAATTGAGTTCAATTACACGAATTACTATAATTGGGTTCCGTTAATTGCCTTCGTTAACTTTTTCGCACATTAAATGCTCGCTCGGTTGTGTCGAGTTCAGTGGGCGTCAGTGTCGAATATTTCCCACAGGGATAAAATCTCATCATAGTCATTATCATTACTAGAACGTAATATCTTATTACTCTGTGTGGTGGACAAGAAAGAAGACATCATTCAGGGGGTAAAAGAAATATCTAGACACGCGGGAGCGTGTCCAGCCAAGGTAAAAAAAAAAATTGGCGACTAAGCGAACAAGGGTAATATTACACGAACCATTTAGAGCGACTTTTGACCCCGCCATAACTCGAAACCTATTGCGCTCAAACGTGTGAAATTTGGCTATGTATTTACAAAAGAAGATAAAAATTACTAAACCTAACATATCAGTCGGCCAGACGTCAAGAGGGACAATGGGCCGTCAAAACGGAGCATTTTTCTTTGTTACTTATAATCTCTGCATATGCGGCATGGAGGTCTGTCCTCAACACTCTGTGTGCCATTACCTCAAAAACAGGACCAAAGTCCAAATCCTAATAAGGGTATCACTTTGTGCAGTAAAAGACACTAGTTTTTATATAATGTTGCAGGTTTAAATAGGAAACTCATGTAAAGCTATCGGTTTCCTTGCCATAATACTGGTATTTGCCTCACCACCTCAGAGACCCTAGCGTCGGTTTGAAACTCTGACACAAAGTTTTAAACCATCAACACAATGAGGACGGATTATTAACTGTATTTCAGCGACAATAATTTGTCGACTTCAATGTGTATTGGCGAAACACTGGATGATAATCAATAAGTACCGCTTCTTGTTGCCTACAATCGTTAAGAAAATTCGTGCATACACAAAGAATACGCTAACAAGTTCCAGAAAAATAATGATTTTTTTCTCTACACCAAGTTTAGTCGACATATTAGTTATATCACTTTCACTTCATCAACCATGTGTTTAAGTTTTTTCTCCCAACATCGTAAAAGATATATGGTTGCATTTGCAACCATACCACAATACCAATAACCGTGGGAGAGCCACGCATCGGTATGAATGGGTCAGCGCGACCAGACCGGAGGCCCAATTGGGTTGAGGTTACAGATAGGCAGCGAACTTTTGACTCTACAGATGTTTCAGGTGTCTTTGGGAGGCGGTAATCGCTTACCATCAGGTGATCTGTCTGCTCATCTGCTACCTATTATAACATGAAAAGTGAGAACAGTACCCAATGTTAAAGAAAATACAAAGTGTTTCAGTTAAGAGTATGTAAATGTGCTTACTTGAATTTGAGTTGAAGTGTTTTGCATATTCATACATTTTTTCCACAAGCGGTAAATCGGTCATCCCGGCGCGGGAGTGCGACGTTGATTGATGCCCAAGCGCACTGCGCCTCCGCTCCTTCGAGCCTTCGCATATTGTTTACTTAATTTATTCTGCTAATTAATTTATAACACCGAGCCCCTTCAATTGTTAATTACTTGTTTGCTCATTCGTATTTACAAGATTACGCTCGCAATTTTACGTTTACGAAATGTAATTGTCAATTAAGGTAATTATGGTTTTCATGATTCATGATTTGGAATAATAAGTATTTGAATTTCATATTTTAAAAGGTGTCTGGGTTTTTTGTTTGGGCATTTAACGATTCCGTTTAGTAATTTTCGAGATACGCGCGGACAACAGACAAACAGAGAGGCAAGTTTAAAAATCATTGTTTCATTTTCTGCTACTGTTTTTAGTCACACCAAGTTATTTTGAGAAAAAATTATTCAATGTAAAGACGTAGTTTTTTTACATTTTTATTCTATTTATGTAAGTTATACATAATTATTTTTCATTCGTTATTGTTGATATCTGTATCTGCGTAGATAATTGCCATCTAATTGAAACATTTATACTGGAATTTTAAGAGCTCTCGGGAGACACGCTATAAAAACGTTCTGTGGCAAGCTGAATTTTACCCGGGAGAAGTTGTGAGAGAGCACTCGTAATATCATAACTGGGAAAATGTTATAACTTCTTCTTCAACTGTTAGAGCAAATTATTATAATTAACTAGACTGGTTAATATATGAACAATTAAGCATGAAGTGCACTTACAAATTCTGTTCAGAAAGTGCAAATGAAACTCGACTAAAAACATCACAATGTAAGAAAACGTCAATATCTGTGTATCTAATCTGATCTGAAACAAGGGCTTTATTGTGCTGTCTGAGAGCCAGAGAACTGAGCCTAAGCACGTCTAAACGCATTCAAATGTAAGCCCGAACTGAAACTGAAAATAACTGTTAAACCAAAATAATAAATGAATGTTAAGGCGAAAATTCAATAGAAGCACGGCGCGTCTGGTTAAAGTTACTTTTATTAGTTCTAAAGCTTGCATAAAACACAACACGGCTGGCGCAGAGACACCTCTGCAAAAACTTTAAATGAAGAGACAATGTCTTACAAAGTTAGTGTGTAGCATGTGTGCTGCACGGTTAAGTAGCGGGCTAGACAAAATTTACTAGTAAGAGCTTACTTAACAGACTGCGAGATGCAAATGAGGGAGCGGCGGCATGCGCAAACGTTTGTGGAGTGGTCGCGGAGCGCTGCTCGTGCCCACTAATCTCTTAACATAATAGCTACTGTCAAGTTTCCATTGTAGTAGCACATTTGTTTTATCGAACTTAAACCTAAGTGTCTTACTTGGTTAATTTACAAACGCTTAAGTAGCATTTAGGTATGTTTAGAATAATTTTAATTAAAATTTTGTGTGTAAAACCAGACACTAGTATGTATGGTACAAAATGCAATTCTAAAACAATAACGGATTGGTAAAATATTACCCTCCACTTTGAAACGAATAAAGTACTCGTATTACCTTGTTAAAACCGTTCAAGACAATGAATTCAGGTCAACAATATTCAGGAATATTTCAAGACAACGTCAAATAGAATAACTGTAACTCAATAACATAATTTATTATCGAAGTTGGCGAATGAACAGGAAAAATTTTTCCGGTCGGACGAAAATCTGCCGCTGCTTCATTTCCCGTGGGGCAGCGATAACGACCCTACTTGAACCTTTTACCTCTGTTTTCAATTATTCATACATTAAATTTTACCTACTGGGTTCTCACGGCCGCAGATTATATCCCTTTGATTAGGTCCAATGTTCGATCATTTTCCTCGTCGGCTTAATAACAACTCCCACTGGCTTTGGGCATCAGCGCCTGAGATTGCTTCTCTAGATTCTAAACTCCCGATGTTATTCAATAGAAGGATACCAATTTGTGAAGTTAATTAAATGAACAAAACGGGTTCATTAGATTATGATCTTTACTATTGTTTGAAGAACAAGGCTGGGGAGACGCATCCGTTTCTTGTTCCAGAACTTTCTTATCGGCAGCGTGAGTTATCCACCCCCGCCCCTTACTAACCACCGCCGTAATAACTCCCTCTACTCATATTACCAATTATTTACTTGTCATGAGTGAGGGAGCGAATTTCATATCGAACATGATCCGATATTACCATACAATGTAGCTAACCAAAAACTGGGAATAATCTGTGTTAATACGTACGAGTATCTATACACTTTTCTGAGTTCACTTTTTTGTGTCGTAGATACTATAATTTTACTACTCTGGAATAAAAAAAAAATCACTGTGTCCGCAATCACGTAAACAAATGTTTTTGATGCAATTTTTGTTGAAGACCTGTGTTAAACCTAGGAGGAGGGCTGTCATTTCGTGTTTATTAGAACACTGGTACATTAGGTTGCATGCGCAAACAAAATGTTCTACGAGTTCGTTTGGTAACTGTAGGTACCTAGTTAAGTTGTTTTATGCCCGGCCACCAAAATTACCTATAATTTGCAATCAATCTTAACACTATACTATTAGCTCAGGTAAAAAAGCTAGTTACGTTGTAAGTGCTTGAAAATTACTAGACATAGTACTCTCTGACGTCAAACATCTTTGTCGATCTGGAAATGTAAATTCGTGGTAGGTAACAACTTCTTACACAGTTACCTGTTATGTATTGTAGGCTGTCAGAGTTTGTGTCAAGCAATTGGATCGTAAGTAAACTTGCTCAAACAATAACAACATTTTGCGAAGTCAAACAAACGAAACATGAATAGACAAACATCGTTTCGTGAGAGATGTATAAGCATATCGAGTTTCGCAGTCGCATCCAATTTGCGAATATTTTCGCGGATAACATTGTTTTCTTATGAGTAACATCTATTTGCTGAAATGATCACAAGATCTTCTGATGTATTTTTTACTACGTTGAAATACTTTAACTCGTTGAGCATGCAATATTGAAAAGAAATGGAACAGAAATAAAGTAACATATGTGACAAGTGGTAAAACGTTCGGAGATAGAAAATGATTTCTCCTTAAACCTAAATGGTGTATATCGTTCTCCGAGGAGGTAAATAGTGTGCTTCTGGTATTTATGTATGTAGGTAGTGCCTAAACACACTTGAGCACAATAATGCACGATCGGAGAGCCGATAATGACGTCTCTTCCGTACGTGTGTCTTTGTGAAACGGTCGAGGAAACGCGGGTAGCATTTAAGGCTTGCATCCAGTAATGTGCTATGTACAACCACATTTAAAGAGCTTAACATTTTTTCATGAATTCCTACAAGTTTTATTTTATTGGTTCTATTAGTATGTCAATCGTACTAATTTTAATAATAAATTTGATTTATTGGAAAAACAATATATTTATTTGTGTGGTATGTGCTTTAAAAGCTTACAGCTATTAGGTATGCATATAGGTATGCTACAAATGTGAAATATCAGTCAACGTCACTTTACTTCAATCTGACCCCAAAGTAAGTTATTATAGCAAGTGTTATTATAGGTATCAGAAGACATGACATATACTGGAGGAACATTGTATAGAGGAGAGACATAGGAACTGCTACGAGCGCTACGCCGTAGCACAGCAGGTAATGATTGTAGCATTTTAAGCTACGAAACAAGCTACGAGACGTTTTACTTTAGAAATGCAATAAAGGCATATTGTAACAAATGTTTGTGCAATAAAGTTTAAATAAAATAATAAAATAAATAAAGGTTTTAATTTAAATGCTAGTGGGTATCAAACGGAAATAATCTTAATTGACACTCTGTGCTTATTGCCTGAGCGTGGTTCTCTCATCATCTGAAGTTAGTTGATAAATGTTCGATGTTTATCTTATAGCATCGAGTACGGAACAGGTGCGTAGGAGGCGTAGCGAGTCGCGTTGACGCCATCCTCTGATTCCGGCTGCCAATAATGCGCACGTGACCGGCCTGCCAACGGCCCGGCCTGTTATGAGCACTGCGCCTATACTTGTGTAATGTATATACACGCTGCCTATCTGCGACTCGTCATCAGTCGACTACACAATATTGCCGCCGTTTCGGGTAAGCTCTGAATGACACCAATCTTTTTGCGGTCTGCGTTTAACTGTTAACCCTTATATTATATATGTCACCGGAAAATAACAAGACTCGTAAGTTGATCAATTTTCTAGGTAGTTGATCAACTCTCGGAAAATAATAAACGGCAGTGGAAATGTACTATTTAACGCATTGAATTTTAGGTAATTGGTCAACTTACGGTACCCAGCCGTACTTTAATAATTAACTAAATTGCTACAAGTAAAATCATTCACAAATGGGCCAATCGTTGCCCAGTGTACTATTTGACGGTACATTATTATTTGTTGACAAATCACGTGAGTCTATTAACCATTAACGTACACCTTGCCTTTGTCGGATGATTTAACGGCAAGACGCCGTAAATTAATCAACTTACTAAAATTAAATGCGTTAAATAGTACATTTCAACTGCCGTTTATTATTTTCCGAGAGTTGATCAACTACCTAGAAAATTGATCAACTTACGAGTCTTGTTATTTTCCGGTGACATATATAAACTAATTGACTAGGTACTGAACTGACAGAACCTAACATTTTTATCAGCTCAAGTTTGTATTTTTTTATTTAGTCTATACTGTCCAACTGCTAGGAAAAGTCCTCCCCTAAATCCCTCCATCGCTCTCTATTTAATGCAATTTGTCAATCGCGGACAAAGCTGTTGAGGTCATCTGACAGTCGTTTTTTGGGCTACCCCGTTGACGGCGTCCAGCAATATGGCGGCGTAATACCTATCTTAATGTGTAAATATATGTATGTGTACGTCGATTGTATACAATATTGCCACCGTTTCGACAAAATTTGTAGACAAAGAGCACATACATATTAGTTATAGCATTATTTTTAGCACTGTGCCGATAGTAAGAACAATATAGTTCCCACTACTTAAATTGACACCGGTGACTATTGTCAAGAAAGGTCAAAATCTCCACATTTCTCAAATTAGTCTCTTTCTCTCGTATAGCTCCGTCCTGCCGTCTTGCGTATCAAACTATTTTGTAAAAGGTATATTTGTATACCGTGCCTATGTGTGACGAGATCAGCCAACTATGGATCATTAGTTTTAGATAAGGTCTGATAAAGCGAACGGGACCACAAATCTTTGCAAAGCCTGTGTTGAACTGCTGTTTAATCTACTTGTATTACTAGTTTTGTGAAAGTTTTTTTGCGTAGTAGTAAAACGAGATACTAAATCACACAAGAACTAGATTTATGGCACTTTTAATCTCGGTAAGGAATAACAACAGGTTTGGTTAGGCTAATACTTATTTGATGGACACAAATCTGGATTCCGTACATATAAACCGGAACATCGCGGGCGAAGGTTTGATAACAATAAAATGTTTATGTTTTGAATAACCCCTCTAAGTAAAAGGTCGTTAGGGTAAGATAAGCCTTTTCGTAAAATCAGGACTCTCCTTGAACCTTACCAGAGTAATGTCTTTACTGCTGTATAAACGGTCAGTATTTAATATTATGTATATACTTACATGCTAATTAAAAATTGGTAATAAAATTCTAAATTACCAATATGTTAGTATGTTAGTTACTAATTACAATAGTAAGTTTTCTATCATGAATTTTCAGCATCATTTTTAGAGTTGATACGTTAAAACGAAAAATATTTGATCCGTATAAAATCCGTTTCTACAAACGTACCCATTAAAAAAAACAGCCGAAAATGAGTTCGACCCTCCACCTACGGACAAAGGATTCCGTACGCACTTGAACGTTTTTTTAAATATGGCACAATAGTTTTAATATTTCCTAATTGCAAATAAAAGTAGGTTAGGTGCTGATGGCGTAATTTTATTATATACTGAATTATCAACAAAACTTCATCAAGGACGAGTCCAAAGTGCCGCAGCGCCGCTTTTTACCAAACTGATACTATTAAAGCTTATCTGCCAGTCGTTAACAGTTATTGCCTACCAAGCCTTGCTAGGCAATCTATGAAAATGCCGTCGTATAATAAAATGGCAGTCATTTAAATAAACTTTGTTATTCATTGGAAATAAAACTGCAAAGCAGAGACGACATAAAATACGTCCATTATTAATGAAAGGACACTTCAATACATGGCTTTATTGACAATTGCTGTCTTTTTTACAACAAGTTTATTGCGTTCTGGGAGACAGAATAAATAATATCACACAACCCTGAGGAAACGATTGGAGCTACGCCGTAGCAATCGTAGCACAGTAGAAAGCTACGGTACTTAGCTACGACGGCCGACTTGCAATAAACTTTATAACTTTTTATTTAGTCTAAGGCATTGGAAACGAGTAGTTATGCCTATTATTTACTTTTCAAAATAGTTTGCCATAAATAAATAAATAAATTGAGACAACATCACATACATTGTCCTGGTCCCAAACTAAGGTTTTCCCTTGTACTCAACATAATCTATGCACAATAATGTAAAGTGGTGGTGAAAAGCGAGTCATGTGCTCACATTTCCATTTTTACACTAGGCCAGGCCTGTCACGTCGAGTATATTTATTTCACAGGTTAAAATTTTTACATTATACGACTTAAACTATCTTAAATATGTAATTGGTTGCTATTAAGCGTGTCTTTTCAGTTCCCTAGTAATTACTATTTAATTTTTAATAATGAAAAATTAATAGAATTTAATTAATTTTAACCAAAGAGTTTCTTCGTAGTATTCTAGAGAAAAGAATTTGTACGAATATGTTATACATGTTATCTACCCTTGTCATGACCATAGACCTCATGTCAGTCCGAATTGAACAAGCACTCTTAACTAAGCAAAATAAACGAAAGTATCCAGTTTACAGAAATTCAACGTTAATTACTCCTCCGACACAAACGTTCCGAATTATTTTACGTTGAATTGAGTTTGGAAGTTTCCTCAACGAAAAACACTTCTAAAACGTATTATGTTTTGCTTTATATTTGTAGGGCCCACGTTTGAGATGGTTGTCATAAACAGTTATTAATCATCGTGTCGCCCTTGTTACTTCAAAGGCTCGCTTAATCAACTGCGAATGGTTTGAGCGTCTGCGCCATTACTCAACGAGCTCATTTTCACATTCTTGGTCGACGTGTGCGCTATCTGGTAATCTGAAACCCAACTCATTCCGCTGAGTGTGGTCCAAACGAGTTTAACTCTCGTGTTGTTGGCTGCAACTTGTACGCCGGGTTTGTATAGACAGTTAGTCAGGCGCCTACACTCGTCAAAACCAAGCTTGTTTTTGTGTGATATTCATTACCAGTAACTAGTTTTCTCTTCTTTACAATCCATTCATCTAATGTTATTAATAAATATGTAAAATTAAAAGCCATTATCAGCGTGACATTTTTCCTATAGCATCAAAAATTTTGGCTTCGCAACTTGAATTGTGCTTGGACCTCATGAACTGGATTATTTTAAAACACGGTAAAACTGGTAGGTCTTTGACATTAATTATTTTTAATAGAAACAATTCGAGGTTTGAGAATATTTCTCAAAAATAAAGGTTTGCGCACAATATTTTTCCTGTACTTAATATATATTACAGGAATTAATGTTATTATTGTGATGTATGTATTTGAGTATTGAGTCTGGTAACATTAGAGTACTGCATACTCGTATTACCTACCTACGGTAAGCACACTGCTAATTACTAATGTGAATTGGGTAGGTATACTACATGACTTGGTATAGTCAACTAATTAATTTTAACAACTGATCAGCAGTTATGATATTACTGTCATACGTAGTTGTGTATACGGAAATGGCCGTAATCACGCTGATTTGGTAATGTGCCTGTACGCCGTACAGTTAATTAAGTATTAATGTGACGTGAATGTTCATTTACTGCAATCTATTCGTAGCGACGGCACGCCTTTGACGATCGCATATTGAGCCGCTAGTCGGATACACGTCTAATCTAATGCGGCAAATCAAGCGTTCTCGAGTGTTCGTCAATGGCCAGTGACAAAGCCGTCTTGCTAACCCACTTGCCTAGCGCGCTGTGATGCGGGATTATATGCTTAGCCTATGCGATGAGTACTCACGAAATATTTTCATTTCTTACTAGTGTCCTACGGTAGGACTCCTACCCCGTTGTCCGTAGAATTCACCTTTTTATAAATGGTATAGAAAAAGATAGTGTTATGTGTGATGCAACATTTGGCATGCAACGTGTCTAATCTAATCCGAATTCTGATGCGGCAAATCAAGCGTTATCTTATTGTCATCAATGGCCATTATGTCCAGAAACGAAGCCGTCTAACGTGATGTGATGCTGCATTAGTATGCGCAGTTTACGGCTTAGAGTATTAGGAAGAGCAAAAATATATACTCATAATTTACCCTTTTCTTATCAGGGAAAACCGATGTTCGGAAATGTAACTTTGATGGCAAAAATCAACCCCTCATGAATGGCCAGTGTCAAAGCCGTAAAGCCATTATAATAGCCTGCTATGATGCGCTATTATAGTAATAGCGCATCATAGCGTAGATTAGCTTTAAACTATACTATACTGCCTGGAGTTAGAAAAAAAAATATGTGAGTATCTTAAGCCCAAATGTAGGCATAGTAAAGGTTGGCGGATCTTATATTATGATGAGCCTATGGCTGCTCTGCTTGTATCTAGTCTGATGCGACAAATCAAGCGCTCTCTTGCCTTTACCAATGGCTGAGCTAACCCAAGTGGGGTAGTAATTACTTTATGTGATGCGACATAACTTTTCATCTTGTCCTTCTCAAATAGGCCAATGTATCAAAGTTTCAAGCCATCCTAAAATATAAGACAGAAAGAAAAAGCATAATCATCTTTCTTTCGGACAAAATTGATTCTAGCTTAAATGTTAGCAATGCTGACTTAGTAGCTATGATACACTTGAAAGCACCTTCACTTCCATAAAATGTATGTATTCAGACGTTCAGATTTAACACACATAGCACACTCACATAGGTGTCGATTGAACAGATTATCCGTCTTCTCGTCTGCCCCCTATCACATGAAAAAATATGTAAGAGTATACCTCTAGTACGTACCTAAATACCTCCAGCTAGTACCAATAAGGCTGGAATATAAAATTTACCATGTGACAAAAAGTCTGGGAGGTAATGTGGATTGAATCGTCCTCGACCTCGCCTTACGGAGTCCTAATAATAACTCAACGCCTCGGTAATTGAATTCTGAAAACTCGTTTTATTTCTTTGCGTAGGCGCCTAATTTAATAACAGACTTATATCCACATGCATTGCGAATGTGATTTGATAAGTCAAATTGTAATCGAATGGGTATGGATTGGATGGTTCCTGAGATGCTAACTCTGTGTTAAAATAATATTATGTTGGTAAATTACGAGCGGACCCATTCCTAAGCCCGGGCGTAGGGTACATCCGGGATGTAACGCTAAGATGATTATGGTATCGGTAAACTAGAACCTTATCAAAATGTTATTTATCTAGGATCTCTAGGAAAACTACATTAAAATTGGAGTAATCGGAATCGTCTATCAATACACTACCGTTTGACACAATTTTTAGTACATGTATTTTCTTATCTATCTTCTTCTCCTTCTTCTTCGTACAGGCTTTTCCGCAATCAGGCTGCAGATGAGCCCATTTCGCGTGCGGAGGGTGAAGTCGGCTGGTGTTCACTCCAACCAGCCAAGTTCTTGCAGGAAACCTGACAGCGCCCTGACGCTGCCGAAGATTTTGCGGAGACTACCCAGATTCCCCCGGATAGGTCGCCCGGCAGCTGGCCACACCTCTGCATTCCAGCAGTACGTGAGCGGCTGCTTCTTCCTTCTCCATGCTTATCTATATGTACAGAAGTTATAAATGTGTGAAAGTTAAATAATTCAATTAAACCGTAGTGTTATTTCGTACAATGGTGCCGCCCCAGTAAGTTCAAACTCGCGACGGCCAGGTGCGAGATACGAGTAGCCGAGCTGCGCAAGTTGAACTCCTTCCACAGCGATTTTAACCCAGAAAATAGCTTTTAACCGTCTATTTTCTTATCCGAGCTGCTTTTAAAGACCATCATTTTGTGAATTTATAACTTCTCAAACCACGAAAAAACATTAACCAAGCTCAAGCTTTAACAAACTTCCATGTTAATAATGTTGAGAAACTTCTCGTAGTATAGATATTTGAACTTAAGATACAAACTTTCAGGTAACAACAAGATCCAAATTATGGAGCTCTTAATACAGTTTTTTAAATGTAAAAGTTAATAATAGTTTTTAAAGTTATTAAAAATGTATGGTATATTTAAGGAATATTTTGTGTGATACCTATTCCAACTGTGATAAGTTACAGAGTTTTCATGTTACCGGAGTCATTCTTTCACCGGTGTTTTAAGGAGTGATTTATCACAACAACCGGTACATTTATTTATTTACATACCGCTCAACCGCTACATACATGCCCCTCCACAGAAGGTTCCAATTTTAGTAGATTATAGTGTTAGGTAAACTGGTTTAATATTGACTTCTTAAAAACCAAGCCTTGTAGGCGGTCTTGAAATCATAATATTAACGTGGCTTCTGCCGCAGTGTAAATTAATATTAATAAAACAATTCGTTGAGAAGAGACTCAAGAGAAAATGAAATAAAAACCGTGACCGAGGCACAATGATCATTCCCCCAGGAACTCTCCAGTGGTTTCAGGAAAATTACTACTACACAAGAGCTTGTTACAATATAGCCTTTTCATGAATCTGGACCAAAACAGCAGTAATGTTTTAATTATTCAAATAAGACTTCAACAAAACTAAAATAAACTAATTAAAAAGTAAGTTGTATGTTGAGAAGTTCTCAAAATGCAGGATGAGAACTGAAAAGATAAATCAAAATTCCAAACTAGAACATTGGAGCACTTCTTTTTCTATCTTGCTATTTTATAAAATCTGTATTTACGTCCAGTTGATAGATATTAATTATACAGCGCATTCATTTGTTTAATAATATCCAACGAAAAAACTTCCATTACAAAAAATGTTTCACAACATTTTTGCTTTTCCCACGTTGCTGCTATTGAATTTGTCCTCACATTTTTCTGTATGGCACAAAATTAACTATTTCCTTATGGCATGTATTGAAGCAAGGCGAAAGCCACAAAATCACCGGTCACCCGAAAAATATCATAGAGAAATAAGCGAAAAACGTCATATCGAGAGTTATCAAAGTATCGGGTCAGGAAATATCATAACAATGTGGGATAAATATTGTATACCTATCGTATTGCTTGCAGTGAAGGGCCCACACGCTCCGCGTTGTATCACGTCCCGCGAGATGAAACGAATGTGGATTACACATGCCGACTGCCAAACGGTCCCTTTTGCGAACTGTCCAAACAGTAAGTAATATACCTTTTTCGAGCAAACTTAGTAATAAAGAAACCGGCGTGAAACCCAATTTCGAACCTGCAAATAATTTATATCAACATACGCCTCGGTGGAGACACGCCTTTTGGTTGAGCGGGTGCTTACTGCGCCGGCTCACCTCATCACAGGGCACGTCGTGTTCATGCACAAACTCACCCTGCCCATTTAATTCGATGGAAACCAGTTCTGAATTGGAGTAACGAGTATTCGTGTGATTACCTATTCGAGGTAAAAATGTAACACAAGTTTATTTCGTTCACTTAAAAGCTTTCGATTAAGTAAGGCACTTAAAAAATCGTCAAAGGGTTCAGTTGAGACTCGAACTCACTACTTACTGGGTGGCTGGGATCTACCAATTAAACGAATCAAACAACGATGCCGACGGATATAAATGTGTTTGATTTGCATTCGAAGAAACTACTAAGATTTGTCATTATTTGTAGTTAGTCTCATAAGTACCAGACTAAAACCAACTAATAAAGGTTAAAGTTCCCTAACGCAGGCGGGAATAAAACATGACAACATCTAGGCAAAGGGGTCATGTGCCGAGAAATGGTTAAGACTGGGGCGATATATCTCAATATAATGCGTTGTCATAATGTAACCTTAAACATCTGGGAGTCTGCGGTCCGACATAAGGGCCGCTTCTAGAGCACAGCCATTAATAGTTATTATGATGTCCTATTTTGTTTTCTTAGTTTGCTGTAGCAGACCCTCATCAAGATTTAGAAATTGTAAACAAGCGAGTTAAATGGGTAAAAAAAGCAATTAAACGTTAACAAAGTATATGTGTAACTAGCGGCCACCCGCGACTTCGTCCGCGTGGAAAATTAACTTTTTACCCCACTTTTAACCCCTTAAAACCCTTTTTTCGCAATAAAAAGTAGCCTATGTCCTTTCTCAGGGTCTAGACAATCTGTATACCAAATTTTATTTAAATCCGTTCAGTAGTTTTGGCGTGAAAGAGTAACAGACAGACAGAGATACTTTCGCATTTATAATAGGTATTAGTATGGATTGTGTACAATATTGTCACTAACTTTTTCGGACCATAATTTGATATTCAGAATAAGACACATAACATAAACTTCTATAAGCTATTATATACATTACATAATATACGTACAGCGGCAGCAATAAGAGTTAATATTTTGGTAGGTACTTTGTCATAATAGCTATAGCTATTTGACTTCTCTTTCTTTCTTATTCTTATATTATTTGCAGTTGACTGTACAAGCACATGTACCCATATTAAGAATTCATTTAGTAATACTAATTAATTGGTCCTTTACTTTTACGATTTATTAACCAAAAAATAAGTACAACATTGATTTATGAGTAGGCATAACGACTGATCCTAAAATTAGTTAATATTATGATAGTGTTACAATTATGATTGGATAACCCATAAAGTTTTATGTAATATTTGTTAGAAAATCAGATTTGTAAATGCAAAAGTTTATAGAGGTGCTATTACGAGTATACAAAGTTTATACGCCACGCATAAAGTACTTAGTGTAAACACAAGTACTATAGTCTATTCCAATTATGATGTCCCTTTGGAAAGATGTCAAAAGTTCAGTACTAGGGAAGTACCCTTAGACATCGATTATCAGCGGCATCGATTCTCGATTTGTAACCAACTTTAATCGAATTAACTTTCAATTTCAAATTTCAAGAGATCGGCGAAAAAACACTTTTAGACTTTATTTGGCATTACAAACAAAACAATAAACGACACTCAACAACAAAACAACACACAAACGTAAGAAAAACGCGTAGCGTCTTATTGTATAGTCCGCGGCATCTAACAATAGCGATGACCGTTAGTTTGCGCACTGTAAAAAAAGATGACTTTCTACTAAAATTAGTTTCTGCGCACTCAAAATCATCGCTATTATTTCATGCCCCAAACTATAGTCGTAGGTTTTTCTGGACTCTCATTGTACTGATTGAAGTGACAAACAAAATGGCAGAAGATGATTCATGAACACGATTATTTTAAATCGGAAAACATAGAATTTTATATCTCTGGAACATGCTGAATGCTTGTGGCACGTCACTATGTTCAAAAGTCAAACACAAACCATAGTACGTAAATGCAATCGCGCAAAGAAACTATTATTTTATTTTGAAGTTTACATTTTTTTGAGCATTATATTAAAAAAATATATGTTAATTTTGCTTGTGAATCAATTGTAGGATGTTTTTGGATTATTGTATATTTTTCAAATGACGATTTACTACCAAATACAAAAAGAGATATTTAATTGGATTCGTATGAAACGTGCAAGTAACTTGCAAAGTTACGTTCTTCGAAATGTCCAAAGGGACATCATAATTGAAACAGACTATAAGGCACGCTTTACATAAGTCTTCACAAGCTTTTGATAAACAAAATTAAAATTCAAAAAAATTAAATCCTCACATCATCTCATACATTGACCTGACTCTATAGTAAGAAGCTTAAGCACTAACTTTTAATAAGTTTTTATATAAAGCAATTTTGGTCAATTTGATATCTCGGAGAATTTTCAACATATCAAAGCGATTTCTTCTACTAATGTTTCTAAAAGTGAGAAGTGTTTCTGTAGCATAGATAGATATCCAATAAAAAGAGTCATCATGCCTATTCTGCAGAGTTTACTGACAATAAAATCACAAAAATGCGATAGCTAAATTTCCCTTACTTAATCAAAGTGTACTCAATGGGCTGAGCTCCTACCGATTTATGCTTATATAAAAGGGCGAAAAAATATTCCGTGACATTATTACTGTCGGAGCGTGTCTTTAATTTCGTTTCCTCGGTCCATCTCTGTCTCGCTATACCAAGAAGAGGTCCTCTCCAACCGATGGGTATAATCCCGTAAGGCATTTAGCGTCATTACGCTCTGCCACATTTACCCCTACCGTAACGATTAGGGGAAGCCGCGGAGCTGGTAGGAATCGTTACTGGCAAAGTTCACGATTCACTAGGAATAATAAAAGATACAGTGTAACCGAGATAAATGTAGGAATCAGAGGGCTATTAACATCGTTTTGCGGATGAGCGGCGACAGTAATTGCCGTGTCGGCGTGCGGACACGAAATTTATGGCGCCCACTGCGGGTAATTGAGTCGACTCACTTGATACTCTGTGGTCTTCGGGACACCTGTCCGCCGCGCGGCTTTTTATTTAGCCGCTATTTACCCATAGTTGGAGATCTGCACGAAGCTACGAGCTTAAGGCTCTTTTTATATCTCTATATAAACGAATGTTCATTTGTGTTACCTTAACAGTAGGTACCAATAACAAAAGCAAAGAGTCATTATCTGGTCGGCTAGTAGAATACTCCTTATGATCCTGATCTCTCGTCTGCCCTCTAATAAGAAACAACCATGTGTCTCGCCTGTTAAAATGTATGACATCATCAGATAAATATTAGCTTCATCTGTCACACTACACATGCCATATAATCATATTCACACATTCCAACAATGACCAGTTTAGGATTATTAAATATTAATTTAATTGAAATGTTCTAATTCGAAGCTTAATCCGCTTATCCGCAACGACTGAACACAACCCAAATCTAAATGTTCTGCTTGAAGGTTCACGCTGCCGCTTCGCTGGGTGAAATGGAAACATCTGAAGTTCGTCTGCCGCGATGTCAATTTTACCTCTTTTGAATGAGTGGTGCCGTCGTGACAGTAATGGCCGGGCGACGTGTGGACACAAAATATCTATATGACATCATTGCGGGTGCGTGAGGACACTCACTTTTCTTGATACCTACTCGTATTGGTCAAGAATAGATACTACTACGTTATAAAATATAAAACTGTGTTATAGCAGTAGTAATAAGTGATAAATAGAGATCCCAAAATAAGGTTTAGACATTATTATGAAAACAAAAAAAATAGTAACATTTAATTACTCAATAGAATCTGTTTTAACAAAGGACTAGTTCGCCAATTGAGATAGAAACGTTTCACAGTGGTTCTAAATCACGGTGCTAAACTGGACATTTATCGCCTAGCTATAGCTGCTGCCTGGGCGATGACAATCTCCTCATAGTAGAAGATCCGTAGAACATCGACCTTCACCGAGCTGATAATCGAATGAAATATCCTTTATGACAAATTTTATATACTAGAAAATATATTAAAAATAGGTTTGCTAAAAAAATCCTGGACAGACTATTTTTAATTAATTTTTTAAAAATAAAATATTTAACTAAATTTTGCAACATTAAGATAATAAGAAAATTTTCATTCTTACTTAAAGTATAAAACGTATAGAATGTGCCGCCATTGGGTTGTCTATTATTTACCTGGACAGAGAACTCGGTTGTCAGGTATAAACAGGTATGTCGATGGCAGTTTACCTTCACTTGAAATGATAATAAAAAAATTGGCGGCACATTCTATACGTTTTATACTTTAAGTAAGAATGAAAATTTTATTAAATATTAAATTTAGTTAAATATTATTTTTAAAAAATTAATTAAAAATAGTCTGTCCAGGATTTTTTTAGCAAACCTATTTTTAATATATTTTCTAGTATATACATAAAATTTGTCATAAAGGATATTTCATTCGATTATCAGCTCGGTGAAGGTCGATGTTCTACGGATCTTAGACTATCATCTTTTGCGGATGAGCGGTGACAGTAATAGCTGCACAGCGTGTAGACACAAAATACGCTCCGAGGCACATCTAACCGCCTTTATCGTACTTACGAACAAACATGCTCGATTGCTCGGTTTCACCAGATATAAAGTTAAGCTTTTCTCGTTATATACGACTACCTTAATAATATTACCTAGGTAAACGTTTTTCAGTCAATCTTGCGAATTTTTTTTTATGAGATAGGCGGCAGACGAACAGACGGATCACCTGATGGTAAGCGATTACCGCCGCCCATAGACATCCGCAACACCAGAGAAGTCGCAAATGCGCTGCCGACCTTTTAAGAAGGAATGCGCTCGCTTTTTGAATATTGACACCATACAATTTGTGTGATATCAAAAATGTTATGTTTATTTTATTCATGCCTTTTAAAACACAAGAATGTTTGTTAGAATGTTCTTAATAGTTTTTGCTGTACAAATCATCGAGTTCTATTGCCAATTTTCCAACTCAACCGTAAGACACTACCGTTACCACTATTAACCTTTTTATAACAAAGCACTTGCAATACAATTCAAACGAGCCGAAACTCGATGAGGTTGCGTCTTTTCGTTACAGAGTTCCTATTGCTCATCCTTAACAATCACCAGGACTTGAGAACCTAACGAAAATTTTGTAAGAAAATTATACTATTGGCGGTTAGATGTGCATCTGAATGTATGTATTATATGACCACGTCGTCTATCCTCTAGCTATAACTGCTGCCGGAGCGATGACAACCTCACCTCTTGCGGATGATCGGTGACAGTAATGGCCGCGCGGCGTGTGGACTCAGAATTTATAGCCGCTGCGGGTAGTTGAGGACTCACTTGTAGCATGCATTCTTGAAATATTCATGATAAGATAAACTGTTTTACTGTGCAGTTTTAGTTTGATTTATTAACTTTTATAATATTACATAAGTGAGAAAAAAAACAAACGAATAATTCCTACCTACTCTTGTAGTAATTCGTCATTGATCTATAGCACCATGATGATTCGAGATTCATCTAACCGCCCATAGCGTATGTTAGCACCTACCTGTTTAGAAACTTTTATTTTGTTTCACCTGTCCTGATGTTTGTGTGTAATGGAATCTTGCAAGTTTCTGATTCACTTCACAGTTACCGACTGAGGTGAAATTTCGCATGCATGCGAAAATCGGATGACAAATGTACGCCATGTGGCATGGCGTCAGTCGCCTAGCATTTCGTATTACGTGCTTATGGCAGCGCTTCACTGGTCTGCAGATATGCAGACTTTAGATACCTATACTGAAAAATATCTAATACATAACTAGTAAGGATTTATTTACTTTTCACTTAAATCAGTTATTAAAACAAGGCAAAGTGGGAAAATGATTGCAAAGCTATTAAGGCCTTTTGCGACATCGGCAGTGAGTTTCGTTTCACTATTTCGTACTACACGAACTAATTTGATTACATTGTTTGATCCCGAACACTAATCAAACAGCAGACAGACA
This sequence comes from Cnaphalocrocis medinalis, assembly GCA_014851415.1. Taxonomy (NCBI): domain Eukaryota; kingdom Metazoa; phylum Arthropoda; class Insecta; order Lepidoptera; family Crambidae; genus Cnaphalocrocis; species Cnaphalocrocis medinalis. The sequence continues at coordinate 10,056,999 of CM026280.1, read as the reverse complement.
GCTCCAACGACATAATTGTTTAATGCGTCAAAATAGTTGAACAACTGGTCTAAACGCTTAATCTGTTGTTTTTTTTAATTATCAGATAGATTATCAGATTTCAAAACAAACAAATTTCTAGCTTTGTGTATACGAGTAATGTACTTAGGTATAGGAAGGCGAGTGACAATAACCAAAAAACTATAAAGGCAGTACAGATTTTTTTATAAAAAAATAACTCTTTCATCCTTTTATCATGTGTGGTGTAATTCATTGGTAAATAAATAAACTGGAACTTTAATAACATGAACAAAATTCAATGTTTAATCTGTTAATTAGTGCGTTAAATAGTAAAGCAATATCACTTACTTGATCAAATGTGCAAACAGGAAGATCGACAAATTTAAGTATCAAGTACAATAATACTTACTCCTATTTGCCGGTGTTTCGGCAACAAAGCCGGCGTGGGTAACTGGAGGCTCGAATTTTCAGCTCTCCCAAGGAAATGTTTCCACTAAAGCACAATAACGTACTTGCGAGAGCCGTAAGCGGATTATGAGAGGTTCCGAAGTAGGCTGCTTTGAAACTCGCAAGAAAAGCAATATCCATTATCTTGGCGGGGCTTTGTGTGCCGCGCGCATTGTGGCCGCTGCCGCTGCACCGCACGCTGCGCCGCTTGACCCCACCCACAATCACAACTCGGACCTTATGCTAATGAAATAAAGTCCGATATTTCAAACAATTTGATTCCACTATTGTAGTAAACAATTCTTTTTTCTAGCTCTACTGTCCGATACGCTTTAAAATCAAGAGTAGATGCGGGCCAAACCCCGCAATTATTTGAATTGACTTTATATCGGACAGTCAGACACACCAAACTATTTGCAATTTACAAAATATTGCAAATATATAGGTATACACTATATATATTGCCTGTATGTCAGTCAGTTCATCAAATAAGTACGTAACTATTTACATTAGTTTACGTACGAAAACCAATATTTTTTTATTTGCATGGGTTTGTACGAGTCTCCATTAATTATCTTTCAAAATCGTGTATGTATGTATAGGAACATGGATATCCATAATCTCCAGCCGATCACAAACTTTACTAGGAAACTGCTAAAGCTTTCGTTCGTAACAAGCCAAAGCCGAACCGATCGCTAAATCAAAAGACACTTTGATCTAAATCACTTCAAACTTTCTTTTGATCTTTTTACTAAAGTCTTCATCGCCAATGTACTTGCCAACAATATTTAAGGATGGAAACTTAAACAGTTTAAAAGATTATACTTAATAGCACTTTCAAATCTTATAGAACACACGTAAAGTGTATTTAAACATTCATAGATGAAATAGTGTAAGTAGTTAAATTTAAATAGCTCAGAAGGGAGCGGTTATTCAACAAGTTTAAAGCCATATTTGCATGTAGTGAAAGTCGACACCAAGTAGCGCTGGTACCGGAAGAGTACTTTTAACTATTATGTATAAGTTTGTAGCCACTACGCGCATATTTAAAACTTACTACGAGTTTAGCTGGCAACAAGATCTCTCAAGAACAACTTGAAATTATCTTTAACTAGTGGCTAGCACTCACTTCATTTCGAGACATTCGTTCTTATCTATAATACAAACAAATTTATTTTATATCAAATACTTTACATTTCGCCAGTCCTTACACTAGGCTTTAGCTGTCGAGACACACCAACGACAACTGGCCAGGAGTTGAAGCAGTCGCCATGGTCGAAAACGGCCGGACTATGAGTTTAATGTTGTACCTAAGTCTGGAATTACCGACATCACTTAATTTAATTTCTGATGGAATTTCTGAGTATACAGCGCATAGTCCCCAATGGGATTGCGTCAAACACCATAGGGATAAGGAGTCGGTACATTTCAAGCACTAAACTAATACGTAAATGTTTGCCAGTCAGCAGCCTCATCCGAATCAAAGCACCAAAGTGCAGTACAGCGCAGGAGGCAACACATTATACGCAGAGAGGTGGCAAACAGGATTGTGTCGTACAATGTAACTACTCCGATACCTATGTAGGTATCGCAGTTTAAGCCCCAATCTATAGGCATCTTCGCACTTTAATTGGACATTATAAAAAACAAATTAAGGACATAAAGTTAACAGAGAAAAGTGCAACCCGTAAATTGGTTTTCAAATATTTGTTTTGGCACCAGCAGTATAATTGGGCTAACGTAGGCTAATAATAAAACCTAATTAGTAATGACACGACAAGGTAAAAGAAGAAGAGGACGCCCATTAAGAAAATGAGTTGTTACAAATAGAGAGCAGTAGGAAAAAACAGGATGAGGCTGGCACAGGACCATTTTAAATGGCGAGCATGGGAGTAGGCCTATAGCCAGCAGTGGGATGATATAGGCTGATGATGATGATCTATTTAGGCGAAATTTCTACTACTGCCCAAAATGTAAAAGTAGTCAAAGAAGCTTAGAAAATATGTTTTATGATAAGTAGTGGTAAACGACCGGACAGAAAACCTGATGATAAGCGGCTACCGCCACCTATGATCACCATATTATTGCATAAATCCACATTACAACCAATTACAGATAAAAAAGTTTCGGTGAGTGTCTTCACAAGTGACCATGTAAATGAAAACTTAGGGTTTCCACAAGAGTATGAGCGCATGACACGCTGCGACAGCCCTGCCGACTAATGCGTCGTAACACAATACATCATCATCGTCATACCCAGATATTTTCCTCAGCGTCGACCCTAGAATGACCGTGGACAAATTATGATACATTATGTATGATGTACCTACCATATGTTGAGTTAATAGTTACAGTGTGAAAAAACTTTTGTCAACTTTCTTACCAAAACTATAAATAGATCTTTCAAAATATTTCTAGAATTATTTGCACTGAATAGTACTGGTCCCAATTAAGTAAGAGTCTTAAAATAGCGAAGGGATTTACACTGTATTGTTACGACACTAAATACATTCCTGTCGAGCTGAATCCGCTCAGGAGCACGAGTATAGTGCAAACACTAAATTGGTGCACACATATTTACTGCAACGGTCACTGAGCTCGGGTCTACAAGGCATCTTGCTTTAGTATACGTACAACTGAACCTAATCACCCTTTAAATTTACCACACTGTACCTACCTAAAGATTGACTGACATAATCTGAAGGTCGACTGAATTACTTGCATAATCTTTAGACATAATTTGACTGACATTATCTAAAAGCTAAAAGAAATGTGAACATAGAAAGCTACGAGTATCTATATCAATAGTTCTACCCGTGCTAACGATAAAACCAGGACCTAAGTCAGAAATCTCGAAGTTGTTAATTACTTAGTAATAATGTGGGTATGTTTTAATAGATCTGTTTTTGAAATATGCAGTTCTATAATGAGTAGTCGATCATAACGCCACGTTGTTAAAGCTGTAATTGATTACTCTGCAAATACTGGATGACGTCGTTTGAAATTTCAAAGTGCCTAGAAATTTCTATCCTACCTATCAACTTAATCAATGCACAAAATTGAACTCAAACATTAAATGGTCGGCACTACTCAAATTTTAACTTCTACTGCAAGTTGTGCACTTTATTGATGCCGGCGCTTTGGAATAGGACAGTATGCTCTAATATGCGCTGTAATAACGGTCACAGTCGTATATTAATTACGCAGTATGACTAAGTATTGTCCTTGCTCACTCGACGTTTACAATCAAATAATACCTCTACGGTATGTGCTCGTACCTAGTTCGTTGGTAGTTGAACACATTTAGTAGTATTGCACAAACAGTAAACCAGTGCAAATATTGGCTGGTCCAGAGCTCGCACGAGACAACGTGCTCTAATGTGCAGCGGACCGTAATCATGGTTTAAATCGGCTATTTATTACACAACATGACTCAACATCGACCGGCGCAGCTCCAAGTTAGTGCCCACCGTTAATCATGATTCATGATATTGTTGTAAAAATAGGTGGGCATTTATTCCGTAATATTGAGACTTTATACATGTATTGGTAAAGCCAGCCAAGCAAGATGCAAGCACTGTTTAAAGTTTAATGCTTTTGAAAATATTTACAAACAATAAGACAATAAGCAACACAGAGCAATGACCCAGTCTGGTTTGAGTGAGGCTATCGGTTGACAGACACGATATTATGCTTCACCCCTTAACCTGGCCAAATGGTGCCGCCCGGCGATCTCAAGGCGGCTATTGATAAAATTCAACCTTACTGAACTGGTAATTTGGTTTTTTATCGTATTTTACATGATAATTTGTACAATGTATTATAAAAGTGTAATGGTTAAGATTGCATTTAGGTACAGCACCGTTACTGTTGACTGATGAACGTCGGATTGCTTGAAATGTTGTTCGTACTCGTATATAATGTATAAGTTTCTATACTCTTATGGCGATTACTTAGTGCTAGAAAACCGAATCCAAATTCCATCCATTCCATCCAATAGAATAATTTGAAGGATACTCGTATTTAAGCCGAATAAATTTAATTAGAAATACAACCCTTCTAGAAGCTGTCTCGAGTTTATTTAATATCTTGATTGCCAAGCAGCTGTTAGAAAACCAATCATATTTTATTTTCTAACAAAGCAGCTATGTCTGTCTGTATTACGAGTAGGTATATCCCCGACATGAAACAATATTTTACCCTCTTATAAATGAGGCACGAAATTTGATTATAAAATGTTGAGTTGAAGAGAGTCCAATTTTGACCTCGTTTCTTTTTACACCCACCTTGCAAAATATCCAATGTAATTCGCACCCTAGGGATGAACAATACAGGGATAATGAAATATCAACACTGGGTGAGCACATCCGACATCATTTTAATTAACTTATTTCGGTGACTAAAAAATTGGCATAATGCTTTTGACGCTATTTCATCATAAATGAAATCGACTTGACGGGGGCACTGCGCCATGCCCCGGATAATGAAATCACCTTTTAGAGTATCGTTTGAAGATTATATTCAGAGTGCGTACAAGAGCCATTTGCTAGGATTAATTGGCTGTTTCTGGTCTTAATTACATGTTTCTGAAATAATTCTAAAGTTGGTAATCCGCACATATCGCGCGGTGGAGTGGCGGTTCTGTGTTTATTGTCAAACAGGATTAAAAGGATAACTCACATTAGGCTTTTCTAGAACATTAACTCCGGCGCTGTAAATAAACGACACACGTTACACTCAAATGTTTCATTGTCGTCGCCCCGACCGCGCCGCCCTGGATAAATGGGCCTGCGTTCGACTCGATCTTTCCGTAACCATTATCTCCATACCCAACCAACCTTGAACGATAACTTTCATTTTAAATATTTACTTCAAAACTGTTCACATAAGAAAATATTATGATAAAAATAAAAAGTAGGTTCTTACCAAATAAAACTACATATTATAAAATAAAACGTACTTAGCAAATAAAAAGTACTCAGCCAATAAAAAGTACTTAGTAAATAAAAAGTAGGTACTTAGCAAATAAAAAGTACCTAGCAAAAGTATGTAAAACCAAAGTAATTTAGTAATAGTTGCAATAGTATACTAATATTCAGGCTTGAACTAGATAGATATGCTTACATCACAATTAGACTTGTATGGGCAAACCGTGCCGAGCGCACGCCGAGCATTTTGCGTCGCGCGACGGACGCAGAAACTTGAAAAGCAAATTTTAGCTTAAATAAACACTTATCAGTCTGTTGACATTGCATAATGGATTTAATTAAAGCGGATTGCCTACTCACACTGAATCTTGGTAATTACGCCGTGAACCGAAGAAATGATATACCTAATATAATACTCGTAAGCGTTATCGCCTCCACTGGAATTTTATTAAAATCATAAATCGCGTGTCAAATGCACCCGCTGTGCGCAAGACTGAATACCAGCTATACGTACAATTGTATTTTATGTAAATCAGTATAAATTATACAATATTTCTTACATAGGAGGCTAATGGAAATTTTGAACCTTTGACAAAAGATCCTCAGTTTCTTTGATATCCGAATTGAAGAGATATTTTTGTAAAGAAAATAATGTCAACTTCATTAGGTAGGTATAGAAACTTTTAGGATATCCTACAGGGATAATGGTGATTGAAATATTTGTAACTACCTACAATCGTAGGTAGTTAAAGGTAACGAGATTGAGGTATTTATTCATTTATTTTTTAACAATTATTATGATAACTATGACTGACAAAATTGTTGACAGAATTATTATTCATTGAAAAAGGATTTTATGCACTTCAAATAATTAATTTATATTTATGTGAATAATTATATGCATATTGCAGGAAAAATAATTTCAACTGGCGGACTTATATATACCGTACATAATTTTCAATAATAGGGCGAGCAAAAATAAATGTAACGATGTTAATAATATAATATTAATTAATTCCAGCTCTTTTGCATTTTCATTGGACAGGTTTTATAATTAGCAACCCAAACAAAATGTTTCCAAAATACGCCCATCAGTGTAGCAAAGTATACCTAAACAAATCGATGACAAAATGAGATAAACCCGGGTGAAATTTAAAACAAAGTAATTAACGCTCGTTTGACTGTTCACGTCTACGTGTAGGAAAGGGAGGGAAGCGCACCCCATGGATGTCACGTAATGAGGAAGACTTGCTAAGTAAGGGGTGACGGTAGGTTTGTCGCTTGAAATAATTACTCGAACGATCATTTTAAACTGAGTCATACCTACTCGTGCCCAAAGAATTGCGTGGCTAAAGTGGCAATGGGCAGGGCACATTGCGAGGAGAACAGACGGCCGTTGGGGTGGAAAGGTCCTTGAGTGGAGGCCACGCGCAGAAGGCCGCAGCCGTGGCAGGCCTCCCACCAGGTGGACCGACGATCTGGTGAAGGTCTCGGGAGTCCATTGGATGCGGGTGGCACAGGACCGATCTGTGTGGAGAACTTTGGGGGAGGCCTATGTCCAGCAGTGGACGTCTATTGGCTGAGAATGATGATGATGATGATGATACCTACTCGAAGTCTGCGTAAAAATACATAGCCACAATTTATATTACAAATAGGAATATGTGCTCATAGAAATATCAGTTGTGAAAATCATCAAAAGGTTGAGGTGGGAGTCGAACCCACAACCTTCAACAAACCGGGTGGCTATGCTTTATGCTCTAGTACTAAATTCGCCTATTATGTAAATCGGTATTGGGCGGACCTTGTACGCAGAAAAACCTAATGCTTGGTGGCCTACTGATGGGAGCATGACATGCCCAGAAAAGGATGGTGTGATGACATCTATACCTACGTATGACCAACATTGCCAAGTATGAGCGTTGAAAATAATTGAGGAACTTAGGGGAGGTTGCCTCACAATAACATTAGACACTAAAGACTAAAAAAATCAAGGATTTCAAGGTGCTGGAGATATTAAGAGAAGAATGCTGCACCGACAAGAGCGATGCTCTTAAACAATAAACTCTATGCTTTAATCAAAAACCGTTCCAAAATGAAATGGATTCTCTCCCCTCTTACAATGGTGATTTCAATTCTGCAATATTCACGTTACTTTGAGCTTTTTGAAAATAAATTGCGAATGTGACTTATAGGGAACGCGACGCTTCGGTATTTCGCTAACGATGATAATTATTATGAAGAGCCGGTGCTAGCACGGCGTGCAAGTTGGCATCCCGTCAAAGGGAAACTTTACTAATTAGCAAATACGGCAAATTGAACTCACGTTCGCTAAACGTGAGAGCACGAGTCCCGGGTAATGTCACTATGTAACATTCTCGTGTCTCTAGATAAAACCTAGCGTTGAATTTACGTTTTATGGTGTAGAATCAGTCTTTAAATGAAGTTCTATTTATAACTAAAAATTTGTAATGTTCGTATCCAACATAATGTGATTATGTAGTTAAGGACACATCTGAAACGTACAAAGTGTAACACTTTTGGAACTGAACCACCTCTTTATACAATAACTAGTGGCCCGCCCTCGCTTCGCTTCGGTATTTTAATTTTGAAGAACGGCAGAAAGTTCACAACAATCAAAGTGATGAGTAAAAAGCAATTTTACTGATACTTACCCACTTATATTGATTAAATATCGCAGCCAGTCTGACAGACAATCTTATAGCATACCTAGTCTAAAACTTATCTTTATTTTAATAAGTTCCTTATTTGCCATCTATTTGAAAAGAGTAACTACTGAGATTCTTCCTGGTGTCTTCTCAATAGAAATCGACGTATCGACCCAGGGGTAGATTATTATGTTTTGACATTTATAAGTCTTCTGTATGTACCTTACTTGAATAAAGATTTTTTTCTCTTTCTTTCTCTATCTCACAAGATAAACACGGCGAGCTTATGTCTAGCGTCTTTGCCTTTGTAAGAAATCTTCCTATAATACGCAAAACGCTTCCGGAACTATTCATAACGAAGTAAGGGAATAAAAACGCGAACGCTTTTCCATTAACGATTCTTGCGAAAAAGTAAATGGAAACAACTCAAAAATTCCTGTTATCTATCTAATCCTGTTTCACGGGGAAAATACCACTCGGATTTAACGTCGCTTTCATAGTTTGAAAGCACAGGAACCGAGCCTGCCAAAAAATCACGCAACGCGGCAACGTTCAAAGTAAGAGGATGAAAACAATTCCAAACAGGGAGCCGAAACCCGGGACCTGCTGTTGCTTAATCGTAATAAACATCGAAAAAACCCACGTTACAAAAACTGCTTCCAGATATATATTTTTATGTCATACGGCTAAACGTTGACCCTAGTAAATAAAACATACTTACATAAGAACATAATATGCCCGCTTTATACATACATTCCTGTAATGCTGCGCTAAAAATAATTACGTGCTATTTTGGTAAACCTGCATTAATTATAACATACTATATTTATTGCATACATAACTTTTATTTTGCCACCCATCGACACAAAACGGCAGGCTTTGCCTTGTGCGGGAATCTCGGGGAATGTATTTACGACGACTATTATTTTGGCATATAAAAGTATTTTTATCTTTGCATCACTATGCTACCTACATAAGTCCGTAGAGTTCAACAAAAGAAGTAATATCTAATGAATCATTAATTAATTTGATGATACAACTAACTGTAAATAAATAACATTCAACAAATGTAAAACATCATCAAGTTAACGTCTTTATTGCGTTACGCAATGAGCCTACGCCTTCTTCAAATAATTACCTGAAAGGCAAATTGGACCAAGATAACAGATTATATCGTTCGTTCGTTTATTTAACCTGGGAGTTATTTCAGTACCTACTCGACAAAATTTCCAATTATTATCAGTATCAATTACCTGTAGAGAGCAATGATTTTTGATTTTAGGTATATCTTCTTTTATGAGATACGGACGCAAACAATCAAGCGACTTACCAGTTGGTATGCAGGTCTCACCGCCGCCAATGGAAAACCCCTTATGAAAATGGAGTACAGACACGCAGCGGAAAGGTGCTTTCCCAATGAGAAGGTGCGAGGAAGAAAGTGTCGGGTTAAGCGCACGGTGGTGGACCGCCTCTCATCCAGACGATATTCATTGTGTCCGATTACTGAGTACGCTGGTAAAGCTCCGCAACAACTCCTCAGGAGACTAATAAAGTAAATCAGTGTTTCCCAAACTTTGTTATGCCATGGCCCGGTAATTTTCACATTGACCCTTCGTGACCCACTAAGTACCTATGTACTTTCAAACTCAAGCTGGTTCCATACCCATGTTTTTAAAATAAGACGACAATGTCGCGACCCAGTTATTTCGTTTTGGTGGCCCGGCACCGGGTTGCGACCCGGCTATTGGGAAACGGTTAAGTAAATGATGGTTAAACATATATAGAGATGTAACTTCTCTCCGCAATGCCGGATAGTCTAAGCGATAAGTTGTCGTCGAACGCGGTCAAAAGGAAGAATCTAATATTGACGTACTCCAGCACAGTGATGAGTGCAGTCCCCTATATGATGCCGAACTTGTGCCTTGGAAGTATATAGTATAAAGGCGGCGTGTTGGGGTAAAGTTCTACTTTGCCCTAGCAAGCCCAAGAACACCCATATCTGTTTGCAAGTCTAATTTTAAATATAAAGTAAATATGTTTTGAGGCAATTTCTCCAGCTCGGCTTTCTTTGAACCTTGCTATAAGTAGATAAGTATGTATTTGCTGAACGTGGCTTCACTCTATCAAACGCAAATTCACATTAACTCAATAATGTTTGATTTATTATTGTGTTCGATTTTAACATACGATTGAAATTAATTGCACTAATGGCAACAACCAATTAATTTTTGGAGTACATTTTGGAGAATTGTAACGTGGCACTAATTAAGTGAGTTTTCAGTTATAAATAATTTCCAACATGAAAAAAAAAATGGTTTTAGCGGTTAAAAATTCCACCACTGTAGATTCACCGTTACGATATTAATTTTTGTTGCGGTCTGCCAAATTTTGTGCAATAAACCTATTTATTTATTTTTGGTAAATAAATTTTTCGTAATTTATTTATAAGTTTGTAGTATTCGTTAATTTATAAAAATCATCTTCAATCATGGGTTTACGTGGGACACGAACCTACAACATTCCACATAGAATAGCCACGCGGTATGTAAAATTTTGTGGCTTTGGGTCACACCTGAACCCATCGGAGAATTCTTTAAGTGCTTTATTTACTTCAATAGCTACAGTGTTCGATGAACGAATGATTGACGTTGGCAATCTTGACATACTCTGTAGATAGATACCTCGTTTCGCTTCATCCTAAGTAATAACTTTTTCCTTGTAACGTTCGAAGTTACTCATTTGCTTCTTCATTGCTATAATGCCCTACTTAGAATTGTACGTTAAAGACTTTTACAATTAACATAAACACAAATTTAATGGCTCTACGAACTTGTGACTCTCACTGTCAGTTGCTGAAACAATATTTTAGATTCAATTATGACTTTATTGTCTTATAACAAGTAACAGATAATTATGTTCATTAAAAACCGTCATAAGTTGAGACCAGAACTCATCTTTGTTAGGACATAGGTACAGCTTACAATCGACATTAATATTTAAAGATCGTTTTAGCATGTCGATTATAATGGGCGTTGCTACTAGGTATATTCGTTAAATAAAAACTTAGAGTCGAATTATCAAAACAAGCAATTTGTAACTCATATTTTCTTACATTTTTACACCGGAACAGAGATCCGATAAGCCATCCACCCTGCCTTCTCCATTATCGGTCAGATTATCTCAAAATTAGATTGTTTCCGGCCAGCGTGCATGTGTTCGTAAACCTTACAGAGGCCGCTTCCCCCATGGAGGCAATTTAATATCTGATCAAGGCAAATGTAATAACTCGGTAAATATGAAGGAACAATAGAAGGTAAATTAGTTTCTTGGGGAACAGAAACTCAATTGTCAAAAAGGATTGCTGCGCTTCGGCAGTGATACGGGAATTATTTCGTGAAACTTTTGATAATATCTCTTTGTTTGGGGGAAGGAGCGGCCTTATTTATGAAATGATGTTATAAATTATGATGCTAAGTTGGGAATGGGTTTAGTATGCTGATATTCTTACAAATAAATCGGAAATTCTTGGAAAAGACGTAGGCGTACTTTTTTTGTTTTATAGTACGTAAACATATTTAGATTTATTTATCAAGAAGCAAAAAATCAAAGAAACCTTACTTTTCAATACGAACACTTTTCTCAACCGAAAATTGAAAAAATGTAAGTACGTAACTATTTCGACATTGTACATAAGGGCTCAATGTTCAAGAAGTTAGAGAGCAGCTTCATCTGTAGCACTATCATGAGTTTAAATTACTATCCTCGCTATCGAAAACTATCGCTTTGTCTCTTTCATTGTGATGCATTTGAAAGAGACAGAGCAATAGTTTACGTTATGTCAGTTTTCGATGTCAACTCATGGTAGCGCTATTGAGTATGTTTTAGGGTTCTGTACCTCAAAAGGATCTATAACACTCTTATATATGTCCTGTTTGTTTAAATACCCTTTCATTCGAAACCTACTATGCATATTACCTAGGACACGGACAGTGTCGGATTTTTCCAAACAAATATAATTTCTGGATCACTCAAGCTTTACGACGCTCTTCAATCATGACATAACAATAGGTTTGTAGGTATTTCAGTATCATCAAGTCTCTCTATTACCTAACCTACCAAACCTACCATAGTGGGACCCATAGTATTCCTTTATTTGAAGGTAAATTTCAATGTAATATTTTAGTTGGTATAAATGAATGAGATTTGAAACGAAGCCTCTACATTGAGCTAGTTTTACTCTTAATGTTTACTTAAGAATATGAGTAAAACCACCGTAACTATTTATCACCACTCCATTCTATACTTTGTGAATGGGATAAAACAAAAATTAATTAAATTGTTCAGTGTTACAAACTACTCATAGATCGTAAAGCGAAAATCCATAGTGGGTATCAGTAAGGGTTTTCGTACAGGCTCGTATAATGCGGGATGTGAGATTATGACGCCAACTAATTCCAAGTTTCTAAACTTCATTACACGCGCCGTTGGAGATCCAAGGTAATGATAAAATTATAATAAAGAGCATCTCTCAAACACTGAACATAGAACATGTATGAAAGTTTAACTTTGGCTGAAAACACTGCCCGCTCAAAAACACAACTGAGGGTACAAAATAATATAGTTGATTAGCTCAAGTACAAGTCAAGTATTAATCAAGGGAATGAAGTTGCGAATAACGTAGACAAACTATTTGTGTTTCACATAATATTATATTGTAATGAACTAAGTACTGGCAGGATACTGAAAATTAAGTGCACTGTTACCCGCGAAAACCTGTATGATTATAAACTTTTTCATCTTAGCGTCCGAAGCCGTAGCTTCGAAGTGTCGGGTCCTCGTTATACCTACATCGCTTCACGAGATTTACGCCGTTCTTCTATGTGGCTATATGTATCAATCCAGCCCATTTATGCCGAGGTGTGGCTCTCCCACGGAAGACTCTACTGCAGTTTGGTTGCCACGTTTTTGGGGGTTACATGCGCAGATTTCTCCTGCGGTCGTTTCGCGTGACTCCACCCAGCCACCGCATACTCATCTCGGTATCAGAATTATCGTAAATCGTAGATCCTAAATAGATGGAGCCTATAGTCGTAGCATTAGTTAAAATCACAAAGGTCGGCTCGACGCCGGCTTAGCCGCGCAGCTCTCGCTCTAATGGCGTTTCCTAATTGAACACTACAACGGTTAATTACTAACGTTCACCGCTCGCACGGACGATCTTTCGAACTAAACACATTCAAAAGCTTTACGTTCAACAACATTGGACTTGAAACAAGTTTCGCGCTCAAAGTGCTCAACTTGAAGTCTTGAACAGCGAAGGTACCCGCTTTAAGTCCGTTTGCTCAAGGTTATTGTTCTAAAATAGCTTCGTGCTTTTTACGTTCAAGATAGCAGGAATGTTTTGGTGCGGTTTCTCTTCTTGGCTTGACTTTTGGTTCCTATAACTTCTAAAAAATTGCAATATTTCATCATTGACTTTATAATACTTTACCTTCAACAAATCTCTAGCCTTCCGGGGTAAAAATTAAATAACAGCAGCGCTACCATGAGTTAACATCTAAAACTGACATAACGTAAACTATTGCTTTGTCTCTTTCAAATGCATCACAATGAAAGAGGCAAAGCGATAGTTTTCGATAGCGAGGATAGTATTTCAAACTCATGGTAAGGCTACTGTTTCCAACAGGTCATATTCATGTGATTATGTCAATATGCACGCGCATCTTGGTCCGTTTATACAGGTTGGAATTTTATTAGGCCACCTGAAGGGAAAATACTTTTAATACTGAAGATAGTAAAAATATTTTTGGAAGGAAAGAAAACTGTACGGAAATTGAACCGGAAAAAAATAAAGTTGGCTTTTTATTCTACCAATCGATACAGTGATTTACTAAAAATACAATGACTAAACCTCCTATTTTTAAACCTTTGAATAGGGTATTTGACAATTTTTTTTTATGTGTTTAATCAAAAGACCTCTCAATTTAAGAAACATTATTGTAAGAATTACTCGATTCTGATTTGAATTAACTGAGATATCATAACTTTAAGAGCACATATTTTGGGCAAGCCCAAAAACGCTCTATACAAAATGACTACAGGCAAGTGACGTCACATGCTCGTATCCTGTATGCGCGACTAGTAAATTTTGTTTGGTAGCTATATCAAATGTTTCGTTTTAGTAAATGGTTTTATAATAAAAGTTGGTGGAAAATGTACGGGTAGTTCAATGATATAATTATTTTTTTAAATTGTAATACTTTAATAATGGACTTGCCCATGAAACTTTGAATGCTCATAAAACCAGTTAGACGTTATATTTTTAACTGAAAATTTTGGCCATTGGATCTTATTTACCAGTATTTTGGAAAAGTATAAATATTTTTTACTAAATCGAGATTAGTCAAATACCCTATTGCATCAACTGAACCGTTGGATATGGGTTCTAACGACAAAATCATGAAAATAAGTCATTCCATAACTCCGTAGAGAATAGTCAGGAGCAAGTAAATCTTAACAGGGTTCAAATCTATACATATTAAATAAGATGAATTCTAGGTCCAATATCTCCAATATACCAACTCATACTCGTACATGTAACCACCAGTCAGCACTCCGAACCACGCTCGTAGCAGTAAGAAGCTAAAACGCTCAAGTTGGACTGAAGATATGCAATTAAACCGGCAACTCTTGGTGCCTAAATTAAAGACCAGTAACCGTTCCAACTCTAGGGAATCTTAAATAGCGAATTGCTCTTAAATGTCGGCGGCTTTAAGTACGTATTAGAAAAGATACTGAAAGTCTTACCGATGAAATACATAGAAAAATTATTTTACAATCTTTATTTTCATTCCTTTACATTTTCTAGGTTTCTTGGAAGTAACAATCTGGGGAAATAGAATAAAAAATATCTGCGGTATTCTTGGAGCTTGAAGAAATTACTTACATCGTATTCCTCCTGACCTAGCTCAACAATGATATAAATGAATAAGATTTTCTCAATCATAATCTTACGTATACGAGTACCTACGAGATTTTAATCGTTTTGTTTGAACCAAGGTTATAAAGGTACAATCGTCTAGCTGGAGTAAGTACACTCGATAAGGATAACTTTATCGTATTTTAACGATCACATAAAACAGAAAGAATCCACTCTAAATCCAGTTAAAGTTAGGTATTTTTCAGTCCTTGTTATCAGAGCTATTCGTTTAAAAAGTCGAGGAATTGAATGTGTATGAAATCCGTAGGTACCTATGTGAAGAGTGTCTGCACGATATGTATGCGCCTGATTGGAAATGTATCACATAATCGTCTAGGTAAGTCTCATTTTTAAATTTCTTCGTAAGCACATATAACAGTAAATAATGTATGTATCTGGAGTGGAGATCACGTCCCGGTAAACGTAATGTTAGTCGCCCTAAAGCCAGTTGGCGTGACGATCTGCGCAAGATGGCTGGCAAGAGCTGAGTGCAAGTAGCGGCAAATCGATCGGAGTGGCAAACATTGGGAGAGCTTATGTCCAGCATTGGACAGTAACAAGATGATGATGATGATGAACACGTAGACGACGAGTATTTACTAAGTGCCAGTACATAATCAATAAGAAAAATAATGATGTGATTCAACTAGGAAAATCCCTGGACTAATAAGTGGGTAGGTAGAGCACTACTTGACGATGGCCAATGGTGACTCACAGACCCCGAGTCAATCTTGAAAAGTTTTCAGACCTTGCGCGCTTTTACGTCCTAGATTTTTCCTGAAACCAGGTGACAACACCTTTTAAGTTAAATTTCACGCATGCGAAATCTATTATTCGCAGTTAGGAATGGAACTAATTCGAAGTTGCCCTGTTATCGAAGTATCAAACGCCAATTAACTAGTAGCACAATACAAAAAATCCCAGTAGGTAGTTAAACTTACGTACATTACAAAGTAAACGTTGAGAAATGATCGGAAAAACCTTACCCCGGGATCATCTAGCCTCAGCCTACCCTACGCTGGACGGTGAGTTAGCCTTACTCTAGTAGGAAGAGCGGCCGCAGTGTGGATGTCGTACAAAATGTTCAACGTACAGACGGCGTCAGGTCGAGTTACGAGTTGCGCAAAAATAAAACACTTATGTGTCCACACATTAGGATGATCCAAAGTTCACAAACGGTAACTTAGCTTGACGTCGTGTGGCACCCTTGAATTTGTGTTTGGAAGGTCACTGGACCAGAGCAATTGCTAAAAAGGGCCATGTTTTGCCTCTAGGAAAATTTATACTGTGCTAATACCTAGCTCGCTACTCATAGGTACATAGGATGGAATGGGCCGGTCGGGTTTGTTGTGTTGGACACTTGCACCACGTTCGCCGATACCGATGGGGCTTCATTTCGTTTTATTTGAATTCTGATGTCATTGGTGCGCTGCTCCGAAAAGAGAAAATTGTAAAACATGGAATAAACGTTTCTGTGTTGCGATTTCATTCATTATTGACGGCGAATTCTAAATAATAAACGCTGTTTTTAGTTGGCAAACTTATAGTCCTTACAGGTTTGATCTCTCTTCCGACTTGACTTTGGTGTTTGATGTTATTGTCTAGTACCTAAATTAATACGTGCCATTCGCTAGCTTAATGGTCTACTACGAATACATACTTAATTTTATAGACTAAACTATGATGTAATTGACACTCAGCGCAATATACTTTGAATAGTTTAGAGTACACGGAGGTCTTATCGGGGGCTAGACTAGAGAACTTTCAGGTACTTTTTATTTGGTATTTTTTTTCTTTTTTAACGCCCGTGTCGTCGGCGCCGTAAAATAACGTTGCACTGTGTCCATACTCCCTTAGGTACACCACATTGGCAGAGCGGGTAAGCGGTAGAATTTGCGCCAAAATCGAATGTAAAAAAACTGTATTCGAATCCAGACAGACAGGCGTTACACTGTGGGCAGCGCCACATACGTAGGTACTCAAATTACATACAAAAATTACACTGAGGATTGTTAGCCTAAATTTCAATTGACGTAACTGGTACTACTGATACTGGTACGTCAGTCGAAATTAATACGTTGGTAAAACGGCGTAAACGGATATGTGGACAGTATTATCCGCGCGGTAATCAAATGCTGCAACACACAGAGGACTCGGCGTTGGAATGTGCGGCGCCTAGGCACAAAATCTAGGTGAACAGTGTTGCAAGTTTAACGTTATATTTTTATTTTATACTAATCTTCCAGCTGCCCCCTGCAGTGCTATCCACGGATTGAGTGTGGTTATATTTAGCCTACGGACTATGTTTTATCAAAATTAAGGATATATTATACGACATCCTTGTGACGATTTAAGGAAATTATCTACGATCCATCTCCAACTGATCCGGACTGTTAGCTGGTGGATTACCTAAGAGACTGTCAGGGTTACCTAAACTAAAGTAAATAAAGAACTAAGGTTATTTAGTTCTTCCGTAATCTAGACCGATATTCCATTCGCCTTTGACCTCTAGGAGTTTTGCCGGTATGGGCCTCACACCGCCTATGTGCATACGAGTATAATAATAATACCTAATAAATTCTCTATTTGGAATAAGAACAAAGTTTACAATTAAATGTTATTTAATAATGCCTTCATTAGTTTAGAACTGTGTCGCAGACTTTAACGCCCACCTCCATGTATGTTTCTTATTAATACTCCTGAGGTTTATTTGTTGAAAAATATTTTGGGAAAGCGTCACCTATTGACCTGGCTATGGAATGACTAAATGCGGATACGCTGCACCTATGTGCCTCGCGCCGCCGATGTGTATAGGATTTCATTGCGTTTTATTTGAATTCACGACTAGTACCTATAGGAGGCGCTGGACTGAAACGACACTGTAAATGCTGTAGATTGCACACGTTATTATTACGGTACACATTTGCTCATTTCGAATTGAGAATCTTTTTCGCAATACGGTTATTTTATTCATGGTTTTGTTTTAGACTTTGAGCGCATGAGGTAAATTTTTGTATCTCCAATAGTCACAGATTTAAATTTATTGCGAACTCAGTGAGCACATACCTTTCTGAATTTATCTTTAAAGCTTTGAAACATTATTTAACCATGCATGCTTAGCTAGTATTAAAAGCATCGCATAAACAGGACAGGTGAATAAAGTATTTTGATCCATTTGGTGAATTTGTCGTGAGAATGGCGAAAAAATCAGATTTTCTCAGCCCAAAACTGGACCAAAAATGGTCTGGAGGGCAAATGCGTAGGTGCCGTGAAAATAACTATGATTTCTTGGAAAATCACGGACCCGCACGTCCCGCCCTCGATAAACGTTTGTGACAAATATGGCAAAATACTTTCAAGCAGATACCAAGTAAATTTAAGAATAAAAGTACAGCGAAATATAGGGAATATCTTCCATGTTTCCGATCTATAAGCGTAGGGTCGGTGGCTATTTGGACCCTCATTGTCATTATCTCCCTCATTGTGCACAGTTAATACACTTACTCGCCAAACCTTGTATCGCGGCAATATTAATTGGCAACCTCACAATATAACCCTAATTTAATGTTCAATGTTGGCGCTTCATAAAACAGGAATTGTTATGAGTTTCACAATGTTACTAGCTTGACTAAATCAAATATTTTTAAAGCCATAATATTCTTATTGTGTTTCATATTTAGCACTATTAAAGTCACCCGGGAATTATCATGTGTATATATTCACTGTGTATTATGTTTCAATACTCTTTTAACTAGATATTTTCTCAAATATGTTACGTTACGTACTGATATGTACCTATAGTTATTGCTCTCCACTATAATCCTTAAAAGGTTGTAGTTTTATCACAAAAATTAATCATGTTTTTAAATTACCCCTTAATTCACGTGACACTCACTCGTCACGCATTGTTAAAAACAATACAATTACAATTGCACAATTGTTGCATCGCACAAAAAAGAACTTATTTTAAACCTTTGAATTGTATCATCCGACGACTTGAGTTCTACCTACAGAATCTATAAAATATTATGTCTCTTCCTCTAACGAAATCGCCGCGTTGACCAAACAAGTACCATATGAAATAAAAATAACAACCCGATGTGCCGATAGTCTGTGTGTGGGTGGCTCGTTATCTTGAGGGTAGCTGCCCACCGAATAAATAATCCCACGGCCCACATCTTTCGCATGTTTTTGCAGTTCAGCTTTACTGAGCCTACTTACTCAACCACCACCACCGCCTGATTTATTAATCATGCTTACATAAACTTCGCATCAAATACTCAGGTCCGTAATACCTTGGAACGGAGAATAAAATCGAATTCCTAAATCAACCAATTTAAAGATACGGTCAATACGGTCATATCTTTATGCCGCGTAATCGAACCCTTATTTATATAATGTAGGTAGGATCATATTACTTGATGTCTATGCCTAGAGAATACTGACTTTTGATTGACCTAGAATTATTTATTGCACAAAACTTCGCACAATACGCGAATTTAATGCCTTGCCTTTAATGCATTAGCTAACTTTAAACCAATAATAGTTTAGGGAATAGAAATAGAAATAGCATAAATACATATGCAGAAAAAACTATTATAAAATCGATATTTCTGCATTTGTTATTATGTAATAGTACCTAGAGCTAGAGTGTGTGAGTCCGATTTGCACTAGAGTGTTTTTTAATTTCAACCCCGCCAAAGATGCGATATTCTAGTGACTATTGTTGTTGGTTTTGTGAGTAGAATTTCGTTGTACAAAATAAGTGGGTACAAGCATAAACAAACAAATATCGAGTTAAATGTATTGTGCTCGTTCTTTGGAGTTTCCCCCGAGGGTGCAAGCAACAGGAGTGACTTGTTTTCAATTCACATTTAATTACTTTCTACACCCCGCCCAGTTGCCCGTTTCGGAACCACATCGTGTTTATTACTTCACAAAGTTTCTCTCCACCAAAATACCAACTCACCTACAAATTATTTTGTTACGAGTATTTTTATGGCCTCCTTAAAAGGTTAAGAACATAACTGACACGTTAAATATGATTAACATTTGTGGCGCAAGTAGGTACAATAGTTAGCATCAAGCAACTCGCTTTAACACTTTAAAGATACAGAATATTAAATGTTTAAAAAGGTAAAGACCTCGTAGCTGAAAATTAATGCAGGTCTCTTTGTAAAGTCCAAATAATGCAACACATATAACAAAGTTAGTCTTGTACATTTTAAACGAAGAAAGCGCTGATTTTCTTAAAACTAATGCGAAATTAAATTGGAGAAAAGCAGAAGAATCGTAGTTAAATGCGGAAAGCTAATAAGGGAAAAAAGAAAAAGTTGCAGATGAAGTTTTTCGTAGCTAAGGATATTTTCCTTATGAAAACACTGAGAGACTTGGCTGGGATCGCGCCGCTTTACGCGGGGCTAAGATAATGAATTTACTCCGTATTACCTATATTATTTAAAACTTGATTTTCTCGAGTGTATTATTTCTTTGCTAACTGTACTTTGTAACGCACATATTTGATATATTTATGTATAAAAAAATATTTAAGACTTCGTATTCGCTAAATACTCGTATAAAAAATAATAATTTTTAGTGGTTTATTGGAATCCAAGCCTCATAGTTTTAAATAATATAGGTTACACGGTTAGTTTCATCAGGTTGTAACTTTTTTCTCAATATCAAGAAAAAATACAAAACCAAATCTGATGATTAAAAAATTTTTCAGCAATGTAGGTATTCGTCGAATCGGTTTTGGAATTAGATTTTTTAAATTGGGTCTCGCTCATTGAGTGTTCTCATGAGAACTCTGGCCGACTCAGGGGATTGCCAGCCACTACGAAAATGGGAAACTGACATTTTTCAAGGGACGTTGGGTGCGCTATGCGGCCTGTCGCTATCAACATTAAATGCAAATTGACATTTCTGTTACGAAGGATAAGTAAGGTAGCTATACCAGTTTTTACTACAGCCATAGGCCAAAGAATGAGCAGCTAGACTACAGATTCTGCTATTATTATTATTAGTTCAATGCAAACATGTTTTTTTATTGATGATGGACTAGCTCTAGGCTTCATACTGAACCCTAGAGTTGAGAAGAAGCTTAAAATAGAGACAGTGAGTTCACCCAGTTTAATTTTCACCCTATATTAGCTCTAAAGATTTTGAAGTTGCAAATACTCATTAGCGACGACAGACACAGGATGGGTCTTCCACACATGGACAATGCGGATTTCGAAGGACTTACCTTACTATCTTTAGAGTAGACTTGACTTTCATATTGGATATTTCCCGCTTGGCCGACATTCTGCATCTTAATCATCATTAAGTGTTTAATATATATGTGTATATATCATCAATAATGCCAACACTAACCAGCTCTTTAACGAAGCGGAAACGTGGCCAAACAGAAATATGCGTTCACATTTTCCTAAACAGAGTAGTAAAATATATACATCATCATCAATCACTAATCATTTATACTAAACGCAAATACTCGTGGCAGACGGAAGAATATTTCATTAATTAATTATGAATGACACATGACACCCAACTTCCACGAGTGTTTGGCTCTTGTATAACAGTTCCGTCCCTTGAAACCTACAGACCCTTTGGAACAACTTAACTATCATATATCATTCATTCACATTAATGAAATACTCTACCGTCTGTCGTGAGTCTTTGCTTTAGTATAATGTAATATAAGTATTCTAGATGATCTCTCATTTTAGCGTGTAATTCCCAGTTGCATCCAAAGCTATCTTTTTGGAGCCCAGAGTACGGATAGACGATGATTCAGGTTTTGTGGAATCTAGTAAGTACCTAAGTAAGTAATTACAATAAAGCAACTGCCTTCTAACCTTCGATTTAAACGAACTGAATCATGGTTACGTTTCAGAAACTATCCGAAACGAGCAGGTTTCCTCATAATGTTTTCTCTCCACCGAGCTAATGGTGGAAATATGCACGTAGATTTAAAAAATCCACAGCTTTCGCCCTGATTGGAGGTACGCCCCCCGTATTGGAGGCGCGTTTTTATACCATCGTTCTCATACTTATAGTATGCTAAATGATAGAGAGATATAAATAAAATGCACTGAATTTAATGCCGAGTTAGTCAAGTGGTTAACTACCGAGCCGTTTTCTCGGGATCCTGGGTTCGATTTCCAGGTCGAGCAAAAAGTATGTATCGAATTTTTCGAACATCGCTCGGGTTTGCGATCAGGGATGAGGCCTAATCAAATCATAGTTAGCGAAGACTTGATTCATATGATAGAGTCC
The DNA here is from genome assembly GCA_014851415.1 of Cnaphalocrocis medinalis. Classification (NCBI taxonomy): domain Eukaryota; kingdom Metazoa; phylum Arthropoda; class Insecta; order Lepidoptera; family Crambidae; genus Cnaphalocrocis; species Cnaphalocrocis medinalis. The sequence goes on along the minus strand of CM026280.1, from coordinate 10,034,695 downwards.
TTTACCCTGCAGTGGGATAGTATGTAGACTGAAACTTTACTTTCTTTTCGAACGTTTAAATAAAATTCAGTGGATTGAATGTCCCGTTGGTCAAGTGGTTTAACTCCCGAGCTGTTATCTCTCGAACGTTAACACCTACCTAACCAAAGAATTGAACAAGCTGCAAAGCAGTTATAAAAGGCCGAAAATTACATACGCAAGCTAATGTCCGGGCACGGCTTATAAATCACGCAGTGGGTGGACAGCCGGTTTATCTGGCATCGGCGCAGGATCACAGCACGCGCGCGGGTGCTTCGCGCTGACTGCTGACTCACGCCGATCCCAGAGATTTACTTTTGTCGCTATAAGGATTTTCCACTCCACGGACCTTTATTGTGCTCTGTAACTGATTCTGTGCTGTTATTGTGAACTTACTATTTTCATTTTTGTATTATTTTCTGTCAACATTGGCAAGATATGTGTAGGAAACTGGAGACTTATTTAAAGACCATTTTAATATGAGACTCTATGTAAGTAAAATGCTATTTTACTTTTGAAAATTACGTCTTCACTTTTTATAGACACTATATGGTGTGACAATATATTTAAGACACTGGTATCACCAGTGGAGTCACAAATGTGCTGCCAACCTTTTAAGACACTTTCCCCCCAAGATCGGGTCCCAGTGACCATATTCACTCGAGGAAATTCAGCACAGGCGCTGCTTCACGTGGCTGGAGGCCTGGAACTGGGCTATGCATGCCGAAGCGTTGCTCTCCCACGGTCATTGATGGTTAAATTTGGCTTTACCACGGCCATATTACGTACATGTTAATAATATATTTAATACCTACGTATTCTTTATGAATAGGTCGGCGGCGCGCTCCTGGTGTCGCAATGGGTAGACGGATCCAAAGAGTAACTTGAATATGGACGGATCACCTGATGGTAAGCGATTACCAATGCCCATGGGTGTCTATGGACAGTGGTAATCGCTTACCATAATTTCCCCCTTTGTCATAAAAAATACATCGAGAGGGTATAATATAGCGCGGATCGTTAACATTTTGAAGCGTTTATAACATACCTACCATGCAATAAGCTGTAATTGCGTTTGAAATGGGTATTCAAGTGAGAAAAAGTTTCCAACTCCCACTGACATTTAAGGGCAACCTGTAGTGAGGGCGAGCCGTCCTTCCTCGGCGCCTCACCTGCGTTTCATAATAACTTTTTATTGCGATAGAGCCGAGCACTCAAATTGCCGAAACTGGAAATGTAATGGGATTATCGTTGATCCGAAACGATGAGGGCCTCTCGCGTCTAATAAAATTTTCTAAATGCTTAAGAAAAAATGTTCCCGGAACGTATCGTGCTTGGATTTACTCCAGCTTTTGTTGAAACAAAACAAGTCCTTATGAGCACGGAATATTGAGTTCTATATTTATATTTTAAGGCAAATATGTCGAGAGCCTTCGGATAATCTAAGAGTCTAGTAAAACGTACTCGTATCAATAAGGATAACATTTGGAAACTTCTGAAAACATAAATTGTCGTCGTAGGCAGTATGAACACAATCTATACTAATATAATAAAGCTGAAGAGTTTGTTTGTTTGTTTGAACGCGCTAATCTCCGAAACTACTGGTGCGATTTGAATAATTCTTTTTTTGTTGGATAGTCCATTTATCGAGGAAGGCTATAGGCTATCAACATAATAATATTAAGGGGGTTGTGAGGGGTTAAAAGGGGGGTAAAAAGTTACTTTTCCACGCGGACGAAGTCGCGGTCGGCCGCTAGTAACGTATACCATGCCTTTAATCAAATAAAATTCGATTTTATTTGCCTTGAATTATGCATGAGTTAGACATTCAGAGGCGAAATTTAAGAAAGTTCTACATAACTCATCGAATATTAAATTTCTAAATCGCGTCCAGAATATTCAATTTGTCAAAGGGTGGACTGAGATTTTTATATGCAAACATATTACGCTCTGAGAGTTCTTCGAGATATTTTGCACCAGCCAATAGTATTAAGCTCACTACTTATCATGATTTACCTCAAACGATTCTATTATATTTTATTTCTAGATTCTTTTGGGAGAAAAAAAAATGTCATCAAATACTTTTAAAATCTTCACGTAACGCCATCTATTGGATTTTTCATTTGCAATAACCGTGGGAAAGCTACGCTTCGGCATGAATGGGCCGGCGTGATACCATGGCCTCACAGAAGACCTGCGCTGTGTTTTCTCAAGTGAGTGAGGGTACCGGAAGCCCAATTGGAGGGAAAGGGGGTTAAAGTTAGCAGCGCACTTGTGACTATACTGGTGTTGCAGGTGTCTATGGGCCGCGGAAATCGCTTACCATCAGGTGATCCGTCTGCTCGTCTACCAAACCCACGTCCACCTATCACATAAAAAAAGTTCTCAATGGCTCACGGATGCGCAGACCACGCCGGTCTTACACGGATAAGTACCTTGATCGAATATTATGTACCTACCTACCAAATTATAATTTGGGCAGATAATAATGCCTTTTCGGCGTCAACAAATAATTACAATTTGCAACTGAGTTCCAAGACAGATTCTCATTATACAAGTATTCCATTGGTTAAATATTTTAATGAAGCTCATTAAACTGATATTTGACTCCAATTTCTACTAATTAAAACATGAAGCGGCGAACTGTGTCTCGTCAGCAGTTCTGCAGCGAGGCTCCCTCCGATACACTCCCTACATTAATTGGCGAAGCTCCGCAGGCACTAAGGCCACCTAATGCGAGACCGTGGCCAAGTTTCACTCGTTCCTTCGTAATTACTTTTATTGCTTTCTTCCGCCATTCATTCATAGGATCTCTGTCCTCCGCTCGAATTTCGCATCGTCGTAAAAATTTTATGCTACCCTCTTTTAAACTTTGCGGAGTAATTAAAACCTGCCACTCCGTGGAAACTTGTTTAAACTCAGCACTATAAAAGAAACATTATTTTGCACATGTACAGCGTTTACCCTATGAGTTTAATTAAAAGTATTACGCCGCACATGTTACCGGTCGGTCGTTCGTTCCGATTGAAATCCCAGGTTTTAGCATTACTATTTAAGCTGGAATGGACATATCCGAAATCGAACAATATTAGGTACCTAGTTTGTTGGAACGTATCCAATATTTCCAGGGTCGCGCGAGGTCGGGAAAGGCCATCGTATTTTTTAATCCGGCAGAGCGCTGGCGACTTATGCAAAACACACCGATTGTCCCCGGGGCCCATTCAGCGTCATTTCAGCGTCTATCCGCTATTTGTATGGAAGCTGACCCGGATAAAGGCGTCAAATTACCAACGTCAAATTCCAGTATCACCTGAGCCGGGGCCGCCCCTACCGCCATTTTTATCCCATTCCGAGTTAATATTCCGAAGCCGTCCGGCGGGAGCCGGCAGCGGACACCGGCACCCGCGGACCTACGAATTATTAAGTTTCCACACATCATGAAGATTTATTTCCACTTTTGCCGAATGTTTTTGAGCCGATTCGGTTTGAGGGCCTGCACGTTTGGACGAACGATTATCCCCTAAACTTATTGTTCCTTTCGTTGGTCTTTACCGAATTCTGGAACTTGATTTTGTAATACCCATGTCTAAAAAAATATGTTTTATTTAAATAAAAACTCTTACAGCAGATTTCTTATTTACAATTGGGCAAGTGTTTTTAAGCGACTTTTATAATCCCCATTCCATTAAAAAGGCGGTTGCATTTTTTCAGAACCAAAATCAGTAGGCATGAAGGAGGTTGTTGGTTTTTCTCAAATAACGCTGTATACTATTAAATTCTTAAAAAAATAAGCAGAATAAACTTTAATGAGCATTATTGTTTTTAAAATGCCGTATCCACAATGAGGGAGGTGTGACTTCATGTTCCTGATAATTTACTTTGTTACTACCCGGTATCAATTTAAATGAGATCACTCGCATTTCATAGCGTTTGCCATCCTATTCAATCAATGAATAACATTTTTTACTTTTACAAATACTAACAATAAATAATACTTATCCCATTACCGTTAGGTAGATACTATATCTAAGGGATAAGCTAGACCGGTGAATACGGTAATAAATAAAAGATTTGACAAATTTAAATTAGGTACTTATATGATTAAACGAATTTCGGTGCTGTACACAAAATGCAGAGGGAGATTTAAGTATATGAAACACAGGTATCACTTTGTGGGTAGGTATGTATACTAAATACTAATCATCATCATTAGCAACCCACGCTCGTCCACTGCTGGACATAGGTCTCCCCCAATGCTCGCCACCGCTCCCGACTTTCGGCCACTCTCATCCAGCTCACTCCAGCCAGCCTTCGAATGTCGTCATCCCATCTTGTAGCAGGGCGTCCAACACTACGTTTACCGAGTCGCGGTCTCCACTGGAAAAGTAAAAAGAAAGTAAAATCTGCCCATATAGGAACTATCCCATTGCAGGCCAAAGGGATAGTCCTTCATCATACAAATCAAATCAACGCTACAATGATGGGATGAGGCAAATAGCTATTAAGAAAAGAAATTTGATGAAACGAAATTAGACATTGTTGTCATATAAGATAAATAATAATATGCGATGTAACTTCACATAAAGTAAGTTGATTAAATAAGACCATACATAATGCCCAAAGGTAAATGCCAGATGCCGCATACTGCCGAGTTATTTTTACAACCGTAAATATAAACCCAGTCCATTTAAATATACATGGACACCGCGACTGGCGGCGGCGAAAATAAACGACCAAACGCGAGTTGCACTCGCGCACCGAGGGCACTTCACCAACTTGTATAATTATGTAAATAGTTCATTTATCATATCAATAAGTCGCAAAAAAAAGACTTGTAGTTAGTTACAAGCAAGGGCCAACCTTTAAAAGTGGACCAAATTTTTTGCACAGATTCATGTAAGTAGGTAATTTTAAATCATGAACAAATATACCTACGTTTTCATCTGTTCTATGGTATATAAAATGTTTTATTTTTATTTCACAGGTGCTTGACGAGCAGACGGATAACCTGATGGTAAGCGATTGCCGCCGCCCATGCACACCCGTCACACCAGCGAAGTCACAAGTGCGTTGCCAATATTGTATCCTCCTTTTCCCCCGCAGTCAGTTTTGACAGACAATAACCAAATCTATAGGGGTTCCATTACTTGTATTTCAATCTGAACCCTAAAAACAACACCTCAGCAAATGGTAACGAAGTTTGCCACGAAATTTATGTAAAAAGGTCGAACTTTGGGACAATCGAATACTGATTCAATAGTGAGTGTATTCAGCGCGAAGCATTGTGCTTACCATGCACCAACTGCATTCAATGGAGCACCGTCCAATATAGTTCATTCAATGAAGTGATTTACATTTATCGCTTTGCGAAAGACTCACTCAATTTTGAAGCCGAAAGGTCTAGTAATAAAATTGTGTGGACGAACGTTTCGTCGATATTACCTGTTTAATACGTTTCTTTCAACAAAAAGATTGATCCAATTATTTAAAAATCCATTGGTGTTTCCAATCTGGATACTTTTATTCCACTTTTTTCATTTGTTGATATTTTATCGGCTCGTAAAGTAAGTTAAGCTGTTAGTCCTTCGCCCGGACCCTTAGGGTAGGTAGTCTGGAATAGCTGCTTGGCCAATCGTTTGATTAGTTGTCATAGCCAAAATAATTACTTACATAATTATCTTTCTTTTGTGAGTACCGAATTATTTCGTCGTTTCGTCCGTGAACTCAAACTAAGACAATGATGGGTAATATTAACCTATACAATTTTGAGAGGTATACCTCTATAGGTAGGCCGGTGTTCGAAGAGTCTATACTCTTCGAACACCGGCCTATTTTAATTTAAAAATTAGTTTAAATACAAATACCAGGGGCCAATTTTCTCCGAACCCACTATAATTGACCAGTAAAAATTACTTGACACTTTACTCGGAGGTGGTGAACGAGGCCCTTACAGTAAAAACTAATCAAAGTACAGTTGAAACAAATAGCTTAGTTTTATACGAGCAAAACAGAACATTATTAAAGTAATTACAAGAAATTCTACAGAAAAAAAGCACAAAAGAACTTATATTATCTAACCCGTAATACCGAGCGTTATCGTTTAATTAAAATAAGCTATCGTTTGCACGCTACATTATTAAGGGGCTACACGAATGAAACTAGCGCCGCCAACCTATTTACACTGATTGTGGCGAAAATATGATATTTTTGAAGAAAATAAAACATTACAGACTTAGATCCAAGTAAATTGGATTTTTCAAGATGCAATACAATATTTCTAACACGCGACAAGTAACAATAAAGTTAATTATTGCTAAAAACGGCCACTTTTAGCAATAATTGACATTAGGTTACTTGTCGCATGTTTTATAAATTGTATTGCATCTTGAAAAATTCAATTTACTTTTATCTAAGTCTGTTTTGCTTTCTTAAAAAATATCTTATTTTCGTCACAATCAGCGTAAATTAGTATCATTCGTATAGCCCCTTAAAACCTTGGGGGTAATTTATTATAGAACAGAATGAAATTAAAGCGACATAATTTGCTCATCAGTAATGATATGAAAATATGTCAGACAAATCTACTTCTGCCTACTGTTTTTTTTTTTATTTGAATTCGGTGAAGTTTTGAGGAATGTCTTGAAAGTATTCATGTAAGGTAATTTAACGCATACTTTGTATAAAATCCATATTTTTCATCTTCTACTATTTAATTTGTAAAAAAAGTAATTTTAGTAGACGTCGACATACCTATTATCTTAAATACAAATCAAAAATGTAAAACACTACGTAGTCGATATAATTAACACCCAGCGCCATCTGTTGGTATCGTTGAATGAATAGAACGGAAAGAACTAATAGCAAAATTACGTTCAGAAACGAAGTGATGGACCACAACTAGCTTTATTTAAATAGGTACACATATTAAGTAGATGAGATAAAGAGTAAGCTTGTCGTATAATTTGAAAAGAAATTAAAATATGCAGTTTACCTACAGTTCACTTAACAGCTCTTTTGTCTCTTTTGTTTACACAGCGAGATGATATAACGGCTACCATATCTTCTATCTTCTATCTGTACTACATATTTATAAAGAGATAACTTACATGGACAACGACAAACCTTATATGGAAACCGAAAACACGAAACGCTTGCGCGATGTACTCAACACCCGGCGCCATCTATTGGTTCATTTTTGAGCTACGGTCCCGAAGCGAAGTGAGGGCGGGCCACTAGTCCGTTATAAAGAGAACAGATAAAAAAACGGAAAACTTTGGATTTTTACACTAATTTTAAAATGTATAAACTAAAACTAACACTTACCGGCATAGTCGAACCTAGGTATTTTAGTAATATATTTTTAGATTTGTCCCGTTTTCCCAATTTACCGATCGAGTCAACGTACATACACCAACTTCTAAATAAGCATTCTCAGAATTGAAGAAAACAGTATATTCATAATATTTAACGAAGATTGAGAACTTATTTCATTAATGGATTACAATACTCGTATGCTAATAATTTTCCGAAAAGGCTTTATTATTGTTTCAGTGTTAAATGCTTCATGAAACAACGTCTTTACAACATGCATGGTCAGATTGTTTAGTTCACTATGAAAGCCGGGAAGGTGCCATTGTGAGTCGAGTCTCGGCCAAGCACGTCGCAGCCCAGCGGCTATCGAGTTAGCCCAGAATAGCTCAGGTGGCACAATGAGCTCGAGCGATGTCACGTTTTACACGTGCTCTGACAACCGCCTGATTAGGATCTTTCTCCCCCTGTGACATAATGTATCTTGTATTTGCTCTCTACCCCGACCTACATAAAAGTCGTTCGCTACGTTCCTTACATAAAAGGGTGGATTACGTACACATATGAATGAAACTTGGTATATCAATAATCCACCAGAAATTACAAATAACGATTTTCATGTTTTCGCAAAGCATCAAAGCATTGAGCATTATGAAAGATGACCCTGAATCGTGTTCTGTATTGGCTTTTATTAAATTAGGTACTTATGATGAAAGAGTCTACAAACATATTTGAGTTAGGTAAGTCTTTGAATTGATATGTAGCTACGAAACAAGCTTAAGTAATTGTTGTTTTTTATTTTTTTATTTTGATTGAAACTGTGTTTTAGGTATCTGAGTTTGAGAATCCTCCAAGTGAATTGAATTGATGATCTAAATTAAACCTTACATTTGTTTCTACTTCGTGAGTGTTTGGTTTTAGTAGGTGAAAATTTATAAATGAAAGAATATTCGTACTTAAAGCGTAAAATGGCACAAATAATCTTGTCACATAAATAGAGGCAATGTAGCAACCGAGGTGCTTAGTCTCGTAACGGTATTAATGGTGGTGGAGCGACAACGCTTTCACTTAAAATGGTAATACGATACTATCTCTTGAGTATTATCTGTAATGTAGATAGGAAACAAAACATTAGCATTAATGTGGCAGTGTTTTTAATATAATTATTCAAATAGAATATGCACTGTGTTCTTTTCAAGTTACTTTACGTGTAACTTTTGTCAAATAAAATTGGGATATTATTCACATAACAAGAACAACTTTGGACTACCTACCTACCTAATGAAACAACTACTCGTAATTAATCAGAGTGGTCTCCGGCGAAATGCGATGGGGTTATTTTTTCGAGTCCAAAAGAATTCCAACCAGGTAGAGATAATGATCTCTACCTACAATGGTGTAACAAACTATTTTTATATTTGCTGTCTCCTACTAATTGACTATAATTTCTTTTAAAGTAAGTAGGTAGGTCCCCATACATCCATTCAACCTTGACGGTTCATTGTAAAGGCACATAAATACGGTCTTTCAAGTTAATAATTCTGGAAGATCAACATTAGTCTTAATTAAATTTCCGCTCAGGAGAAATATAGCATTTATGATTGCCCAATGAAAATTGAAATTATCTTTTGGGTTTAATCATTACGACCTGCGTAAGATAATAACAGCTTTGTGGTAAGATTAACATTTAAAAAAATATATTTTGCACCTCTGTTACTGCCCTTTTAGTGGTTTATTACCAACTAGTGGCCCGTCCTCACTTCGCTTCGGGACCGTAATTCAGAAATGAACCAATAGATGGCGCTGTGCTAAATTACATCGCGCAAGCGTTTCGTGTTTTCGGTTTACCTATAAGCCTTGTCGTTGTCAATAGAAGTTATCTCTTTATAAATAATATAGATATAGAAGATAGAAGAAGATATAGAGTGTAGGGTGTACACTCATTTTTAGCACTCCTACTTGGTTGCAAGTAGGTCTGAAAAGTTTCCATTCTTCATTATTAAACCGAAACCTAAACTCTTCCGTATGAATACGTTTTTCCTGAAAGCCCAAATGAATACCTATTATGTACAAAATGTCACGTCCTTTTACACAGCTGCGAAGGTAGAAGGATTTATTCTTTTCAAACGGCTTAGGTAGTCTTAGCTCGTGAGATAGGTCTGGCATTTGTTATCCTAAATCAAAAATCACTCAAAGAAGACTCGATTGCAAGGTAGGTAACCAGTAATCTGACACTAAACTAGGAAAAGTATTTCATGCGGACTCCAGCGACAAATGTTACTTGAAATTATTTTCAGCTTCTCTCGTCTATTTCAAATATGTAAATATTATTAGCTATTAGGCTGCTTTGCTTGCAATCACCTGATATGTACTTAATTGCAATTTATAATTAATCTGTTTTGCTAAATAGTAGGGTGGTACGACGATAGCACGACGACCACGGCTATCCTTTAAAATAGGGATATATTTGCAGCGGATACTATTTTCTTATTTTGTACTATTTTGAAAATGATTTTTAGGCAGTTTTTTTATTTGAACTTTCAAAGAAGAAGCCATTAAATTAAAAATCAAAAAAAAAATGTATAGAGACCACATTACGAAGTGGAATTCACGACCGAATCATAATATCTGTCCCTTCCACATGGACAGTGCGTCTCTTTGTTTTAGATTGGACATAGGTAGATATGTTTATATACTCGTTATGGGACGGTTTAGTAGTTGACCCTCAGTAGTTCTTAAGTTTAAATGGTTTAACTGGCAAAACTAGAGTATTTTTATTACGTAAAAATTCATTCGTGATTTAGAAAGAAAACGCGGTTTTTAGATGTTTATAACCAAAAAGATACTCTCAGTAAAAGCACTTCAAAATGTTTCATGTAAATCTCTACTTAATATACCGAAAAAATACCGAAACACATCGGCGACATGCCCTTCTTGTTCACCACTTGCAAGATTAATAGAGGTGGTGCATTTTACGCGTATTTTATGCACCCTTTAAACGCTTCATAGAGCTTGACGAAGCTTTCAAGCACGACACGGAGCACTTTGTAGCTCAATACCGCTACTCGCGCTCGCGAGGAGTGCCGGGCCCCGCGACTAAAGTGCCGTCGCCGCACTCCAGCCAGCCTTCCTTGCGCAAACCGCACTAACAGCAAGATATTGCGCTTAGCAAAAACTACAATGCAATTAACAGTTGGAAAACTAAGAAGCTATGTTCAAATAAGTTTATGGCATGGACTGACTATTTAACCCACTTTGCAGAAAGGTCCATTAAACATATCAACATAGTCAAGGCGACATTGCCAAGACTTGTTCCAGGCGTTCATTAATATTGCACAATATAAGTTCATTATTTAACAATACGGAGTAGGTAGGTTAAGTATTGATGAAAACGAAGGAGGGATTTCAATATTACTGCGGACCACGTAAAACTTATACATGCTCATAAGACTCGTCAGTTTCTAGCATAAAGCTAGATGAGATTGAGTAGCTTAATACTATTAAACTATTAGTAAACATTGTTTTAAGCGCTCACATATCCGTACATTAGTCATAGAGTATTTAATCTATTCATATTTCTTCTATAAAGGATTTCTATTCTAATGGTCACATTATAGTAGATAATAATAGAACATAATGATATCATATCATGCCAAAATTAGTTATGCTGTCAAATTCAGAGTATGCGAAAATGATAGAGGCCTATCTAACCCGAAGAACGCGTTAAAATTTTTTTTTGGTTGTGTCGGGATACAATAAAAAAGTTTTAATGCGTGTGTCTGTCTGCAAGTACAAACTCTTATTGTCATTCATTACTTATACAAGAAATAAAAACCAAAAGAACAGGTGTAGGTATACAATCAGGATTGTTTAGGACGAGAGAAAACCTAGGCATGTATCAATTAAAGCGTGTGACAGAGGGAAATTTAAATGTCCCCTCTCGCACACAAATCCGTGGGGCCGGATAAGCTGATTAGCAAGTTAAAAGGATGGCCCGCAGAATCCGCGGCGAAGTTGGCCGAATTAAAACAATCTCATTATCCGGTAGACGTCAAGAATCCCCGCCTGATGTACAACGTTTGCTTACACCCCTTGTAAAGTTTATTGCCGTTTTTAGACGACTCGTCAAGTCCGGTCGAGTTTCTCGGAAACTCATTAAGATTTTAAAATGCTAATGTATGCTGGAACTGAAATTTTCCACTTCACAGAACTCGATATTATTTCAACACTCAAAAATATTTTTTGCTATCCCTTATCGTATCTTCTCTTTTGAAATACAAAGTCACGAATACATCTAAGACAAAAAGTCAGTGCCAGGCAAATATAATTTTCGTAATGAAGCCATAAAAATATAGGTATTTGCATCACTTTGATAAAGTACTTTAGAAGTACCTAAATATAACAAATTAGACTGAATTGGAATAGTTGGAATATGAAATGAAACGAACGAACAAGAATCGTGAAACAGAGCCGTCGTTCGGTCACGTACAACTTAGCAACTTATTACAGTAGACGTGGCGGGCGACAAACGAGCCAAAGGAAACTTATGAAGGCATATCGAACCAATTTCAAGATGTCTTAAAATCGACGGGATGCCTATTACTTTGACAGAATTCAATTTCGAAGGACATAAACTTCAAAGTAAATAGGTAGGTATTTACTTCAAAGTAAGTATTAACAGAAATTCAACCTGTTTTGGTACTATTGCTATTATTTCGTCTCACGCAATTTTACCTATTGAGGTAAGATTTCGCAACGTCACGATAATTAAAAATATTTTGCTTTATGATGGGTACTATTCGCTAACCTTTATGCTCCAACTTTTTTCTTCACACTATTATTCGTAAAATTTGTTGCACCCGCTTACCGCAACCGGTAAGAACGTTAAAACGTCCCGTTTGAAAATATGAGAACGGCCAGGGTTTAGTGTAATGAAGATTTATTTAAACTATATTTACGAGTAAATTGCTAGTCTCTTAATTTTAGTTTATTCTTCTGGATTCATTTTACGGCGAAAACAACTTTGTTTCAGCTCAGAAATACTTGTCAAGCTACGTATATTGTCCGTACCTTAAAATCATAGTGTGTTGGGCGGTTTGAGTCACTAAAAATATTTACCATACATACACTTGCTTCGGTGGTGCGCCTAAATAAATACGTAGTGAGAAAAATATCTTAGCAAAAAATATGCCCATTGTGAATGTGGGTGATGCGTGTTTGTAATATCTGAGTTTCGCCGGCTCTCTATCTGTGGATTTACGATGTGTACATTGGGATGGAAAGCATCAATAACGAGGAAATATGGTTTGCGTGTTACTCGTGCCTAGGCAGGCGGCAGGAGGCGCGCGCGCGTCGCAGGCGCTGGGCGACGCGTCGCGATGGCCGCGGCCGCCGGCTATTGTAAAACGCAACAAGGGTGTAATTTGGCAACGCGCGGCGATGTTATCTCGTCGCATTTCCCTACAGATACCGCGTTATTTAATGCTGCTTTTTGGCTCGCGTCCTGCGACAAACAAACAACCATTTTTGTATTTGGTTTTGAGTTAATTGAGCCGTACGCCGCCATTCATTCAAATAAAAGAACCCATTGAATCCGAAACCGAAAACCTACATAAAGTTCGAGATAAAAAGTTTCCCCGTTGTATTATGTATGGCTAAGCGGCGAAAACTCGCAACATTTGTTTAGTACTTTACCTAATCAAAACTTAGGTAATGCGGTCTCCGCTTTCGAAGTGTGTTCAAAATATCGTAGAGAAACTTTGTAATAAGAAATCTCAGGGAGTTATTTCTTAAATATTTCAGTGTTTTCAAATAAACTCGTTCACCTGGCGCCTGTTTAAAATGCGAAGGTTTCGCGAGGGCGGACAAAGCGAAGTTGCCGAAGTTGTCGAGCGGCGTGTGCCCTGGGATTCCTGGGACCCGCGACAGTTGACACCGCGGCCGACTTCACCTACCTACACAACGCCCAACAATCACCGAACAAACTTTGCTTACACTTTCTCCGCGCTCTCAGAATAAAACACTACTTCTGAAATATCTGAGTAATACCTACCAGTACGTATATTATGAAGGTTAGGTACCTACTTGAACACGTATGTACTACTGGAAGTATTGTAAGTTATTGCATGAATTTTTAGATGTTGAACTCGTAGACCATTAGTCAACGCGTCATGTCTCCCCCAACATGGACGTTTTGTCAGCTCGTTGTTGTTAGATTCGGCCGCTTTGTTGTCATCGTATTGTTGTTACAATCCGAACATTTTGTTCGTCTCCCCATTGTATAGGCATTATTTAAACATTGCATTGTTGTTATTCAATCAAGACTGATAACAGTACGCGAACGGAAATAGAAATCGTACAATTAGACTGCGATATTTATAATTAGGTACATCAAAATCATGGCTACTTTGATTCTTGCAACTGGCTAGTTGTAAGAAGAAGATACATTGATAATCTCTGTGACATCTATACACATATTATATAGTGTATTTTACTTGATACAATTAACGCCCCGTTGGTCTAGTGGTTTAAGTACCAGGCCTCGGGGTCCCAGGTTCGATTACCGGGTCGAGCAAAAGTATGTTTCGATTATTTTTTCTAACGAAACTCGGGTTTGTGATCACCAGATCACCAATCCGCATTAGGCAAGCGTGGTGATTAAGCCTAATCCCATCATAGTAGCGATGACTTGATTTCCATGACGGAGGGCTTTGCCCTGCAGTGGCACAGTATAAAGTCGAAGTCAAATAGTTTATTGATAATATAGGCTGCACTTATCTTTACTTTATACTACGCAATGTATGTTTCCCTTGCCCAAGGGTTGCGATGGTCAAACAGTAGTCACCTTCATTATAAACACCAAACTTTCCAGATACTGAATCATGTTTCAAAGGTAATCCTGGCTCCAAAGCGACAACTTTGAATGCAAACGGGGGTAACACGCTGAGTTGAGACGAGCACGCAAATAAAAACATTTTAAAATGTTTCATTTCAAATCGGCGGCTCAAGAGGGGATGGGGAGCGCGCAGCCCAGCTCAACCGGAGCCGCGCGCCATTACACTCGCCTCAATTAATTAAAGCGTGACTTTCATTATGTTTCCTAAATTACTCCAGGATAAAGTACCTATACTTCGCGTGTACCGCCTAATCTGCGATGTGTAAGCAAATTATTTTCTTTACAAACCGCAAAACCGCGCATAACACGGCGCCACGAAGTAAAACAATTGTTTCTTCAGTACGTCGCGGCTATTGTACCGAGATGAGTTCAACATTGTGCTCTGATGTCTTAAGGGTGCTTGTTATGTACGCTAGCGCCAACATTTGGTTTTCGTTAGTGTGCTGAAGTAATTTTTTTGATGACCTCGATGGCGCAGTGACCAAGTTTTTCGCCGAAGCCACAGAGTACTTAATAGTACCCAAAGCGCGAAGGTCCTGGGTTCGATTCCCGGTCAAGTCAATTTAGGAAACTACGTTTTCTAAGTTTTCTTGGGTTTCGATGTTAATTATCTTCACCTGGTACTCATAGTACAGGGGTTGCCCTAGTTTGAGACCAGGATATGAGGTTGATTGGTGTAATTGTCTGGTGCATTTAATTTTTAAAATATAATAGTAAATATAATTCATTGAATTACTTATCATTCATTAACCTGATTCCATACCTACTTAGTAGTTTGTTTTATCAGGGTGAAGATTGAACCCACAACCTTTGGCATAATATAAGTGCCTAATGGCTCACCGAGACAATTAAACGAACGAATATTTAAAAAAAAACTTTTTTTCGAAGTTGTCGTGGCAGATTGGGGATAGAAAGTATTTGTAATGTTTAATCTTAGCTATGTTACTCTAGCCACGACTATTATAAGTGCTACAATTTCGAATTTGCTCCTACAGTGCTGAGAAACACAAGATTTATCATCAAAATACCTATTAAAATATTTAGCTTGAGTGAATAAACTACGTTTTTTTGAATAATACGTTTTTTTTGTTGTTGTTGATTTTTATTAACCATGTTAAAGACTGGTTAATAAAAATCAAACGGGGCGCTAGTGAACCGGACAGCACCCTAAATTTATTTCTCATCTATCTTCATCTTACTAACCAGATTATCGGATTTTATTAACAAAAGTCTGTTCGCTTCACCGCAACTTTATGACCTACATCGTTGATAATTCGAAATAGGTAAACATGTACAAAACATAATACACTTCTTAAAATTAATTGGGTAAGCAAGGTTAGCGTGCGTACTTACTTATTATTATTAAGTCTCGCACTTGTTACTTTCTAGCTGTACTAAAAATACCTAGCTCATTATTATTTTCAGCGGACTCATACGTAAGTTTGCAAATGCCCTCAGTAATGTACCAGAAGGTACGTTTGGAGGTGACGCGCCCCGCTGAGTTACCAAGTTCAACTGCTTCGTATTCTGCCCGGCTGCCTCTCACAAAGGGCTCCAAATAGATTGAGAAACACGCGTAGTCAAAGAAATAGGCATATGCTTTGGTTACAAAATCGAGTTAATTCTTTAAATCTCGAGCTAGACCTCTCGCCGGGAATAAATAAAGGCTTTTATCGTTAATTTAGGCATCAGTATTCCTTCGGGATATTATGTAAAGCTTCTGTGTCAACAGAACGTGACGAAAATTATACACTTTAAAATAAACTTACCAACGCTCTCAGAAGATTGAAAACTAATTTAAAATTTCCCCCCTGTCATGATTGCTTAGATATTTTTAGTCGCAATTCACTTCATCAATTTTCAGAGTTCGAGCCTTGAAACTTTTCAGTTTCCTCCTGTCCCTGTAGTTGTTGACTCCAAATTAATTGTGAAAGTCGGTCAACACTAATTAACATTTTACTTTCATAGCTAACATGTTACCATATACAATAAGGTGAAGTGATCACTTTACGATGGAAATATTTATCGCTACAGCAATTTTGAATTAAAAATATGTAAATTAGATCGCAGATTCATATGAAAATCACTTGGCGGTAACAAAAAAAGACGTGTAAAGCTGGAGATAAATGCGTAGAAAAAAATCAAGCACAGTAAGAGTTCTCGCAAAAGTCTTATTTGACTGTTGAATCCTGCTTTACATGAAAAAGAAATGTAGGGCACAATTGGAATATTTTAAGCAAGACTCTTCACATCGACCCAGCAAGGTGAATGTCGCTGACATCTGCAAACTTTTGCCGCTTTTTATTGCTCTTTGTCTTACGAATTAGACCTTAAAAAATACGACAACATTTATACATCTGTAACAAG
The DNA here is from genome assembly GCA_014851415.1 of Cnaphalocrocis medinalis. NCBI lineage: Eukaryota > Metazoa > Arthropoda > Insecta > Lepidoptera > Crambidae > Cnaphalocrocis > Cnaphalocrocis medinalis. The sequence continues at coordinate 10,018,107 of CM026280.1, read as the reverse complement.
TATTGTATCACACATTTTTTTATGTGAAAGGTTGCAGACGAGCAGACAGATCACCTGATGGTAACCGATTACAGCCGCCCAACGTCACTGCAACATCAATAAAGTCACACGTATGCTGCCAATATTTTGACTCCCTTTATCTTTGAGTCTCTGGTACCTTTACTCACTCGGCAAAGGACACGTATAAACTAATAATATTATAAAGGCGAAATCTTGTGTTGCGTTGGACTGCTTAGAATTTGAGCTTTCGTCACGAGTAGTCTTAACTGAATGCATAGAAAACGCTAAACCGCGAGTGTTTTATGATCGTTCTTAACTGCCCACTTTATCAACTCTCATTTGGCATTGGCTAAAAAGTAACCCATTTCATAGGGAGAAAGAAGAATATGTATCTCAATCAAATTTACGCAATGTAGCCCAAGGTAAAAATATATTTCATCAGAAACTTTTTATTTAGAACCAAGCGATACACATCATTAATGTGCGTGTGATTGGAATGTTTTAACTTTAAATAAAAATCTTTTGTAAAAAAAGGTTCGATTAACATTTGGCGCGAATAATATCCGTGAAACCCAAATAGACAAACACGAATAACAGGCGTAATACCTAAAACTTTACATGGTCCTCTTAAAAGGAACAACGCCTTCCCACTTCCACAACTTCGCACAACGCTGAAAGCAAACTACTAAACAATACAATTACAAAGGGCGGATCGATTTTATTATATGATTACAAAGTTATAATAGATAATACTTAGGAACACAGGAATAGTTGGAGAGCGCCCGGCCGCAAGTGAGCATCTTGGTCAGTTATCAGCACAGGCTGATGGGTCAGAACTTGCAAACTAATCTAATTAGCGGGGGCTTACCGGAATTTCCTGGATTCAACTCTGTTGTTATTGTCAAATTGATTAACGATAAACTGACACTCGACCACGCCCGGAGCCCCGGAGCCTGCAGGGAATAACCGGCCGGGGCGGCTGATAAACAAATGAATGGCAATTTTAAATCGAGCAAAAAATATATTACCACGTCAAAAAAGTGCTTTATTGCCTTTGCCCAAAGGTTGTCTGGTAGAAATCTCTAGAAAATTTGTCTTAGTAAAAACAAGTTCAAAAATAAAACGCTTTGTTAAAATATTTGCAAAGGAACAGCGTAAGAGCATATTCCGTTCATCGATGTACAGTATAAAACATGAAACATATGTTCTTGTAGTTAATTGTCTATCCAAACACTAAGGGGATTCACAAGCGTTCAGCATAGGGCTGCTAATGAACACGTTGGTAAGATAAAATAATGGATTTTAATTAACTTGTATCTATGTCACAGCCAAAGCTGATTTAGCCGTTCATTCAAAGGATTAGGCCTTTTACTAAACAGCGCCGATCAACTGTGCCCTGAATTATATTCAGCCATTTGAGAGCTAGCAAACTAATAGAACGATGACGTTTAATAGCCAATTTTAGCTCCACATTCTGCCACCTTACACCTCCCGAAACTGTAAATCATGACGAAAACTTATAATCCACCATAGCCACGAAAAGAAGGTATCACAACCTGCCAACTTCTTTTATTCGCTGTATACTAACATTACTTCTATTTTGTAAATTTACCATTGTATGTACCTACGTTGTATTGTTGTGTGTATGTTAATGTAATGTTTACTGTATGTGTATGTGTGTTTGTTTCTTTGTTTTTTGTTTTTGTGGCCAATAAACGTTATCTATCTATCTATACTCCTAGGGCCGTAGCCTAGGGCAGTCGTCTGGCAACCCTGCGCCGCCGGGGCCGCGCGGGCGCGGGCGCGCTGCTCGGACACGGATTCACATCGTCTGCCGCCGCCCCCTCTAATTGGATTAGTTTGCAAAACTTCACAGCAGCTTCTTTCACCTTCAAACATATCTAAACGGACATCCTTGAGTCTGATATCTGGTCGACCTAAGTCTAGGTTAAATGAAATTACCGTCATGTTTTGCCACGCAATTTTATAAAATAAAATTAGAAATGAAAACATATTTCCAAACTCTTTTTGCAGTCTATATTAATAACCCCCAGCTTAGTTTTTTGTTTCATCACACGAACAAAAGACTAGGTAGTACCTATATGAATATATTCATACAAAAGTTACTTAACTTACTTACTACGCTGGCTCAGCGATGCTAAGTGTGTCTTGACCTCCGGCGTCAATGTTCGCCAATTTGTTCAGTCCTGTGCCAGTTCCAACCAATCATGCACGTTTAGTGCTGGTTGCCCTAAAAGTTATTTAAGATTATTGCTTTTTTACCTACCTGATGTCCACTTTTATTTGCCACAATGGCGTCCAAAATTTATCGTCCGACTGCATTCAACTTTCGATCGACATTTTACTCCTTCCGCCACGTTAGCGAAAAGAGCTTCGCTACATAAATTACATTGTCCTATGTAGATCGGCAGTAACCTCAAGGCTCGCATCGCTATTCAAACGGTCCAAACTTGGGGAATTTGGACAAATACACCAGCGGGTCTGTCAATAGAGATAAAAGGGATGTAAAATTACGAGGACAATAATGCCGGCAGTAAAGCAACTTGCTCGCGACACCAGGATAAACTTTGCCGGGCGAGATTGACCCGGGTGCGCCGTCTGACGGTTATCTTGACAAACTGCCATTCATTATAAACTGCATTTAACTTTTGTCTGCAGGGTAGTGAAATTCTGTAGTATTAAAGATTGGTATTAAACTTTTCATAGAATTTATATTAGTAACTAGTCAACTCTATCGCTCTTTTTAGTTTCAAAACAGCATTTAGATAATGTCCGATTTTGTTTCCTAGCCATACAAGATTACAATTTTCATCAGTACATGTAAGGAATTGTCTTGTCCACTTTCATGCTATTTGATTTAAAGTTAGATAGACATGTTAAAATAATACAGTAAGCCTAACCATTGGAGTCAGTGAGTCTTTTAAAGGGAATTTTAAAAGGTTTAGGATTAGTCTTTCACGTACCGTGAAAAAACGGCTCGTAAAAGGTTTTTCCTCACAAACAAAAATTGTTTTTTAGAACAAAAATTTTTTCTCTTTATCCGTCTGAATTCACGTGAAATAAGCGTGTCATCCGAGCACAGGAAGAGGGGTACAGGGCTAATCTTACAAGTTTCGCCCTTTCATTGCTAAAAACGCCGCTTTATCTTTGCTTCTCTAGATCAAAGGCATTGCTGTAAAGAACAGTCGCCCTAGCTACTTTGTAGGCTTTGGTTTCCCCTGAATAATGCCACTTTTAGCTTTTCTGATCGCGTGCCGGTTTTAAATTACAAGTGGAAATCCGCACAGCACACAAAACAGATCCCACAAAAATTCCTCTCCACTTAACATATTGTCCAGGATTTGTTGAACAATCTTAAGATCCTAATAAACGGCAGAAGGGTAACAAAACGGTGGTAACAAAAGAAATCTGATTTATTAACACAATTACCAAAGATAGGGGCGCCCTCAGCTATTGTCTGATCAAAACACAATTCACCGAATCATAAATAACAGGAACAATAGTCAATAAAATTAGATAGCGATGGTTTTGGGAATTGGCAAGGGAAATAAGATTTTTCGCAAATAGGTACTTACTTACCAGGCTGTCACTTCATCAAAGCGGCTTGAGGATTAAACCACTTAGTGAAATTAGTCGATTGTGATTCGATTTCTACGATAATTGAATATTATGAAAAATATTATTTTAATATTCTGAATAGTATTTGTAAGTGATTTACCTTAAACGATTTCTTTTTCTTCTATTGTCAGCCAATTTAATTTAACTTGGTCCGAAAAGGATGCCAGATTTTTCTTTGTGACTGAGATGTTTCTACTAAATGCGTGAAATGCAATAAATATAGGTACAACTTTAGCCGTTTAGCCTAACTCACATATTTTTAACAACAAAGCTTTTGTATTCACCTTTACCTACTCAATCTGCCGGCAATATAACGTGCCAACTTCGACAAAACACGAGATAAAGGGGAAGTGAATTGTAATGGAAAAATATGTGAACATTCGTGAAGGAAAGTAGATGGAAGTGCGGCCGAATAATGAATGATTTAACCTCGAGAGACTGGCGCGCGAACAGTCGACATCTCGCAGCGCCTCAAACCATTTGAGAGCCTACTTAGGCCATTAACGGTTTTATTTCATATGAAAAAGTGCTTCATGGAGCCGGCGAAGTTAAGTAACTTACACTGTTCTCCATCCATCAATATTGTCTGCACAACAAAGTAGATTTTTCTTACCTACAAGTTTGGGGCAATTTTCACCGCATTATTCAAATTTGTTTTTCAGCTGACAGATAAAATGGTCAATAGTAAAGTGGCGCTTCAATCGCCGGGGCTAAGAATAGTCTTTCATGAGTAGATCGTGTTTCTGATGAAATTTCTACTATGACATCATCGTGGCATCTCATTGCGAAGACCAATTTATTGCTTGGCCTGCCCTCACTTCGCTTCGATACTTAACTTATACAAGTACGAATAGATGGCGTAGAAATGTTTCGCGTTTCCGGTTTACCTATTAGATATTACCTAAGGCTTGATGTCGTACCCGTCATAGGTTCATATGCTAGCCCCTGGATTATTAAGGATATGTAGGGGAAAATGGGGTAACTGAGAACACCTAACTCAAAACCTTTAACCTTCATCTGAAATTAAAAATACCAAGTTGTTCGAATGACATGTAACATCTTGCGTTATACGAGTAACAAATTACCCCTTTCAATTTACCGCTGCAGCACGCGCCCGGCATCTCACTCTGAACTTTGCGGCACTACTGAGAGGCGCTTTATACGTCTGTAAGGCCTGTGTAGTGTTGGCAAGAATTCAGATATCGCACTATTCCCAATTACCCACCGTTCTTAATTTCCCTACTTTCCCCTAAGTAGATACTTATGCCATAAGATCAGCGGCTAGGGCTAACATCGTGAGAAAACAGGGATGTTTTAATTGATGAATTGAAACAATGATTCTGAACGTGTACCAAACTATAATCCGGTCAATTTGGTCTGTTTAAAAATTACCAAGATCAGACTGCAGTCGATTTAATTAACATTAGAATAGTTTGTGATATTTCGGCGCTATTGCAAGCGCCTTGGTATACCTAAGTAGACGGTGTCAAAAATAAGATACATCCCCTCACGAACTATTCTTAAGTCAATTTATTTTCGTTTCCAAACATACTCAATCCTGAATCAAGCGTAACTCGGGCTCAAAATTGACCGCTTAAAAGGCTGCCGGGGACAACAGGCCGAGATGGAACAGGGGAGTACTAGCTGAGCAACTGATGAGGTGCCGCGCCGTGTAGTTCCGGGAAAGCAACGCGGAGGTTGCATCACAGCCACCTCGTGGGTGCCGTAAAAGCCGAGTGAAGGAGAAAGGGTTCGTGTTAAGATCACCGCTGTGTGCACTATCTATCACGGTTGGTATGAATACTGCTTTTCGATATCTGAAGAAAAACTTTATTTATATTCATGGGTATGTCACCGTGAAGTAATTCTAGTCGTTAGTTGATCAATAAGATCAACTTTGGAAGTTGATCAACTTTCGGAAAATAATAAAACCGCTGTCAAAATTAACTTATAACAGTGTTAGGTTTATTTTCGGAACACAAAATTTAACACAGTTTGATAGTTTCCTAATGATCAAATAACGGTTTGTACTATTCTATGATGACATACATATACATCCTTGTTTCAATATGGTACATTAACTATGAAAAGAGAATATCCTCAAAGTTATTGGACTAATTTAAATAATGGAAGTGTAATAAATCTTGGGCCAAGTGATAAAAATGTCGTTAAAAATCCAGGAACTAACATGTTTGTATCTAAAAATAATAGTTCTGATGGTTCGATTTTATTGTACTTATATTACTATAGATACACATTATACTTATCTCGTATTGGGTTGCTAAGCCTGTGATGACTCAGCAACGTAGATAAGTAAGTATTACCTCCCATCCCATTCATGATCGTTATTTGACTTCAGGAGAAATCGTTCAAAGTAGCGCCTATTTTTAGATATCTTATAAATAGCCCGGACGATGAAATCTCGAATTGAAAGCGCACTAAAAATGGAGTTTCTGCTCAACTTTGTTGCGACACTAGCAGATGCACTGCAGTACTTTAATGGATATTTCCATCATTAAATTGGTAAAAGTTTCCGATATGTTCATGGCTGCAGGTGGAGTAGTTCGTCGATGAAAACTGTGATTTATCGTCACTGAAAAGTAATTGATTTGATTGCACTTACATTTCGATACAATTCACTTAACTTCAAATACTACATACCTAACATAAAAAAATACAATACGTAGGGAATAGGTAAGATGCTGAATAGTATGATTACTTACCTACTGCAAATAAACCCTTTAAATAGATTTTTATTTATTTATTTATTTAACATACTTACTTACTCCACTGGCTAGAATAAACCGACATTACCGACCTGTCACATTCAAAAAAAGAGACGCACAGCGAGTGTGACAAGGTGGGAAACTCCGATTCGGTCGCTACGTCCGGTTCGTTTTGGGTCCACAGAGAGAGACCCATCTCAAAACTCTTTGGCCTTTAAAATTCTACATTTTCCTTAATTAATATAAGGTATATTTTACTAGATAGATACCAGAAAACTTTTAAATCCTAGGCGAAAACATCAATTAGTCCACGCAAACAACGTGATAGAAAGGTAGTAAATAATAAAATAAGACTAATCCACATAATTTAGAGAAAAACTGAACCTTATTAAATAGCTGTTCTAGGTGACTATCATTGTTAAGCTCCTTATTCCAGTCTTTGTACCAAGTAACGCAAAAGATACAACAACTTACCTAGTGTCTTACAAAGTTTGTGAAAAGCAGTAAACGTTTTTTCTTGCTTGCACCTTTTTTTTCTCGCAAACTTTGCCAGTTTTTACGTGCACCTGGTTCAGTGCAGCACATTTAATTTAAACGAAGGGAAGACACTAGCAAACTCGGGTGAATATAGTTACATAGGCCATCGATTGGAGTGGCGAACATTTGGAGAGGCCAATCTTCAGCAGTGGGCTACGACAGGCTGATGATGATGATTATTAGTAAGCATACATTGTAGGCATTATCCAACTGCGCAGCTGCATATTTGACTGGTCCTACCAAAAGTAAAGTAAAGCCCATACTGTGCCACTACAGGGCAAAGGCCTCCATCATAGAAATAAAGTCATCGATAATATAATGGAATTAGGCTTAATCACCATACCTAATGCGGATTGGTTATCACATAGTAATCACTACTACACCAACAGAACGTTTAAATTTATTTATGTATTTATTTATAAACTCTAATGTTTTCTTCTGCACTCCGTTTTTAAAAAGTCACAAAATGTATTATAACCTTTTATTCACCTTCTATTCTAGTCGGCCAGCAATAAATTTAATCGAGCTTTCCTTATAACGTTTCCTCAGCCTTCGGTCCCTGTGGACCCTAACAATCAACCGCCATTTTATTATATAGATCTTATTAGGTTTTCCCTATCTACTAGCCAACCCGTTCAATACTTCCATCAGCTTGCCTTATAATGACTTGTTAGAATTGTTATAGACGATAACTTTCTCGATTTTACAACTTTTAAAATAGGCTATACATTATATTTTATTCTACCTACTCGTTTAAAAAGTATACGACTTAGATAGGTTATAAATACCTAGGTAAGTTTTTTCTCTTCATTATTACATTTTAGTTACAAGTTAGGTATTATAAAGATAAAAGATTCATGTCAAGAGTGAGATAATAACTGATTTCATGACTATATGTCATACTTTTTTTCTACAAAACGATGAGTAAAAGCGGATCGACAATTACCTAATTTAAAGTGGGAGTGGTCAATAGCCCACTACTATTACAGCTTGATAATTCAATAAACTATGTCGATGACGTTGATTCTTATTTATTTATTTAATCAATTTGGTTAACCTCTCGGTAAATGTAGAGCAGGACAACCTATATAGGGCCGACGAAGAGAGTGAAAAGCGCAAGATGAAAGTAGCCGAGGGTCGATCAAAGTAACAATCATTCGGAGATGCCGGATCATCATTTATTGAACAATCTCAAGATAGTTGTAAGATTCGTGTGATGAACACTTGTGTTTGTTCAGTGTCTGGGTGTTATATATGTATTTAAGTATTATTTGTGATCCTCTGTTGTCTGATATCTGTAACACAAGTGCATAAGCTACTTAGTACGGAGTCAGGTCAATGTATGAGATGTTGTGTGAATTTATTATTATTTATTATTTGTAAGATCTGAACCAAAAAGTTTTAATGATAAAATTATCAAGCAATGCGAAGAGCATGAGGCATATGGGTCGGCGCGATTGCAACACGCAGTTGCACAGTAATTAAGAAAGGACTGCAAAGTTACATAGTAATGTTTAGTTAAATTATGTGAGAGTGAATAACTGTAGTCAGCAACAAGAATCCGGCAAAAGTAAGGAAGTAACAGCAAGTGGCGCAATGAATTATTCAGAACAGTCTTGCCCCGCTCTTTCTGCGGCTGCAAATACACTGGTCACATTCGGCGCTCCTACTTATTCGTAAGTATAACTGGAAGCCTATAGAAATATTTTGTCAAATTGTGCAGGGAGTACAATCTTAAAGTCAGCAATAAGTATCCCCCTAAAGTAAAGCAGTGTCAACAAGAAGCGGGATGAATTATTTAGAACAGTCAATTGCCAGTCTCTTTCGCCGGGCCAAGTACAACACTGAACACACTCGCCACTCCTCTTAATCGACTCGTATAACTCACAGCCAATAGAAATATTTAGTGAAATTATGAAGGGAATAAATAAAAGTACAGTCAGCAACAAGAATCTGGCCAAAGTAAGGCAGTGACAGCAAGAGGCGGGATGAATTATTCAGGACAGTCAATTGCTATTTCGCCGGCCGCAAATACACCGGCCACATTCGGGCTCTTACTTATAACTCGCAGCATATTTTAATTTGGCGCTGTTAGCGTTTTATTATACTTCCCTATAAAAGTGAAGTGATACTTATTCATTCAAGATAATTTATCCGTGGCATTTTATTAATAGGTACTTAATATTGTACAAGTTTCTACATCAAAGACGTCAATACTTATATCTAGAGACTCATGTTATTACCGCTCATTATTGTTTTTTGCTTGATCTAGATTTAAATAACAAAATGAGTTTAACCCTTAATAAATAAAAATAAAAATGCAGTATGAAAAATTTAATTAATCTATACTAGCAGAGTTATTGAGGGACTAGTTTCACGCGTAAGAGATAATAAAGACTTCACTGTTGTTCAACGTTAGCTTAAATAATAATAATAAAATGTATGAAACATCTCATACATTTATCGGATTCCTACTAATTTTCAAGCTACATACTAACTTACTTAAGCACTAAGTAAAATACCTAAATCCTAGTATTTGTGAGTTTGATCCAAATAATGGACTAAATGATGATAATAATGTAGGTACCTCATATTCTCTAACTCTGTAATCGATGTCTCAACAAGGAAAACGGACAGTTGAACATACATTGCTTACATATTTGTAAACTTACGAATAACATTACAAAATTGACTTCAACAAGTTAATTGGCAACGGAACTGAAAATCACCTTGTTACAAAGTTAGATAGCTATCATCAGAAAAATTGGTAGGTAACAAGATATAAAATTATACGAATGGCAGCAAAGAATGAATCGCCTGTGCCATTGTTGGGGATGAATAATTCAGAGCTCTGGCCGGCCACGGGCGAGCAACTGTGTACAGTGCCTACGTCAGATTCCTATCAAAACTCAACCAACTGTGCCTAGGTGGGCAATTGTTTATTTATGTTACGACAAAGTCGTCTGTTTGTAATGTATTTACAATATCTAGTAACGTAAAGTAACGGATACCCAGAGGCAGTTAAAGTGACAATTTACTTCGTGAAATTTAAATCCCATGGAAGCTTAATTTGTTCAAATGATTTTTTAATTAGGTAGAAATAGTAAATTACCCATCTATTTTGAATCAAAATTCTTTCGTACATAAGTACAACTTACTTACTCTACTGGCTTAGCGATCCGAAACGAGTCTCGGCCTCCGAAACAAGAGAACGCCAGTTTGGTCGATCCCGCCCTACTTGTTGCCAGTCATTGGCTTGAAGTTCTCGTAGATCATTTTCGACAACTTCATACATACGTACAGCAGATATAAAAAATATCACTTACTACCTAAAGACATTTTGGTGTACCTTTTTTAACGGTATAATATATTATTCATTTATGAACATCGGACCTACATAAAATTAGCAACTAGCTCTTCAATTGCTGAAATCAATTTATAATGATTCTCTATTAATTAAGGTTTTCTCCGGATCACGAGCTCCTACCCGGCTGCCCGGGTACCCGGCTGGGCACCGGCAGAACTGCGTTGACGTATTTACTGCTACCATTTTAATTAAATGCTTTCATTGGAGCCAAGGATTAGATAGGGGCTGGTAATTAAAGCCAACCAGGATTAACGACCTTTGTCTAACAAAATTATGATTTATTAAGTTGGACCTTGTAATAATGTCTTAGTAGAAAAGTGTCTAAATAAAAATGGAACTCAAAGTTAAACGTGACAACTAAGTTATTTAAGTGCTTATTTACATAAATCAATCACTAGCCCCCTTTGTATTCAGAGGCTAACAAGTAACTTTAACCTTTATTAGGCATTGAAATAACACAAACCTACCAATTAAGAAGGGTTAAGGGCAGACTCTTATTATAACGAAATTAAATAATTGAATCCGTACCTATCAAGGAGGGTGGGAGCGCCCCAATATCAATATTTAATCGAGGCATAGACGCCACGAGATTGTTTGTCTTGTGCACCACGATTCGTAACAGCTGAAGGGTTTACATTCACTATAGAATCTGGAATAACCTTGTTAACATTTTCATATTCTCCCTTCAGTTCTCCACAAGCGACGGGTGTAGGAGTCTTCCGTCTCGCGTAATGCCGCCATTCCGCAAAGTTGCAGACACCGTAAGCGGCCTTAAATATTAAAAAGATACCTTACCCTGGCGTGCAGCACAGCCTAACTCTCGGCTTAAGGCCTCCACCACCCGTACATACATAAGTACGCTCTGTGCAGTCCACCATTCTAAATCTTATAAGATACGCGCGATCGGGTGCAGTCTTTATTTATTTAATTTTTCAAAACACCATGTCAAATGTTTACCTAATTGAAACGACAACAAACAATACAATACCAATCCACTAATAGGTACGCACGTCTAAACAATGGTGCATGTTTAGAATATCGTATGAGTCTTCATAGAATCTTATTATATACGTAATATCGATAGTAATTATCCTTGCATGGTCCATGAAACGCGATCCGTAAGGGAATATAGTAAGAAATAATTGACAGACGAAAATTCACAGCTACAAGACTCGTTGATTCAAGGAAGTTTCCAACGTAGTCAATTAAAGAGTTATTAATGTCCAATAAAAATACATTGGACCAACAGAGAAAGAAACGAAAACTTTTGCGAGCTCATTAACGTTAGCTCTCCAGTAGCCAAACTGTAATAAGAGTATTATAAAGTAACAAAAAAAAATAAACCAAACCAACTTAGCTCAGATGTATAGTATATGGAGTGGAGTTGTGATGCTAAAAAAAATAGAAGCGGCTTCATAATATCCACGTCCATGTCCGTGATACTTTGAAGACGTTTCTACTTTTTGAGAAGTTTCCAATGAGTCATTCCATGACTTATACGTAAAGGGTTGCTCTTTGACTAATAATAAAGCTTCTCCCAGACTATTTCGGTCTTTGTACCTCTATATGTAGGTGAAATGATAAACCTCGGACTTAACTGCCTGACTGACTGAATGTAGTAAATAAACTAAATCGGCTTTTCCAGCAATCGCGGGCACCTAATTGACTGTTAGTAATTGATGTGTTCCTAGGGTATTATGGTCTGGGGAGGGATGTGAAGTAAGGTTCTTCAACCCGTCCTCATGTCTCCTCCCCACTCTGGCGATGCGGGAGCGTCGCTGGGGTTTAGTCGGTATGCCTCCGGTCCCACCCGGAGGAGAGCCCGACATAACCCGCCTGCCCCCCGGCAGGAGGGTATGCATAAGGAGTCGCAAGACCACGTTGGCCCACTTCGGGTCAGCGGCATTCCCCAGCGTCAACAAAAAAAAAAAAAGGGTATTATGGTCGTCATCATCAGTTTGGTTTTAACAAGTGGTCGGTTACTATGAATTCGTTTTATTTAACCTCCAAGTACTCCTCTTAGTGTGCGTAGATATAGCCAATGTCAATTGTAATTATTGAAAAATAAATGAGTTGTCACTGTTTGCTGTCGAAGTCACAAACAAACACTTAGTATTAATTTAAAGACTTAAAACTGCAACAAACCACACGTTTCTTTCGAGCTGCAGCCACGCCATATAGTCGTCAAATTAAATCAAATCAAAATGTCTTTATTCAGTTTGTAGTATGATTTTAGATCTTATAGCTAAGATTAGCACAACATTACATAAGTACAATATAAATATGTATCCCCCTTAATCTCTCCAACTTTTGCAAATTACCACCAACAGGTCTATTGATTTCCACATGTAGTAATTCGAGTGGTTCGGTAGAATAAGTATTGGAACTGTTTGCAATTTAGACACAGCTTCTTTTCATAATTACCTGCGAATTCAACGTATTTATTTTCTCTTTGACTGAGCTTCTAATTTCTAAGTGCTTAATGAGACCCCTAGCAAGCCCTAGACAGCCTTCAAGTAACGTAACAAGTATAATCTTGATTTATATACGCGTCCAGCTTTCGATTTTTCTTCAGCTTTAGAGATAAGCTTTACGAGTAGATATTAACATTACTCAATTTTAGAATTTTGCTCCTACGTGATTTTGATATTAATGCATGTCATTACATAGAAACGCTTTGAATAGTAGAAAATTAATACCAATGATATCGGCAATATGGCAATAAAGGTAGGTAAATTTGCCTAAACATCTTTTATGGTATTATTATAAATACTCGTCCTAAAAAAATTAATAAAGCGGCTTATTCAAAAATTTCGTCGTGCAAACCAATCCAAACACCCTACAGGCATATAAAGACGTAGGCGGGCCCTTATTTTCCCTGTAAAGACAAATATTGAAAAATCATTATCTACGTTCACTTCTTTTCTTTTTAAGTGAACACGATTTTCTTTAGATAAGTCGTAAAGAAAATAATTTTCGGTTCATCCGCCATATTTCACGGTCTTGTGAGAATACGATGATTTGAATTTTATACAGCACCTATCTTTATATTTTACTAAGCCCTTTCCCGGGCTCTTAAGGAAATATTTTGGACGAAAATAAAATTTCACAATTTCTTTCTATTTATTTATTCAATCTTGACTATCCTTTTGTACATCATAAACTACAATCCACGTAAAAACATATATCTACACATCATTGTTCTCAAAATGTTATATATCAAGTTACAACCTTAGTTTCAGAATGATGGATGAAATGTTTTGATATTGTTATGTAAGTGAAACATTGAATACAAACTATTGAATATTATTCCAGTTTACAAGGTTTTAGCACTACTTGTTGGTCTAACAGAAACAGAAGTCTAAGATTCTCGACATACTTGTAGACAGTGGAAGTCACTTATACAGGCAAAATTCACATTACAGTGTATTCTAAACATAAACGGCACTAAAAACAAAAAATATATAGGAAAGATTCTAATCAAATTCACATGCCATCAATTAACCATTTCTTCTTTGTTATTTTACTTTGTTTTAGGAACAAAAAACTGTGAACAATTTAATTTGGCGATTAAAACAAACATTTGGCACTTGAATCGGGCACGCTACATGATAATTAGCAATATCATTATGTTAATTAATAGTTACAAAGGGTTAACAGGGAAGACTTGATCTGTGGGGTTACCCTCGAAATACAATTTTATGTCTCAGTAATTTGCATAATGAAATAAGTAGCACTAGCTCACTTAGGATAGTATAAGCCTGGGTTATGGCGGTTACCGACGAAGAAAAGCGTAAATAAATATAACACCTTTTTTCAAAAATGTAATAACACTAGTCCGAGAGTAACCCGAGTGCACATTGTAATGTTTTGGCATAATTACCTTTATACAAATCATACCCAATGTCTTATTTTAAATTAAGAAACCATTTTTGCTGCCAATGTAATGTATGTACATACCTATGATTAATTCTGTCATCTGCATGTGGTGAAAAATAAAGTTGTAGAATATGTTCCTTTTTAGTCAAACTATTTTATGAAATTAGCATTATTTGTCAGCAATAATGGTTTATGGGTATGCATTACTACTACACTTATCTCTTTAACGGAAAATCTTTAAACAGTAATAATCACAATGCCGCTACGATCTCGCATAAAAATATTTCTATTTCTATGGTCTTTGATAAGTAACAAAACATTTATTTACAGAGTCGAAATGGGCAACGAATAGTCATTTGCAGCCCAGCTAATCACTCTATTTGTACTTATTTCATAAAAAAATACGCTCGTCCATTATATCACATAACACCTCCTAACTAGCAGCCAACCGCTTCGAACTGAAATTAAAAATACTTATTTATAGATGTTGTAGTATGACTTTCAGTGGAACTCCGTAACAAGCTTGTTGAATTGTAAATACCAAACTTACGATACGACTTAAGACTCTCTAGTCTGGAAAACAATGTACTCTTAATAATTCATTATGTTCAAGAAACCTTTGTTCTTTTTAACTATCACAATGAATACAAGTTTCAAATAGAGCATTATTACTCTCTCTAACAAACTCTTGTAATAAAGTTTCAACTTGCAGAGTACATTATTGTAAATAATAAAAACGTCCCTTCTTGTCAAACGGATAAAAAGAAAACAAGTCTGAAATTTATGAGTTAATAGCGCATACTCACACTAGTGCTACGTCAACAGTGAGTCGTACTCGAAGGGTGTGGGGTCGGCTGCTCTCAAATGTCACCACAGCACCCCTCCGGATATATTGGACACCTCTATTTGGTCCTCGTGCTCTACATTGATAACTGGCACTCGTCTTCTTCTGTACCTTAACCGGAAACTCGCCCATAAAATCAAAGACATTACTATTAAAGTGGATACAATGCCGGTGCCCAGATACTGTGCGTAGCTTGTGCGAGCAGAGTGATAAGGGGAATATTCCGTTTTCTTGTTAGAATTCGTTGAATACTCTTCCGCAGTGCTATTTTCCAGATCGTTTGAATCAGTGCTTAATAGAACGTTCGTTTTAGATTCGATTTTAGATATTTCATCTGCGCTTGTTTTGTTAGCTATATTAATTGGGGTGTTTAGTCTTTTCCCAGATTTATTTTTATGGGGCGTCTCACTTATATCGTTATGATCCGCTTTATCTACATTTTTTGATGGTGAATATACATATGGAGTAATGTCCAAAAATTTGTGGTCAATGCTAAATTGGTCATTCTGTATTTTATTTTGATCTAAAATCTTTGCTGATTCTCTTACTTTTACTGCAATGCTTTCATTAAAGTATTCATTCGGTGAAACTTTATTTTCGTTTCTAGAAGGCATGGAAGTGTCGATCCCGAAAATTTGAGACAGTATGTTATTTTTCTGCTTGATATTTACCATAGCTGACTGGTTTGCCTTAGTAAAAGTATCTCTATATTTGTCGGAGTTCTCATGTTTAGCTTTCTCAGTTTTATTGTTAAGGTACCCATAGTAACGTAATAATTTATTAATCATTTCTGTGCTGTATAGGTTGACGGGTGGAAGACTTTCGCTTATTGTAAATGTTTCTGGGAACGTGCAATTATATTTTGTTACATCAGCTTTAGTTTCAGATGTAGAGTAGTAGCAAGTTTCTCCGTTAGATAATGTCTTATTCCATGTCATCCAATCTTTCAGCCACGTTTCCGAGCTGCAATTTATTTTATTGCCATGTAATCTTAGTGTCTTTAATTGTACTAAATAAAAAAGTAGATCATTCCTTATTTCTGTAAGATTATTCATTCTTAAATCTAAATATTGCAAATGGGAAAAAGCAGCCAACGCCGCTGAATCGGCAAGTAGTTGCCTTGCGAGTCCTGGGCTGGATTGAAGGTGCAGCATTTGCACGCTTTCCGGCGACGACATTGGGAAAGAACCGTCCTTTTCTGGTACCGATAGATTTAGGTAGCAGAGCCTTAGGTCACGCAGCGACAAGGGACCGTCAAAGGTGCTCGAAGAAAATGATTGTATTGGATTATTTGACAAATCCAGCATTTCCAAGGATAATAAGTCATCAAAGACATGATCCTCTATAAATCTTATTTCATTATTTTGCAATAACAATATACGAAGATTGGGTAAATTTTTAAAATCTGGTATCGACAAATTTTTTATCAAATTACTATTCATAGACAAATACTTAAGTTCATCAGGTAATGACTTTGGAACACTAGTGAGAAGGTTTTTATTTAAATTTAAAAATAATAGCATTTCTAGACGACCCAGGGAATCATCTTCAACCGAAACTACTTTATTGTCTGAAAAGTCTAGTGACTGCAGCAATGGGTAACTGTCTAAGTCGCCACAGCGGACAGACGAAATTCGGTTTCCAACCAATGACAAGAAACGTACAGAGTGTGTGAATGCTTCAGGAACTTGGCAAAGACCGGTTCTTGACGCATCGATTTGCTGCAATCTTCGCCCGGTTCCTACCAACAATTGGGTATCCAATTGAGTAATCCCAAGATGCGGGTTGTCAGTCAGCAGTAGTCGAGCCAGATTTGGCAATAATTGCAACGCTCCGGGCGCCAGTTTCCTTAGATTATTATGAGACACATCCAAGTGTTGTAGTAACCAATTGTTGAAATAATTCTCGTGAATGAACTCTATATTATTTCTGCTCAAGTTTAGGTGTTGAAGATTCTTCAGCGGAGTAAACACATTTGCTAATATAGTCAGATTGTTTTCGGATAAATCCAAGGTTTCCAGTTTTGATAAACCACTAAAACTTTCCTCAAATATATTGACGATTCTGTTCTTGCTAAGAATGAGTTTTCTGATATTGATGAATTTGTTAAAGAATCCTTTTTTTATATATTGCAGTTTATTTGAAGATAAGTTGATATCTTGTAAATGTTGAGGCTTTATATTTATATTTATTTTAACAGCATCGCTCTTTCTCAATGTAAGTGAACGAGTGTCCAATAATGGCGAGTCCAAATCTAGAGCACTGTTATTACATTTATTTGGATACTGAACTGTAACATCTGTAAAAGTTTTATTGCTATACGTCTGAAACAACGCTCCCAGCTGTTCATCCTTATTGCAGCACACCACCACACGAATTATTTTCAAGTTTTCTTTGAATGTTAAGTTATAAGAACATCTTTGACACAAAGTTGTGTTATTATTGCACGAACATATTTCAGGGCATGACGAAGCCAAATGAGTTACTTGCCAGGACGATACAATAATTAAAAGTAAACACTGTTTCAGAGATAAAGCCATGTTCGACACTTTTATTTTCCAATCTTAGGCTGGATTAAAAACCAAATGGAATTGCAGTCGACATGACTTGAACGAATTACTGTGATTCACGAGTGCACAATAGTATAGCGTTCCATTCGAATGAAGCATAGTTGTAACTTCACACCAGCACTGACACTTAAGTTGTTGCGGTAGCAGATGTTTCGCTGTCACTCATGCTCGTTTAACAGTCGCCTGAGCTGAATGTAAATGCAGCCGCGCGGGTGTGCACTAGTGCAGGGCGTGCGCGTGCGAGCGTGGCGTGCGGGCGTGCGGTCGTGCGGACGAGCGGACGAGCGGACACGTGAGGTGCACGGCGCGTGTCGCGCGTCGCGAGCAGCAGTCGGTGCGGCGGCGAGAGGCGCGGCCGACGGCACGGCGGGCGCCAACGGGTCTGGCGGCGGACTGTGTGGACCGAGGGCGCGAGCTGCGGCGCCGGCGCCCTGCCGCCGCCGCTATACCCTCAACCTTATTTTTATATAGTCAACTGACTTCCACACCGCCACTATTTATGTCATACTCGGCGCTCCCTAATACGTTATTTCGAGGACGCAAGTATTTGTAAGTGTACGTAATATTTTTCGGTTGCTCTCTAGCAGAGATTGCTCCCTGTTGGGCTCTCCCGGCAGGATAGCATGATTTAAATGATAAGTTATTATTCCTTGAATAGCTCACGGTCTTTATATTACATTATGAAGCTATAGTAAGCAAAACTGTTATGTATGAGCATTTCCATTGTGTTTTTATGAGTTTATAGTCTTTTCGAACTTTGTTGGAAGGTTAAGGAAATAAAGCTTATTTGATGACACAATGCACCCTGGAAATGATAGGAACTCACTTTTTTATGCATACTAAAAAGTTCGTAAACTCTTATTTCGTTTCAATGGCTACTTGCATGTAAGTAGGTCAAGTACCTACTTTTAAATAAATTTAAGAGT
Organism: Cnaphalocrocis medinalis; assembly: GCA_014851415.1. Classification (NCBI taxonomy): domain Eukaryota; kingdom Metazoa; phylum Arthropoda; class Insecta; order Lepidoptera; family Crambidae; genus Cnaphalocrocis; species Cnaphalocrocis medinalis. The sequence goes on along the minus strand of CM026280.1, from coordinate 9,999,619 downwards.
GAATACAAATTGCCTGTGCGAAAATATCGTTAAATGAACAGCACATATTTTGAGGTTAGTTAGTAAATCAAATTACAAAGTATAATTAAATGTAACCGTGCTTAACATTTGCGGATTATTTACACTAGGTACTACTAGCGCGTGACCTAACAGTTGATGTTTAGAATAAATAAAGCATTATAGATTTTTGGAAGAGTTATCGATAAATAGACAGTATCGATAGCCAACACCACTTCAGAGGTGTAGCTACCGTGAGCGTGCCCTGAGTGGACAAAGGCGATGAACTAACGGGCGGCTACGTCCACCTTTATTCTTTATCCAACCCTTTCTTTATACTGTTTCGAACATCTTTACTCAAACGTTCGACTAGCATTTTCATGAATTGCTCCCACAAGGTTTTCCAAAGGGTCTCTTTATTGCGATCCTTAATTTGGGTTATTTGAACTTTTCTTGTCCCTTCCTGAATGTTTTGAGGACGACAATATCGTACCTATATATCAGCCACCTTACGTATGTTACGCGTACTTATTTCATCCTAATGCCGAATTTATGACTTTTTGCGAACGCACATTCTGTATAAAAAGGTCACGGTTTAACAGTATAACGCTGTCACATAGGCTCACAGTAATTACGAACATGATATTGCTCTTAAAATTTGAATTTTTATAAGTATAAAAGCTGATTTAGTAAAAATTCTTCGCCACTAAAATACTCCTCCAAAAAATAATGTGATGTGTTTTGTTTCATGCAGAAGATAGACATATCTTCTACAAAGAATTACCACTAGCTGCCACAAGCTTAGTACAATGTCTATTTATGCAAATGAACAAAAGCATCAGACTGTAGCTTCAATTATTTAATGCAATCAGTTAGCAATCGGCTGCATCTGTTGCGTATTGGTTGAAAGCATTGTCTTGTATGTATAACCAAGATTGGTTAGGGCACAAATTACTTGACTGTCTCAAACGAACACACGTTCGCACACGAAGCCTTGTCTCAGACCATAATATTGGTGGGCATCTAACTTAACATATTACGTATAACGTTTGTGATTCCTGAGTCTGATATTACGTGCTTAAGCTAACTAGTGCGGAATCAGGTAATTATTACCTATGAGAATTTGCTTAAAAAATAATTTATTTTTATCTTTAGATTCTCTTAGTGATTGGCCCAGAAATCATACAGGGTTTTTTTTTGGGTTTTCTCATTAGAAAAATGATGCCCTAAATTCAAATTCACAGCCTTCGGTTATGAGGCATGGTCTCTCCTAAATGCGTCATCTGGCGAGTCAGTTAATTAGTGCTTACGCTGAGGTAGAGTTTGCATTAATAACTCTAAATTATTAACGGAGCTATTAAAGGAAACAATAAAAATAAAGTAAAGTAATGAACTAACCGAGTCGTATGGGCTGTCGCAGCCTGGACGTCCGTGTCGATTGTGGCAGAACTCCAAAACATTCGACTTATGCTCGTCAAATTGTCTTATGCCTTTACTAGTCTACATGTATAGACATGAGAAAATATTAAGGTCTCCACAAGCTCCAAGATTGGATTCATAACATCGTTCTTTACAACATGTGCTAAAGATTCTTGGAAAAAGAAATTTGTAGAAAAAAGAAAGTATTGTAATTTATGCGAAACCTTCAACAAATCTTCTTTAATACTATTCGCAGCGGAGAGTATTAAGATATAATTCATGGAGTAGCGTGGTGAATATATCTTTCGTATATTAGGTTATTGCATCGAGAGCATTCCCCATCCATTTGAAGGAGCACCTTTCCCAAATACATTTATTAAAGTGACCCTCAGCTTAGAGACCGCAAGATAAATCATAGTCAGGAAATGGCGGGTTTCGCGGTAAACCGAATAAAAAGGAAAACCTTTACATAAGTAGCCGTCCTCCTAACAAGATGGCAGATTCCTGGAAACCATGAATCTATCAACCTGGAAATTTGCTTAAATCCGGACGAAGTTCCGCAACAAAACTCATTAGAAATTGTGTAACTCATTAACTGGAGGGATTCAACCTTTTTAAAAACAAATACTAAATGTTGTTAAAAACCGACTGTATTTGTTACTTTTAATTCAAATTAAAACCGTAAACCTGCACTTGAATAACATAGGCAGTTTTAGTAATCTTATTTTTAAAGAAGTGTCACCTACATTATGTTGGAGTTATATCGTAGACAAAATCACATAAATTATCCTGTTGTGGTGTGAGACTAAGGTTTTCCCTTGTAAGGAAACCAAGAACAACGAAGTTACCACAAACACCCAGACTCAATACAAATATGTATTTCATTAACAGACATTTGTGTTCATGCGGAAATCGAACCCGAGACCCTTGCGTTTCAACCGGCGCTCCACTGCGCTAAACAGGTGTGTCGCCAATACATAAATAAAAGAAATTGGAATTACTATCTTTATGTACCTACAAATAAGTATAGATATATGAGAATATTGCTAAAATTGCCTCTAAACTACCAAATGAAACGGCCTAGAGGCTGTATTCAAGTAATATTTTAGTCCGTCAAACAGTTTAGCTAGCCCTAGTCAGACGGCAGTGATTAAGTAGCAAAATAGACGCGGAACAAACCGAAGCATTGCGCCATTAGCGAGCAGTAACAGTAAACTGCTCCGGGAACTAAAAGTGCACCTTAGCCGAACAAAATCGCTGTCATTAGGGTAACGAGGGCGGCCGCTGACGCAGCGAGTGGCCGTGCTCGCTCTAGACCTAATGAACCGGGCACACTGGTATCCCCTTGGCAGTCGCCGCAGGTCTGCCTTGGCCATACATTGTAACGGTTAAACGCAGTATATAGATGCACAGAAAAAAAAACGTTTTGAGGAATATCGATACCTAGTAACGGAAACGTAAGTGAAGGAAGAACGCAAGTCGTCCTAACTGGAGCAAGGCTTTTACTTTTAACCGTGATACTTACCGTGTGATATCACGGCCCAGAAGACTGGCGTGAAGCAGCGCCTGCGCTGTGTTTCGTCGAATGAGTGAGGGTATCGGAGGCCCAAGTTGGAAAGGGGGTTAAGGTTGGCTACGCACTGTGATTCTACTAGTGTTGCAGGTGTCTATGGGCGGCGGCAACCGCTTACCGTCATGTAATCCATCTGCTCGTCTGTTACCTATCACATAAAGAAATGGAAAACATGCAATTCTACTGCAACCCTCCTCCCTTTCCTCATCTACCTGTAACTTACTGTTGGCCCTTGGGATTACATGTTTAGCCTCTGGCTATATTAAATAGTGTGGCCCTACATTGTTACGGTTTAGCGCTTACCTAGCCACTAGGCAATTTAGCAAATTGCACCAATTCACCGTCACTCAAGAAATTTCAACCAATTACAGAATGAGAAAAATCCTTGTTACTCGTTTAGCTTTGAGTGGAAATTTTTACTCTTCTTTGTGAAGGATAATAACTCCATTAGGTCGTCAAATTAAAATATAATTTACTTTGACGTTTATATTAACTTATTAGGTACTCACTAATTTATTTGATCTTCTACTACCTAAATATAATAAAAAAAAATCGTTGAAAGAGTTAATTAGCATGCATCACCTCTATTTTTTTTAGAATTTTATACCCCGTAGTTATAAAAATAGAGGGGGGGGGACATACTTTTTACGACTTTGAGAGCTGATATCTCAAAAACCGTTCACTTTAAGAAAAATGTTTTTTAGAAAACTTTATATCATTTTAAAAGACCTTTCCATTGATACCCCACACGGGTATGTACATCGAAAAAAAAAAATTTCATCCCTCAGTTACATGTATGGGGGGCCCCACCCCCAATTCTTTTTTTTACTATTTAGTGTCATATTTTTGTAGCGGTTCATACAACACATATTCCCATCAAATTTCATCACTGTAGTACTTATAGTTTCCGAGTAAATCGGCTGTGACAGACGGACAGACGGACAGACGGACAGACGGACATGACGAAACTATAAGGGTTCCGTTTTTGCCATTTTGGCTACGGAACCCTAAAAAAAACATGTATAATAGGGATATTTGGGAGTTATACAATAGAATTATGTACGAGTAGCATACGTACATACTTCAATTTTATCTTGTACTTCTTTTACGAGGAACTTAGCACTGTCTCATATTCCACCTACTTTACACAGAAAATGTAGAAGTTCTACGCTTTCATTCGGCAGTAACGCCAATAACATTTATGCAGAACGATCTTCTTCTTTTACTTTCCGCATGGGCTTCTCCACAATCGGACGCCAGATGTTCCCAATTCGCTTGTGAAGGATGAAGTCTGTCGGTTTTCACTTCAACCAGCCAAGTTCCTGTAGGAAACCTACAAGCTGCCGGGCACACTACCTGGGGAACCCGGGCATCTAGCCACTCCTCTGACAGTAGTCAAAGGCAGATAGACCATTAGGTCTACTGTCAACTACTCGTAACAAAGAAAATATTGAAGCTCTTTTAAAACTTTAAAATTATTAACTATCTTTGAAGTAAATACCCGACCAGAACATGATTATACAAATAATGACCTATCCTTCTTAAGTTTTAAAGGACCATATGTGATATATTCGCTGGTCACACAAAAGGATTTGGTATACCCGGAACAAAGACCGTAAATTACGATTATGTGTCTGTCAGGGCCGCATCAGACATAATTAGTCGTCAAACGTAACGTAATCCTGCGTAATCGCAGGACGAAGCGCCACAAATCTAGCGACTAAATCAGTTTACGCATTGTTAATCGCGCTGTCCGGCGCGGAGCGAGCCGTGGGAACCGTAATAAGGGTCGTGGCGTAAAACTTTATTACTCGTTCCACCTCGGCCCATGAGGCGCGATTCGAAATGACGCCCATTCTCATTAACCTCGCTGCGGTTGCCTCTCCACTCTGTAACAACACCCGCAGTTTTTATTCCGCAAACGATAACACGCAATCGCTGTCTTAATTGCGCTGGGTTGAGTTCGTTTTACCGCTGGTGTTTGTGTTACGTTTATCTATTAATTCAACAGGCGGCGAACTTATTATAACATCTCTTTTAACTTGAAAGGATTCGAAATTTCTTTTAGCACGCGAAAAAAGGAACTGGCGGCGCTGTGCTTTTTCTAATTAGTACTCCTGGGCAGTTTCAGTGTGGGAGTGAGAATTGAAGAGCCATTGTTTCGGTTTGCGTGCTTTATCTGAGACTCTTTTGTCGCTTCCCTGTTATTGGCAATTGAAAAACTTTGAATATTGCATTTATTTGCTCAGTGATCTAGGTATTTCTAATAGTCTTACGCTGTAAAATTTAATTGCAAAAATTGTCTTGATGTATTTTTATTAGGGTTCCGAAGCCAAATGGCAAAAAACGGAACTCTTATAAATTCGTTTAGTCAGTCTGTCTGTCCATAGTGTCCATCCGTATGTCACAGACACTTTTTTCCGAAACAATCTGATCCAATTCAAAACTACATACTTATTATGCTGCTGAAACTTGGAAGATGTATGTAAAGTGAATTAAATTAAGATTATCATACTCGTACCTACATAAGTAGAAAAGCACTTGGCCCCTTTTTGTAACCAATTTAATATATTACCTATTGAAACTATAGGTCTCCGCCTACCCGTCTGTCCATTTCGTATTGCAATAAACTGTCAATCGGAACTCCAGAGACGGTCACCGGGCCGCACACTTGAAGGTCGACACTTTAATCAATCACAGCAGGGTTGATTCAAAATGCACGCACACGCCTACTTGAAATATGAGAGCCCGCCCTGGGGAACTAATGTTTTATATTCTGTCGTTGTATTGACAGTCGTGACTTATTGCCCGACAGATTGCGCGCCTCGACTACAACTAAAAATATACCAAAATTATTGCGCGGCATATCTTGGTTTTAAGACGAGGATTTCCTTGACATAGAGGCTAAAGTCCGACGGGATGCCGGTTTGGCACGGATAAATGCATGTTGGTCGCTTTGTAAATCATGACTGCGTTGTGCGCTGAAACAGCAGTGATGTAGGATCTAGGCCAAGAGCTTACTCACACGAATCTCTGTAGAGCATCTACATCAGCAGCCATTACGTCAAGCTTCACACTGCAGCAGCCGCTTCAACTTTTACTACACGTATTCAAGATTTTTTCATATTTGTAATTAATTTTACTGAGTGCTAATTTTAATTTCAATGTGTTACCTCTACTTGGCTTAAATTTAGGTATTTTTAAGGACAGCAAAACATCGTCATGTTGTTGCTCAATCTATTTTTTGAACTTACAATACTTAATTTCGGTGAATGACACATCAAAATACGTTATGCTTAAAAGGTGAGCTTGTAAGTGGGTCCCTAAAATATCCTGCCTGAATAATATTAAGGTTCAAGTAATTATGAATAATTATCGCAACCTTTCACAAATGAGTCATGCTTAAAACGGTATTCTAAAAAGGAAAATGTGTATGTCACACTTTTCATTATGAGAGCTCAACTAGCGCTAGGCGCTGCGACACTATTAAAGGCGTCGTAAAAAGCGCCGCACCACTTTCTTTCTCTTTATATTTTTTACGGCGCTCGGGATGCCACCTACATCATAAAAAGTGAAATATTGTGTCTCGAAGCGGATGCCTCCGCCCTTTATGAGATTAGATTGAACTGAAATCCGATAGAAAAACGAAAGTTACGTATCACGGCGTAGGTACCTTGCTCGATCCGGCAAAGTTGCGGATTAGAGAATCACGCACGATACAAGAAATATTGCTCAGCTTCCTGTCGGTAAGCAATATTTCTACTTAAGTGTCTGGACGGAGATTAGTTTTTTGGCCCGAAGTTGTAACAAATCATGCTAGCTTACTTACCTACGAAACAGAAATGATTCACAAAGTACGAAGATGTGAGAATCATTGGCAGCCAATAAGTCAGCATTATTCCAAACAATGATTCGAAATGCAAAAAAATACAAGCCAATTTTACTGAGTATATAGAGCTATTTCTACACTACAGTAGGTAGGGACCTACATATTATTATCGCCTTCCAAAACAGTGAAATAGATGAAGGTTCCCAAGGAATGGGATAATGAGAGCAAACGAGAAAAGAAAAAGCTTCCTTTCCGTCCATTTTTCTCTACTACTTCCACCTAATAGAAATGATGCAGTATTCGGCAAACTAACTTCATAATCTTAACGAATCTACCTACATTCACATTGATATGTATATAGGTATCCATACTAATACTAATATTATAAATGCGAAAGTAACTCTGTCTGTCTGTCTGTCTGTCTGTCTGTTACTCTTTCACGCCAAAACTACTCAACGGATTTAAATGAAATTTGGTATACAGATAATCTAGACCCTGAGAAAGAACATAGGCTACTTTTTATTGCGAAAAGGGGGTTGTAAGGGGTTGAAAGGGGGGTAAAAAGTTACTTTTCCACGCGGACGAAGTCGCGGGCGGCCGCTAGTATTAAATAAAACAATTGGTACTACATTGTTGGAGTGCTGTAAAATATTTAAAAAAAGGTACATTAATAACTAGATAGTATAAAATTATGGAAGGAGTATCGTTACCTTCTACAAATAAAATTCAGCAATAAAACCTACTTCACTGGGTTTGAATAAGAACCCCCATATTATCTTCAAAACATATTTCACAAATTACACCAAACTCATAGCTGAAATCTAATGGTGTGAAAACTGATACCTACTATCGCCTCATCCGTGCCGTTTGAATAACCGACTGAGTTTGCATAAAGACTAGGCACTTATCTGAAAACGAAAATATGGGATCACAGTCTAAAACTTTCACCTAAGTAATAACAGTTAAGATAACAAAGGGCATAAAAAGTATTACAGTAGTTCTCTATTTCTTCTTTTTACTGTTTAGGGCGGTGTTATACTTACAAGGGTTCGCAGTTGGTACATTTTCTTTGAGGCGCCGAATTCGTCCAATAGGTCGGTCAGTTATGTTGCTAATAGCCGGGTAAGTGTAAAGTACCTTTCCAACTACTGACCAAGTTTGCCCAGTTTCGGTAATACACATTTACAACAACAAAACTCAACATTTATAAATGTTACAAGTTAGATTGTAACTACTCATAACACACACAAACTTAATTATATCAATTGTAGACTGTAAATAATGTATGTCTTTACATATACCTTTTTAAGTATTCCAGAAATTGGTATTATGATAATGTTGGTATTATTGGTATTATGAAGTTGCCTGTTGAATTAAAAAGGTTGACTATGCTGTATTTAAAAAGCCAATTTCAGATAAAAGCAGTGTAGAACATTTCAATCAACCTGCTGTTTTATAAGCAACGAAGATTTGTAGAACCCCGAGAATCCCGTAGATAAATAACGAATCCTCACTATAGACCCTTTCACATAGTTCGGATCCCTAAAACCTCAACAAAATTCACGATCCATTGCACTTCACAGTTCATTGGAAACAGATTATCTCGCTATTAGTTTGCCTGATAGTTTTTTACGTCTATTTTATAACGGTTAGCGAGTTGACATCGAAGTAGAGTTAAAAGAATGCAGCTTACATTTATTCAAACGGCACTCACTGGAATACTGGAATAACAACGACTTTTATGAAGTAAATAGGTAAGTCTGAACTCATTTTCTATTTGCTTATATGAAATAGTTTTGCCTTACCCGTTCCATCTATAGTCGGGCCGTTGTATCATGCCCGATTTGACAATACCTTTTTTTAATTTTGCACTTATCCTTGTTATGAGGAACACATTTCGCGAATCGTAAAGAACTTTATGATTTAAAAGTAGTTCTTTATAATATATCCACTGTAATAAAATAATTAAAAAGAGAAAAATTACAAACACAGACATTTCTCGAAACAAGATAAATAACAGGTTGACATTGACCGATTCGAGCTATTCAGTACGCGAGTCGTGTGGCGAGTGATTTCGGACTAACAGTATTTCCTATCATAGACAAAAAAACCGGCCAAGTGCGAGTCGGGCTCGCGCACAAAGGGTTCCGTAGCAGCAAATATAAGATTTTTAAAGGTGTACAATACTGTAGTATATTTTTTTATCTATCTTATAAGGTTCAGCCATCGTTTTCAGTGTAAGCACAATAACTTAACCAAAATTACAGTTAAATCAACCTATCTCAAAAACTATAAGAGATACTTTGATCAAACCAAAAATCGTTGAAAGAGTTAATTAGCATGCATCACCTCTATTTTTTTTAGAATTTTATACCCCGTAGTTATAAAAATAGAGGGGGGGGGACATACTTTTTACGACTTTGAGAGCTGATATCTCAAAAACCGTTCACTTTCAGAAAAAAGTTTCTTAGAAAACTTTATATCATTTTAAAAGACCTTTCCATTGATACCCCACACGGGTATGTACATCGAAAAAAAAAATTTCATCCCTCAGTTACATGTATGGGGGGCCCCACCCCCAATTCTTTTTTTTACTATTTAGTGTCATATTTTTGTAGCGGTTCATACAACACATATTCCCATCAAATTTCATCACTGTAGTACTTATAGTTTCCGAGTAAATCGGCTGTGACAGACGGACAGACGGACAGACGGACATGACGAAACTATAAGGGTTCCGTTTTTGCCATTTTGGCTACGGAACCCTAAAAAGTACAAAGATTGACGAGAGCGCCATCTGTTTATGCTTTTAAAAACTAACTGACATAGAAAAACGTGGGAGGCACGCTTTATTTATCCATTATCGGGATATCGCTTGTAAAAGCCATAAATACGGGGTGATTTCTAACGTCACCCAGTACACAGAGCTAAGCTATTATATGACGCGTGGGAGGGAAGGGATCAGGCCACATGTTGGTGCTCTTAGTTGAACAAACACACCGAAATTCATTGCTTTTGCGACAATGTCGGCGTCGTAAGCTCCGACTTGACGGAGGATAAGTTTTTTTTTCTAATTTTGTAAGTTATATCATAATAGTGTATTGAATGTTGGAAGGAATTCTTATGTCTCGCAACTTCGCGTAACTTTTAATTGTAGACTTTATCGGTGCAGTACAAATAGTACACAGATACATGCATACAGGTGCATATGATTACGATTTTTTTGGCTTTAAAAGCATATTTGACACATTGAGTAAAAAAGGCAAAAATTATCAGCTCTAATCCTGACTAGGGTACGCCCTCGTACTACAGTGCCTTGCTACCACTACATTGTCTACAATTTTCCCATGGTGCACTGCAAGTTTATTTTTTAAATTACATTTTAATCATTTCTAAATCTAAGAAAATAACGATAATAACATACCTACCCGTAGTAGCGAACATACCGAGTCTGCGTGGCTTGCTCACTGGTTTCCTCGCCTCGTAGAAGCGTAGCACTACGCAAATCGTAGCCGTATCCGTAGCAATGTGTAACAGCGTCCATCGTAGGCGCATTTGCTACGAACTGCTAGCAAAAAGTGTACTCGTTTTTGTAGTATAATGTTAATTTTATATTATGTATAGCTGGATGCACGAAAGTATAGCGATGACCGTTATTTTGCGCACTTGTAAAAAAGAAGACTTTCTATCAAAATTGGTTTCTGCGCACTCAAGGTCATAACTACACTTTCTTGCCTCGGACTATACTACTATGACTACATATATAGACTTGTTCTTGACTTTACAATGGACTCTAGTGTTAAAAAGAAATCTGCATTAGAATGCCTATCATATACACGTCCAACTCCTATGAATCATGAAACACAACCAATTTGTCATGAAATACAACCATTTCATGAAATAGAGGGCTAAATCACCGAGTGAGAAGCTTTGACAAGCAAGGATACACTTCGTCACACAAAGGGGTTCACTGGCACATAGAAACAACGTTGAACATTGAAACACGGGCAAACTATGCAAAACCGATTCATTGTTTAGATTGGAACATCTGGATCTAGGACGGCAGTTTCCGATAGGTGTTGTTATCTTAGCACTTTCTGTGCTGGATCTAGGTTTAGATATTAGGTATTTGTATTTTTAGGTTATCTCTTAAATCTTGCAATTAGTACCTAGGTACACTTTTTATACCACTATTTTCTAATTACAACCGTGGGAGAGCCACGCTTCGGCATGAATGGGCTCGACCGGAGTGATACCACGGCCTCACAGAAGACCGGCGTGAAGTAGCGCTTACGCTGTGTTTCGTCGAGTGAGTGAGGGTACCGGAGACCCTATTGGGGGGCGCTGTTGTCTTCATGTTACCAATTTATCGTCATATTTATTATTATAAAATGGGAAATTTCATAGAAACTGGCACCTGTTCGTAAGCTGGCAGCTCAATTCTGCTTGCCGTATTTAAAAAAGGTGAAAAAAGGAACTAAAAGCACAGAAAGTTCTGATATTTAAGGGGCTACAATTACCAAACTATTTTACAGCCAACCATTTTACACTAATTGTGGCGACAATATGAGATTTTTAAAAAAGTAAAACTTTACAGACATTAAAAGTGGCCGTTTTTGGCAATAATTAACATTATTGTTACTTTTCGCGTGTTAAACATATTGTACTTAGTGCATGTTGAAAAATCCAATTTACTTGCATCTGACTGTAATGTTTTACTTTCTTAAAAAATATCATATTGTCGCCATAATCAGTGTAAATTGGTTGGCGGCGGTAGTTTGAGACACAGGTCCCTCCACCAGCCCAAAGCCCTTCCTACCGTCTCAGCATACGGACCGAATCTTGGAAGACGCTCACCAGGTACTTGCTAAGGGCTGTTTCCCCGGCGCGTTTCTTCACTCCCTACAAAGTCTATGTCTTTGGCCCATCTCAATGTCACTTCTCCCCAAATGGGGCGTGAAACACCAGAGCACAAGCGACTCGGCGGCGGCGGCGGCGGCGGTAGTTTCGTCGATATAGCCCCCTTAAACGAACCCCTAACCTGTGACAAGTTTTCATGGGAGAGTGGCGCAGTGCTGCCCCCCCCCCCCTCCCCCCTGGAGCCGCGACGGCTGCATCTTGAAAGTATCTGGTCCGGTGCACGCCAGGCCGCATGTCCGCGCTCTGATTCATGTCCATTCAACAGTTCAGCGATCTCGGCAGCTCAAACGGTGGATGCAAATAAAACGAAAATGTTTTCAACGAAATTGATTTCAGTGCATTTCTGAATTCTATTTCCAACCTTATTGATTAGGTGTAAGAGTAATAACTGAATTACGAAAGTAGTAAAAAAAGTAAAGTATCAGCCTATATACTGTCCCATTGCAGGGCAAAGGCCTCCATCATAGAAATCAAGTTATCGCTACTATGATGGGATTAGGCTTAATCACCACGCTTGCCTAATGCGGATTGGTGATCACAAACCCGAGCTATGTTCGAAAAATTCGGAATATACTTTTGCTCGACCCGGGAATCGAACCCGGGACCCCGAGATTATGGCCCGGTACTTAAACCACTAGACCAACAGGGCATTAACATCAGAAAATTTACTTTTTAATATCTTTGTTTTTCCCTTCCATAATACTTATTGTGGTCGCCCGGCTCTACCACAGTAGCGACGACGAATGGCAGGATGGCGCATTTTGGTAGTGACCCAGCCTCATACACCAAAGGTCGTGGGCTCGATCCCCGCCCTGGACAAACATTCGTGCGATGAACCCTTGTGTTTGTTCAGTGTCTGGGTGTAATATAATATGTATTTAAGTAGGTATTACGAGTATATGTATTTTGGTTCTAGGTATCTATTGTCTGATAATCATATATGAAATGTTTCGAGATTTTTTTATTTTATAGCGTCTATTTTACTTCAATAATACAGCTGGCGCCCAACGTGGCCTTGAAAGTTCTATACTAATTAAATACTAATTATTCTATAGTTCAAATACAAGTTCTTTAGGTAAACTAAAAAACAAAACGCTTGCGCGTTGTAATCGATGCCCAAGGGCACAAAGTGAAACTAATGCTTCAGAAGTAAGTGAAACCGAGCCACTAATTGTATAATTAATGACATATTCATTTATATTTAGAAGCTAGACGAAATATTAAATCTAACATTGAAACCACTTCCATTTTAATTACCATTTAATAATTACTTACCTAACCTGCGTAAGTCTAAACAATAAATTTAATTTAATTAAAAACAAAACGATAATTTACTTCCATTTAAAGACTTTCATGAAACACAATTGGAATTACGCCTAATTTACGAGGAAATTTTATTTAAGCCCAAAATAAAATTAAAATTACATGCAAGAAAGCGCCTGAAGGCGCCGACTAAGAGGCCGCGATTCCGGCATTTGGGGAGTATGTTCCAAGTGATAGGACTTGGCGGAAATAAACGCGTACTATGAAAACACTAAGTAAATGAATACTCTTGATCTAAAATAACCCTAATCCTTTCGACAGGAAACTTCTGCAGAATTTAAACACACCAAGATTAGACGGTTTAATAAATGTACCTACGTTTTACCACGTCTTACATTGTATTTTTTTAACTGACATCTAGAGAGAGATTAATCTAACTAATCCGTCTCGGTCTTGTAACAATTTTTAGAAAACTTTTGTATTTCACGGATATTGTGATGTGTTACACGACAGAAGACTGTTAGAATACCTATAGTTTATTAGAAAAGTTATAGTTTTTTTACTTTCCCTGCAGGGCAAAAGGGTTTTTTTCCTTCTAGTGTAGCTGATACCCATAGGCGGAGGTGTTCGCTTACCATCATATGACTCGCTTGCTCGTTTGCCTTCCTAACGTATAAAAAACAAACGGGGTGAGCTAAATAAAACCGTTTAAAAAAAGGGCCCAATGGTTTTTCCCACTCTATATGTATACGCATTTTAGAAGTACAATTAAAAATTTTACAAACATTACATTTAAAGAAATGCAACTTCGTTGTATTGTAGCGACAACTTGGTCCTCACTTAACACACCTACGTGTACGAGTATCAACATCATCATCGAGTATCTACATTAGCAAGCAAAAGTGACTTTCAAATATTATTACCGATACGCTAAACCTAGCTAGGTAAAAATATTTATGTTGTTTTGTTTTGTCCTATTTTTTGATATTTTTTTGCTCTGTATCTGTTGTTTTGTGCATGTCTACTCTTATATATTATTATAATCTTATGGCGTCACTAAAGGTCCAGCCTGAAAACCAGCGCTGCAGCAGCTGCTGTAGCATCATGCTGAGGCTGAACCTTGTCGGCCGCAACTTTTGTTTCCCTTGTTTTGTCTTTTTGTCTGTGTATATGTTGTGGTCAATAAATGTTTTCTTACTCTTACTCTTACTAAACCAAAGTTACGTTTCCATCGAGTTCGCTGAACGTCGCTAGTCGTCGAATGTTCGCCTCCTCTCTTACCGCCCTCGCTCGCATCTTGGGACGAGTATCGTAACGTCGGCGACGACGCGCGGCGGCACATCTGCGCCTTGGCCCGTTCATTTGAAGCTAGAGCGACTACGAAATACTCCATTAGAGCGCAGCTGTCGTGCGAATTCGTAATTGGCAGGCCCTATAAATATTTTAACCATGCTACCCTATGTTTACCTAATTTGAACCATTGCTAGATTCAAATCGTGACTCAATTAGCCTAGATTCGATTCAAAAATATCCACAACATAAGGCGATGACTAAGTAAATAAGCAAAAAAAAAACAAGAAATCACACAATCGCTATACCTATTTCGATGGGAGGCACCTTAGTAGGCAAATCATTTTTTAAACAACTACCTAATTGATTAGTAAATTTTCAGTTTTTAACTACCTCTACATGCGATACAACTTTACGTCCAATAATTGCTTAGATTTTCGAAACCAGAGTAAAAAATCAATTATACCGATTCCCTGAGTAAACATTGCCACCAATATATTGTGTATTGGCCAGTAATAATAAACATAATGAAAGCCTTTATTATTCTAGGGAAAACATTGTGATACGATGGGCCCATAAATAATTTCTCCGTGGCACTGTCACAAACGAAAACATTGCGCATTAAGTTCCACCATTGAAGTGAATATACCGAGAAGTTATATTAATTAAATCTCTTAAATCAAAACAACATTACTTTGTAGTCTCCAGCGGTTCACTTTAAATTTAATTGCGGGGGAACGAGAAGCGGAAATAAATTGCCCAAGGAAATTTGAAGCGGCAAAGATTCCAACCCGATCTCTAGTTTAGAAACCAGTGAATGTAGTTAAGAGAATAACCTTCGGCGGTTTTTCTACCGAAATAAATTTATTAGCAAAATTGTAGAACTTATTAAAATTATTAGTTAAACTTAATTGTAATTTTATTTCTCAGAATTCGCGAGCTGTTAACACTAGGTAGATAAGAGCCCACAGTAAATAAGCCCAAAGTAAAATTGTTAGTAGCCGTAATTTCATTTAAACTATCGTGAACTAAATAAGTAGAGCTAGAGCACTATTGCACTCTTTACAATAATGTAAACAAGCACGTAAAATACCAAGAATTCTCCAACATAGTTAGGTATACTAGACTATAGATACTCTTTATTGTACAAAAGATTACATACAGAACTAATGCTATAGTAAATACTATTTCGGCGGTCTTATCGCTAATATGGATCACTCCATCATCTAACTTAATTCAAAGGTTTGATTGTAACCAAATGCCTACGTACTGCAATTTCAGTAAAACGACAGACGAATTTAATAAATTATATCCAATCTCACGCATGGAAAAAATTAACAATTTTATTACAACCATCGTAGACAGACTGGACACACACGGGTGTCATAAATTGCCAAAGGTGGAATTTTTATTATTCACTGTTTAGTCCCATGTGGGCCATATCAATGGGGGACAAAACATGAAACACAAACCTGCCGTCGGATAAATTATTCCTATTATTTTTTCGCATCGCCTATGTAGAAACAGCAGTTAGCAGAAGTCACTATCTGGTCTCTGGGTTCTGGGTTGGTCTGGGAAGTTCTGCGTTGACGCCCCAAGTTAATTGTCGTCATCCGGTACTCATAGTACAGGGGCTGTCTTAGTTTGAGTCCAGGTTGATTGGTGTGATTGTCTGGCACATTCATATATACAATCCAGGTGTTCAAAGAGATGTTTAAATTTTCAAAAAGTTTATGAGTGCCGTAACTAGGAGCACCTACTTCTTCGGCTCGATCCTTCCTTATACTAACTATACCTACATACCTAATAGTATTTTATTGCACTACTTACTACTCGTACGGTCTATTATTCTCAAGTAAGTTATTCAATGAGTTATTCAGATCAACACAGATTTCTCAGCATCGAAAAGGTACCTCTTTTTACAAATAGTAGCTCTATTGTAATGCGACCAAAAAGCGGAATTCAATAAAGAACCATTGACCCTTGTGCATTCCGGTCCCTTCCCAAAGCAACGTCTAAATACCAGCCATATTTCGCCAATCGAATAAATAAAGCATATTTTTGGGGTAAACTGACCCTTAAATAACTCAAGCTACGGAAGTCAACCATTAGATAAATATTGAATACAGGTAGATGCAGGTAAACTACTGGTTTCCGCCCACATATTCGATCACGTAAAGCTCAGTCTGACAAAAGGTTTCCATTCAAAACTATGTAGGTTGTGTTATTTCCGGAACAAAAATAGGTAGGTACCTTCAGTAACATCCCTTCAACCTCGAATGAACATTTTAAAAACTATTGGTGCGAAAGAAGTCGCATTAAAGATTTGGTTTCTTGTTTCTATTATACCGATCATACTACAAAACTTATCTAACAGTCCTTTGTTTTATGAAATCGTCGAAAACATGATTTTTAAAAAGGTAGAAAAAATAGCCAGTACTCGTAAATAAGTGCGTCATATAGATAATTTAGGCACACCGAGATCATCTAGTCTAAGTAGATAATAATATACTCGTAATAACACCATCTCACATTTTACCTGACTCTGTACTAAGTAGCTTAGATACGCACTTGTGTTCACATATACAACCAGACAGTGAACTAACACAAGTGTTCATCTCACGAATGTTTGTCCAGGAAAGGGATCGCCCCCACGACGTTTGGCAGATGAGGCTGGCTTGCTAGGTACCAAATGCGCCATCGGGCCTGTCAAACCTGATGGGCATCCTGTGTTATGAGTATTAGATAACCGTGAACGAACGAACAAGGTAATATAAACAATTAGTACAATCATCAAGCCATGAAAAGTAGCATGAATCGGAAACCTAAGGGCACGTAGGCACACCGTAGAATATCTCTAAGTAAGTACTGTATATGTAGGTCTATAAAGAAACTTATCCATTTTATTTAACACTCTCACAACATAAGATAGACCTGCCAACATTTCAAGCCTAAAAAATACCAAAAATTTATTTTCTGTAAATAATGTTAAATAAATGAAATTTTATGTTAGAAATTAACACGTACATACATATTAGTTTGCTTGAAATACCGGCATTCCCATAAGAGGGAAGCCTAGATGAAAAATACGTTGGAAATCAACTTGAAAGGTTTGTATTCTTTGAGGTATACTTAGTGCAGGTCTGCATTATACTTACGAATGCAAACCTGACGACCATGGTAAAAACTGAAATGATTCTTGACTTTGAAATTATTGAATATTTGACACCGTCTCTAATCCATTTACCAGTTTTTCGAAATGATACGTTTTTTTTACAAATAATATCGATCAAAAACCACTTGATACGAATTTTTAAGGAATGTTGACCGCGGGGCATTGAGTCATGTTGCTTGAGACGACAACAAGTAACAATCTAAGTAAATATAATGTACCCTACATGTTAATTCAAGAACCTTGCCTCATTTGCATGCATGGGTGGTACGCGTAGGTTGTATTATTCCAGCCTGTTTACAAATACTCGCTCCGTAAATATCGGAAACCTGTCGTCTAGCGCACCGTAATTCAGTTTTACGATAAAGCCTCGCACAATTCAATTTATTTTCTACACAAAAATATTGACACATAGTTTTTTAGGGTGCGAAAGCCTTATTTTGTTTTACGATTTGTAGAAATGTACTTTATAATACTAGGCTGGGTTATGCGATTCCTTATTAATTCTAAAATATGTATTTCTGATTGAACTACATATTTACGGTAATACCAACATAACTTGAGCGATGTAAGTGAACAATAAAACGAAAAAGAACAAGTATTTCTTGTGGTTTTAATACACCCAAGATTTAGCCTTTAGAATATTAATTATAATCCGTAGCTTTGATAACATAATTATAATGACAGACCCTCCAACAATTTTTGTTTACAAAATGGAAGAGTACGGGAAAGGTCCCCAGTAATGGGGGCACTCTACGACCCCCCAAGGTGGCCGGTGCGCTTGACAGTCGCGCTGTTTCGCCCATTCCTAACTGGACGAGACAAACTTATTATTTCCGCGACAGCAGACCAGCTGGAAAAGTATTATTAAACAGAATTGTATCAGGCGATTACGAAATACTCTTAGAAGTAGATGTAATAATGTAGGTGGAGACAGCCATATTACTTCTAGTGATTTGTAAACATATTTTTACTAGTAAATCGTAAATATTTTTAATACGACATGTACAACTTTTTTACATCAAAGATAACTTCAATATCACGTCAGGTAGGTACCTACCGGAGAGGTGTCCGTAATGCAAGAATAGCAGACATATGCAAAACACACTGCAGCAGTAATGTAATGTAGGAACCTAAGTATTGAGAGCAGTGGAGAGGGCTACGCTCGGAATCTCCGTGCATGATCGTGGCAGAAAAAAGAAGAGATCTAAGGCCGCAGACATAGCCCAAAGAACAACCTGGCTCAACTGCCAATGGGCAGGCCACATTGCGACGAGAATCGACAGACGGCTGTTAGGACGGAAAGATCTTTGAGTCCACTCAACTTACTTCCTGTACAGGAAGTCGCAGCCATGGCAGCCCCCCAACAAGCTGGACCGACCATTTAGTGAATGAAGGTCGCGGAAAATCCTTGGTTGTAGGTGGCACAGGACGGATCTGTGCGGAAAACATTGCGGAAGGCATATGTCCAGTAGACGTCTATTGGCTGAAATGATGATGAAGAAAGTATTGAGGAAGAATTTTGATAAATACCTACCATAAGTGTATACCAATCTCTTGCAACACATACATCGCGTAGATTGTGTGTGGAATTATTTGAAGATGGTCGCCGACTAATTGCCAGTGTCGAGGCGGCCAGGGACGGGTGCGATTGGCAGCCGGCCGCACGCGCCCCTGACATATCACAGCTTCGCTAATTACTATCGACTAACGATACCTCCCACGGAGATTGCCCTGTGTTTTATTACATGAATAGGTACTAACCATGTTACGGAAACAAAATGGAATATTTCAATTTGGAAACAATAGCTTTGGAATGTTTCAACGGGTCCGCCGAGAGTATGAAACATTTCACTGAAGCCCAAATATAAACAATTAAAAATAAAACTCCACTGAATACGCTTCGCCTACCTACCTACACATCCAAAGTTATTTAAAGCCAATCGTTTTTTAGGGTTCCGTAGCCAAAATGGCAAAAACGGAACCCTTATAGTTTCGTCATGTCCGTCTGTCCGTCTGTCCGTCTCACAGCCGATTTACTCGGAAACTATAAGTACTACAGTGATGAAATTTGATGGGAATATGTGTTGTATGAACCGCTACAAAAATATGACACTAAATAGTAAAAAAAAGAATTGGGGGTGGGGCCCCCCATACATGTAACTGAGGGATGAAATTTTTTTTTTCGATGTACATACCCGTGTGGGGTATCAATGGAAAGGTCTTTTAAAATGATATAAAGTTTTCTAAAAAACATTTTTCTTAAAGTGAACGGTTTTTGAGATATCAGCTCTCAAAGTCGTAAAAAGTATGTCCCCCCCCCCTCTATTTTTATAACTACGGGGTATAAAATTCTAAAAAAAATAGAGGTGATGCATGCTAATTAACTCTTTCAACGATTTTTGGTTTGATCAAAGTATCTCTTATAGTTTTTGAGATAGGTTGATTTAACTGTAATTTTGGTTAAGTTATTGTGCTTACACTGAAAACGATGGCATTATATTTGCTGCTACGGAACCCTTTGTGCGCGAGCCCGACTCGCACTTGGCCGGTTTTTTTCTCTGTATAACATGCTATCCTTGATCCAGTACCTAATTCACATATACTTATATTATATCCCAGACAAATGGGTATTTCAGCCAATTTAGCCCGGCCCGTTCTTTAGGTTTTTGGCAGAAACGAAACTTCAATCGGTCGCTAATGAATGTAAACGCCTACAGCATTCCTAATGAACTCAACACTAGAAAACCACAACAAGTATATAGATATCCCGGAAAGCTTTCGACCTTGTGCCTTTTTAGCAAGATTGGAAGGGTCATTGGGGTATAATAGCCCGACACGCGACGTACAGACGGCGTCAGGTTGACTTACCTCCCTGCAGTGCAAGAATAGCATTTGTGTCTCGGACATACGGACGGTCCAAAGTTCAAAAGAAAACTCAAGGTGACGGCGACCTTTAAGTGTGACCCAGAATCATTGTTTAGTTATTATGCCAACTAGCTAATAATATAAAATTCCTTAAAACCTCTTAGTAGCAAACGTCCATGACGAAGACCATGTGAACTAACAGTCTTCGGCTCTTAATTAAAGTATCATACATACACATACCTACCTACAGGAATCAAAAAACGTTCCGTTCAATTATACTACCTTCAGATATGAAAGACAAGCTTCAAATTTCAAATAAGACAACATTTCACATTCTTGATCCAAAAACGCTGCATAAGGTATTTTCCGGTCCTCGCCTTCAAAATAAATTGTAACAAGCCCGACCCGCTCACAAACGGAAATAAACAAACGTGGAATCCATAAGCAGTGCTCTAGAAACTCGAAGACCGGATGCGGTTTGAAGGAATTAATTATTATCGGGCCAATGTTCCAATCGAACGCCCCCGGCGCCGGCGGCGGTGGCGGAAATTTATTTCAAACGTCATTTCTAAATGCAAACCTCCCGCATCGCGGCCGGAATGCGGGAAAAATGATAATTTCCTCGGGTTTCTCGCTAACCTAAAGCGTGGAGACACGCGTCGCGTCAGACATCTCCGTTAACTTTTATCACGTTGTAGATATTACAAAGGTTATGCTCTCGAAGCATGTCATTGTACCTATTATTTATAAAACACTCTTTCTCTTATTCTTGGAAAACACCCTTTCTCTCACTTATAACTAGTTCTTCGACAGCACTACTTATGTGTAGGTATCTAGAAAAAAACGTAAGTACCTTATACTCCAACCATACTATAGGTGCACTTAGTAACACGGAACCTAAGTTAACTTCTGTTTTAAAACGTTTACTTCTGTCACAAGGTAAATACACATTTCCAACTGGTGGACATTTGCCTCTGTTGCACTTAGATTTTTGACTTTACTTAGTCGTTCAGGAAACAGGGTAATGAATAGGCTGAAACATAAAAACTTCTATTGGTAGATATTATGGTTTAGACAATAGACAATCTAACTACATTCACGATTTTCGTTTTCTTCCTAGGAGCTCCTTTCATCATCATCATCATCATCAGCAACCCACGTTCGTCCACTGCTGGACATAGGTCTCTCCTAATGCACGCCACCGCTCCCGATTTTCGGCCACTCTCATCCAGCCCACTCCAGCCAGCCTTCGAATGTCGTCATCCCATCTTGTAGCAGGGCGTCCAACACTACGTTTGCCGAGTCGCGGTCTCCACTCAAGGACCTTATGGCTCCAACGGTTGTCAGTTCTGCGGCTAATGTGACCAGCCCACTGCCACTTCAGTTTGCTAATTCGGTGGGCTATGTCGGTGACTCTGGTTCTCTGTCGGATTACATCGGAGCTCCTTTAGGGTAGATATTTTAAATACTAATACTTACTTACGAAGTCACACAGACAACTTATAGGCCAGAAAAACTTACGACCGAGCCAAATGGGGGTGCTTTGGACAGGCATGCGTATAACGGTGGGCTAAGGAATGCTGATGAAGAAGAAGAAGAAGACATACATGTATATTTTTATGAATATGTATTTATTATAGGTAAAATGATAAATTATAGACAACGTCATATCTCGACCGTGCGCAGATATCCAATATATCTAAATGCTGATGACTTTTTGATGGGCGCTCACATGATCACATCCCAACCGCGATTTATAATAATAGCCTCTTACATTTTCTTTTTACTCTTTACTCTTCCAATAAACCACTTCTCTTAGTTAAGTCAATTTACGTTACTGCAACTGGATTCAATTTTCGAGGATGAATATCTCTCACTGATTTCTAAAAGAAAGTTTGGGAACGATCGTTCGATTCCGCGACGCAGCCGCGAGGGGTTCCAAATTGAAAGTCACTTGAGAAATGATTTTCCGAGTTTATCGGCTTCGCTGATATCTACTCTGAACACTTCCCGTGACGTTTCATTCCAGCACAGCATATATTACCAAAGTATTCTACGGTTAAGGATCATAAAAGTGAAATAAATAGGTAACTAGGTGCCTACGACGACATTGGTGGACAATGGAAAAGATTAAATCTTTTTTTTTCAGGACCTGTACAACTTTACTGAAGCTTTTATTAGTAAAAACAGGTAATAAATAGAAACTTTGTTTTATGTTTACAGATTTGTACAACATACAAGTGTGTCACTACACTCTTATCAAGAGTTTGTTTTGAGCTAGTTTTTATATCTTGGGCTGCAAATTGGTTCCTACTGCACTATAAACATTTACGATTCAAGTTTTACGATTATAAAGGTACTTACTATACTACAATATATATCGACATGGATTACAATAACTAGTTTACTTTTGTAAAACATTTATGTTATATAATTTATGTTTAATAAATATTATGTAGTAGAAAGTTAATTTAAATAAGCACATGTCGTAAATATGACTTTTGCAATAATCTCGTTACTATTGGCTTTTGTTTTCGCACTGCCATCAACAGCTGACAATGAAAGAAAGTAAATCATAAAAATATCGACAAATTTATTACTTGTTTCCTAATTAAGTCATTTATGAACATATTTCTTATTTCCAGAAAGACAGAAGCGTTTGAAATTGCTCAAAAAACTACTTTAAGTTTTTATAGATTATTTATGCAATGTTTCGAATCGGCAATGCCTAATCAACAGTAAGTAAGCTACTTATAAACTTCTGAAATATTCGATCTAATTAGTTAAGGTACAGTTTCAAGTTGTAATTATTTCAAACAGGTTTATATCTGACAATATTCACAACTTTATCAACTTTCCTTCGAAAACAACGGTTGGATTTGCGCCGAAATTTACAAGTAACCGCAAGTTTTTTGCAAACATGCTGAGTACCTCTACGTTTAAAGAAATGCTAGCAAAAGATGAAGAGGAGATCAGAAAAGATTTAGTAAAGAAATTGCAATATTGCGATATGAATGTAATGGACAAAGAATTATTGAAAGATTTCTACGATCGTGAAGTGGACCAATCAAAGATCTAAAAGACCAAGCTAAAAACATGTTTATTATATCGGAGATAGATTACAGAGTCAGTTGTTTTACCAATTGTTAATTGTTTTTCGAGTTCAGCATCAGATAGGATACCAACCAAAGTTGACTATCGCGATTTACCAACCAATGTGCATATCTCGAAGGTATATTATCAGTCAATATAGGTGATACGTTTTTGGTGTCCTAAATATTTTTGTCTGCCCATTGTGGACCCTGTTTCTAGCTGTGTACTATGCAAATAAATAAAATGCATCAATACACCTCTTCATCGTTACAGAGTCCATATTAAGCAGATACATACCTAGCCATGACACATAGTAAGTGTTTTCATGTTTTATTAAATAAATTTCCTTCTTTTCACTTTAAAGAAGAAAATGTTATGCAAACGCTCATTCGCATTTTGGTATTTGAGGAATATGGTGTAATGTCTAATGAACCGCACCAACGCTGTAAAATAAGGATGCTCGATAAAACGCTCCTGCCCACACAGATTATCTACATTTATACCCGCATACTCTTACTTACGTGAGTCATGACCACTGGCGAAGGGTCGTCATTTGTAATCCCGTTAAAGCAAAGGGTTTTCCAAGGTTCCATGAAGCTGACCGCTAGCAGCATATCATACAAATAATAATCATTTATTCAGTACAGCCTTTCAGAAGAACTTAGATTATTGAAATCTCTGTGAATAGTTATTTCTATCACTAACTGTGCAGAGAAGTAAGATCATTTAGAGACCTGCACACATTTCGGATACTTTCTCACACTCGATACCCACATTGTTTTAGTAGATACCTACCTACCTAATTATTTACCTAACTCATGAATGGGCAGTTAGGTACAAATACAATTCATTGGTTTTGGACCTTATCACAAATCCATAAGGTTCAAAATATGGTATGGTATGGTGTCTAACATATCGACAGAGCCGCATAAAGGGTTACGTGTAACCAAGATCTAGATTGTATGGTTCCCCTAGTTCAGATATTAGGAGTTGTTAGGTATTAGTAGGTGGGTACCTTTATAATCATAAAACTTGAATTGTCGGAAACGTTTGGTTCAATATCAACAGAGGAAATTTAACAAATGCATTTCTGTTGTTACATAATGTGTGAAAGGCAGCAGACAAGCAGGCCGATCACCTGATGGTAAGCGATTGCCGCCTTCCAAATAGCCGCAAGACCACTAGAGTCACAAGTGCGCTGCCAACCTTTAAGACGGGTAGCACACTGCCAGAGTCGAGGCGGAGACGAGGCACAGTCGAGGCGGTGGTGTGATATAAGAGTCGAGGCGGAGGTGCAGCGCATCGTTTACACCCATTCAATATGGAAATGGATGGAATGGATGAAAAAATGGCGGCGGGGTCGGGGCGGCGGCGTGCCGTGCGCCCGCGCCGCGTCGCCGACTCGACCCTGCACCTCCGCCGCCTCGACTGCGCCTCGACTGCGCGCCGCGACTCTGGCAGTATGCGTTGACATATTTGATTGTACAGAAAAGTCAGAGGCGGTGCGCCTCCTGAACGCTTCCGCCTCGACTCTTGAGTGTGTGTGCGACACGCCTAACTCACTCACTGCGCCGCTGCTTTACGCCGGCCTTCTGTAAGGCCGTGGCGTCATTCCGGTCGAGCCGGACCATTCATGCCTAACCGTGACTCTACCACGGACAAAGCTGGTAAGTAGCTGGATCTGTGGCTATCTATACCTACCGCTCATACTTTTAATAACCAAATCCAAATAATATTGGAAAACGGTAAGAGCTTGCAAATTCATCATGTTAATAGGAATCGAAGCATAAAAAAGCAAATTCTGTCGGCGTGAGTTGGGCCGGCCATTCCGCCACATAGGCAAACAAATGAAGGGTGAGCCGCCGCAAATGTACCCGCAGCCTCAACGCGCAGACCTTTTGCCACCATGCCCTCGCATTTGTAAAACCTTCCAATAAATTACCTTGTCACTAAATGTATATAAACTGTTTGTGTTATTGTGATGATGTTCTAATAAATATAACAAAAAAGAAGAATATGTATCTACATTCTAATAATAAAACGACATTAAAGTGTCAATAGAGTACCTACTGAATTAGGATTATACTCGTAATAAAATAAAACTAGTATCATTTTCTTCAGTGGGCAATCACTGTCTCGGTTACCCTTATGTCGATGCTGTATTAATTTATCAATATGAAACCTATGAAAGTCTCGAAATTAATTGATGGCGCCACCGCTACCGTCATAAAGTATGTAGCCCCATTGTCTATAAGACTATCATATGGAACTCCGTAACAGTTTCTCAATAATATAAGTATTTCACGACTTTATTGACAGAGTAATAGCCCCATTAGTTAAACATCCTCTGGAACTCCTTATTAGGTAGGTATAGTCTGCGGCAAGAACGTGCAGTTATGACCTTGAGTGCGCAGAAACCAATTATAATAAAAAGTCTTATTTTCTACAAGTGTGCAAAATAACGATCAATCGCTATTCTTTCGTGGCTAGTTCCTCAAGAATTTTCACGACTTTATATTAAATTTTTTTTCATGGACTTATGCCCGCGCACGGTGACGGCCAAGCGTGTGATTCCGCCAATGTCAAGCAAGTGTTATAAAAAAAAATCTTGACATTGACAACTAATTGACAGCTGATGTGAGCCCTGTGCTGTTCTAGGTTATTTTATTAAAATTAATAATTATTGAAATACCTATAAAATATTGTATTTTATACTTGATTGCGCTTATTAAACAATTAAAAATCCATCAAGTTTATCACTTTTTGAATTTCAAAAATATGAATTTAATGTAATTACGAAATGTTTTTTGTTTACTTTTTATCTGACGTGTATTTGATACCACTATCACTGTTCTAGATAATTGAGTTACTCTCAGTGATACTTAACTAAAATACTTTAATTTATTACAAAAAATAAGGCTTATTATCATACTTACTGTGTCAATTTTAGTGCAGTTGAAAATGAGTTCCTCTGATTCATGTGCAATAGTAACTAGTGATGGTCCAATTCGAGGATTCATTGATAAAATTGGAGAAACTGAATATTATAAATTCAAGAAAATACCTTATGCTAAGCCACCTGTAGGACAATTAAGATTTCGGGTAAGTATCTACATTCATTTTGATGTGTTCAATACCTAAATGTTTAAATTAGTTCAGTCCATTTGCTGCTTCTGCTGTCCGGCTTGCTCCACCACTAAGTGTGTTGAAGTGTTTACAGTTCAGCCTAAATTTACTTTGCTGTTCTGAATTATCTACCCTACCCACTATGAATTTGTTAATAGTAGCATTTTCTAATCATTGTCAGATAATGTAATAAAAATACAACTTATTTAAAAATAATAACAAAGGGCATGGCAGCAAGAGAGTCTTGTGTACAGTCGCCGTCAGATATATTGTAGCAGACAAGGTGACCAAATATATCTAAACAAATTAAAATGTCAATAAGTTCTATACATTACATGTAACCATTAATATCTGAACATTCAGTACTGCATTAATATCTGAGCAGATGCATGTGATGTTGTCTCAATTTATTATTATTACATTTTAATTTGTTCAGATATATTTGGTCACGTTGTCTGCTACAATATATCTGACGGCGACTGTACATAAGAGTCATATCATAAACTGTTGAGGTACCAATTATTTTTTCTTCATTTTATTCGTAACTGGTGTTTTTTCATGACAAAATTTTTTTCAGCCACCGAGTCCTGTCTCTCCTTGGACAAAGGAATTGGATTGTACACAAGATCCTCTACCGTCTCTACAGTACTATGGTATCCACGATGAAGTTTTATGTGGATCAGAAGATTGCCTGTACCTTGAGCTCTCCACAATCAATTTGAAGCCTGACAAGCCCTTGCCAGTCATGTTTTGGATAGGATCTTATGTTTACTCAACCAGTATTGATGGCTTTTTAGACCCTACATTACTTAACAATCAAGGTGTGGTCTTTGTAAGATGTGAATTTAGACTAGGACCTTTAGGCTTTTTATCTATTAACGAGTTCACAGCACCAGGAAACTGCGGCCTCAAAGATATAGTTATGGCATTAAAATGGGTCCAAAAAAACATTGCCAACTTTGGAGGGGATCCTAATAATGTTACTATATTTGGAAGTAGCACAGGTGGCTCTGCAGTTCATTTGCTGATGTTGTCTGCTATGGCTACAGGATTATTTCACAAGGCTATTATCCAAAGTGCCAGCGCATTAAACAATTGGTCTTTAGCTAAAAACCCTTCCCAGGCTGTGATGGAATTGGCTGAAAAATTAGGAATTACAAATACTCACAAAATTGAAGTAGTAGAAAAGTTGAGATCTATCCCAGTTGAAGATATCATGAAAGCATTTTTGGAACTAACTCATGATTATGGCAAATTCAACGACACAAATATGCTTGATGCTGTCTTCAAACCATGCATAGAGGAGGATTTTGAAGGGTTACCTGCATTTATTACTAAAAGTCCTTTGTTGATATTAAAATCAGGCAATTTCAACAAAGTGCCCCTAATTATTGGAAGTAATAATATTGAAGCTTCTGTATTACAACATTTAAAAAAAGATTTTTATGCTGATTTCGAAAAATTAAATGAAAATGTTAGTCTACTTGTGCCAAAGTCGTTATCATCACGAGCTAGTGGCCTAAGAAGAACTATTGGTCACAGACTTTTGAATTTTTATGTAGGCAATGAAGAAAAACTTACAGAAAATACTAGAACACAATATATACAAATGATAAGTGACTATTATTTCTTATACTATGTTAATAAAACTGTAAGATTACACAGTGAATTTGCTCCCGAATGCTCAGTTTATTACTACATAGTTAATTGTGCTGGAGAATGGTGCATGCCAAAAGACCTGTCTTTTTTAAATAGTCTGGGCCACAGTACTGAGCTACCTTTTATCTTTGGAATCAAAAAACCTGACTTACAAGAATGTGATATATCAGCTCCATATAAGGTCTTTAAACAATATCAACTGTGTAAAGGAAGCCGTGAGTCAGTTATGACTCGAAGTAGAGTCTCGAAAATGTGGACGAATTTTGCGAAATATGGGTAAGTCCTAATTCTAATAACTGAAAATTGATTTTAAAACAGAACAAATATCTAAGTAAAAATATCTACGTAAAATAAATGCATGACGCATTTTTATCACGTAACACCATTATTTTTTTTGTGAAATCATACTTGTACTTTGATGTGTCCATACTTGGCATTACAATAAATGATTGCTTTTTTTTCTAGCAACCCAACTCCAGATGAAAATGATCCATTATTACAAGTTAAATGGGACCCAGTCGAAAATAAAAACAAATTGAATTATCTTAGTATAGGGAGTGAGCTAACCAAGGGCAGAAATCCCTTTGAAGAAAGGATGCAGTTTTGGGAAGAATTACATGAGGAATATTCTTTGATGAGAATGCAAGTATATTTTAATGACATAGGTGTATCTTGGTAGCAGTAGTGTATTGTTATAAGTTTAATTTTACAGGGATATACTTTTAAGATATTTTGTGCAAAGTCATATTAAATGTAGAGAATCCACAAAAAACATGATACTTAAAAAGTATCTGTAATATTTTTGTTAAACAGTTATTCTATTATAATAAAATAAATATTACTGTTAACTAGTTGCCTATCAATATTATTAGCAGAGGATGTATTAGTCCACTGAGCTACCGTCAATCCCATAGTAAAATTAAATACATGATGTATCTGTGAATGTTTACATCCCTTTAACCCACGTGTTCCATCCATCAAACATTGTGAACAACATGTTCAACAACTCTTCGAAATTCATCAAAAAAAAAAAGACTTCATGAAAAATTATCAAGTCACGTTTACTAATTACCGACTTTGTAAGGAAAGTTAAAATTCTTTAATGCCCTAAAGTCCTACAACGAATGTTATTGAGACTGCTTCGTAGAAGACATGGTTAAAGGGTTGTAAATGTTCACAGATACACCCTGTATAGAGATCCCAAAAGCCAATTGAATGATGAGTGATCGCGTCTACAGAGTATATTGGTAAACAGTTACGAGTATACCTAAACCACGTTTTCTACCAATCATTCTGTAGGCCTAGCGCGAAGTTTTCACAGAATTGTATCATCTGGTGTTGCTAGAGTCCATGGGCGGCGGCAACTACTTACCATCAGGTGATCCGCCTGCCCGCCTACTACATATCACATAAAAAAAATCATCAGCAACCCACGCTCGTCCACTGCTGGACATCGGTCTCCCCTAATGCACGCCACCGCTCCCGATTTTCGGCCACTCTCATCCAGCTCGCTCGTATTGTATCGTTTTTTGGATATTCTTTTTATACAAGTCCGGTCATGTCAGTCCTTTTGTATAGGGAAGTTGAAAAAAACTTCGAAGAATTTGCACTATATCAAAACCATACTTGATTATACGTTTATGAATGTTTATGAACATTATAACAAGCCAGGAAAGCTTAACACAAAGGCTTCACTAGGTGATCAGGACTATAAATATAGTAACTCGTTATACAATATGATTTTATTTTATTTGACTCAACTACTGAATCAACCGGATGTTAAAAAAGAAGGTAATGCATGCAATCTTTGTTATAAAATACTAGCGGCCGCCCGCGACTTCGTCCGCGTGGAAAAGAAACTTTTTACCCCCCTTTTAACCCCTTACAACCCCCTTTTCGCAACAAAAAGTAGCCTATGTCCTTTCTCAGGGTCTAGATCATCTGTATACCAAATTTCATTTAAATCCGTTCAGTAGTTTTGGCGTGAAAGAGTAACAGACAGACAGACAGACAGACAGACAGACAGAGTTACTTTCGCATTTATAATATTAGTATGGATCATCGCACTTGAGCTCTTTTTTTTCTGCACAGACTTACAGCCATTATAGTGAATGAAAAGATAATGAGAGTTAAATATTAGTGTGTAATAGTATGATCAATAAAAAATATTCCATTCACATAACAATATACAAGTTTAATTTTATAAGTAACAAAGAATGACATGAAGGCTAACAAAATATAATTTTTAAATACAACGTAAATCAAATAGATATGCCGTTATCTACAATAGCAAAACATAAGGCGTGTTCTTTGTTAATAATTCCAAACATATAAATTATAATAAAATCACCTATACATAATGGGTGCAAAATATAATAACTACAGTGGAAACTCGATTATTCAAAGCGGAAATTCAGAATTCTATTATGTATTTAATGTTAAGATTAAAATAACCAAGTAGAAGTCAGATAATATATTAATATTCCTTATGTGCGTTACTTAATTGGTCATTAGTCATTATTTAAAATAATAGCTCCCTAAATTTATAGCCACTACAACGGGCCAGGATACATGCGAGTAGCCACCGTAGCTGTGAACTGAAGGAAATATTAACAATGAGACGTCAATAGTTTCATTTTAGATACATAAGTAAAATAGTTACATTCTGGATTTTACATATGCATGTCACCGTAAAGAGTTTAAATCGTAAGTTGATCATGTTTGGAGAAATAACAAACTGCAGTTAAAAATATTTAGGTTAAGTTAGAACTGATGACCCTACATCAGCTGGCGCGCTGTGGGGACACAACTAAACCTATGTTCAAAAAAAAAATTTGCCCTATTAGTTATTTTCGGGAAGTAGACCAACTTACAATGTGGCCTATTTTGTGGTGACATACCTATATAAAAAGTTTATTTATCGAGATCTCGGTATCATATACCTAATGCTCATAGTCAGAACTATTTATTAAAATATCATTAGCGCTACACAATTGCCTACACATTAATGACAATTATGTCCTATGTCATTAATACCATTTGTCCTTAATTATGTTTACGCTTACATGTATACATTCAGATAACTAACGGCCTGAATAAAAGAGTTTCCCATGTACTACACTTTGATGTAAATATTTGTTCAGGGGACACATGGTTCAAATGAAGGAGAAGGGCTCCAGCGAGTCATTGACATCTGAAACAAACAAAAATATTTTATAATACCATACTGGATGTACTGTGTACACACACTATATTGTCTACATTTCAATTAGAGTAGCATTTTTAATCATAACCATTTATATTTGAACAAGTATAGTGAAATTGCATAAGTGTGGGTACTGTGAACGTGCCAG
This sequence comes from Cnaphalocrocis medinalis, assembly GCA_014851415.1. Lineage (NCBI taxonomy): Eukaryota > Metazoa > Arthropoda > Insecta > Lepidoptera > Crambidae > Cnaphalocrocis > Cnaphalocrocis medinalis. The sequence continues at coordinate 9,968,057 of CM026280.1, read as the reverse complement.
ATTTAGTTAGTGGATCCGTCTATACAGATTGGTATAGACAGATCGGTAAAAAAATACAGACTTATTCTGAAACCTGTCTGTATTTTTTTTATGCGATAGGTGGCAGACGAGCAGACGGATCACTCGATAGTAAGAGATTGCCGCCGCCCATAAACTACCAGTAGAGTCACAAGTGCGCTGCCAACGTTTAACCCCCAATCCCTCCAAGTGGGCCTACGGTACCCCACTCACTCGACGAAACAGCGCTGGCGCTGCTTCACGTCGATCTTCTATGAGGCCGTGGCATCACTCCAGTTGATCTGGGTCATGGGGAAGCGTGAAAAGGCTGTATGGCGTGTACTCACGTGGCGTGCGGCTAGAACTGGAAGCCGCCCATGGGCACGGACTGGTCGGCGCTGAAGTGGTACTGGTCGGTGCTGGACGACACGGCCGGCGCCAGGCGCCCGTCCTCCTCCTCCGACCCGAAGAAGTTCTCGATTATCTCGAACGACTTCTGGTATATGTCCAGGTTCTGGTGCGATTGTAAGAATTCTATTTTGTCCAAACCTGAAAATTTAATGACAAAATACAATTATTGTAGTAGTTACTAAACTATCACTCAGTAATCATAAATTAGATAATTATGAGAGATCTGGGGAAGGTCGTGGTAGTCCAAGGCTATGCCGGATACCCATTACCGTTCCCCACTTAGGCGATGACGGAACGCCGCTGTGTTTTATTATGTCGGTATGCCTCAGGGCGCGCATAGCCAGAGGAGAGCCCGACATAACCCGTGATGGCCCCCGCCAGCTCGGGTATGCATAAGGCACGCGTTTTTCACAGCGACAAAAAAAAAGATAATTATGAGAAATAGCAACTATCTCAAAAACAGTAATTCAACATCTCATATATTGACCTGACTCTGTACTAAGTAGCTTGAGCACTTGTGTTACAGACAACAGATGAGTCACAAATACAATACTTAAATACATATTACACCCAGACACTGAACAAACACAAATATTCATCAAAGCAGTTAATGACAGCATCTGCTCAGATATTAATGCAGTACTGAATGTTCAGATATTAATGGTTACTTGTAGTGTTCAGAACTTATTGACATTTTAATTTGATTAGATATATTTGGTCACCTTGTCTGCTACGATATATCTGACGGCGACTGTACCACACATTTTGTCCAGAACCACAACCTTTGGCGCATGAAAGCAGGGTCACTACCAAATGCGTCATCCAGTCGTTATTATTGGTCGAAACAACATAGGCAGTTTGCAGATATGTACCAAAACGCTCAGAATACATTACATACCACAGGCAGTCTAATATTCAATAATTACCAAAGCATTCTTCAATAGCCGCCGCATATGGGTTGTCACGTTGGTCCGATTGCTGGCCAGCTTTTAAAATATTGTCTAATCCATTGAGAGCCACTTGAATAGTCTTCACGTCGGTTAAAGTTAATAAATCACATAGAGGTGGAATACAACCTTGTTCAACTAGATATCTGGAAAAATATAAAATTGTTTTGTTTAAAAACATTATGACATACTTCGTTGATTAATGAAATAATGTGTTTTAAGATTATTTCAATTGGTGACAATGAGGTCTAAGATGTAGCGTGCTTTCCCAGAAGAAGCCTATTCACTCTCGACTTAAAGACACCCAAATTGTAGCTCTCAGAACAGAAGCCGGCAAGTTACTTAATAATATAATTATTGAGTATTTACCTAATTTGAGTGTGGGTACCTCCACTGGTAGCATTTGTGATGGCCCATGCTGCTTCTTTTCTTGTCTTAAATTCGGCTTGTCTCAAAATTTCAATTAGTGTCGGGAATATATTAGAATCTATGACGGCCTGTAAATTGAAAAAACAAATAATCATTAGTCTAATCTTAGGTGAATAGGACCTGCAAAGTTGTTGAACGAATGTTTATAAAAATGTCGGCAGAACACGTGGTTTATGGGATGTCAATGTTCACAAATACACCCTGTATCATAAAAAAAAATGAAAGCTACCTGTATCTGTACAGCATTCCCCGCTGTGATGTTAGAGAGCGTCCAGCAGGCCTCCTTGCGCAGCGCCTCGGTGTTGGACTGCAGCAGCGCGTGCAGGTTGCCGAGCGGGTTGCAGTTGAGCACGGCCTGCGTCTGCGCGTCGTTGCCCGTCACGATGTTGCCCAGCGCCCGCAGCGCCGCCGACACTACGGTCGACTTGTTGTGCCTGCAATACACGCCTGATGCTTATAATGTGGCTTAGGGGGCGACTCAGGCAAAAAAGCTTAGAGAAGAATTTAAAAATTTTTTTAGCTGGTCACTGTTCTAAGCTAACCTAAACAATATTTTTTGTTTGTATGAGTTTAGTATGTAATATCATCACAAATATTTTGGTAGGGCTAAGTCTAAACACTGACCAGCTAAAAAATCTTGAAATTCCTGCCAGAGTTTTTTTTCTCGTGTAGCCTCCTAAGCGCTTATAATGTCCTCCTAACCGATAATACGGTTATGGCGGCCAATCTCAATGATCAGTCATCGACGCAAGACATTTGTGCGCAAACACAGGTGCAGCGGTGTTTCCGAACCGGTACGACATCCAAATCTTCAAGAAACGAGCCTATATCTTCCTAAAGGGTCGGCAACGCATCCGCAATCCTTCTGGTGTAGCTGATGTCCATGGGCGGCGGTGTTCACTTACCATCAGGTAACCCGCTTGCTCGTTTGCCTTCCTATACTATAAAAAAAATCTCAGGTAAGGGAATACCTTTACCTCATCACATTTTAATGGGATGGGATTTGATAACATAGCCATAACTTAATTTATATGATAGTGCTCCGCATATGGGCTGATAATTTTACTTTTATAGATTGGATGAGCTACACAACATTACAATATTTGTCTCTTAAGATTACATATGACAAATAGTATATTATTTATTTGTAATTAATTTATTATTATGAGAAGAGACCAATTAAGAAAATATCTACATAGACGAAACGGATGTGGACTACATATTGACACAACACAAATATTTATAAACGATTAGGAAGGACACTTAATATGGAATGCAAATTCACAAACAATTAGTCATCATGACTTACATGAGAAGCTCAACAAGCCGCCTGCAAACTCCGGCATCAATCACTGCTTGTATCTTCTCGTTTGGCCCATCGGACAGGTAAGAAAGCGCCCAGCAGGCGTCACTCAACACATCAGCATCGGTATGATGCAGAAGTCTGGCTAATACTGGAATGCCTGAAATGTATTGCAAAATTGAATACTTATTTACATCACTTTGTTTATTCTTATACTCACAATACAAAATTATTCATAATTATCTGCTCTTTGTCAACTTGACTGAATAGAATTGGAACAACAATCTCACCTGGGGCTACAGATTCGAAGTTTGTAGGAGGATTCTTGCCCCTACACAGATTTGACAGTGTCCACACTGCATTTCTAGTCATAGAGAGTCTCGTGTATTTGTTTAGGATCCTGGAAAAGAAATATATGTAGGCATGTATAAATAAATAAAAATATGTATAAATTAACAAGATCTTAATATACATAAGTAATATACATAAGTATCAGTATTTCTTGAACCAGATATTTTTTTAATCTTAAGGGGTTAAAAGGTAAGCAGCGCACTTGTGACAGCATTGGTGTTACACGTGTAGGTGGTAGGAGGAAGGAGCAGTAGGTGGAGCAGGGCGGCGGTAATCGCTTACCATCAGGTGATTCGTCGGCTCGTCTGCCACCTATATCATAAAAAAAATAGAATTCATTAATTCACACTCACTCTATGAGCGGCGGGAGCACCCCGGCCGCCAGCACGGTGTCGCGGCAGCGCGGCGAGTCGCCGGCCACGTTGCCGAGCGCCCACACGGCCTGGTCGCGCACGTCGTCGCTGGCGCCGCTGCCCACCAGCCCCACCAGCACCTGCACCGCGCCGCACTCCACCACCACCTGCGTCTGCTCCGACGAGCCCGACGCTATGTTCGTCAGCGCCCACGCCGCTTCGAACTGCAATGATTTACTTTCGATCAAAAAATATACTACCTTTTTTTTTTATGTGATAGGTTGCAGACAAGCAGGCGGCAGACACCAGCCGGGCTAACATGCGCGCCGCGCCAGAGACGTTAATAAAACTTTTATTAACACTTAAGTAAAAATAATTTTATCTTTATTTTAATAGACATACAGACTATCCAGTATCTGGCGCGGTGGCTAAGGTGTTTGCCCGAAGCGTGAAAGGTCCCAGGTTCGATTACCGGTCAAGTCAATTTAGGAAACTTACATTTCCTAAATTTTCTTGGGTCTGGGTGTTTGATGATTTGTTTTAAATAATTATCGTAGGGCAACAAACCTGCAGAGTTGGGTTGGAACTATTAGTTAGAAATTCAACAAATTTTGGTACTATTCCAGTTTTTATGACTTCATCAATTGGAGGATTGGGCTCTCGACTCAGAAGTTTACGAAACTTCTGTGTAGCCATAACTTGTTCTTGAGGGTTGTCACCATAGAGAGCTGCAACCATTGCTGGTGTAATGTCATCAGTTGATGTAATATTAATATCATCCTGAAATTAAAAAATATAAAGAAAATTTCTTAAAATTACCTTAAAATATAACACAACTTTAATACATTTTCAAACAAAATACCACCCCTAGTTCCTACTTATTATGCTTGTTATGAAAATTTTATAAATAATAATTAAAACCACAAATAGTTTATATACAGTATTTTCTTTCACCAAGTGAATAATTTTGAAATAAGAAATACAAAATATGTATTTTATTTAAAACATATTTCACAATAAAGCCACTAAGTTAACATTCTCATGTCAAGGTTGTAACTAAATATTGTTTCAACACATAGTCCAATTGGTTGCATACCTGAAGTGCAATATCGGGTGCGTTGGGTGCAGGAAGATTGACGTTTCTTCGTTTAAACAACTGTTGTTCACGTTTTTGTTTTCTTAATTGGACGCCTTCTTCTTCTCGACGACGACGCAGCTCATCCGCACTCAGTCCTACATTCTTATACCGATGTTTGTGACCCCCAGACATCTAGCAATAATATTATCATGATGAAACAGGTTGATTAATATGCCTAAACTCACAAATATTATTATTTGTTGGTATTTATTTATTTTTAATTACAGTACATAATGAAATGCTACCTATCTAAATATGAATGATCCTCATAACATGAACAATCAGTATCTTGTTAATATAACAAATGAGAAAAAATACGTTTCTTATATAGTTATAATTGTAATAAAGTCGTAAGCTGCAGATTTCAGTACATTGATAGAAAGATTCTCTCGTACAATAGGCCTAGTCAGTGTAGATATCAGGAGCGTGTAAATTAGCTAATTCTAATCATGTATGCGAGTCATAGATGTTGAAAATGTTCATAAAAATTACTAAATTAATTTAAACTATTACTTATTGCAAAATTCAAGGACAGTCTTTGCAAAATATACACAAAAATGAATGTTGAGAAAACCGATACCAAAACCTATTCATTTATCATCGCACCCATTTCTACTCCTTTTATAACGACACTAACAAACACTTACATTTGAAATATATGGTTTTCGATAACTCAATGATAAAAATTACTTTAAAATCCACCAATTTTCGTAAAAATCTTATTTTTACACAATTTTTTATGAACGATCACGTCACGCACACATCCACAGATTATATTGGTGGCGAATCAAGATTTTTTTTACTGAGAATCTAGCCTTAAGCCAGTGTATCAAGGAAGTCATGAAATAAACTCTGATATAGTCGTGAATATTCTTGAGGAACTATTACGGAGTTCCATAAATCCATACTATTACTATTATGATGACCAATGGGGCTACTAATGCTACCATACTCAACCAATTACATTACATTGCCGCTTACGTATAGATAGAGTATGGTCCGTCCGTAAATCCGTTTCCTGAAAAATCTGATGTCAGGATTTTCTTGACGCATTATATTTTTATATCCAAAACAATGACTTAGGAATATATGGACCGGGCCTATTGACCTATACAGAAATCAGTTATACAAATACCATGCATTTCGACGTGGAATTCTCAAAACTATTGTTCTCTCTATCTAACTCAGCCTTGATTCCTTAAGTGGAAAGAGATGACATTATTTCATTCAGCTCTATAATCGGAAAAAATTTCATTTGACAACCACGTTAATGCCTAATGCGGCCAGGCAGCCATGTTTAGTTACCGTTTTCTGAAGTACATGAAGTGTCAACTCACCGTTTCTTCCGACAAAAATAACTAATAATTTCTTTTCTTTTGAGAACTCGTTGTCCAGATTACACAGGATATTGAAGAAACATTTAATCATTATGCCCAAGTGTAGTGTTATAGGATGTGGCTCAAGGAAAAGCGAAAATCAGCAAAGATTAACATTGCACCGGTATGTTATATTTTTTTCTAATTATTATAAAATGTTCATTATATTTATAGAAACTTTGAATGTTTTACACTTTTGTTTCCCCGTGTGATTCTATCCGTGTGTTTTCAGTCCATGATTATGCTTCATTTTGAATATTTTTATGTTATAAAAATTCGTGAGTTTTATACTAGGGTTGTAGTAAAAACATCGTATTTTACGATGAAGATAAACCTTTTAGGCTAAGCTATGAATTTCACTTTGGGGAGTATTGTAATAATTTGATCACATATCGTAAACTCGTCAATTTGAGATTATTATTAATGATACCGGTATTACATACCTACTGCTACGACCTCCCGTTCTTATTCACTGAGCTACCATTGCCCTACCTCTATTATTACAGAGTATATAATATCATTATAATCTTATCAATAATACCATAATTTTCTGACTTACAGATCTCTTTCTACAAACTGCGACGAACTGAACTCAGGAAGATAATATCACTACAAGCTCTACTACCTACTACCACCTAAATTGTAAATTGAATACATATCTGTATACCTAGTTGTAGTGGACGAGGTGGAGGAAAGAAAACTCGGTATTAGAGAGTAAAGAAATACTTATTTAGCGGTCACAGACCAAACTATTAAAATAATTAAAATTACAAATTAGATGTGCGCGTTAGGTGTTCCTTTCCTTGTATGCAGTGGCGATCCCGATGTCGATGTCCGTTGAGTCGATTTCCGCGACGTCATCGGCGCCTCCCATTGGTCCGCTTGTGCGATATCACGTTATGAAGCACGTCAATGAGAGCGGACGCATATCACGCGATAAAATTCGTTGTTTGGTTCTATGATCCTGGTGTTGCCGCAACACTAGTTAAGTTTAATTTTGCAATAAAAAGATCTACATTATCAATTACATATTAAGAGCATAATTATTACCTACTTCAAGAAGACTTGTAAACTTTGTGCAATAAAGAGTACCTATCTATTTATATTTTGATTTTCATTTAACCAGTAACTTAAGCTTCTAATCAATCAATTTTACGAATGTCATTTTAGGCTTTCAAATTAGGATTTGAGACGAGTTCTGTCAAAACAACTTCCATCGGTCTCAAACAAAAGAATGGTCACTTCAAATTACGAAATGACGTTCTCAATCGTTTGGTTGAGTCTCAAAATTACTTCAATATTCAATGCTTTATTTGCGTTTCACTTCAAATTAGACCCCCAGTCAGTATCGACTTGACAAATTATGATATCGATAGCAGTAAAATAGCTGTCAGTCCGCCATTTTATGTTCTAAACCGGCATGTTTTTTTTGTAGGTATTTCTGCTCCATAAGTTTCCTAACTCATTGATCCAAAAAAAAGTAATTAATTGTCACTCACTTGTCAGTCAATGTCACAACAATGTCATTACCCGCTGTCATGTTTTTTTCCCAGTCTGTGGTCATGTTATTTATAGATATTTTTCAGATTTCGTACATACGAAAAGTTTAAAGATTAAGATTTCCAGTTCACCGCTCACTCTGTTAAGACCATCAAAAATGAATAAACTCTACTTATTTCGTTCCTACGGATATTCAATGCTTGTGAGAAGAGGCATGTGCAATAAACCTCCAGCTTCCTCGCCAACACCTGAAAGCCATGGTAATCTCAGAAACATGTCTGCTAAATACAGTCCATCCGACTTTCAAAGGTTTATTTTAGTTTGGACAAAAAAATATAAGACCAAAGAAGAAATCCCAAAATTTGTGTCGTGAGTATTGCATTAATTCATAAAGTTTAGCAGCTAATAATATCAGAGTATTACTGCACAATTACATCACCATTAAGTGTACCTATTTTGTTTGTTTTTAGTTATAGGTAATTTTAACAATGTGAGGTCCTGGTTGACATAATTTTGCCATTCCCGTCTTTCCTTTGTCCCTCAAAATAAAAGGGATTATGCACACGGATTTTTACGCGCCTTCATGCTTGTAAACTCGATTTAATCAACCGTGTGCAAAAGATTAGGTCCCTACCGAAAGTGTTTGTATTTCGTAATAAAAAGCGCGTGCTCGGCGTCATGTGTCTGTAGAATAAAACTACATTATTAGTCTCTAAATGTTTCTGTAAGATTTGAGCCATGTTCATATTGTTTATATAATATTTTTATGACTTGAAAAGGTAGTAGGCCTTGTTTATTACATTTTTAATAGTATAATTATTAATTAATTAATGATTAAATTAAATAAATAAAAAGATCCTTTCATTATTAGATCTCATACTCTGTAGATACTTTGCTAAATGTGACATAATATTATGACAAAAGGCCCTTATACCACTTCACTTCAATTTTAACTGTGTTAAAATGTTTCAGACCTGATTTAATTGAGAGGGCTCGTAGTGAAGCAAGAATCAAAATTGCCAATGTGCTGATGTTGCTGACTGCTCTTGCTAGTTTTGGAGCTATATTGTCAGGTAAAGCAGCAGCTAAAAGAGGTGAATCTGTCCATCAGATGAACTTAGACTGGCACAAACAGTACCAAGAGGAACAGAGACAAAAAGAAGTTTCAAAGTAGCACAACTTTTGTAATTTATGTACATACAAAATGTAAAAAACAAATATTTTAGCTATATAATGCATGCTTAGTTGTTAATCAAAACATTCAGATCCTAATCTTGTTTGTATTGAAAACTTATTTAAAATATAAATTGCCTAATCTAGTAATTGTTTTATTTTTGTTTTTATATAGATTTGTACATACATGCTTACCTTCTTGATAGAAACTGATTGTATACTAATTTATTTAGTAAAGTAATATTATTTTCACATCTACTGCAATAATAATTTATTGATGTCATACAAACACCTATTCTATAAAAATAAAAAGCAATATTTGGCAACTACTATTTATAATATATACACTATAAAAAAACCCCTGAAAACAAAGCATTCATTTCAGTCTTCATAACTCTTTTGGCTTAAAGTAAGTTCTGCATTTTTCCACAAATAATTTTGTTGTTTTCTCTCTAATAACTTCTTCCACACTCAATTCAGTTTGCAGAAGACGTAACTGAAACAAAACATACCAGGTTAATGAGCAGAACATATACAATACATCAAAACAATTTAACACCAAGAGTAACACACTGTGATATTAATTAATTGGTCCCGCCATATGAAGTTTCACAACCAATGTGGAACAATCTTCCTGAAACTGTGATAAGTGCTCCTACAGTGAACTCTTTTAAAAATAGACTGGACAGTTTAACTTACAAACAGACTACACAAGTGCAGTGATATACACGCATCAGCATTTTTGCTGCTAGTGTATTAATAAATAATAATAATAATAATGACATTCATAAGTTTTCTGTGTACTAACTAATATTTAAAAAAAAGTAACTCTGTGTTACTCTTTCACACCAAAACTACTGAAAGAATTTGGTATGATTGTCTAGACCCAGAGAAAGAACATAGGCGAAAAGGGGGTTAAATAATTGAAAATGCCATCCAAAGATACTATGCCACACGGACGAACTCGCAGGTAACAGCTATAGAGATAGAGAATGAATTAAATAAATAATTTCATTTCATTTTCAATATTACCTTGAATCAAGTTTAAAGATAATATCATTTTAGTCGTAAAAAAATAAAATAGGCACCTTTTTCTGCTCAGCTTTCAAACTTTTATGTAACTCGAAGTCATCTGGTTTATCCTCTTTAGCAGCTTTAAGATTTTTGACTGTTTCAGCAGTTGCAACAATGCAATTTTTGATTACATTTTCCCTATCAGAGTGGCCTTTTTGGATCTGGGAATATAAATCTTGGCAAGCTGAAGTAGCATTGACTTTAGTTTGAAAAGATTCAGTTGGTATTGAAGTGTTTAGTGCGTAAACTATTTTGTCATCCAAAACTCTCATCTTTTTCAGATTATCCTGAAAATAAGAATATATTTTATGTAAATTTACTGACAGTACCTGTGTTAATACCACAGACTTCAATTAATAACAAAACCCGGCTTTTTTCAATTAATAACAAAAACACGCAAGAAATAACAACATTCATGAACAGTACTACATGTGCTTTATGAAATAAGTATGATAATACCTGAAATTCTAAAAAATCTGGGCAAATCATCGTTGACGATAATCTCTGTAACAACAGCTAATAACTGAAAAAAATAGTTTTTTCTGAGTAGTAAACTTAGAATAAACTGATTAGGTTAGAAAAATCGTTCTGCTAATTTGATATAATTTTTGACAATTTGTATGACAGTGACATTGACATTTTTTTTTTGTTTAAATTTTTCCTATTTTTATCTGTGTATGGGACTCTTTTCCTTTTGGTATTAAAATACCATGAGTAGTGTAGTAATAGAGTTAAGCATGTGTTTATAGTCGAGCCGTTGTATCATGCATGCCCGATTTGACAATACCTTTTCTTTAATTTTGCAATTATCCTTGTTATGAGGAACACATTTCGCGAATCATAAATGACTACTTTTAAATCATAAAGTTCTTTATGATTCGCGAAATGTGTTCCTCATAACAAGGATAAGTGCAAAATTAAAAAAAAGGTATTGTCAAATCGGGCATGATACAACGGCCCGACTATAGTAAACTAAACTCATGCTAAACTCTAATGAGAGTTGGGACATGTCCCATTCATGAATGGGACTCCCATGTTTTATATACTCAAAGAGCTCGATGCGATTTGTTGATCCTCTACCCAACACAGTCCCTCAATCACTATTTCCAATTTCCGGATTAAAATAATATAGTCAATGCTGTAAATTAAAAAAAACCTTACACTTTTTGACAACTGTCAAAAGTGATTTTGACGTTTGTCAAATATCTTGAATTTATTTCTTTTCTCTTTGGGACAAGTCAAAATGAAGTAGGTTTTGGCGATTTTCATGTTCAATCTTAATGAATCTTAGTGTTTTCTTATTATTTGAGCAGAAATCTTTATTGAATATGTAGTGAAGTGACCCGTTTGTAATTATTGTGATCTATTTTCAGGATCGGTCTTTGCGCCTACAGTGGATACAAGATCTATCCTGGCCATGGAAAGACCATGGTTAAGGTGGACGGCAAGGTAAATTGAATGAATTCCGTATTGTATAAAACATTATCAAAGTGAATTTGTAATTATTACAAATATATGTAAGGAAAAGCAATAAATACACATTATTTTGACACATAACCTCTATACAAACAACGCAGACCTATTTAATTTTTTAAAGCAATTGCTTTTTTTAGAATACATATTTTAATGATTAATACCTGGTATAGTACATAGTTGTTTCAGTATAGTAATATAGAAATGAAATTTTGAGATAGTAATTTATCATTTATGATTGTTTCTTTTCAGACTTTCACATTCTTGAACTCAAAATGTGAAGCTGCCCACCTGATGAGGAGAAATCCTCGAAAAGTGACATGGACTGTCCTTTACAGGTAATGTTTAGTTCATATTTTTCTCATATCTTGTTAATATTACGTCGCAGTCGTAGAACAAAGACGGATCTGCAATTTAGCAATTTTACAGGAGAGCGTTTTAAAGATTTTGTATGGTATATTACTCCATATTTTTTAAACCAGTAATTCAATTAACATGAAATTTGGAGAAGTTGTTTTGTATGAGGGCTTTTATGATGTGATTAACAAAACGAATTCCTAATATGTATAGTTTTTGTAAAAAGTCACATCAGTCGTTGTTCGTTGGAGTTCATAGTGACGCATGTGATTAACCGACGTTATTCTATGGAGTCAGATTTTTTGGATCATGACGGATAATACTTCCCGTCTATGTTTTAGGGATAGTAACAAAAATTTTATGGACGGTTTTGAAATACGATTATGTAGATCTAGGAAAGGAAATCAAGTTACCAACAATTTATAATTTTACAATTTTTTTTATTGTATGATAGGAAGCAGACAAGCGGGCGGATCACCTGATGGTAAGCAATTGCTCATGGACACCTGCAACACCAGTGGAGTCACAAGTGCGCTGCTAAACTTTTATCCCCTTATCCCCGGTGGGCCTCCGGTACCCTCACTTACTCGGCGAAACACAGCACAGGAGCTGCTTCACGCCAGTTTTCTGTGAGGCAGTGGTATCACTCCGATCGAGCCAGCTCATTCATGCCGAAGCATGGCTCTCCCACAGTTAAATCATTTTATTATCACATAAAGCACGAGAGATTAATCTTATACATAGAACTCAAGAACCTCGGAATGAATACCCGCATATAAAAGTAATAATAATATCGTACTTTATGCGATACTATTATTATACAAGGTGTTTTTTTATATTGAGGACAATCAAGATGACCTCACTTCGCCTGTTGGTAAGCGGCCGAGAGATCCAATTATGAGGTTGACAGGCACAAAAGAACAAACTAAGTACCGATTGAGTCTGCCATCCTCATCCTGAAGGCCTGCTGAGATTCTGTTTTACGCCCAGCCTAAACCCAGGGTTGTAAAAAGGAGGAAACACATGAACTGGTAGGACGTTCCATAACTTGATGGCTCGGGGCAGAAACGAGGAGCTAAATCTCTTGGTGCGCGCCGGCATTGTCTAGATGGCAACGCTGTCCAGCACGTGTTGTTTGGGAATGGAAAGGAGAGGATGGGATTAGTTGGAATAACTCATCAGTGCATTCTGTATTATAGAGGCGGTAGAGAACACTAAGACTGACAAGGTCTCTATGTAGCTGAAGAGGTTCTAAGGACTTAATGACCTCATGATCTCCAATAATTAGAGGTGGGCGTTGTATGAACGAACCGTTTACCTAAACTGTTTTTTGTACGTGAACGATTCAAATAGTTTATAGGTCACAGATAAACTAGTTTATTCGTCGACTGGTTGACGAGTCCATTGTCGTGTCGCGAACGTCTGGCCGTTCGTTCACGTTCACTAATCGTTTATGTGATGAAGTAGTTTTTTCGACGACGACGTAAACTAGTCGAAAATTAGACTGTTTTTTAAACTAGTTTATCGTCTACCAATAATACGGAAAGCACGTCGCTGCAACCTGTCGAGAGCCTCCAGCAAGTATTTCTCCGCGTAATACTTGCTGGAGGTTTACCATCTCAGAGATAAAAGCAATATTCCATACACGGGCGGACATGTGCCGTGTACAGGAGACAAAGCTCACTCTATTCACTCTATTCAGAATCCCGAGTTTATGGGAAGCGGTTCTTATGACGCTCTTGATTTAGTCTCGTTGATCAAGACTATCCTGTATTGATAAAGGGGTGCTCTGAAGAGTGGGATGGGATAGGAAAGATGATACCTTAGCAGAATATACACACCTGTGTTTTCTTGGCATTGAACTCGACAAGATTGCTGGGATTGATTTAATAATTATGGGTATGAATGGGTGGAGGAACAGAAGAGGGCAAAAAAAGATATGGAAGCATTATGTGAAAAATTACATGATCGAAAAAGGGGTGGCTGATTCGACGATGAATGTCAGAGACGTATACATAACCAGGGAACATGGTAGAAAGATGATGATAATCTTATGTGCACCATTCGACTATCAAAATGTTTTATCGTGCCCATATGGGAAAGTGAGTGTGTATTACCAACGCAAGCAGTTTTGCTAAAATTTTACAATCTTTCATGTTTCTACAAAAAAGGGATATTATTAAGTGTGGGTCGAAAGTGTTCACGTCAACAGATGCATTAGCAGATGGATCATCAAGAGTCGTCCACATGTCTGTATGTCCATTAGTCAATGTCCATTTTCAGTTTAACACGAGATAGCGATCGAGGGTAATCGCATGATTCTTGTTTCATTACCTACTTTGCTTTTACTTACAATGAGCAGCAAGAATCACGCGTGCGTTCTCGATCGCTACATAGGTCAAACTGATGCGTCGTCAGACGTGTGGACTGACGACAGATGTTCGCCCCGAAACCCTTTGATCTATTACAAAAAACCGGCAATAGTCACATTCGAGACGAATGCTCTGCAGGCTTATAAATACCTACAACAGACGCACAAATTACACCCTCTACACGTCGGTAGGCGCATCGGTGGATGATATCTGCGGACGCATCTGTCTACGTGTGGGCCAGGCTTAGTAAATAAAAATAAATTATAAGGAAAAATATCAAAATAAGTAAATTAAGAAATGAACAATGACGTATTTATAAAATGCTCCCACGAATAACGTCGGATGTGCATATTCGACTTGCAGCTATCCGTAGAAAAATGACGGATCGTACAATACGCCCTCGGAAGGTCCATAGGACAATGACGGTCATTAAATTTCGTCTAGAAAATTATACTCGTCCAACAAGTTTGTATTGTGACATGTTTAAATATTATAAATTATATTTACACTGTGATAACACAAAAATCAAAAAACAAAAAAATATTATTTTGATTCCTAGGACAAGGACGAATTTGAAAAACCGTCGTCGTTCGCTGGATAAGCAAATTAAACCTTAAGTTATAACCTAACAACATACGAAATCTTAGTAAATCAACAAAATATTATAATAATTATTTACCTGTGACGTTCCATAAAACAAGGACGATACTAGTGATCCGCCGCAGTGAGCGGGGTGCGGGGGGGGAGCACTCTCCGCCGGACATGGACGGATTCTTTAATCGGGCGTAGTACTACGCTCACAGAATCAAATCCGTCGTTATTCTAGACAATATCTCGGGCATTGAGTAACTTTTTAAAAAAAAGGTAACATCAACCGATAAAACACTCGATTACATGCCGATTTATGAAATAAAAAAAAAATTGAAAAAAGTCAGAACCGTCTTTGTTCTACGACGACGACGATTACGTATGAACTTACATTTTCAAACTAAGACAACATTAATGTGTATTTATTTTATTGACAGACGGAAGTTCAAGAAGGGTCAGGAAGAAGAACAGGCCAAGAAACGCACAAGGAGGACCCAAAAGTACCAGCGTGCCATTGTTGGTGCTTCCCTCAGTGACATCATGGCCAAAAGGAACATGAAGCCAGAAGTGCGCAAGGCTCAAAGAGAGCAGGCTATCAAGTAAGTTTTAGGTTCAGAGTTTATAGATATTAGATTTTTGAAATTAAGGAAATATTACTGAATCTATTTGAGTTTAGCCACTAGTTCCTGAAAACATATTTGTTTATTGCTGACATTAAGTCACATTTATCAGGAAAAATAGCTAATTCCCAGTTGTCACCTCTGGCTATGTTCCTATTTCCTAAAACCCATATGTCACCACTAGCAACTAATTGTTTTTTTTTCTCATTTTTCACCAGCGGGAATTTAGGCAGAGGTGAAAAATGGGGATAAGCTGGAGAGTATTCATTCTATATCTCTTAGAAATCTCAATTATCTTGGTAATATGTTACAGGGCCGCTAAGGAGCAGAAAAAATCTACTAAAGCCGCAAAGAAGGCTGCAGCTCCTCCTCCAAAGAGCAAGACCGCGCCGAAGTCTAAAGCTGCTAAAGTTAGTCAAAAATCGGCGCCGCGTGTTGGAGGAAAACGATAAGAACTTAAAATAAAACAATATCTTTAAAAACATCTTTTATTTTATAACTGTAGTGACCTGTCTTCACTTCGTTTCGGGGCATAATTTGTTACTAGTGAACATTTTACTTCCTAACTATACCGATACATGGCTGTGGGGTATTGATTACATTGTACAAGTAGTGTTAGCCACTATGCTTTGAGTTATATACTCTGTCAATAAAGTTGTGAAATTTATTCTTGCGAAACTTACCACATTATGGAGTTCCATAGTATTACAACCAATGGGGATACCATAGTCTTATGACGTGCCTAAGCGGGAGTGGCGCCTTCAAATTTCATGACTTTCTTGACGCATTATAAGAGCTACAGCAGACTTGCTAATAATCACTGATGATCGGCGATTTAGCTGCTGATAAAAAGCTGAATCTCAAGGGACCTCTCATCCCACACTGCTCACTTAAAAACTAACTGCTATTGTCACTTCGCCACCCTAATGTCGATCCAGTGGACCAGTCCAGAAAATCACATTTATGCAGGGGGGAAATCTCTCGTGCATTCGACATTGAACTCAAAGTAGACATTAGTAAGAAATCTCTAAAATCGACTTCAATGTAAAATCTACGAGTATTGCCTCCCAAATACGAAATGAACTCTACGCATCCAGTTGTATGGGAATTTTCAAGCTCTAAGTGTGCCAGCCAGTCCAACCTTTTAGTTCGATACTTAGGTACTCTGAGAAGGAAAGTCACAATCACATTTTATTTTTATGTGATACCTAGGTGGCAGATGAATAGACGAATCACCTGCAACACGAATGGTGTCAGTGCGCTACGAACTAGTTAACCCCTTTTACCCCTCTCCCCTACCCCTTTTACTCACTTTGCGAAACAGTGCGGGCGTTGTTTTAAGCCGGCCGCGGCCCCACCCAAGCGTGGCTCTCCCACGGTCGTTTCAGCAGCCACCCTATTTCCCGTTTACAAGGTCAGATCTTTGGAAGCTAAATAAATTGAGACAACATCACATACATTGTCCTGGTTCCAAACTAAGGTTTTCCCTCGTGCTATGGAAACCAGAAACCACGAAGGAACCACAAACACCCAGACCCAACACAAATTCTGTTTCATCAACAAACATTTGTGTTGGTGCGGGAATCGAACCCGCGACCCTTCCGTCTCAAACCATTGCGCTAAACGGGTCGTCAAATACCAAGATACTATGTATGAGTAGAAGAATGTGCATCATAAATATGTTGTGATTCTAATATTAGGTATAAATTAATGCGAAAGTAACTCTGTCTGTTACTCTTTCACGCCAAAACTACTGAACGGAATGTGAAAAATATATGACCCTGAGATAGAACACAGGCTACATTTTATTTTATAAAAGGGGGGGGGAGGGGGGTGAAAAGTTACTATTCTACGCGGATGAAGTCGCAGGTAACAGCTAGTATGTTAATAAAAGAGTCAGGATCAGTTTTGATAAATTAATATATTAAAATTACGTCACATGAGTACAACGTTATTTGATTAATTATCTATATCCTAATTTTCTACCATGCTTTGTAATTATTGCAACTGGCAGTCCCTATATTTGTTTAACTTAACATTAGGTATTACACCTTCAATATTTTATGTACTCTTGGCAAGGGTTTCAGCCTTAGCCACCACTTCCTCAATTGGTCCTACCATGTAGAAAGCGACCTCAGGTAGATGATCATACTCGCCCCCAAGGATCTGGGAGAAGCCCTTGATTGTCTGCTCAAGGGGCACCAACTTGCCAGCGTGTCCAGTGAATACCTCAGCCACCTGGAAAGGCTGCGACAGGAACCTCTGGATCTTGCGGGCACGGGCTACAGTCAGCTTATCTTCTTCAGACAACTCATCCATACCCAGGATAGCAATGATGTCCTGAAGAGACTTGTAGTCCTGCAGAATCTTCTGTACACCACGCGCAACATTGTAGTGTTCAGCACCAATGATGTTGGGGTCCATGATACGTGAGGTAGAGTCGAGAGGGTCCACTGCGGGGTAGATACCCAGCTCAGCAATAGCTCTAGACAATACAGTGGTAGCATCCAAGTGAGCGAAGGTTGTGGCAGGGGCAGGGTCAGTCAAGTCATCAGCTGGCACGTAGATAGCCTGCACAGAGGTGATGGAGCCCTTCTTGGTGGTGGTAATACGCTCCTGCATGGTACCCATGTCAGTGGCCAAGGTAGGTTGGTATCCTACAGCAGATGGGATACGACCCAGCAGAGCAGACACCTCAGAACCAGCCTGGGTGAAACGGAAAATGTTGTCAATGAAGAGTAGCACATCCTGTCCTTCCTGGTCACGGAAGTATTCGGCGACGGTGAGACCGGTAAGGGCGACACGAGCACGCGCGCCGGGGGGCTCGTTCATCTGTCCGTACACCAGAGCCACCTTGGAAGTCTTGTCCTTCAGGGAAATGACTCCAGACTCAATCATCTCATGGTACAAGTCGTTACCCTCACGGGTGCGCTCACCCACTCCGGCGAACACGGAGTAACCACCGTGAGCCTTGGCGACGTTGTTGATCAGCTCCATGATAAGCACAGTTTTGCCGACGCCGGCGCCGCCGAACAGGCCGATCTTGCCTCCCTTGGCGTAGGGAGCGAGCAGGTCCACGACCTTGATGCCGGTGACCAGGATCTCCTGCTGCACGGACATGTCCACGAACTCGGGCGCCTCGGCGTGGATGGCGGCCGTCTTGTCGGTGGGGATGGGGCCGCGCTCGTCGATGGGCTCGCCGATCACGTTGATGATGCGGCCGAGGGTCTCAGCGCCTACGGGGATACGGATGGGGGACCCGCAGTCGTGCACGGGCTGGCCGCGCACCAGACCCTCGGTACCGTCCATGGCGATGGTTCGGACGGTGTTCTCTCCCAAGTGCTGCGCCACTTCCAGCACCAGCCTTGGCTGGCGGTTCTGCACCTCGAGGGCATTTAGGATGGGTGGGAGATTATCCTCGAACTGTACGTCGACGACGGCACCGATAACCGCAACCACTTTACCTTGCCCCTTTCCTGCTGCAGCTTTGGCAGCATAGTCTCTCTTGTTGACTACAGCTCCGGTCACTAAAGGAGTCTTTTCGGTCGTAGCGTTGTTTACTACCGCCCTCGTGGCCACACGGCCAGCTCTACAGACGGTAGAGAACATTTTCGTTGTAAGAATCGAAGAAATCAATGGTACAGTAGATAACCCCGAACTTACTTTTTTACGTAATATTACGGAGAGGAGGTCGCTCGCCGCCTGTCGTCGTAAATCGGCAATATCCGACTTCCGTAGAATGCGTTCGTATTACTCAAATTTTTTACGAGTTTTTTTATAAAACCGTACAATTTTACAATAAAGTTGAGAAATTACTCTATGATTTATTCTTGAGAAACTAAATTACGTTACATGGTTCCATCCATAGTATTATGATTATATCCAATGTGCAATGGGGCTACATGCTCTACGATGTAAGGGACAGTGGCGCCATCAATTAATTTCTTGACTTTCTTGATGCGTTATCAACTTAGGTACTTACTTACTGCACTGCCTCAGCGACCCGAAACGAGTCTTGGCCTCCGAAACAAGAGAACGCCACTTTGGTTGACCCTGGACTACTTGTTGCCAGTCCTTTGCCTGAAGTTCTCGCAGATTACTCTAGCTCGACGACGTCTTTCCAGTGATACCTGGGTCGGCCTACCGGCTGCGCGGCGTGTCGGCCTATCGGTCGGCTTTGGTATGCTTTCTTCACGAGACGAACGTATAAAGGAGTGAGCAAGTTCAAATACTTGGGCTGCACTATTACTGACCCAAATACGAGAGATGATGAGATTGATATCCGCATCCATAACACCCTACGTTGCACAGTGCACTGCTGCCCTGCATAAAGTATTATTGTCCAAGCTTCTTAGCAGAAGTACGAAACTGATGATATACAAATACAATACAAGACAGTAATTATACGGCTGTGACGCTTGGACGCTATCTTTAAAAGGAGAACAAAAACTACTCGTTGCGGAAAGAAAGGTCCTCCGCAGGAGATATGGCTGGAGAATACGCACAAATGCCGAAGTAGAGAGGATTGTGGATACGCCTACCTAACATCATTGGCGAGACCAAGCCGTATCGTCTCTGCTGGCTTGGCCACTTTGAGAGACTGGACGAAAATACCAACACTTTGAAATATTTTTTTCCTTGTTGTTGTAACCGACCAAGCGGGGCGGAAGCTATTTTGTAATAACTTTCTTTGGGCGGAAATGCAATTGCGACGAACGCTTGGAAAGAGAAATACTAGAGAATACTCTATGACTAGAGAGTAGAGAATGTGTTTTTGTCCTTGGTTTGTGTTTACAACAATGAGTTATAAATATAGAGCAGAAATACCTACAAAAAAAACGTGCCGGTTTAGAACATAAAATGGCGGACTGACAGCTATTTTAGTGCTGCTCTGTTGATAATGCTTTATCGATATCATAATTTGTCAAGTCGATGCTGACTGGGGGTCTAATTTGAAATGAAACGCAAATAAAGCATCGAGTATTGAAGTAATTTTGAGACTCAACCAAACGATTGAGAACGTCATTTCGTAATTTGAAGTGACCATTCTTTCGTTTGAGACCGATGGAAGTTGTTTTGACAGAACTCGTCTCAAATCCTAATTTGAAAGCCTAAAATGACATTCGTAAAATTGATTGATTAGAAGCTTAAGTTACTGGTTAAATGAAAATCAAAGTATAAATAGATAGGTACTCTTTATTGCACAAAGTTTACAAGTCTTCTTGAAGTAGGTAATAATTATGCTCTTAATATGTAATATATAATATAGATCTTTTTATTGCAAAATTAAACTTAACTAGTGTTGCGGCAACACCAGGATCATAGAACCAATCATTCCAATCAACGAATTTTATCGCGTGATATGCGTCCGCTCTCAATGGTGCTTCATAACGTGATATCGCACAAGCGGACCAATGGGAGGCGCCGATGACGTCGCGGAAATCGACTCAACGGAACAACGGACATCGGGATCGCCACTGCATACAAGGAACACTAACGCGCACATCTAACTCGTAATTTTAATTATTTTAATAGTTTGGTCTGTGACGGCTAAATAAGTATTTCTTTACTCACTAATACCGAGTTTTCTTTCCTCCACCTCGTCCACTACAACTAGGTATACAGATATGTATTCAATTTACAATTATGGTGGTAGTAGAGCTTGTAGTGATATTATCTTCCTGAGTTCAGTTCGTCGCAGTTTGTAGAAAGAGATCTGTAAGTAAGAAAATTATGGTATTATTGATAAGATTATAATGATATTATCTACTCTTAATAATAGAGGTAGGGCAATGGTAGCTCAGTGAATAAAAACGGGAGGTCGTAGCAGTAGGTACGTAATACCGGTATCATTAATAACAATCTCAAAACGATATGTGATCAAAATCAAATTATTACAATACTCCCCAAAGTGAAATTCATCGCTTAGCATAAAAGGTTTATCTTCATCGTAAAATATTATCGATGTTTTTACTACAACCCTAGTATATAACTCACGAATTTTTATAACATAAAAATATTCAAAATGAAGCATAATCGTGGACTGAAAACACACGGATAGAATCACACGGGAAAACAAAAGTGTAAAACATTCAAAGTTTCTATAAATTTAATGAACATTTCATAATAATTAGAAAAAAATATAACATACCGGTGCAATGTTAATCTTTGCTGATTTTCGCTTTTCCTTGAGCCACATCCTATAACACTACACTTGGGCATAAAGATTAAATGTTTCTTCAATATCCTGTGTAATGTGGACAACGAGTTCTCAAAAGAAAAGAAATTATTAGTTATTTTTGTCGGAAGAAACGGTGAGTTGACACTTCATGTACTTCAGAAAACTGTAACTAAACATGGCTTTTTGGCCGCATTAGGCATTAACGTGGTTGTCAAATGACAATTTTTCCGATTATAGAGCTGAATGAAATAGTGTCATCTCTTTCCACTTATGAAATCAAGGCTGAGTTAGATAGAGAGAACAATAGTTTTGAGAACTCCACGTCGACATGCATGGTATTTGTATAACTAATTTCTGTATAGGACAATAGGCCCGGTCCATATATTTAAGTCAATGGTTTACAAAAAAAAAACAAAAAAGTTGAATGTCAAATGTCAACCATTTGACATTGACAATTAATCATGCCATTTGTCGCTCGTTTTTGTGGGTTTACAGCTATATAATTTACGTAAAATACACGTGTTGTGAAACAAATTTCATTTCCTACTTGCGAAGTTATTTGCAGCAAATATTGGCAAAATAATTTCAATACAATGGAGTACATATCGCCAGATGAACTTCCGAATTCTAATAGTTCACGAATGTAAGTTGAGTACCTACCTAACCTAACAGTTTTTCTTAGCAGCAGCAGCAAAAGTAGACTTCTTTGTGTTCTTAGCCTAAACTAGGAAAATAATGAATATAAGAATTTTATTTTATTTTGATTCCTCCTCAGATTATGCTGTCAGTGTGCCGTGCCTATTGAAGCAAATCCTTCAAACATGTGTGTAGCTTGTTTGCGGGCTCATGTGGATATCACTGAAGGTATTCCTAAACAAGCAACTTTATATTTCTGCAGAGGATGTGAGCGGTAAGTTAAATTATCTACTGTAAACTATAGATAGATAGATACTCTTTATTGCACAACACATTACAGAACTTAATGCTAATAGTAATTTACAAATACAATATCGGCGGCCTTATCGCTAATAGCGATCTCTTCCAGACAACCTTTGGGTTGGACAAACTATATTACTAGGATTTGTTTTTCTTTGCACTTTGTGTCGCAATATAATATTTGGTTAGTGGTTAATAATGAATGTGAACCTAGTAATGTTCAGTGTATTTTTTTTTAATTATCAACAGCAATCTAATGGAATGCTGCCAGTAATTTAGGAATGCTGTGCAGGGACACTATGTTTTCATATTTTAGCCTAGTTTAGCTTTAGGTTCCAGTTACTATTTTTATTTTCTTTTGATTAATTAATTAAGCATACATATAAATTAACTATTTAATTTCATTGTCAGATATTTGCAACCTCCTGCTGAATGGCTTGTGTGTGCTCTCGAGTCCCGTGAGCTGCTTGCTCTGTGCCTAAAAAGATTAAAAGGCCTTAATAGAGTTAAACTTGTTGATGCAGGCTTTGCGTGGACTGAGCCACATTCTAAGAGAATAAAAGTAAGTACTTTTTATAATCATCTATAATATATATTTTTTAATTTTATAAATTTATTGTATGTCCCGAACAGTTGTTGCCAATGGTAACACTTTAGTCTATTACTGAACTGCTGATTCAGAGGGTCATTGGCTACATTCAGAAGGTTCACACACTCACATATTGCATTAACTAATTACTTACTTACTTACTTAACTCATCAAAAGTCTGGACAAATATCATCAAACATACTTCTAATAAGAAAAAAATAGAAAGTCTTCTTTTTTGTTTTATCATAAAAATTATGGTTTACTTAACTTGACTACGGACTCATTTCAGGTGAAATTAACAGTACAAGGAGAAGTAATGGGAGGGGCAATGCTCCAACAAACATTTATTGTAGAATACACTGTCCAACATCAGATGTGTGATGCCTGTCACCGCTCTGAGGCCCAAAACTATTGGAGAGCCATGGTGCAAGTGAGACAGCGTGCAAATAACAGGAAGACTTTCTACTACTTGGAGCAATTGATTTTGAAACATAAGGCACATGAAAATACTCTTGGTATCAAGCCTAAGCATGGTTAGTAATAATATTTAATTTATCAAACATTTTTCAGAAACATGTTACCATGATTCAGTTAGTCTGGTTCCCCTATTATTGCAAGGTCAACGATAGCTAGGTAGGTAGTAATTACTATGAAAGAACTACCGTTTATAGGTATAATATTAAATTTTAATGTAAACAATTTTGTCATCAAAACCTTTATAAAATAT
This sequence comes from Cnaphalocrocis medinalis, assembly GCA_014851415.1. Lineage (NCBI taxonomy): Eukaryota > Metazoa > Arthropoda > Insecta > Lepidoptera > Crambidae > Cnaphalocrocis > Cnaphalocrocis medinalis. Next base: position 9,944,162 of record CM026280.1, on the reverse strand, counting down.
ATTATAATACTATAATATTAAATTTATATTTTCAGATGGGTTGGACTTCTTTTATGCAAATGAGAGCCAAGCACGTAAAATGGTTGATTTTGTACAGTCTGTACTGCCAATAAAATGCCAGCATTCGAAGAAACTTATTTCACATGACATTCACAGCAATGTTTACAACTACAAGTTTACATTCAGCATTGAAATTGTCCCACTGTCAAAGGACAGCTTGGTGTGTCTTCCCAAAAAGCTAAGACATCAACTTGGATCCATATCACCAATTTGTTTAGTGAATAGGGTGACAAGCACTATTCATTTAATAGATGCAACAGGTCAAGGTATGTAAAATTCAAAGTTTTAGTTGTATAACTTATTTAAACATTGTTTTCTCTACCAAAAGAACCTAGTTACCTTTTCATGAGGAGGTTTCCACACCATAGTCCCCGGAATCTAGTTACCTACTTAAACTCTGTATAACCCTATTTTTGTGCTGGAAAAAAAGTATCTATGAGTATTTTCTTTACTAGATTATTCTTAAAGCAAATACACTATGTATTTACAGCTTAAGAACATAATTTTCCTTCATCATAGCTATTGATTTGTAAAACTGTCATCTGTTTTCAGTATGTGATCTTTCTGCAACTAATTACTGGAGGCACCCTTTTACGCCAATCTGTAATCCCAAACAGTTGGCTGAGTATGTTGTTATGGATATTGACATTCTAAAGGAACATGTAAGTTAATAACTATTTTATTATGTAAAATTTAAGAGCCAAACATTTTTTAATCTTCTTTTCAAAGTCTTTTCAACTCAGGTTGATATAACATACTTTGGTTTGTGGACATAAAAAAATTACAACTAACCATGATTCCCTTGGTCTGGTTCCGTTGTTCAGATGAAAATCGCATCCAAATCCTTGCTAAATCATGTATCATTGTCTAAACATACCTTGTTTAAAAACTGGATTTAGGAGTGGGTAGAATCAATTAAGGTTTTAAAAATTATGAGAAGCACCAAAGCTAATCTTACTCCAAATCATCTAAGTATGCATGTTGCTTCCAATTTGCATTACTATGTTGTCTTATCAGGTTAAAACTAGAAACACAACCACCAGTTCTCTTTGCTTATTATTATTACTGTATTTTTTAGGAGAAGAAATCATTCCCTGGACAAGGCGCGGTTTCCAATAAGCATGTGGTAGCAGATGTCTGGGTGGTGCGTGCGAGCGAGCTTGGGCTTGACGTCAGCCCTATACACACTAAAACTCATCTTGGACACATATTGAAGCCTGGTGACACTGTGTTAGGGTAAGCTTCCTTTTTATTCATGCTTTGTTTATATTCGCTAAAACATGTAGAACTTGCGCAGTCGAGGGATTGTTGTCCGCGGATGTTTTTGTCCACTAAAATAGATCGCTTACATAAGTAAGCTTAAATAAGTAAGTCGTAAGCGAAATATTTTAGTGGACAAAACATCCGATACAGATACGATACAGTGGTATCGAGTAACGCATACGAGGCATTAAAAGTAGCACGTAGAAAAAGTCCCCCGAATAACCGCGAACATGCAGGGGGCGGAGCGGACAAAAGTCCGCCTTCTGCGCAGGTCCTTAGAAACTATTAGATTTTTTAAACTATGATAGTAGCTCGGAAGATAAAAACGCACCTATCATGGTCGTAAGATTTTTATCTAGGCGCGTATTTCTTCTATTAGCTCGGCCGTGAGGAAAAACCTACCATGATGTATGTATAGCCTACGTAAACATGATTCTCTTAATTTTTCCAGTTACAACCTTGGAAACTCAAATGTAAATGATGACAACTTCGACAAGTTGGATCATTCCACGATATCGGATGTGTTCTTGGTGAAGAAGTTCTACGGAGAGAAGGCGGCCCGCCGGCGCGCGCGCAACTGGAAACTGAAGCACATGGCTGAAGGCATGCTCGACGGCGTCAGTTCTACTAATGAGTAAGTATCGCCGATTGTTGTCTGGCCGCTCCCAAGCATTTGTATTATAACTCAATTGTATTGTTACTCAAGTCGCATAGAGATTTCATACATTCGTCCATACAAAGTTCGGATTCGACTTCAATGTCGAATGCACAAGAATTGGTACCCAGCACGTGCTCTTAGATGTTGGTTGTTTGATTGTATATTATTTATTTTATTTTGTACATTGATTATACAGGGTGTATCTGTGAACATTCACATCTTTCTAACCACATCTTCCACCAACCATTTTGAACAACATTTTGTTCTTTTACTTTTGACAATTCGTTCATATTTTCTTCAACTCCCCATACAAAATGAACAAGTCATGACTTTGTATGGAAAGTTGATTATTTTATGCGTATTTCTAAAAGTCATGGAACAAATGTTGTTCAAAATGATTGGTAGAAGACATGGTTAAAGGCATGAAAATGTTCACAGATAACTAATCTTAATTACCTTTTGGCAATGGATTGAACACCCCACCGTAGTGTTGCTGAGCTCAAAGATAAACTCGTTCATGTATAGGTTGAAAAGCTTTGGCGAGGTCAAGACGCCTTGCCTGACGCTGCATCCCATAGACTTCAGAGTCCTTTTCTGCTCACCTTACACTATTTTTCTGGTTGCCGTACCAGAAACTAAAAATATTTACCAGGTCGAGTAGCATACCTGGGCCTCTGACTTGTTCCATAGCACCTGTTAGACCATGCGTGCCGCGACAAAATTTTGTCGATGTCGAATCTCGTTCGCGAGAGCGCATCCTTCTATCCCGCTCATCGCTCAGTCAGGTGAGCGAGAAGCAACTTGCGCCGACACAGTACGAGTGTCGACAAAGTCATCTCGCCCACATTGCTTATGACCTTTGTATTTAAGTATTTCGAATTTGACGGACCGTGCTTGTTATCATCTCATTATTTTGAAAAAATCAATATTTGATACATGTAACACTCTGATTTATTGACATTATTCTTATGTATATTTTCCTTTGTAGGGACTATAATGATTTCCTGGACGATTTGGAAGAGGACCCGGCATTCAGACAGAACATTAACATCTTTAAAGATCAGGACAGGATGCCAGTAGATACCGACGAAATAGATCCAACGCTGCCTCGCATCACGCTCGCCGAAATGTTGGACGATTTGAACATTGAAGACGTTGAAATGAGTGAAGTTTAATTAACGGCATTTGAAATGTATACTTATGTTATAATAAACTTATTATTTTATTTATTTAGTTTCTTATTTTGTTCTTTACATCTAATATAGTTGTTTTTGCTTAAATTAGGTTAATTATCCACGGAACCTTAAAATAGGTTAATTTATCAAACCGGAACAATATTAATTCGCTATTGGCGCTTTCGTTTTGGGACGGTGACCAAAATAGGTACAAGACAGTCCCGTTTAAAACGGGACATACGAGTATAATTAGTTTACTTTAATACAATATGTCTAGCTAGATTTCCACTGAGATTGCCAAAACTTGATTCAGCACCGATACCTACAGTCACAAGGTCGTATGTCTCCTGTGACCCATACATATTATGTCATATACACACTCTACACATCCTAACAAATAAACAGTTTTTCTTGTTTGTTCCGTTGGTCTTTAGTATTTTTTTTTGTTTTACCTAGTTTTTATTTGTGCGAGTGATTCCATTAAGAACAAAATTTTCAGATTGTGAATGAATTACCTTACATAATATCATAATAAGTTTAAATTCATTCAAAATGTATCAATTACGCTATCGAAAATTAGAAAGATATTCATCGCGAAAAGGATTATTGATAATGCATGATCATCATATTGTCGGTGATTACAAATGAAAAACGATGTAGTTTGTGGTACGGCGTGATCGTGGTATCTGTGTGCGTGGAATTTAGAAATACATAGATAACTAGGTAGTAATTAATTACCTAGGTACCTACTATTTAGTCTCAAGTAACGGTTTTCTTTAAATCGGCAGATACAGGGTATATCGGTAAACATTTACATCCATTTTAACACATGTTCCACTAACCATTCTGAACATTTTGTTAGAAATTTGCATAAAAAATACGACTAAGGGCCTCATTCACCATCTCTAAGTAAAGTTTCAAGTAATTTACTTCACAGTTTAGGTAAGTGGGTTTGGATGCAACTGGCCCCTGGTCCACGGCCTTAGTTAACAATTTAAATAATTTATTCAATACAAAGACCAGGGGCTGTTAGCGCCAAAATTTAAATACAGTAAAAAAGCGGTGACAGAATCGGCTCCTTAAGAATCGGGATTTTTGAACGCAGCCATTCCTGTTTCCCCGTTTCCCGTATCCTTCCGCACCCCGCCCACTCCCTCACACTCTCGCGCCAACCACCCGATCGACAGCGCGCACGCAACTACGCACGCACCGCGAATTGTGAATATCATTATTGCTGTGACTAAACAAAGTGGTGTGCATCAGATCCCGGATCCCAGTAAGTACCCCTCCCAATGTTCAAAACATCTTGGTCTTATTCGAGCCTAATTTATAAAAGATTCTTGTCTGAACCGCGCGGCGTGGGTCCGCCATTTTGATTACATTGCGTTTTGGGAATTCTTTCGTACTAATTTTCGTATTTACTCAAAATGTCGAAGAAAACTAACATGCACACTGTAAAGTTTGAGCTTTTGTTTGATAAAATCGCTAGTTTGCACCTTGCTGTCGCTACTGCGAATGAAAATAGAGAACGGTTTCTAGTACGCTGCCAGGACATTGAGTCTGTTCGAAAAGAATTCGAAAGTACGTATTTAAACATCATAGTCGATTTAAAAGAGGATCTCGATGCAATTCAGTCACACAAAAAGAAGTATAATTTGTTTGAGGATTACTACACTGATATTATGGTTAAGTTACGCTGTTTTCAACCTGACAATAAATTCGAGTCTAAGTTACACACAAGTAATCACAATTTTGATAATATTCGACTACCTAAAATAGATCTCCAAACGTTTTCCGGAAATTATTGCGATTTTCCTAGTTTCATTAACATGTTTGATAATTTAGTGCACCAAAATGAATCGCTGAGTCCGGTGCAGAAAAAGCATTATTTATTGAGTTGCTTAAAAGGCGAACCTCTTAGTCTTGTCAAACACTTATCTAATATTCCTGAGAACTATGAAGTGGCGCGGAATCTTATTTGCGAGCGATACAATAATAGACGGTTAATTGCGGATACCCATCTCAATACCATGCTATCGTTACCCACAGTGTCCGCCAACAATGTCTCTCAGTTACGGTCGTTTGTCAATAACTTACAGGAGAATTCACGAGGTTTAGCTAGCTTGCAATTTCCAGTCGATAAATGGTCATTTTTACTGTTACACATATTCACGAGAAAGTTAGATCATGATCTACGTACCAAGTTTGAGCTAACACATCAAAATGCTATTCCAGAGTTCAATGACCTTTTAACATTCCTTGATAACTTGTGTAAAACTATTGAAACGTCAGAGTTAAGCCGAAATGCTTCTAAAGATTCTCACACAAAGCATCATTCCAGGCCAAGTAACAACAGTAATAACAAAATGTCTTTCACATCCAGTGTAACCTCGGCAAATAATAACAACAGTAATCTAGCGTGTACTCTGTGCGCAGGCTCGCACTTACTGTTTAAATGTATGAAATTCGCATCAATGGATATGAAGTCGCGTAACGAGTTCGTCAAATCGAAGAATTTATGTTTTAATTGTTTACGATCGCATCGGGTGTATAACTGTATGTCTAAGTCGAGGTGTCAAATCTGCAAACGTAAACACAACAGTTTACTTCATGTTGAAGAATCGCACGGTAACAAAAATAACGTCACACATCGTAATTCACACGCGGCTATCAACGCACAATCAGATTTCAAATCTTCCGCCACTCCGTTATCATGCTCCGATCACGAATCCGAACGCACCCGGGGCAATAATAATTCATCGCCGGAGCCCGCGCGTACGCCATCCTCGCAGCCCGAAAAGCCGCCATCTTTACATCAACTCGTAGCCACTGCATGTTCCCGCGCAGCGAATACTCCGTCTCACTCGCACTCGTTCGAGCGCGATCGCGCTGTCGCCGGTTGCAGTGATAACGATAGTCCGCGTTGTCATACTCTGCTCGCGACCGCCATTATCGAAGTAAATGTTAGAATCGGCGAGAGATATCAACCAGTCAGGGCGCTTCTTGATCCGGGCAGTATGGCTAACTTTATAAGTACTTCATGCGCGCAACGTTTAGGCTTGCGGTATGATAAAACGAACGTTTCAATTTCTGGTATTGGCGGGAATAATAAGGTGATACCTAAAGGTCAACTACAGCTGAATTTGCGACCCGCAGAGGTCAATGCCCCTCCGTTGCGTGTTGAATTGTTTGTTTTACCGAAAATTACGTCGCAGATCCCTGTGACTACTATTGAGAGGTCGGTAATTCAACATTTCGAACATCTTAAGCTCGCCGATCCCCAGTTTTATGAACGCGGTAATATTGATATTTTGTTAGGTTCGGGTGCATGCGCGAAGATTTTCCACGGTAATAAATTGACTTTGGGTGACAATTTACCTACTGCGTTTGATACCATTTTCGGATGGGTTTTGATGGGCGATTACTATGACAATAATTGCGTACCTACAGCTGAGTTACAATCGTTCACGTGCGTTACTTCAATAAATGAGACTTTACAGCGCTTTTGGGACTTAGAAGAAATTCCTGTAACTAAACCAATGAACCCCGATGATGTTAGGTGTGAGAATCATTTTAAGCAGACGCATTCGCGTACTCAAGATGGGCGGTTCGTTGTACGTCTTCCTTTTAAAGAGAATAAGGTTGACATTGGAGAAACCAGGGATTTAGCATTGCGCAGATTATTTTCTCTTGAGCGGAGATTAAAGCGAGACGATATTTTAAACTTGAAATACCGCGATTTTATGAATGACTATCTTATCTCGGGCCACATGCAGCCAATTGAACCCTCAATTGCACAGCATTTCCCTAAAAATTACATACCTCACCACGGGGTGTTTAAAAAGGATTCACTTAAGCTTAGGTGTGTTTTTGATGCATCTATGAAGAGTACTTCGGGGAAATCATTGAATGATGAGTTATTAGTCGGTCCGAAACTTCAGCAGGATATAGTCGACATAATTTTGCACTTTCGTCTCCATGAGGTCGTTTTCACGGCGGACATCCGTCAGATGTATCGTCAGATTTTAGTACACAAGGACGATCGTCCTTATCAACTTATACTGTGGCATAATGAACGTGGAGAACTTCAAGAGTTTCAACTAAATACAGTGACTTATGGCGTCACTACAGCCCCATTCCTAGCTATGAGATGTCTTCATGAGCTGGCGTTTCAGGGTCAAAATACTCACCCTCGTGCGTCACAAATTTTGTTGGAGGATATCTTCGTAGATGATATTTGCTCGGGCGCTAGTTCGTTGGAAGAAGCTCGCGAGGTTAAAAACGAAGTTATTGATTTACTGTCACATGGTTGTTTTGAGCTCCGAAAGTGGACAAGTAACTGTCTCCAATTACTGGAGGGCATACCTGAAGAACATTGTGAAATTAATTTCACCGAAGATTCAGATGAGTTTATAAAGATTTTGGGTTTTCAATATAATGCGAAGTCAGATACCTTCAACTTCACGGTATCTCTGAGCAGTGATAACTGCACGAAGCGTATTATCCTTTCTAGGATCAGTTCCATCTATGATCCCAACGGGTGGCTATCTCCTTGCGTAATTTTTGTCAAAATCCTCATGCAACGTTTATGGAAACTTGGTCTTGCATGGGATGATATTCCACCGGTTGAGGTCCTAGATGACTGGAAGGAGTTTTGTAATAACTTACATCACTTGCGTTCCATTGCAATCGATAGGCAGATCTTGTCCGAATCTGTTGTATTTTTCGATTTACATGGCTTCAGCGATGCGTCCGAAGCTGCTTACGCAGCTGCAGTTTATTTGCGATGCGTTCATGTTGATGGCAGGGTCACCATCCACCTTCTCATGGCAAAGACTCGGGTAGCCCCTAATAAGCAGAAACTCACGATTCCAAAACTGGAACTTTGCGCTTCCCACTTGCTTGCACGTCTTTTGTCCCGTGTCACGGCTAGCTTGAAATCTAGAACTAATCTGCACCGTGATACCTTTGCATGGAGTGACTCTTCAATTGTGTTGTGTTGGCTTCGCACTGATCCTCATTTGCTGAGTGTTTTTGAATCCAATCGGGTCAGTCAGATCCAGAATACGGTTCCAGCCGAGTCTTGGCGTTATGTTCCTAGCAGCATGAATCCTGCAGATCCTGCTTCCAGAGGAATTTCACCGCTCGAGCTTGCTCGTCATCACTTGTGGTGGGGTCCTGCATGGTTGTCGTCTGCCGAAGATACTTGGCCAGCTCCCTGTGAACAAATAGATCATGGTAACTTACCTGGATTGAAGAAGACAAAGAAATTCGTAGCCGCTACAACCAGCACACAGCAATTCACGCCATCTAGTTGTGATGAATCTGTAATTGAAAAATATAGCAACCTAACGAAACTTACCCGAGTGGTCGCTTGGTGCCGTCGATTTGCTCATAATTGTCTTAATAAGACTGATAAATACACTGGACCATTATCTAGTAATGAGCTACAAAGTAGTCTCTTGCGTCTAGTTAAAATTGTACAACACAACTCATTTTCGAGTGATATAAAGAAGGTTAAAGACAACGTGATGTGTAGTACTGGTTTGAGACGTTTAAAACCCTTCATCGACGATGAAGGTTTACTTCGCGTAGGTGGCAGATTGACGAATTCAGCTTTGGATTATTCATCCAAACATCCTTTGGTTTTGCCGTCATCTCATCACCTTACCACTTTGATCGTGGATCACCACCACGTCAAGTATCTGCATGTAGGGCCGAGCACTTTGATGTCTCTTTTACGAGAAAAATACTGGATCCTCTCGGCTAGGCGCGTTATTAGGAGTCGAATTTTCAAATGCTTGCGCTGTTTTCGTCTCAAGTGTCAACCAGCTCAGACGCTCATGGGTGACTTACCTGCAAGTCGTGTTAATAAATCTAATCGCCCATTCGTCTCTGTAGGAATAGATTTCGCTGGTCATTTTAATATGAAGAGTAGTAAACTGCGCAATGCTAAAATCCTCAAGGTTTACCTGTGTGTCATCGTCTGCTTTGTAACCAAAGCCGTTCATCTCGAGGTTGTCAGTGACCTGACCACAGAGGCATTTCTGGCGGCTCTTAAACGATTCGTAGCGCGTCGTGGCTTACCTAGAGAGATATGGTCTGATTCTGGATCCAATTTTAAGGGTGCTTGCAATTTATTGAGTAGATTTCAACAAGATATTAGGAAATGCCCTACTCTAAATAGTTATCTTTCTGATCACTTCATTGAATGGAAGTTTTCACCACCATTAAGTCCGCATTTCAACGGTCTAGCTGAAGCTGCCGTTAAGTCAAGTAAAACTCACCTAAAACGCGTTATAGGTGACCGTAGTTTAACGTTCGAAGAGTATGCGACAATCTTTACACAGATTGAGTCCATTTTGAATTCGAGACCACTGTGTCCAATCTCAGATGACCCATCTGAACTTAACGCTTTGACTCCGGGTCACTTCATAGTAGGCTCTCCATTGGTTTCCATACCTGAACCTCCAGTTGAGGAAAGATTAACGCCAAAATCTCGTTGGCTTCTAACTCATTTTATAGTAAACAGCATATGGAAACGATGGAGCCAGGAATACCTTCACACGCTACAACAGCGGGGTAAATGGCAATTTTCAAAGGATAACATCTCTGTCGGGGATCTTGTCATTATTAAGGAGGATAACTTACCCCCACTTCAATGGAGCTTAGGGCGAGTGACTAGAGTTTTTCCTGGACCGGACTCAGTGGTGCGAGTAGTGGAGTTGAGAACGAGCACAGGGACTTATAAAAGAGCCACTGCGAAACTGTGTCCGTTACCAACTTACTAATAATACATAGTTAACTTATTAATATAACTTAATAATAATTTTAGTTTTATTTTAATACCGTTTTCGTAAACGAAGATACAGTCCATTTGATTAATTAAGTAGAAACAACAAGGTGCAGCTAGCCATCTTATTAGTAGTTATTACATATTTTGCTACTGTCTTGTGCAGGCAGTACTTTTATTTGAGAAAAAACGGTTTTCAACCCTTTTTTGGGGGGGTGTATGTTAGCGCCAAAATTTAAATACAGTAAAAAAGCGGTGACAGAATCGGCTCCTTAAGAATCGGGATTTTTGAACGCAGCCATTCCTGTTTCCCCGTTTCCCGTATCCTTCCGCACCCCGCCCACTCCCTCACACTCTCGCGCCAACCACCCGATCGACAGCGCGCACGCAACTACGCACGCACCGCGAATTGTGAATATCATTATTGCTGTGACTAAACAAAGTGGTGTGCATCAGATCCCGGATCCCAGTAAGTACCCCTCCCAATGTTCAAAACAGGGGCCAATTTTCTCCGATCCTTCTTTAACGTCGTAACGCCCAGTAGACACAGTGGAAAATCAATTGTTTTATGCCTTTAAAAGGCTTATGGGCCTTACGACGTTAATTGACATGAAAATTACTTGGAACTTTACTCAGAGATGGTGAACGGGGCCCTTAGTAACATACAAAGTCGGTCAAGTGACTTGGAGATTTTGTATGGGGAACCAAAACAATTTTCCACGAGTTTTCAAAACTCGTAAAATAAAATGGCGTTCGTAATGGTTGGTAGAATACGTTGGTAAAGGGATGTAAATGTCTGCAGATACACACTGTGTAAGACACCATCCCAGATAATTAGCAGCAATATAACATCATTAAAATCTAGCTGTTTTTGTTAGGTGGTGTAGGTAAGCCAGCTTGGCTTAGGCACCTCTCATATAGAATCAAAAGAGACAAAACCGTCATATTACCATTAATCAATCCTTTCGGTAGTTTTTTTTTATTGATGCTTTTTCTTTGTTAACTGATGCTAATGCTGTATGTAATCTATAGTCAAACTAGTGACATTCATAGCCTAGTTGAGCGTGCCCTTACACCGTAGTCCCACCAAGGAAGATTTACATCGTTAACTATTATATCTACCCGCATAGCGCACCTCAAAGGAATTCGATTCGAAATCCGAAGTATGTAGTGCGCGTGTTATGTACATTTATAAATGAGAGGTTACTTGTAATCGGATATCAGTTGGGAATGCAGCAGGCAAGATGAAAGTGTTGGCATTATTGTTTTTGCTATTCAGTGTAAATGCTGCTACGCAACTTCTTTCTTCCAGTAAGTACCTACCTGTAAAACACGCACAAAGTTGGATCTAAGTGACATAATGTAGAGCTGTTCATTCAGTTAGCAATACCTATATAGGTATTATATCGTATCGTGGATCTCCTGCACACGTCCAAACTAAACATACTACGATAGCTAAACGCGCATGCATTGTATGCGCAGCCTGTTTAGCTTTAGCGAGGAGTCCTGGGTTCGATTCCCGGGTCGAGCAAAACAATATTTTTCGAGACGCAACGCCCAAAAACGCTATACGGGTGTCGCGTAGACGCAAAACCCAAAAAACGCTAGTGTGGGGAGGTTACTTTTAGTTGTAATTCGTTTAAGTAAGTATTTGTTGTGTCTATCTTGCAAAGTAATCAAGTATTGTGCTGGTTTTATTTCTGTTATGTTGTTTCAGGTGGAATTGAAAGTTTATTTAGTAAGTTCATGCGAAACCAGTCAAGAGAAGAAGAAACCCAGATTTTAAAAGATGCATTGGGGTTATTTCACAGATCTAAGGATGTTTCTGCTAGATCTTTAGCAGATAGTCTCTCAGGACCGGTAAACTATTAAATTAATGAGGTCTTAATTAAAGTTAAGAGTGACTGGGTACATACTGTAAGTCGGACGTAATATTTAGGTTTAGTGCATTATGGGGACAAAATATTGGACGCCATACTTTGAATTTTATGTACTTTTTGGACTTTGGACCGTCCGTATGTCTTACCTACTTAGGGTCATTTCGCCTGTTCGCGTCCATCGCCCAATTCGCGTCCATTTTGCCGATCTCCTTTTAAAAATCCTCGAAAACAAGTCAACTAACACACCAATCGAGCGAAAAGTGATTCCCGCTAATACGTCAATGTATAAGAGTCATGCACACATAAACAAAAGTTCTGTGCGTCCACCAATCTTGTTTAGAAAAAATAGTTAATCTCGCCTGTTCATCAAGGAAGCGCACATGCACTGTTTTTTAAAAAAAATAATAGTGTGCAGTGGCATGTTTGATGGTAAGTTTTATATTGTTTTATGTGAATTTTTGGATGGATAGCTATTTCTACAGTTTAATGATGAAAAAAGGTATAATGTTTATTATGAATTAGGTAATGTTTTTTATATTTAACGAATAAAATAAGGTGGACGCGAATTACTACATCGAATTTTACAAAACTTCCACTTTGCGTCCACTATGGACGCAAACTATACTTATCCTCTAATTATAAAAACCGAATTGCGTCCACTGTTTTCGTTAAATACTTGCTAATAAAAAATATTAAAACATACTGTTTAATATTAATAATTTTCAGTTTAATATTAAATTACCAAATGATGTGAGTAATTTCATTAATTTTTTGTTCATTTATGATGAGTTCTTCGGATACAAGAAAGAAGAAGGAAAAGAGAGCATACACAGAAGAAGATAGATAGATGGATACTCTTTATTGCACAACACATTACAGAACTTAATGCTAATAGTAATTTCCAAATACAATATCGGCGGCCTTATTGCTAATAGCGATTTCTTCCAGACAACCTTTGGTTAGAGGAATAATGAAGATTTAAAGAAAGCGTTAAATGAAATTCGAGAGAAGAATAAATTAGATTATAATAGATAAAGATTAGACAAAATTGTCATATTGTTTTGTTCATTTAATATGGCCGAAAACTTATTATAATTAAGGCGGATCTTAAGCATTCCTTGTGATTTTAGGGTAAAATTAACAGAACTGATTGTCTGGAAGAAATCGCTACAAGCGATAAGACCGCCTTATTGTACTGTCTATAGCTGTTGTTTCACTCTTGTATTTAATTTCTGTGCAATAAAGAATATCTATCTGATTACTGTTTATTCTTCAAGTTGCAATCTTATTATTTGCCTAATTTTAAGTTAAGGCCCCTTAAAGTTGAGAAGATATATTTTTTTCTTTTTAAAAGTGAAGTTTAAATGATGATAATGTTGATTTTCAATAATAAAGTTTATTGGTAATGAAGAAATTGTTCAAATACAATCTTTCTTTATTAATTCATTTAAAATAAAACCCCTATATTCCTTTTCTAAGCTGCTGGACGCTAAATGGTCCACAGGTGGACGCAATTTGGATTTTTTGGACGCAAACTGGGTAAAACACCTAATTCTGAAGTTTATCTATTTAATAAGAAAACGCAAGATGTTTCTATTACAACTGAGAGTTAATCTTAAAATAGACTATATAATGAATACATTACACAAATTTGTCATAGAAATGAGTGCTGGGGCATTTTTATTATCGCCGACAAACTTGCCAACTACACTAAATGGACGCGAACAGGCGAAATGACCCTATATGAGATAATGTCCAAAATCTATTACGTACTTACTACATAAGTATACCTACAGGCTATAGGCTTCTGAACACCCGTAAAGAGTAGGACTAGATACAATAAAGATACCTACTCCAAAATCTGTAAGCAACTATTTAAAAAGTACCTACCTACTTTGTCATTTAATTTATCAGCAAAGAGGCTAATGATATTCTTAATTTATAAGTTTTTTTATCATAAGTACATAATATGCCCAATACTTAAAAAGTATAGATAGATTAATACCTATCTCACACATTACATTAATGAAAATAACAAAGGATAATCAATGATGGATGATGTGATTAAATACCTAAATAATAACAAATTCTACATAACATTTTCTGATAATGATGTCGAATAATATCTCATACATTCACAATTTCACAGCAAACGAATTAAGAACGGCTCGTTTAATAAATGGATTCGGAGACCATAACTAAACTTGACGTCAAAAATATCCCACATAGCGTAATCTCCATACAAACAAATTTTTGTAGGCCTCAGAGCTGTGGGGAGAAACAAAGATTTAGTGACCACCCAGCCGTCATCAGTTGCCTAATCGTTATTCCGGCTCTGGGGGCCGATTCTTGTGCCCTCGACATCGGAGTCGAAATTAGAGATTTCATACAGTCGTCCATACAAAATTCTAAATGGACTTCAAGTGCAAGTCGAGTGCACGAAAATTGGTCCCTTCCCTGGTGGTCCCCGTTTTAACGAAGCCCCGTAACGAATGAGAACAAACAAAGGTGACACACAGCCCTTATGAAACTTCGATTCGAACGTAACGTTCGGTTCGTTTTAGGCCCTGTGGGAAGGAATTCTCGTGCTCTCGACTTTGAAGTCGTGTTAGAGATTTGTATGGACGAATGTATGAAATCTCTAAATTCGACTTCAATGTAGAGTGCACGAGAATTAGCCCCCTACCCTTTCCGAACACTTGAGCCTAAGTAGAAATATAACTGGGCCGACATAGTTTTTGCTGTTCTATTGGAACCTAAAAAGTTAGTTGTAGGTTTCCTGCCAGTAATGTCAGCTTTTTAATATTTTTAGAGTATCGATTGCTTAGTATGCCGGAGTGGATTTAGAGCCCTCTTCCAAAACATCAAGGGTGGCCAAAGCGACTTGGACGCCACAAACACCATTACCCTATTGTGCAAATACATGGGTATTTTGACTCCACATGCTTGCCATGGAATTGTTGCGCTTAATATGGTAAGAATTTTACTTACTTTTTTTACTTACTCGATACTACTTACCTACCTTCGACTTGCACGTAGGTAAGCAATAAAATAAAGCACCTATAGTATTCGTCCTCAAAAGATGTTGAGATCCAGATTTGTCCTGCACCTAAGGTAGATAAATAATACTTACTTGCCACATTAAAGGTAGGTACACCTACCTGATTTGCAAAAATTGTCTTACGTACCTACCCGTTTTCAATTCGCTGTATGGTCAGCATTAAAAGTCAAAGTATTTTGTCAGCCTACTCGTTGTAAACTGACTAGGCAGTCACTTTGACATGGTACTGAAGTGTTAGCTACTTTTGATGCTGACCGTTCCTTCATGTCTGAAAAGCGACCGCTCTGAAGAGCGTAGCGACAGACATCTATAAACGAAGAGATCGCTATTACCTATCGATATTTTTTTTACATAAGCTGCAAAACTTCTATCAATATCTTTGTTATTTTCAGCCTATAATAGCTCATATCATCAGAACTGTGCCGGAGGCCACACCCGAAGCATTTTGTGGCCTACTGTTGCAGGTAGCTGAAAATCGTCTTTTTTGCTCTTTCAACGATCCCAGATTTGAATGGCAAATTCAGCTTCCGGAGAAAATCGCCGTAGCTCCGGTAAGAAATTATGGTTCTTAATATAAACCTCACAATAGGTATCTTTAACGGAAACAAATAATACCATATTAATATTAGAAATGTTCTGTTGTGAAAGTGCCAATATCAGTGAACATTAACATCCCTTTTACCACGTGATTCGTCGATTTCTTCCTTTGAGGTGGCTATATACTCAAAGATTACTTCACACAATTGTTTCGCTTTTCCGGTTTACCTAACATAGCATAGATAGTTAAAATATCTAAGATCCATTCATCTAAAATGACCTATATTATAGCTGTAGGTACATCTCAATTTCTAGTTCAAATGCTAACTAACTACTTGTCTAACTAAACATGCACCAATCCAAACTCTAATTTGACTGGCCGGATGGCGCATTCGGTAGTGACCATGCCTCATACGCCAAAGGTGGGTTCGATCCCTACTCTGGACAAACCGCCTTCGTGTGATGATTCGAATACTCGCGTTTGTTCAGAGTGTGTATTATGTATTTAAGTGTTATATTTGTAAATCCCTGTTGTCTGATACCTGTAAGCACTGTGTTACAGAGTACGGAGTTTTCGATGTAGATGTTGTGTGAATGTATTTATTTATTATTAACTTACGTGTCTTTTTATCTTCAGAATCCGGTACGCAATCACAAACAATTTAAAGTTGCACTCATAACAGACGCTCACATTGATCCCCTGTACGAAGCGTATGGCGTAGCGGACTGTGACGTACCAACTTGCTGCAGGGTGGGACAGTCCCCTGCAAGAAGGTTCTCCTACCGATCGACCATCGACGAATCTCTCTTTGATGAAAGTGTGGTATACGACGACGGCGAAGTTAAGTTAAATTTGACTGTGGCGAAAGAAATACGAAAAGAGAGGATGTCGCGCTCGAGATACCAGTACCGAGAACCGTCGCCGCCAGCAGGGTACTGGGGTGATTACAGGAATTGTGATACGCCGATTTGGGCGTTCGACGATGCTGTGGAGCATATACATGAGACTCACAAGGTAAGACGACCAAAGCAAATGTGAGCCATTGGTAATTTCATCTAGGTATCTACTTAGTTATGTCCAAAGTGTGCAGCTTTGGACATTCTTAAAAGGCTTGTTCACAATCATAATCTTTAGAATGTGTTACGCACGATTTATAATATTTTTTATGATAAACTTAGGTATGGTGGATACCATTTCCGTGTAGCAAGTTTATCGCAAACTAAGATTTTGATGTCTTTCATACTGATTGCAATTAGGTAATATCTAATAAGTATTTTAAATTCCTTCTCACCAGGACATCGACTTGGTATACTACATGGGTGATACCATTGACCACGGGATATGGGAGACGTCGTACGAGTTGATCAATGATATGAACAAGTACTTGATAGATAAAATACGGAAAACTTTTGGAGACCACGTTTTAGTGGTGCCTATCATTGGTAATCACGAGTCGCAACCCACTAATCAGTGAGTGTTTCTAAACACCTAGGTATTTATTTTTATGATTTAATCAAAACTTTGAAAAACTCTTAAGCTGATAAATTTTGTTAAAATAAATTAAAAAAAAAACACACAACAGTACCCATAAATTCTGCGAGAACTTCAGGCTAATGACTGGCCAAGTGTGCAGGATCGACCAAAGTGGCGTTCTCTTGTTTCGGAGGTCATGACTCGTTTCGGGTCGCTGAGCCAGTGGAGTAAGTCCCGTCTCTGAGTAATCATACAGAACGCTTCCTTTATTTCAGATTCGCCCCCTCAAGGGTTACTGGTGAAAAACTGAACACCACCTGGCTATACGAAGCTTTAGCGAAAAAGTGGGAATTCTATTTGACCCCAGAAGCAAAACAGACTTTACTGGAACAAGGAGACTTTTCACTGTTGGCCAAACCTGGGCTCAGAGTTATATCGCTTAACAATAATGTTGCATACAAATATAACTGGTGAGAGAAAAATCTTTAGGGCTCTGATGTCCATTAAATTACCTATGTATTTTAATAACTTGGTTGACACGTGCCGTCCCAGCATGACGTGTAGATTGTCGGAAAACCTAAATTATCCAATTTTCCTCAATTTTCACTTACAATTTTCAATGGAGGCTAACAAAATACTTATAATTTAATGTAAATGTAATGTTAGAAATGTTCCTTTTTAAGTAAAATTTAATTTAAGCCTCAGTCAACCCTTCAGTGACAGATTATACAGGGTGTACCTGTGAACATTCACATCCCTTTTACCAAGTGTTCTATCAACCATTCTGAAGAACATTTATTTTGTTCAACAACTTTTCTAAATTCATCGAAAAAATTTTTGACTTTCCAAATAAAATGCGAATTTCCAAAAGTCATAAAACAAATGTTGTTCAGAATGGTTCATAGAAGACGTGGTTAAAGCGATGTAAATGTTCACAAATACATCCTGTAAAATAGCGGTCATAATTTCTGATCCTAGGTGGCTGGTGTACGATCCTCTTGACGCAAAGAAACATTTGGACTGGCTTGTCAAAGAGCTGCATAAAGCTGAATTAGCTGGAGAAAAAGTACACATTCTGGCCCACATACCTCCAGGCGTTCAGGATCTCACGCACACTTGGACCAGGGAATACAACAAAATTGTCAACAGGTTTTTATCTTTTAAATTTTTGAAACGAGGGATCACAAAATTATTTTTAATGCCACGCAACTCCTCATTGTGGAATCAACTTCCCGCATCGGTATTTCCGAACCGGTACGACATTCAGATCTGCAAGAAATGAGCCTATACTTTCCTATAAGGTCCGCAACGCATCCGCACTCCTTTTGGTGTAGCTGATGTCCATGGGCGGTGGTGTTCACTTACCATTTTGTTCACAGGTTACCTTGCTCGTTTACCTTCCTACTTATATCCTAAAAAAAATAGATATTCATCACTTGCAAACAAGATTCAACCTATTGTTACAAAATAAAAATAACATTTATTTTCAGATTCTCAGAAACGATTGCGGCTGAGTTCAACGGGCATATGCACTCGGACGAATTCAAGGTGTTCTACAGCCCCGAGGGCACGCCCACCAACGTCGCGTGGGGGGCGGGAAGTGTCACCGCCTACACTTTCTACAACCTCAACTATAAGATCGCCACTTTAGATGCTCAATCCTTTGTAAGTACAATATGTATGGGGGTTCTTCATACGGCGTACGGCTTTTAGTACTTCATCCTGCCTTCGGTCTTTCACCTCATCGTATGATCCTCGCATAACAGTTGCCATCAAGATCTTTCACATAGCGGCACTAATGAGGATATTAGCAGGACCAAAGCAACACAGGAGTGTTGCTTTCGTTATGAAGCACGCCGACTTGTAAATGAGTCAGACAGTAACAGGGTTACTTTCGCATTTATAATATTACTTAGTTAGGATAAGGATAAGAAAATACTTTAAATTCAAACTGTAGAGGTATACATAGTGTTAATATGTTGGTAATTATAGCATTCGTTCCAGAACGAATTCATAAATAAGCACACAAATACCTACTACCCTCGCTGGTCAATTATAATAATAATGTATCCAAATAATGACTATTTCCAGGCCCCCAACAGGATTGCGACTTATGCCTACAATCTCACTGAAGCTAACTTGAGCCCTAATACAAGACCACACTGGTTCCAGCTATACGACTTTGGTAACAGTTTTGGGCTGAGCGATTTGTCTGCCCAATCTCTCGACAAGCTAATCCAATCAATGGTCGGTGATAACAGGAGGCTTATTCATTTATATGCTGCTTTCCAGTCCAAGATTAGTGACGCCCGCTGGCCAGCCTGCGATGACGATTGTAAAATTAATCACCTTTGTAAAACTGTAGTTACCGTTTTGTGGGAACGAGCAAAGTGTGATGAACTTAGGAGGCTCTTCTTTTCATAATAAAAAAAATAAAAAAATGCTTAGTTATTTTTCCTGGTGCGATTCTTGTCACCCACCTTATCTTTGGTTAACTCTAGAATTTCAAAAAATATTTATTTTACTGTCGCATCAAGTGTGACTACTTTCTAATTCCTACTGGACCTAGGTATAATACCTATAAGGTTGCTATTGTACCTACGCTGTTTTAAGGTTTTCAAGCCCTTAGGGAACTCTTATACTTAGTTTCGCTATGTCTGCTCAGTCTGGAGCAGACATATCGATTGTAGGTGGGTACTACGTAATTTCTGAGTGACTCGGTTTTTTTTGTTTGTTAAGCCAACGGCCGTCATAATGCTTAGTAGTTTATTACGAGTATGATACGTTTTCCCCTTGTCACTCTTCGGGTTGACTCATTGTTACTACAAAATATGTGCTATTTGTGTTGCTACCAAAGTGAGTCATTCTTCGACATATAAATTCTTGGCAGTCCCCAATAATATCACACTGAAATAATAACCGATTATTGAAAGGCTTTTTTCATCTTCTATCTTCTATACACTATTTATAAAGAGATAACTTCTGTAGAAACGCTTGCGCGATGTAATTTAGCACAGCGCCATCTATTAGTTCATTTCTGAATTACGGTCCCGAAGTCTTAACGGTATTTTAAGATTCTGATGTCAATTTTGAGGACGGCCATGTAAGTTAAATACGATGAATAACCCTTTTATGAATGGTCCCTTATCAGTTAACTAGGAATATAGAAAAGTGTTGGTTAAGCCACTTATAACTGACATCTTCTTATCAAGGATTTCAAAATAAGATTATCTACTCCTGCTTACTGGGCCACTGATAAATAAATCAAAGTCCGTAACACATGTACTCCTGGCCGCAGTAATGCACCTAATTCACGAATCGCCTATAAAAATCTGGTCAATTGATTTTTACAACTGTAAATATGATTCAGCAAGATTGAACGTGTTAGATTACCTTAGTTTTTATTATATCTTATAATAAGTATTAGTACCTAAGCAGGATAAAGTAATTTAGATAATGTATCTGGTGCAATCCATTTCGTGATTAAGTATCACAGTACGTACGGTGCGACTCTGGGCGTGCTGCAAGTGTGACCGAAAGAATATTTTCTAAGATGCCTATCAAATTTCAAGATTGACATGGTATCTGTATCAGAGTAACTCTTGCTAGATTACATTATCTTAAGTTTACATTTCCAATATTATGTACATAGATAGACCCACCTATTTAACTGATATTATTATTACGAAGCTGAAGTTGATTCGCGGTTTTGTTTAATTTTTAGCGTATAGTGTGTGCAAGAGCAGGACGAATTTGTATCACTGCCGTTTTGTGTATATTTATTTTTATTACTTATTACTTACTTGCTAGCATTATTATTAAATTATCGGTCAAAGCTGGTCGTTTTGGCAGCCAAGATGAGAGTTTTGGTGGTGTTATTTATGTTGAGTAGTCTAAGTGTGGCTGACGAACTGTTGGACACTGGTAAGTGAAAATAATTAAATATCTTATACGTAGGAAATCTTTAAACTATCATATTTAAAAGTAGAAGATTTATACATGCGATAGTATTACAAATACTGGAGCGTTTTATAGATGAAAAAAATAATCAAAACAAAAATTTAGTCATCCATACTATTTTATAAAAATGTACTTGCCTTCTTAAATACTATAGACATCGACAGACCTTTACAAACCGAAAAGACGAAACACTACGGCGATGCAATCGAGACCCAGCGCCATCTATTGGTACTGAGTCGAACTTAAGTCCGGAATCGAAGAAAGGGCGGGCCACTAGTGAAATGCAATAATAGTTTCTCTGCTTAGGTATAGCAATGGAACAATGTAAAAGGTACGGTAATAGTTAACGAAGTCACTCTAATTCTTTCAGACGATGTCCAATTGTTATTCAGAAAATTTATGCAAAAACGATTGACCGATGAAGAAATTGGCACTTTCAAAAACACACTGGAATTACTCAAGAGACCTGAATATGTTTCTCAGAAGTCGCTCGAATCCGGAAGTCAAGCCAGACTGGTAAGTAATAATACTTTATATGAATATTATAATTTATTAACAGAACTGACTTCACAAAGGTTGATTGATAATGCATTTGACGTAGAACATTTTAACAAGTTTATACCACAAAAATCTTGCTGATTTATCAATACTCTAACCTACTTTAAAGCGCATAAAAAATTATGGCAAAGACCTATCATACAGCTTTTTTTTCAGAGTTTAGACTGCATAATATGCAGAAGTGCATTCGGAGCTCTTTTCCAAAGCATAAGAGACGGACAGTCTGATGAAGACGCTACGGATACTATTGTTACATTGTGCGTCATGTTGGAAATTGAATCTTATACCGTCTGCGCAGGAGCCGTTGCTCTTAACATGGTAATGACGAAAAGCTTTTTCATTTCTAATACACAATATCAATTTGAGAATGTCGTTATCTTGACCATTAACAAAATTGAGAGAGACGGGTGTAGGTGAATTCTGTCGTCACACACCGTATGGATAACTTACTATATGTTGTTAGAAACGCAGCCTAAAATGCTTAGCAGGTCTGTACAGCGTTACATAGAGTTATCCTTTTTGGATTTTAGACTTTATGGCTGAAAAACATGAGCTATTTTTGCACTGCTTGGCAACTCGACCTAACGTCACCTGTACCTACAACCAAATTCGTAGCTATATGTCCTCAGCTACCTCCAACAGTCTCTATATAATATCTATCTAAATTTATTTGTACGCAATCTTCGATGAGATGACAGAGATGAGAGATTTAATGACTTAACCACAAACATTTAATCTCGAAGAATGACTCTGATATTGTTAACTGCAAAATGATGTAAGCAAATATACTAAATTTTTATTTTAGCCTATTATAGCGCACATCATCAGAAGTGAGCCAGAAGCTACGGCTGGAACGTTTTGCGGGCTGGTCTTGCAAAATGCTCACGAGAGCGCATGCCCATTCGTCGATAGTAGATTCGATTGGCAAGTTGAATTACCGGAAAAAAGTCCTATACCTCCGGTAAGTATTATCGCCTATGATAAATATTTCCGAAATAAGGAATGGTCAATGTTCATTTAATGGATATTTGGTATTTTATGGTCTCGGTAAACGTAGTGTAGGACGCCATCGGACAAGGTGAGTGACGATTTGCGCGGATGGCTGGCAGGAGTAGGATGCGAGTAGCCGAAGTGTCGTAAATTTGGAGAAGCCTATGGCCAGCAGTGGACTGCAATGATATGATAAATTTTAATCTAGTCTCTACCTAACCAACGACTTAGCGATTGGTGCTTTCCCGGGCACGAAGGTACAAGATCGACAAAATCCAGAATTCGGGCAATTTTTAAACAGAAAAACTCAGGTAAGTGCAACTTTTTAGCACGGGGAGCGAACCCGGGACGCCAAACACAGCCGCCGAGGCAGATGGTGTCCGATCTCTCTTCGATCGTGTCACACTGGTGTCCCATCGGAATATGAGGATAGGTGGTACTGGAATAGAGAGTGCACTGTGTTTGCGCAGATAATCGAGCATTATAATAAGTACTTATATCCTACGTGCGTATCGTTAAGATCGCTGTAGCCAAATCGGTTGGAGGACATTATTACATTATTTGTTTTGCCTTTTTACAGCCAACGCCGAAACACGATTCAAAGCCCCTAAAAATAGCTTTCATAACGGACACTCATATCGACCCTTTGTACGAACCATTTGGTGTAGCAGAGTGCGACGCGCCAACATGCTGTAGAATAGGACAGTCCCCTGCGAGGAAGTTTTCCTACCGATCAGGTGTCGACGAGAAACTCCGTCAGAAAAGCCTCGTTTATAATAATGGCGAAATGAAATTGAATTTGAGTGTTGTGCCAGAAATCCGTAAGCAAAATAAAATGTCAAAGAAAGTCATGTACCATAGCAGAGGAGATCCAGCACCCGCGGGTTTCTGGGGAGATTACAGGAATTGCGATACACCTCTTTGGGCGTATGATGACGCGATTGAGACTATCCATGAAAATCACAAGGTGAGAGATTAGAACGCTTTGTAGGTAGGAGTCGTTTGCATATCAGACTGCTACCTTACAAGTCTTACAATAATACAACATGAAAATGATATTCAATGTGAATATGAATAAGTTTTAGGAATGAGTTTAGGCACATATTTATAGGTACTATGTGACAAATAGAAATGGAAAAATTCTTTATTCAAATTAAAAACGTCGATTCAGAATGTCGATTTCTACTGAGAGGCACCAGCAAGAAACTCACTTATCATTAGGGAACAGACCTACATAAAAATAAATTAATATTATGTAATAATAATATAATAATAATAAATGTATAGAACCTACATGAGAGAGAATGCTAAACATGTTTTTTCTTCATTAGGACATCGACGTAATTTACTACGTTGGAGACACCATCGACCATGGCGTTTGGGAGACGACATACGAATTGATCAACGATATGAACCGATACTTGGTACAGAAGATCAGAAACACTTTTGGTGACCACGTTCTAGTAGTGCCAGCTTTAGGAAACCATGAAGCCCAGCCTACCAATCAGTGAGTACCTGACTTAATTTAAAATAGAGATAAAAGAGTCTAGTTTACACATTGCATTCTATCTTGAGCAATAAGGCTAAACTGACGGACGACAAAGTAGTGTATAAGTAACATTAATTGAATTTAGTTAAGCTTCGTGAGCCTATAATGATATAATTTCAATTAATGTGAGTCTATCAACAGATACCTCAAGTTTGTATGAATCTGCCCCAATTTACCTATTTTTTTATTTTTATTCTCTAGATTTGCCCCTTCAAGAATTGTCGGCGAAAAACTTAATACAACCTGGCTTTACAAAGCCCTAGAAGAGAAATGGGACTTCTATTTAACAGAAGAAGCAAAACTGACTTTCCTAGAACAGGGTGATTTCTCGTTGTTGGTCAGACCCGGGCTTAGAGTTATATCATTGAACAACAACGTCGCATACAGAGACAACTGGTAAGTAATTGAAAATTATGTAAATGTCTTACGAATATTAGTATCTTTAATGTAACAATATTTAAGGCAACATTACGCGACGTCATGAACTAAAATTTTACTCCAGCGCAAAGTTGCGCAAAGTCGCGCAAAGTCACAGAAGAAATGGGATGATCTGGCGCGCGAAAATTACATGTAATTAAAAAAAAAACTTTTTTATATGATGGGCAGACAAGCAGACGGATCTCCTAATGTTAACTATTTTAAATACGTCTAAGGTGCATACTGAGTCGCCTATAAGCGCCATATGTAATGGGGGCTATCGCGTGTGAAGAATCCGCTAGATGGCGTACTTAAGAACTGAGGTCCATCTACACGATGATTGGTTATTTTTAATGTGAGATCGGTATGTCACTAAACAACCAATGACGTCGAAGTTGGGCCTCAGTTCTCAAGTACGCCATCTATCGGATTTTTCACAAGTGATAGCCCCCATGAAATGAACCCTCGTTAATTTCATAGGTGGCTGGTATACGATCCTCTAGATTCAAAAAAGCATCTGGACTGGCTAGTGCGGGAACTGCATAAGGCTGAGTTGGCTGGTGAGAAAGTGCATATACTGGCACACATACCCCCTGGCGTCCATGATCTCATTTACACGTGGACCAGAGAATACAACAGAATTGTTAACAGGTAATCTACGTTAGCATACCTATACTTTAGCATAACCCGCCTGTCAGTGATCTGTCTGTAGCGCATATAATATGTATATTGGCCCATTTCTTCCACATAATGAATAGCTGATGAGAGCCTTGACAAGCTGACCCTTGTTGGGTTAACGAACCCGAGGACGATCCATAACCACAATGACTGATCAAGTGAGAGGAAAAAAGTTTTTCTCGGTCGTCAGAGATGCCATGAATAGGCCCCGGTGGAGGCAGATAACACAAGCGAGGTGTAACCCATCCACATTCAATGATGACCACGATTCTCAGTCATGAGGGAGCGACCGAAGAGAGACTTAAACATACTCAATCGGTATAACAAAAACTTCGATTATACCTTATTCCAGATTCTCACAAACGATTGCGGCGGAATTCAACGGGCACACACACTCTGACGAATTCAAGGTGTTCTACAGCCCCGAGGGCACGCCCACCAACGTCGCGTGGGGCGGCGGCAGTGTCACCGCCTACACATTCTACAACCTCAACTATAAGATCGCAACCTTTGACACCCAAACCTTTGTAAGTTGTGAAAATGTTATAGTGCGTAAAGAGAGTCGTGAAAACTAAATGTTTCAGGGACTAACGGACATCCCATGCCATGAATTTGTATCGTCGTTGGTGACGATCTGCTACTGTGCAGTTGTTTTAATGAAACTGCAATTTATTACCTCTTCGTGACTTTTAAAACGTTCTATGTGCAGATTTAATTTATAAAGTTAAATCTGTACCACTTATAAAGAGTTAAGAAACAAGACAACCACAAGGCTTATGTAACCCGTAAAGACGAAACGCTTTCGCAATCTAATCAGCACCCTGCGCCATCTATTAGCATAGATTACAACTATTAGCAAAATTATATCCCGAAAGGGAGTGAGGGCGGGCCACTAGTGATATGTTTTGGTTGACAAAGAAATGGACACTTAACATTTCATTGTCACAGTGCTTTACTCTTTTAAAATATGCAACCAATAAATAGAACCAAACTGCACTGAAACAGTTCTAAGACCAACTAACTAATATTCTTTCAGGAACTTGAGAGCATGCTGACGTACGCCTACAATCTCACCGAAGCGAACCTCTCACCGGGCCGGAGACCACACTGGTTCCTGCTTTACGATATGAAGAATAGCTTTGGACTGACTGATTTATCAGCTCAATCAATCCACAATTTGATTTATTCAATGGTTACAGACAAACGCAGGCTTCTTGATTTATATACAGCATTCTATTTCAAGATAAGTGACAACCGAATGCAATGGTGTAGTAGTGACGACTGTAAAATAGATGTGCTTTGTAGGGCAGTTATCAATGTGTTGTGGGAACGCGAGAGATGTGAAGAACTTAGAAAGCTGTTCTTTGGACGACAGCTTTATCGTAATTTTTGATCCTGAATTTAAATTTTGCCCTGTTGTCAAAATATAAATTTTTTCTCAAGACAGACTTTCTTTTAAATGTGCCTTCATTAATAATATCTTAAATGAATACATTACGTATTTAAAAATAAATAGGGTTTTATTTCTCACTAGTGGCCGCCCGCAACTTCGTTTGCGTGAACTTTATGACTCTTGACTTAAAGATGATTATTTAAATAGAATTTCACAAAAATATTACTTATTATAAATGTTCGTTTATAGGTTAATAGATTTTTAAGGCGGCTCATTAATATTTTATACGAAATGCTAAGGAATGGAACAACTTGCCGGCTTTTGTATTTCCAGAAGGCTACAATTTGGGTGTCTTTAAGTCGAGAGTGAATAGGCTTCTTCTGGGAAAGCACGCTACATCTTAGACCTCATTATCACTCTCCATCAGGTGAGATGAGGTCAAGTGCAAACCCATTTAATATTTAAAATATCAACTTCTAATGAAAGTAACCCCCAAATTATTTTTTATTCCGTTAGTAAGTAAGTATTCTATTAAAGTTTGAATCTTATATTTTATCCATCAATTCTGTCAAAGAATGTGTATGCAAAAGTTAGAGTAAATTGGGCCAAGGAATCACGTAGTCCCATGAACAAACTTTGAACCCCCTTTTCGCTCCATTAGGGGTTTAAGTTCGGAATATCCTTCCTAATAGGATCTCATCCAAAAATGCTCATCACATTTGACAATTTTCCATTCCATTTCATTCCATATTTGTTATAGTGTAGCTGGGCTCTTAGAGGTCCAAACCAGATGTTCCATGATCTTTGATTTTTTTTCATGGCATCATAAACTGCTCATCAATCTGAACAACTTTTGTTAAGGTGCCATTGACCTACCTCTTATAGTTTAGCTGGGCTGTTGTGGTTCTACATCAAGGAGCCTGGTCTTCAAAATGTAAAATATCCTATAAGTTGCCCTGATATTACAGCTATACAATAAAAAAAGTTTCATTCGAATTGGTTCAGTAGTTTCCGAGATTAGCGCGAACAAACAGACAAACAGACAAACAGACAGACAAAAATTTTAAAAATCGTTGATTCATGTTCTGTTACTGTTTTTTAGTCGTCCTAAGTTATTTTGAGATAAATATCTTCAATGTACAGACACAGCTTTTTTACATTTTTATTATATGTATAGATAACTATACATTAACAATGTTTTTAACTAAGAAAACACCTTAAATTACTAACAAAAAGGAACTAATGATCAAGTATACTTAACCAAATGATGTTGGGTTTGAACTTCAAATCTTCGCTGGGGATTTTATCCAGTATAGAGATCTGAAACACGAAACGCTTTCGCAATCTAATCAGCACCCTGCGCCATCTATTAGCATAGATTACAACTATTAGCAAAATTATATCCCGAAAGGGAGTGAGGGCGGGCCACTAGTGATATGTTTTGGTTGACAAAGAAATGGACACTTAACATTTCATTGTCACAGTGCTTTACTCTTTTAAAATATGCAACCAATAAATAGAACCAAACTGCACTGAAACAGTTCTAAGACCAACTAACTAATATTCTTTCAGGAACTTGAGAGCATGCTGACGTACGCCTACAATCTCACCGAAGCGAACCTCTCACCGGGCCGGAGACCACACTGGTTCCTGCTTTACGATATGAAGAATAGCTTTGGACTGACTGATTTATCAGCTCAATCAATCCACAATTTGATTTATTCAATGGTTACAGACAAACGCAGGCTTCTTGATTTATATACAGCATTCTATTTCAAGATAAGTGACAACCGAATGCAATGGTGTAGTAGTGACGACTGTAAAATAGATGTGCTTTGTAGGGCAGTTATCAATGTGTTGTGGGAACGCGAGAGATGTGAAGAACTTAGAAAGCTGTTCTTTGGACGACAGCTTTATCGTAATTTTTGATCCTGAATTTAAATTTTGCCCTGTTGTCAAAATATAAATTTTTTCTCAAGACAGACTTTCTTTTAAATGTGCCTTCATTAATAATATCTTAAATGAATACATTACGTATTTAAAAATAAATAGGGTTTTATTTCTCATAACTATACATTAACAATGTTTTTAACTAAGAAAACACCTTAAATTACTAACAAAAAGGAACTAATGATCAAGTATACTTAACCAAATGATGTTGGGTTTGAACTTCAAATCTTCGCTGGGGATTTTATCCAGTATAGAGATCTGAAACACAAAAGTTATTTTTGTTAGAATTCAAATGTTATCAATATGAGTTAGCTAAAACTGTTATAACACCCACAAAGTTCCTTGCAAAAGTGCTTCAAACTATGGATCTCCTATAAAAAGATATGATATACGGTATTATATTGAATTAGTTAACAAATTGCGTAAAGCAATTTAAGCACTAAAGGTAAAGGTTCATAAAACTGTGCAAACCTATCGTAAATTTGTTTACTTACTTGGTGCCTAACAAAATGGACTATTCTCTCAATGTTTTCTGCTTTGGTATCAGGGGACAGTGAGTAAAACCGTCTCCAGATAGCTGCTGCCAGCAGTTTATCGTCACTCAGCCCCTCATCATACGACACTAATGCTGCTTGAAACTGCTCTGATAACTCTGAAACTTGTTTTCTAGCTATTGCTGGATTTGCACCCTGAAAATATGCAATTTTTTTTCTAAACATACAAAAAGTTGGGTTAGATTAGGCACAGATTGCCATAACAGTGTTTCTTTTAACGTTGTAAGGCTGAGACAGCAGAGACAAAAGAAAATAAATTGTTGTTGCTAAAAAGCTTTTGGGTCTTACACCTTAAAGGTAACAGAATAATTAGGGAGAGTCTTAAGAGTAGATTATGAGACTTTTTGATATTGATATTATTTTGTATTCATATACATTTCGTTTTAATGAAAATATGGCAAGAAATTAATTTCAAAAAATTTTATATTCAAAATACCTACTTACTTCTAACAATTTAACTTTGTTTCCTACATCAGCCCACAAAGCCTCAATTAAACAGTTTCTTACAAAGTGCCCATCGCCCTTAACATATTTTTTCTTATCACTGTGTGTGGCCATGATGTCTTCGGCCATGTAGCGTACCATGAGCATCCACACATGCAGCTCTGTGACTGTAAACCATGACACAAATGTATCCGGCAAATCCAGTTTTTCAAACCATTCAGAGTATGCCACTTTATCTGGGACACATTCATAAAGGAAGTATCCAGTAAGTTTTAGACGCTAAAAAAAAAAAAAGAAAGTTACTAAAGATACTATGAAAGAACTAACTAAGAAATAAAGTGATTCTAATAATGAGACAGACTTTTTGATTAAAATTTTAAAAAATGCATATTAATTTAAAGTGTTTTTTAAAAAAAATTGCAATAATGTAGTTTGCAACCTAAATAAAATTATGATCATATGTCAATACTAATGAAAGTTTTGTTTCTTAATACATGAAATACAAACTACAGCTTTAATTATGGTTCTACTTACTGTACGAGACTGATCCATCCAACCAACAGCTTTCATGAATTTTTTTACATACCCATCTTCTACAGTAACAGTACCCTGATCTCTGGTATTCAATAGCTTTAATTGAGGGGTCACCTGTCTTGCAAAATAACCAGAGAATTCTTTTCGCCGCGGCCATAAAAGCTAAAATATGGTAAAAATATATTGATTTCAGTTGTAACATAGCAAAAAGGTTTTGAAAATGATTACACGAACGGAATGAAATAGACTCAAGCAATTACTTACACCAGGAGAAAGTAATCGGCTACGGAACATTGCTGTGAAACTCATTACATTAATAATTTTTAAATTGAGCCTTTACAACAGCTTTTCCATTTAATTTCAATCATGGGAAATCAAGTTTTGCTTTTGCCCGAATTATTTTTACATTCGCATAAACGTCATTATTGAAATGACACTAATGACAACACTGTCAAGTGTCAACAAGACTTTAGTTTTTTTTTACCACAAAGTGAATGCAGATTATATAAATTCAAGCAAGAGAAAAAAAAAACAGTTTCCCTTCTATAGTCCGCGAATTGAGAAATAAGTGTGGAGCCACGTGCGGTCAGCGAAATTTAGGAGCGGGCGCGCGGGCCATTGCGCGGGCCTCATTCATCCCGTGTCCCGTCCGAGTCCGACAAAGACTTTAGCTTCCGGTCCGTCCGACAAAATAGAAGTGTCACATTAATCGATCGTGTGTACTCACTTTACCTCTATGGTCATTTTTCCATCAATCATTTCCACCACATTCACATTGTATTTTGTCTATAGTAATTTTAGGTTACATAATTTCGGGCGGCCGCTGATTTTTCATCGCCCAAGTGCTCCAGAAATCCAAAATGTTCGGGGCTGTAAGTAGGGTTGGAAGCGGTTTCTTAGCCGCCAAAACAGTTGCCGAAAAAGCCCTCACAGAATGTGGGAAAGTCGCCGCAGTTTCTGCCACCAACAAGAGAGATTACGCGAAAGCCGCAGCAGGCAAAGGGCAAGGTAAGGTGGTTGCGGTTATCGGTGCCGTCGTCGACGTACAGTTCGAGGATAATCTCCCACCCATCCTAAATGCCCTCGAGGTGCAGAACCGCCAGCCAAGGCTGGTGCTGGAAGTGGCGCAGCACTTGGGAGAGAACACCGTCCGAACCATCGCCATGGACGGTACCGAGGGTCTGGTGCGCGGCCAGCCCGTGCACGACTGCGGGTCCCCCATCCGTATCCCCGTGGGCGCTGAGACCCTCGGCCGCATCATCAACGTGATCGGCGAGCCCATCGACGAGCGCGGCCCCATCCCCACCGACAAGACGGCCGCCATCCACGCCGAGGCGCCTGAGTTCGTGGACATGTCCGTGCAGCAGGAGATCCTGGTCACCGGCATCAAGGTCGTGGACCTGCTCGCCCCCTACGCCAAGGGAGGCAAGATCGGCCTGTTCGGCGGTGCCGGCGTCGGCAAGACTGTGCTTATCATGGAGCTGATCAACAACGTCGCCAAGGCTCACGGTGGTTACTCCGTGTTCGCCGGAGTGGGTGAGCGCACCCGTGAGGGTAACGACTTGTACCATGAGATGATTGAGTCTGGAGTAATTTCCCTGAAGGACAAGACTTCCAAGGTGGCTCTGGTGTACGGACAGATGAACGAGCCCCCCGGCGCGCGAGCTCGTGTCGCCCTTACCGGTCTCACCGTCGCCGAATACTTCCGTGACCAGGAAGGACAGGATGTGCTACTCTTCATTGACAACATTTTCCGTTTCACCCAGGCTGGTTCTGAGGTGTCTGCTCTGCTGGGTCGTATCCCATCTGCTGTAGGATACCAACCTACCTTGGCCACTGACATGGGTACCATGCAGGAGCGTATTACCACCACCAAGAAGGGCTCCATCACCTCTGTGCAGGCTATCTACGTGCCAGCTGATGACTTGACTGACCCTGCCCCTGCCACAACCTTCGCTCACTTGGATGCTACCACTGTATTGTCCAGAGCTATTGCTGAGCTGGGTATCTACCCCGCAGTGGACCCTCTCGACTCTACCTCACGTATCATGGACCCCAACATCATTGGTGCTGAACACTACAATGTTGCCCGTGGTGTACAGAAGATTCTGCAGGACTACAAGTCTCTTCAGGACATCATTGCTATCCTGGGTATGGATGAGTTGTCTGAAGAAGATAAGCTGACTGTAGCCCGTGCCCGCAAGATCCAGAGGTTCCTGTCACAGCCTTTCCAGGTGGCTGAGGTATTCACTGGACACGCTGGCAAGTTGGTGCCCCTTGAGCAGACAATCAAGGGCTTCTCCCAGATCCTTGGGGGCGAGTATGATCATCTACCTGAGGTTGCTTTCTACATGGTGGGTCCGATTGAAGAAGTTGTTGCTAAGGCTGAAACACTCGCCAAGAATGCTTAATTGTTATTGAAAGGGATGAGAATATGATTGTATTTACGAAATAAAGTTTAGTGATAACTTATTTGCTAACTTTTATTTGTCTGCCCTTCTTGGAGTTATTAAATATAGCATGATATAGATAGGTAATAAATAGCAATATGTAATTATTATACATTGCTATATATTATATAACCTATTATTGGTCCCTTATATAACAATATCTGTTATGTAATGTAAAAGTAGTAAAGTTCCAATTTTTCTCTTCTACTCTTGTATATATTGGAACCAAAATAGGGAATAATTATTACCTATCCATCATAGAAAGTTTCATGATAGGAAAAAGTGCCCAGATTTTTTATAACTGGGTAGCCCTGCATACTTGTTTAGATGAGAACACATGCTAGCCTTTTCATCAATATCAACTTATTTTGAGTGCGAAATTTTCAAGCACTCCCAAAGCATGCCCTAACTAAAGAGACCAGTGTAAAGTGACTGGCTGGACTATCGACCTACTTAAATCTAAGCTGCTCTGAAGATTTGTCCAAGCATCCTTGAGCTACATCCTGCCTTCACACTATGGGTGATGTGAAGGAAATGAATGTGGTAAAATCTGATACAGAATTATACAGTGGTAACATCTGCTCAGCAATCCATACTAATATTATAAATGCGAAAGTAACTCTGTCTGTCTGTCTGCTACTCTTTCACGCCAAAACTACTTAACGGATTTAAATGAAATTTGGTATACAGATAATCTAGACCCTGAGAAAGGACATAGGCTACTTTTTATTGCGAAAAGGGGGTAAAAAGTTACTTTTCCACGCGGACGGAGTCGCGAGCGGCCGCTAGTGGTTTATAAAAGGCTTGCCAGAATTGTCTGTGGGTATAAAGGCTTAAAACTGCGCGCACTCATCCATTTATATCTGCGCAAAAAGCCTACTATATAAGTTATGAAAAGTAAAACAATTTTATAAGAAGAATACATTGGTATTTATTTTTTTATTAATAACTATCTAACTTAATTCTCGAAACGTTACAATTTACACGTAAATAAACTTAGGGGAGAAACATTTACAAAATTAAACGCTTTCATCCACTTCATAGAAATAAAAACTTATCCAGAAAAACTAGATAATAACTTGTAGACCATTCTACTAAAATTATCAAGTGGAAACATAAAAGGAACCATTCCATGAACTTACAAATGGCAAGGTGTAAGTTCCTACAGACGCTAATTAAATTGCAAAAATCCATCCTTTTTTGTAACAATGTTAGTAGGCGGTCTTGTCCTTTCTGTAAGTATATCTTACTGAAACGATACATACATTGGTAAGTGGGTACCAATCACACAGTAGCCAATGTAATAAGAATTCATATTATTATGGCCTCATACAAATTCGTGATAGAATTCTTAATACTACCGACTTGCAGCAGAGCAGATATTTTGGATAAATTTGAAAAGCTCTAAATCTTAAGTGTGTTACGTGGCGTCGGATACATTTTCTACAGTCTCTTTATCAGTATTAAGCTCTTTAGTGTCACTAACAGGGTTAGAATCTTCATCTGCTGCTTTATTTTCGGTCGGGGTACATTTAGTTTCAATACTTAGATTTTCATTTGTTGAAGAAACAGTTTCTTTGTTCTCATTTGGATTGATTTCCTGTTGGCCAACAGTACTAGGTACATTATTATTATTAAGAGTATTGGCAATAACAGGGGTAATTTTTCCATTGTTTATTATATTTGGATCCGTCACGGTTCGTGAAATTGTTTCAACTTTAGGAACTTTCACTACCATTACTTGATCAGACAACTTTTCTTCATTGGATGAAGAACATTTGGAAGGGTCTTTCAATTTAATAGTTTGGAATTTCAGAGGAGTGTTTGACACTGGAGTTCCATCTTTATTCCTATTGATAGGTTTAATGACTAAAATCTTAGTTTTCATTCCAGCTTTTTTAAAGTCAGTAATATTTTTGTTAATTATGGGATTTTTAATAAGGTCTAAACTTTGACGTCGAAATTTAATAGGAACTACTGCGGGAATGTTTAAACTTGTCTTTATAGTCTCATTTACATTACTGTTTGATGTGCTCTGCTCCGTGTTGGAGTTTTCTTTTGTATTCTGTGGTAATTTTTCTTTTGTATCCTGCGATAATTTCTCTTTTGACTCCTGTGATAATTTTTCTTTTGATTCCTGCGTTAATTTGTCTTTTATATCCTGTGGTAACTTCTTTGTTTCTTTTTCAGAGTCATTTACAATTTCACCGGACACATTTTTACTAGTAGATTCTTTTTGCGGACTTGGAGAATCTTTTGCCTCGTCTAGTATATCCTTTTTAGGTGAATTTTTTTCTGCTCTAGAAACTATTTTTGGTATCATAGGCCTGACGAAAATTGAAGATCTGGGTTCTTTTTGTGTGACATAGATAAAGCTTGTGTTTTTAATATGGGCAGCAGATGCTTCTACTGCTTTTTTAGAAAGTGTTGCCAAAGCTCCACAGCAGTCTCTATTGATTATTTCGTAGTAATTTTGACTTTCTTGTTGAGGACTCTTTTTCTTACTTTGTGTAGATTTTGTATTTGTTGTGGATGCTTGAGAATCCCTGTACCCCTGCGCTTCCATTTTTAACAAGTTTGATAAATCGTATTCGAAGTCTTCATTCTTACGTTTAGTCTTCTTTCTGACGGGTCTTCGAGATGCCACTGAAGAAGTAATTTCAATTTGTCGCTTCGATATTTTTTCATCAATATCATCAATGTCTGACGAATTCTCTTCAAAAGTTTTGGAAGTGGAAGATGTGTCCTCTATGGTAAGAGAATTGCTATCTTTATCCAGTGAAATGTCAATTTTGGAGTCATCATCTTCATCTGAAAACAGAAAATATTTGTTTTACTTATCATGATTTAATAACTATTTATAAGGAAAATTAAAAAATTGCGTTCGAAATATTTACCATTAATCAAGGATTCTTTTTTGCGTTTATTTGAAGTTTTACTGGAAAACATTTTTCTTTTTCTCGATCCTACTTCCACACGCGTGCTACTAGATGAGCTGTCATCAGAGAGTCGACTCGAGTCGCTGGAGCATCTACTTTGCCGCCTTGAATCTGGGCTGACATCATTCACTTCAGCATTATCGTCTACATTTTCCGATAATTCCAAAGCTTCATTACCATCAATAGCTTTAACAGTGCTAAAGTAGAAATCTGTGTCACCCTTCAGTTTGTGGACTACTTTTACATGCTCAGGAAGTTTTGAAAAGTAGTAGGTTTTGAAGTTGCACAATTTACAAGCATAACGCATCCATTTATAATGCTCCGCCATGTGGTCGTACAGCTCTTGAACGGTACGATGATAAATGACGCATTTTTTACAAAGCAACGTGTTCACTTCTATATCTGGCTGGATCTTTTGCCTAAATGCAGTCATGTTACTTTTTTCCGCCTGCTGTGCAAAAGGCAGTTTAAGGGTGATGTGGGATTTTGAAATCGTAGAAGCAGTTTGTTGATCAGTTTTTTCGGGCGACTCGGTGGTGTCGTTCGATTTTTCATCATCTTCCACGACATCCATTGGAGTCTCCTCAATATTTTCATTTTCAGGATGTTTGTCAGATTCCTTTTCTTCGTTCTCCTTCGCAGGCTTAGTTGTAGCGGTAGCGTCCTCACTTGAAATTTTGTTTTCTGAAAGCATAAGATATATAAATAAAAAAAATGTACTAAAACAAGAGTAGCTCTGAAAATAATTCGAAGGCCTTTTTAGTGCGAGGTCGTAAGTCCAAGAAAGCACCAGTAGATTCGTCTGTTTTTGTGAGTATTTCTACCATTAGCTCGGCGGTAACCTCGTCAGGAATCAGTTGGTATGGTTTTTAAGGGGTGCAATCTTCAGATGGCTTGCATCATCATCATCAGCCTGTCTCAGTCCACTGCTGGACAGAGGCCTCCCCCTATGTTCGCCATTTTACCCTGTTCTCGGCGAGACGCATGGCTTTTCGCAGATCGTCACTCCATCTAGCCGGAGGCCGTCCTACACTACGCTTCCCGAGTCGCGGTCTCCACTCAAGAACTTTTCTACCCCAACGGTTGTCAGTTCTTCGACAGATATGGCCACTGCCACCATTGCCAGATGGCTTGCGCTTCATTGTAATTACCAAATTCTTCCGTATTTGTACCTCGATCTTCTTGGTGTCTGGTCGCCTGGCCAGCGCGCAGCTCCACGGCTGGCACCTGCCACACGCACATGTGTGCGTGTGCGCCGCAAGCGCTGAACCGAAAAAAAAAACCAACAAGCAATCCTGAAGTTGCTTACCTGACGGGTCAACTTGCTTCATGATGTTCAAGCTGCTCGGCGGGCCTTTGTTGTAGTCCTTGCGTATTTGAATCTCGATCTTCTTGGTGTCTGGTCTGCGTGCGAGCGCGCAGGTGTGCGTGTGCGCTGCGAGCGCCGAACCAACAAGCAATCCTAAAGTTGCTTACCTGACGGGTCAACTTGCTTCATAATGTTCAAGCTGCTCGGCGGGCCTTTGTTGTAATCCTTGCGTATTTGTATCTCGATCTTCTTCGTGTCTGGTCTGCGTGCGAGCCGCGCGGCTCCGCGGCCGGCAGGTGTGCGATTGCGCCGCGAGCGCCGAACCAACAAGCAATCCTAAAGTTGCTTACCTGACGGGTCAACTTGCTTCATGATGTTCAAGCTGCTCGGCGGGCCTTTGTTGTAGTCCTTGCGTATTTGTATCTCGATCTTCTTCGTGTCTGGTCTGCGTGCGAGCGCGCGGCTCCGCGGCTGGCAGGTGTGCGTGTGCGCCGCGAGCGCCGAAGCGACAAGCGATCCTAAAGTTGCTTACCTGACGGGTCAACTTGCTTCATGATGTTCAAGCTGCTCGGCGGGCCTTTGTTGTAGTCCTTCCGTATTTGTATCTCGATCTTCTTCGTGTCTGGTCTGCGTGCGAGCGCGCGGCTCCGCGGCTGGCAGGTGTGCGTGTGCGCCGCGAGCGCCGAAGCGACAAGCGATCCTAAAGTTGCTTACCTGACGGGTCAACTTGCTTCATGATGTTCAAGCTGCTCGGCGGGCCTTTGTTGTAGTCCTTGCGTATTTGTATCTCGATCTTCTTCGTGTCTGGTCTGCGTGCGAGCGCGCGGCTCCGCGGCTGGCAGGTGTGCGTGTGCGCCGCGAGCGCCGAAGCGACAAGCGATCCTAAAGTTGCTTACCTGACGGGTCAACTTGCTTCATGATGTTCAAGCTGCTCGGCGGGCCTTTGTTGTAGTCCTTGCGTATTTGTATCTCGATCTTCTTCGTGTCTGGTCTGCGTGCGAGCGCGCGGCTCCGCGGCTGGCAGGTGTGCGTGTGCGCCGCGAGCGCCGCGCGCCGCTCGAACGTGCGCCCGCAGCCGAAGCAGCGCGGCAAGCTGCCGTCGCCTTCCACGTTGTCCATCCACGCCTGAAAATCATAGTAACAAAACGTTTACAACTGACATTGTAACCAAATTTGCTTTATATAGTTAATGGTTCGATCGATTTTTTCCATAGTACGTAACGAAACGTTTACAACTGACATTGTGACCAATTTTGCCTTGAGGAATAAGTATAATAGGTCCGATTTTTTTTTAATTTTATGTGATAGGTGGCAGCTTGAGCAGACGCGTCACCAGATGGTAAACGATTGCTACCGCCCATAGACAGACACCTGCAACACCAGTAGGCCTAACATGCGCACCACGACAAAATTTCGATTGTCGACTCTCGTTCGCGAGAGCGCATCCTTCTATCCCGCTCATCGCTAAGTCAGGTGAGCGAGAAGCAACTTGTGCCGACAAAATACGAGTGTCGACAAAATTATCTCGTGGCGCGCATGTTAGCCCGGCAGTGTTTCATGCCGAAGCGTGGCTCTCCTGGTTTTTCAGGTTACATTTAATGCCTTGTCGTTGAGGAGTGGAAATAACTTCTTTGATTGCTAGTAACATAGGTAATTTGTGTTTTGAGGCAACTTCAACAACCTCGATGGTGTAGTGGCTAGTGTAGTCTCCAAGTGCGGTAGTTCGATTGCCGATTTTGGAAAAAAAATATTAGGTACCTACCCTTTTATTACAACAAAAATTTTAAATTGCCAACAGTACATTATTTTACAGGGAATACCCTAGCTTGCGACTAGCTGATCAGTGTGCATGGTCTGGCGCATTTATAATGTGTTCTGGTAAGAGACCAGTGCACTTTGTGAGTCAAATGGTTGTCTAATTGCCCTAGACTTATTTCGGTAGAACTTCATCATACACAATAGTGACTTAAACAAAACAAAGTTTGTAACAAATTAATAATTAAATAACACCAACCTGATTCTCTTGATCCAACCTTTCTTCTTCACTTATTTTCTGTGTAACAGGTTTCATATTTTTGCGTTTCTCATAGAAGGCTGGTGGATTGTTCATTCTAAATGCTTTTGCTTGAATAGATTCTCTCAGCCTTCTGATTTGAGCAGCTGATTTACTGTAAATTTTATAAAAAATTAAAAAGGTAACTCCACAGTATGAGGATGGGGGCTCATGAAACTAATATGCATTTTATTAAGATCTACTTCTATGGTTTCTTTTAAGATAAAATTACCAACCGGTGAACTTTGAACAGGTGTCGGTAGACACTCCATGATGTAGAGAATATCTCAAGACAGTCAGGGCATGGGTAGACCAGTCGGCTTTCTAGATGTTTGTATTTCATGTGGAACTTTAATGTTTTTTGGGTTGAGAAATGTTGATCACCTGAAAAAGAAATTAATTATCTTAATAACTAGTAAAGAAAGAATTCATTTAGATAAGTACCTATACAATGAAAAAAGCTAGGAATACTCATTTAAAGATTTTGATGTTAAAGTAATAATGAACATGCATTTATAAACTAAACTTTACACATGTAGTAAATTATACTTACAAATTTTACATTTTAAGTCATCAACTATTTCATCGTCATCATCACTTATTTGTATAACATTGTCTGTATCTGATGGGAGTGAACTTTGGACTTTGAAATTGCCGTCACTTTGCAATACAGCCTTATCTTTTGAAAGAAGATGATCAAGCTCCCTTACCTGTATTATTTAAAAATTTAATATTTAATATTACAAGAAGCATTTATCAGTACAGTCAGCATGAGAAGAAACTTCACAGTTAAAAACTTTTAAATTGTATCAAGCATGTCTTGTCTTAAATGAAAAACATTAGACTGAAAAGGATTTTTTCTTCAGTAGCATTACGACTATTTACTCTATTATTTATTAAGGTCCACCAACAGTACATCATACAAAATTATTACTTACTTGGGCCTTTATCTTATCATGGCTTTCTCCTGTATTATTGAAACTTTGAAAGACTGCAACAGAACTATTAGGTATTTTTTGCAAAGTCACAATGTGGTCATCACACTTGTTATCAGAAACTCCTTTATTTTTAACAATCTTTTCTATTATACTTGTCAAATCCTTTGTCAATGGAATTCGACCATCAAGTTCATCAAGGTCAATATCATCAGTTCCATTTTTATCATTTAATAAGTCTAAATATGTCTCTTCTAATTTTTTTATTTTTAACATCTCGTTTACCTAAAATATTAGCAGACACATACAAATGTTATTATTGAACATTTTAATGCAAGTAAAATTCTATTTTAAATAAAAAAATAATAATAATTACCGCAGAATCTGTTTTGAAAAAATGACCATGTTGAGTAGAGCTATAATTATCTTTGCAGTAAACCCGTTTATGAGAAATAAAATTTGCCAAGCTTCTGAATATATTGCGGCATACTTTACACTCATATAACAAATCACATTCATTGGATAATAAACCCTTAAGCTGAAAAAAAAACATTGAATTATTACAGTCCTTCTATCTATATTATGTTGATTCTATGTATTAGGAGATCTTGTTATGTAGGCAGGATGAACAAAGTGCTGTTAACAGAAATATGGTGAATTAAACTTACTTCTTCAGTAGCCAAATCAAATATTTTTCGAGCTTGAGCAAACCCTGTAACACTAGTTAGTATTGGTTTCCTGATTAATGAAAAGTCAAGGTCTTCATTTTCCTCACTGCCCTGTACTATACTTTTACTAGTTTTATTTTTGTCTTCTTTCCCTTTGGTTTTCGTACTCATCTTATTCCCAGCCATGTTTACTTCTATGAAAATAATAGAACATTTCATTAAGGTTGTCATAGGCAGCTCAGTAACGAATGGTACACATTTCTGTAATAAGCTGACCACACAAAACGACAATAATAGCCACAGTAGTAGTCCTCTAAACCGGCCTTAGACTAGAACGTCTCAATTCAGAGATAATAATGTAATCAGAACTATATAAAACAGAGCTTGCCCGTGCCATATGAATCGAGCATGGTATAATCACGTACTTATATACCTACCAAGATGCTCAGTCTCTCCCTCAAATTTCAACGACAAAATAACTCCTGCGGCTCTATTTGTGTTTCAGATATACATTTAAGTACACAATAAAAACGAATCACTTATATAAACACTTCTACTCACATGGGAGTTTCCACAATCGTGAACATGAAAATCCTGGTTTTCCGACAATCGCACCTCCATCACGCCTCCATTTTCAACAAATGAATATCACCGATAGCAAACGTAATTTTTGTGATCGACACTGGCAACTAGGACGCAA
This sequence comes from Cnaphalocrocis medinalis, assembly GCA_014851415.1. NCBI lineage: Eukaryota > Metazoa > Arthropoda > Insecta > Lepidoptera > Crambidae > Cnaphalocrocis > Cnaphalocrocis medinalis. The sequence goes on along the minus strand of CM026280.1, from coordinate 9,903,180 downwards.
AAATTGCGTGTTATTTTATTTATATTATAATATTATATTGTTTTTGATAAAAATATTTGCAATGTTTAATTTAATAAAAATATCAGAAATATGCAATCAAATAAAGTTTATTTCATTAATATTTCCATGCTTTTATTTTTTGTTAAATTCTTAATAGGTATTTTTTCCAGTTGCAACTGCAAATATAGGGTAAGTCCACATAGCAGGCAGAACAAATAGTTTATTTATTATTCAGCTGTTATCTTTCCATTATGTTAAATCTTTAAGCCATGTCCACTCGCTCGCAAGTCGTGTTTATTCTTACTACTATGACGGAGTTCCATGGTAATATAAATTATAATATAAGTGAGCCTATGATTATAACTGATGGGGCTACCATACTTTTCTTAGACGTAAGCGGCATGAGCACCATGAATTAATTTCATGCCTTTCTTGATATACCAACCAAATAACTTTATAAATTCTGATCCACCCTTAGTTCGCAAAAATCGCAAACTATGCGTGAAACCACGAGTGCGAAGTGTTTTCGTTTCGAAAAATATGCGTACGGCTCCACACTTCACATTCGCGGACAGGCGCGTATCGTGGACTAAAAGTGTGGAGCGGGGTTAAGTGTAGAGCATGCTTAATGAGTATGTTTAATCTGTGGTTTTTTAACACCATAACACCACACGTGAGTCCCTAGACTTATGTCAAAATAAAAATCTGTCATTTTAGTCTGTGCTGTCATTCTGACATTTATTTATTCATCAAAACAGTTTTTGATTTTGCTTAATTTTGCATTTGCCGATTTAAATAAACAGTTAAAGTGATCTGTGTAAGTATCCCACATATTAAATTTGGGCACTTATTATGGAGTTCAATTTACCGATCTATTTGGTTTTTATAGTTTGATTTATGCCAAGATTCCATGAAGAATTTTTTTCAGTAGGTTTATCTGTCCTGGTTAACAAACAGTGTTTCCTAAATTATTGAAACTATCATTGGTTGTTCAGAAATACCAAAACGCGGGGGTTTCTTTTTTTTGTGTCCAGCATTGGCAGCTTTATTAAATCCGATACTATATAGTGGCTTGAATTCATTATAGCCTCAATTCATGTTTTATAGGAATTAAAAATATATCAATCCGTTTCCTACGGTTGCTGATCATATTATATCTGTGTAACTTTTTGTTTTAGTTTTTAAATGGCTTCAGGTGAGACACAAAGTATGGATTACCAACAGAGAAGATGGCAGCATATAAGAAAGTTGTTGGAAAGATCTGGCCCATTTTGTCACCCAGACTTTGAACCATCAGCCGAAATACTAGATTTTATAATGAATTCTTGTAAGGTTCTTGTAGTAGGCGCTGGAGGATTGGGATGTGAGCTTCTCAAAGATCTTGGTTTAATGGGATTTAAAAAGATTCACATAGTTGACATGGATACTATTGAATTGTCTAACTTGAACAGACAGTTCTTATTCCGGAAGAATGATATAGGATTATCTAAAGCTAAATGTGCAGTAGAATTTGTTAATAAAAGGTGAGAATAAACTTTGACATTCAGCCAACATTACAGTTTATTAATAATTACTTATAAAATAGACCAAAAAACTCAGTCCAGAACTCTCAGGCTTTATGCTTTTTTTTGATCACCACTTGACTAGAGATTATGCTTGAATTTTTTTTTGGTATTAGACATAATGTTATATGTGGGATACATTTCAGGATTCCAGGATGTGAAGCTGTTGCCCATCATTGTGCTATTCAAGATCTTGATGAAGGATTCTATAGACAATTTCACATAGTTGTATGTGGATTGGATTCTATTGTTGCCCGACGTTGGCTCAATGGCATGCTTATGTCTTTGCTACAGTATAATGATGATAGTAAGCGTTAATACCTATAATCTGCTTAAAATAATGCCATAGATAAAACCCGAATGTTAAAATGCTACCTAAATTAATTGGATATAGTTATGCAAACAAGAACCAACTCTCAATTCAGATGTCATTGAGTTTATACTTTATAGACTCTTTATTACGGTTTCTTTTTCTGCAACTGTCTTTGTGGGTGGCTTCTGGCTTGCATAACTATGTCCAATTATTTTTCTACTTTATAGGAAGCTTGGATCAAAGCAGTGTAATACCATTAGTTGATGGTGGCACGGAGGGTTTTAAAGGCAATGCAAGAGTTATCCTTCCAGGCATGAGTGCCTGCATTGAATGTACTTTGGATCTGTATCCTCCCCAGAAGACTTTTCCCTTATGTACTATTGCTAATACTCCAAGGTATCGTTTAAAAATTAATAGTATTGATAAATAAATAGATAAAATTTACAAATAGGTACTTGTAATTTTGAAAAACAAAAAGTAAACTGTTTTTACTTTGTTTTAGGTTGCCAGAACATTGTGTAGAGTATGTTAAAGTTATTCAATGGGCAAAAGAAAACCCATGGGGTGCAACTACCCAACTGGATGGTGATGATCCTCAGCATGTTGGGTGGGTGTTGGAGAAGGCGCAAGAGAGAGCCTTAAAGCATGGGATCACTAATGTCACATACCGGCTCACTCAAGGAGTGCTCAAGAATATTATACCAGCTGTTGCTAGTACTAATGCTGCAATTGCTGCAGCTTGTGCAACAGAGGTGAAAACAAATACATTTTACTACATAAATGTTAAGACATTTTAATCTTTATTTGTAGGTACAGAAAATGTTACTTGCATTTACCTGGGGGCTTTTTGGTGTAATTTTTACTCAGTAATAAACACAAGTGTATGTTACAAACAAAATTAAGACTTAATGACATTTTTGAACAGTGTAGAATGTGTCTGCGCACTGGAAAAGTTTGCGCCCAAATCTTCCAGATTTTTTCTTTTTTTTTTAAGATATAGGTGGCAGACGTGCTGACGGATCACCTGATGGTAAGCGATTACCGCTGCCCATCGACACCTGAAACACAAGTGCGCTGCTTACCTTGTAATGTAAAGTGGACTCCATTTTCCGCACTTAGACTCTCTTTCGGTCCATTGTACGTGATGACCTTTACCTTACGCTGCTTACCTTTTAACCCCCCTTCCCTTGGATTGGGTCTCCAGTACCATCACTCACGCAGCGAAACAGCGCATGCACTGTTGCACGCCGGTTTTCTGTGAAGACGTGGTATTACTCCGGGCGAGCCGGCCCATTCATACCGAAGCGTGGCTCTCCCACTGTTAATTTTGTTTTATTCAGGTGTTCAAATTGGCGACGTCATGCTGCACCAACATGAACAATTATATGGTCTTGAACATGGCCGACGGCGTGTACACATACACCTTTAGCGCCGAGCGACGCGCCGACTGCGTGGCGTGCAGCAACAACACGCGTGTGCTGGAGGTCGACGCCGATGCCACGCTGCAGGCTATCTACGACCAGCTCTGCGAGGACAATTCCTACATGATGAAGAGCCCTGGTTAGTAAATAATTATATGGTCTTGAACATGGCTGACGGCGTGTACACATACACCTTTAGCGCCGAGCGACGCGCCGACTGCGTGGCGTGCAGCAACAACACGCGTGTGCTGGAGGTCGACGCCGATGCCACGCTGCAGGCTATCTACGACCAGCTCTGCGAGGACAATTCCTACATGATGAAGAGCCCTGGTTAGTAAAATATTACATGGTCTTGAACATGGCTCACGGCGTGTACACACACCTTTAGCGCCGAGCGACGCGCCGACTGTCTGGCGCGCAGCAACAACACGCGTGTGCTGGAGGTCGACGCCGATGCGACGCTGCAGGCTATCTACGACCAGCTCTGTGAGGACAATTCCTACATGATGAAGAGCCCTGGTTAGTAAACAATTACATGGTCTTGAACATGGCTGACGGCGTGTACACACACCTTTAGCGTCGAGCGACGCGCCGACTGCGTGGCGTGCAGCAACAACACGCGTGTGCTGGAGGTCGACGCCGATGCGACGCTGCAGGCTATCTACGACCAGCTCTGTGAGGACAATTCCTACATGATGAAGAGCCCTGGTTAGTAAACAATTACATGGTCTTGAACATGGCTGACGGCGTGTACACACACCTTTAGCGTCGAGCGACGCGCCGACTGCGTGGCGTGCAGCAACAATACGCGTGTGCTGGAGGTCGACGCCGATGCGACGCTGCAGGCTATCTACGACCAGCTCTGTGAGGACAATTCCTACATGATGAAGAGCCCTGGTTAGTAAACAATTACATGGTCTTGAACATGGCTGACGGCGTGTACACACACCTTTAGCGTCGAGCGACGCGCCGACTGTGCGTGGCGTGCAGCAACAACACGCGTGTGCTGGAGGTCGACGCCGATGCGACGCTGCAGGCTATCTACGACCAGCTCTGCGAGGACAATTCCTACATGATGAAGAGCCCTGGTTAGTAAACAATTACATGGTCTTGAACATGGCTGACGGCGTGTACACACACCTTTAGCGCCGAGCGACCCGCCGACTGCGTGGCGTGCAGCAACAACACGCGTGTGCTGGAGGTCGACGCCGATGCCACGCTGCAGGCTATCTACGACCAGCTCAGCGAGGACAATTCCTACATGATGAAGAGCCCTGGTTAGTAAACAATTACATCGTCTTGAACATGGCTGACGGCGTGTACACACACCTTTAGCGCCGAGCGACGCGCCGACTGCGTGGCGTGCAGCAACAACACGCGTGTGCTGGAGGTCGACGCCGATGCCACGCTGCAGGCTATCTACGACCAGCTCTGCGATGATCATTCCTAAATGATGAAGAGCCCTGGTTAATAAATCATTATCATTGAACTATTTTGTATTACAAGACCAAGTATGAAATTGGTAATCATCATCATCATTAGTCTATCGCCACCTAAAACGTGCGTCTAAAATCTAACACTCTACCATTAAATCCATATGGAGAGTAACATATGCTACTTTTTACCCCGAAACCTGAATTTAACGCGAGCGAAGTTGCAGGCCAAATTTAGTAACTTATATAATAACTGTGTTAATATTAACTTAATTAATTTTCCCTTAATTTTCCTTTCAGGTATAACCACTGTTATAAATGGCCGTAACAAAACGTTGTATATGTCTTCTATTAAAAGTATTGAAGAGAGAACTAGAGACAATTTAAAGAAGAAATTGACTGAACTTGGTCTATTCAATGGTGCTGATATTTTGGTAGCGGATGTTACCACTCCTAATACTGTTACTATAAAATTGAAATTTGCTAACAATGTCGATGTCGATATGTCTCGATAAGTTAACATAAAACTCTTATTTTTATTCTGTACTCCTCAAATTCGAATAAAGTATCTAATAATATACCCAAAAGTAAATTCTTCGTTTTATTGTGTTAAAAATTTCTGAACTCATAATGAATATAGGTACCTATTTATAGGTAGTATTCAATAGATTTAGCAGAAGTAATATCCTAACTTACCGTTATTTACCGTGGGAGAGCCATGCTTCGGCATGAATGGGCCGGCAAATCGAAGTGATACCACAGCTTCACAGAAGACCAGCGTGTAGCAGCGCCTGCGCTTTGTTTAGTCGAGTGAGTGAGGGCACCCGGAGTTAAAGGTTGGCAGCGCACTTGTGATTCTACTGGTGTTGGAGGTGTCTATGGGCGCTGTCATTGCTTACCATCAGGTGATCCGTCTGCTCGCCTGCCACCTATCACATAAAAAGAATAAACCAGTAAACAAACCTTGGTCCCTAAAACACTACACGAGCCCTGAGTGAAACGTGCTTGGATTGGACGCAACCTATATAACTAAAGAAACAAATGATATTTGATTTGCTCATTCACTATCAAGGTTGTGAATGCATGGACGTATATAAGGGGGGGGGGGGTCCAGGGGGTCCGGACCCCCCCCCCCCATTGAGGCCTGGTTTGACATAAGTTTGAATCGGCATAGCCAAGGGCGACTTAATTAAGGGGTCTGTAAGGTTGGTGGGGTAGCAAGCAGGATCGTTATTGTTTTGCAATGTGGGACACCCCCCTTGTCAAAGCTATATATACGTCCGTGTGTGAATGAATCCTTGGCAGAGACGTTTTCAATGTCCAGATTATATGGATTGGACCCTTAAATCCATACTAGTGGGAAAGTGTGTCTGTCTGTATGTTCGTCTTTTTTTCACGGGGGAATGGAGCGACGAATTGACGTGATTTTATAAGTGGAGATAGTTGAAGGGATGGAGAGTAACATAGGCTACTTTTTGTCCCTTTCTGACCCCCCCATTTTAGGGAAGTGGGGGGCGCGAGCGAAGGCGCGGGCAATAGCTAGTTACTAAAATAATGTATTGTAGAGGGGCTGCGAAATATTTATTATTTACAAAGAAGATAAAAAGATTCTATGGGCCACATGCGAGTCTGGTGGGCACTGGGAAATGGTATTGTTTGCACAAATTGCACAGCTCTATGTACCTACTACCAAAGATCCTACTACTGATTTAGATTTTCGCGGGATTATTTTCCGACTCCCGCCGCGAATTTTCGTATGTATAGTCTGTGGTATATTGTATTGACAACACGTTGTCAAGTTGTTCTTTACTTAATCTGTGACTTTGTCTATGAATATTATCTGACGTGGTTTGTCGAAGTGTCGGCCGATTTGTCGACAACAGGGAAAGGCGAATAACCAAAAATATAGTCATATTTCCGAAAGAAAACTATTAGAAATAACCATGTTGGACAGTTTATTTGACGATGTAAAACGCATGAACAAGCGACAGGTACGGTTCATTTATATTTTGTAAGGTTCAGGCCAAAATCTTAACCGGTTGTTTTTTCATGTATTTTTCCTTATTTTCCAGTTCATCTATCAAGTTTTAAGTTTTGGTATGATAGTGTCTTCCGCCCTGATGATTTGGAAAGGATTAATGGTTGTGACTGGTAGCGAAAGTCCCATTGTGGTAGTCCTGTCTGGTAGTATGGAACCAGCATTTCACAGAGGAGATCTTCTGTTTCTCACTAACTATCCAGAGGAACCCGTGCGCGTTGGAGAAATCGTAGTCTTCAAAGTCGAAGGAAGGGATATTCCAATAGTTCATAGAGTTTTGAAGCTTCATGAAAAGTAAGTTGGCTTACTAATTTTACTTCTTACCACTCCCATTTTTGATGTTTATTAATTCTATTTGTTTGCTGAAAAATAATTAGGAAGACAATAAATTCAAATCTGATCAGAAAGACAGATAAATGCAGCTTAATTTTCATTATTTTAGTCTTGAAGTTGAATTGGTTTGCCCCACTTTTTGTCGTAGCACTTGATACATGTCATTTCAATTTTAAGACATATAAAGGGGTCCCACAGCTTATACAATAAGTGCATTTTGGCTAGAATGATGTAAATGGGTCAAATTATTTGTTTACAGAAATAATGGCACAGTAAAGTTCTTAACTAAAGGTGACAACAACAGTGTTGATGATCGAGGTTTGTATGCACAAGGACAGCTGTGGTTAACGAAGAAGGATGTGGTGGGGCGTGCAAGAGGATTCTTGCCTTATGTAGGCATGGTTACCATTTATATGAATGAATATCCAAAGTTTAAGGTATACATTTTTTAATGAGTATTATCCTTTTGTCTAATTTACATATTTGTTGCGTTCCTTCTACTGCTTTTAATATTGATATCATAAATAACAGGTATCTCAATGACATGAATGAATGAATATGCTTTTTATTGCACACAAAACAGAGGTATAAAACTTAAAACTAGCATGCATTGGACATGCATTGGATTACATAAAAATGCTCTTAAAAAATAAATTATACCATTTTTATCCGTACTAGGTTACAATGTTTGATAAATTTGTTTTTAACCAACTTTAAAAAGGAGGAGGTTCTTAATTTGTCTGAATGTTGCTTTTTTTCTGTTTCAGTTTGCAGTTCTAGCATGTCTAGCGATTTATGTGTTAGTACACAGGGAGTGACCATCTTTCTTGATCTGAAGTGTTGTTGAAGATGCTGTTAGCTCTATGAACGAGTTATATTCGCTCTGTGGATGTAATTTTTATGATTAAATGAAGTTCTCTCTAGTTTAAATATATTTATTTTTGAAGTCACAAAATCATTTTCAACAATTTTATTTTTCTACATAATTATAATACTCCCTGCTTGCAGCATGCTCCTCATGGACTGATTGGTGTTTTCCTGGAGGATTAAAATGACTCTTCTTAATAAAATGCATATGTTACTCAGAGAAAATGTAGCATTCTAATATGTATGAAATTTTATATCCACTACAATTTGTTATTTACGTCATGTGCATATGAATCTCTTTTCTTTAAAAGCTAATATTAGATTAATCCTTAACATTGTATAAATATGATTGTATAACTGCAAACAGAGGCAATCTGCGTAAGAATAATGTGGTAGGGTTTAAAATTAATATGTTGTTTGGTAAAGTTACATAAAGGAAGGTAGTATTATTTCCTTGCCTGTCTGAAAAAGTTCTGCCTAATACATGCTAATAGGCAGAAGTAAGCTCTATGATGACATGGTTTCGTTTTTCTTGCCTACATAATTTATCCCTTATCTGTTTTGATGCAATTTAAATATTTATACAGTATATAGATAGGTATGTACATACATGTTTATTATGCTAAATCATCTTATCTTCAAGTATGTTTGGGTACATTCCAGTTGGTACAATAACCAAATATATTAAGGTTTTATTGTCTTGACATAAATACCTAGGTCAGGCAGGAGGACACTCATCTTATGGCTAGAAAATGATGTTAAGATTTGTGAATTTTGACTGAATGTTACAGTAGTTCAAGTCAGTTGTACGGATAGCCGAGTGGCTATTAATGGCTCATTAATGTTCCTTCCTATTGGTTGGTTCAATATCAATTAGGGATAACCAATGCCTGATTTTGGCGCCTTTTATTTTGCATTTACCTACATTGACACATCTACTTATTACTTATTTTAGTTTAGAATTATTAGTGTCACAAACCTATAACATTGCTCGGGCTGAGATTAGATAAATAGTTGTTTAATATACATTAAAGAAAATGTATTTATTACGAGTATTATAGGCAGCAAGTACAAAAAGAAACACTGCTCAAATCCCGCATTGTCCATTGACAGATTTTAATAAGTAGCCTGAATTAACCCTAAGCTTAGATTTACCTATAAATGCCTAGATGGTCTTCATTCAAACGCGTCGTCTAAAGGGAGGTAAAAAAAAAAAATATGTGGGCGTGACTATACTTCCCCGATGCACACAAAGCATTTTCGTCTCACGCACGAGCGGAGGACCTCAATTTGGCGTGGCTGCGTCACTATTGTTGCGTGCACACGGTTTCTAGGCGTTATCATTGATGAGAACCTAAGTAAGTTTGTCGGTCTTCCTTGACAGGATTCTCCAACAAGTTTGCGCTAGAAGCCTTAATGCTATCTTGCGGACACCTTGTAATCCTCAAGAACTATTTCGGGTTTATTTTTGTTGTAGCAATTATTTGTAATCGACGGGTTCAGGCGGGACTCGAACCCACAACCTTTCCAGGTCGATGTACTACCAATTATACTAACCGAACTTGCGAAATTCGTCGGCTATTTACCTATTTAGTGTTATTTACATTGAATAAATACTTAAATACTTTATTCGTTGCATCTGTGAACGAAATTATGAGAATAAGCCGTAATTAATGTCACGCGCCTTGGGTTCAAAATGTAAATCCCATAAGTATACCTGCCTAGTTAGCTAGGTATCAACCTTATTACATCCACTTAGATCCGCATAGATCTATCACATCGGAGAAAAAAATAAGTGGATGATGATGATTTGCAGTTTCACGGTGAGAATGGTTCGTATTGACCAGTCGTCCGTAACATTAGGCACGTCACGAGGGGTCTGGAGAGCGTCGGCCGCAGTTCTGATGACAATAAATCTCGTAATAGCTGTAGGTAGGTATCAGTTCTAGAGTTGAAGCTGTTGAATTTTTTAAATTAATACACCGTGCTTAAACCGTGTTTAACAGGCTTACTCACTTCTCCATTTAGATTAGATTAGACCCAATGTTCCTTTTGGGGAAAAAAGTTTGTTTCGGGCGTTGGTAGGTGGCGAAAAAAGCGATAGCGATGGTTGTTGTCGACGCCTGACAATTTTCTTCATACGATACTCTTCTAATGGTGTTTTACATTCTAGCTGCTGTAAAAAGCAGCATTGTTTGGCAGTAGTAACTAGATTTGACTCTGTACTTTTTGGGCAAAAAAAAATATTTCATCAGTATCATTATACTTACTGATGAAATATTTTTTTTTTCTCAGACATTCCCTCGAGAAGTAAGACGGCTAAAAAGCACGGTGTAAGTAATAAGTGTGTATCGACGGTTGGGAAGGACGGAAAGGGAAGCGTACGAGCAGGCGGGTCTCATGACGGTAAGTGATCACACCGCATCCCTGGACAATTTTGCTACACCCGAAGAAGTGCAGAACCGTCGTGCGTTTCTTAATGATTCGGAAATATCTTTGCGGGCGTGGCAGGTTACTTTATGTTGGGTAAAGCGGACAGTGGTAGACCGTTATCCGTGCAGATGGACGAATGGAAACCTAGTGTTGTATATCATTCATGAAATTCGGCAGTAATAATTCAAACATCTCCCAGGAACACTAAATGACGAGTAAATCTTGTAGCACAAAAACCTGTAAATCTATATTCAATACTATTATAGGTATTATACTGGTACACCTACCTAATTTTCGACCCCACGTTTATGTCGTTAATTTATTATTCATGAGCGTATATACAAACTACTCGTTTTTGTATTAAAGTACGATGGACAGCATCAAATTACTATGATAAAGCGAGCATTAAGCTACCTATTATACCCGGTAGGTAAATACCCACGCTACGTGCATATTAAAGTAGGCATTTCTATTATTGTATCTTTTTTTTCAGGTTCAGATACACAGACTGCCACATAAAAAGAGATAACTTAAATGTTAAAGATTTTAGCATAAAATAAGGATAAGCCTGCCTCTCTGCCTGGATCTTTAATCTATCTGTTATGTGGACTGAGATGGGCAACAACAACCAAAATATCAGTAACGGTTCCTTTTTAAAGATTAATGTTTTAATGGGAGAGAACGACGGACGCGGCTACGAGGGCAGGCAGGTGTCAATATAACTGAATGCCAACATTAATAACCGTGTAGAATAATTTATACCTTCAACCCCCTAGTGCAGAGACGACCATTGCGATTTGCTATTTTGGAATTGGGAGGTACCTCTTAATAGAGTCTTATTTTTTTCTTCCTGCATTTGTCTTCATATCTAATGCATGTGGGTGCATCGTGGTGGGACTCCTTATGAGAACCTTCCTAGAAGGTTACCCATAAAAACCCTAAGACGCCCGCGCTGCAGCGCTGTTGACTTAGAAGTGAAGCCTACGGCCGAATCAGGTCAAAACTAACGTAATGATGGAAATTGTGCCAGTAGGGTTATAAAAAATAACTAAGATTACTAATACGAGTATACATATAAAACTTATGTACCAACCTAAGTCAGTATGATTTCCTACCTATCTACTTATTTGTGAGATTAATTAGTGTGTTTCTGGATATTACCTAATGTTAGTAATTAGGTATAGAGGCGAGCGAAAATTATACTCTTATAATAAAATAATTATTATCTAAGTACTTACTGAGTCACCTTCAAAGGCCGGATTGGAATAGAGCGGAGTGGCAAATTCTCGTGTCGGAGGCCACGATGCATTTCGGGCCGATTTCACCTGGGTCAACAAAAAAAAAGGTTTTGAACTACTATAATATTAAATCTCCTGATTAGGTAGACACCACACTTTTGAAACTGCTGACAGACCCCATGATAAATTCGAGGGTACAGAAACGTTTGTTCAGTTCCACTGTTCATCATTTATTCACATACAGTTGGTCTCCGGGCGAGAGCAGTATTCATAAACAGTGCAGCAGAAGTTTGGCAGCAAGTTTTTTGTATATTTACGGGCTAGTAGCCATGTGGGGACCTAGGCTGCATCCCAATTCCCACCCTCTATCGCATATGAGACTTTTGGCAAACGGAGCCGAAGTTAAATTTACTTTATTGTTTGGCTATAAAATTGGCCAGTGCCGGTATCGGCTCTAGGTACTTTACTGGTATTTGCCGTGAACGGATATTTTTATCATGTAGGTATTACTAGTAAGCTAAGCGTGTTTATTTGGAGCAAATTAACTAACTTGATAAAACAACACAAACTTAAAATTACAATTAAATGGCACTTAATTAAATGCTACCAAAACGGTTGCCACTCAGCATTACCTATGTCACCATATTAGCACCAAACAAACAAACATTTTATTTGCTAAAATACGTGTGATACAGAAAGGTCTTAGTTAAAAGTATCTAGTATTTGTATTTTGCCTGCGAGCAGGCGTGCAAATATAACAAGGACTAATGGTTTATAAGCACTTATAGGTACACAATTATCATTTACATAACAACATACTATATAAAACTAACGATATAAGGCGAATTCTGATACATAATAAGTAACTATTGCAGGAAAATGACCTTAAGTACATACAATAACATTAATTCAATAAAAAAGTAAACTATTTTTAACCTATTAGGATACAGAACGAGTTATATAAAGCCGAATTATGTTAATATATATGTATGTATTTACAAAAAAAAGTGTTACAATAAAATCTATTCATCCTCTAAAAACTCTTTAACACTGTAGAATTTTTTTTGGCTCAGCCATGACGTAAGTGATTTCCTAAATATGTTACCTTCTAATAATTTAAGTGAGATTGGCAATTTATTATAAATGGTTATGGACATATTATAAATATTCTGTTTATATATATAGGCAATAGACGGAGGTTTATGTAACAAGTGGTTATATTTATCTCTAACTGTTCTAGCAGTGACTTCTGTATACTTTTTATAATATTCTGGGTGTTTCTTAACGAAACAGCACACTTCTCTAATATATAAGCAGGGCAAGGGAAGAATGTTGAGCTTTTGGAATAGTGGCTTGCAAATTTCCAAGAACCAGGCATTACAGATGACTCTGACGCATTTTTTTTGTACTCTAAATGCCCTGTCAATGTCTACTGAATTACCCCATATTATTAACCCGTAACTTAAAACAGATGGTACATACCCATGGTATGCTGTGAGAGCTGCTTCAATTGATATGGTTTGCCGTAAGCGTTTTAATGCATATACATATCGATCCAGTTTATTGCAGATGTAATCTATATGTCCTTTCCAATTGAGGTTTTGATCAATTATTAGTCCGAGAAATTTAAACATGGGGACTTTTTCTATATTATTTTGATTGTATTTTATTTGTAAAGGCAATTCAGTGCTATTGTATGAACGATATTCTAGAAATTTAGTTTTGGTAAGGTTTATATTAAGGTTGTTCGAGTGTAACTAGTTTATGACGGCAGAAAGAGTAGCGTTTGCGATATCTTGAGCTTTTTCGTGTTTGTTGCATTTTATTATTAATGTAGTATCATCTGCAAACAAAATGGATCTGTGTTGAATGGCATTAGGGAGATCATTTATGTATGCTAAAAATAGAATCGGAGCAAGAATACTACCCTGTGGGACCCCAGAATTATTTAACAAGAAGGTGGATCTATAATGTCGCTTTTCGAGATTTGTTTACGGTTTGTTAGGTAGCTTTGCAACCATTCATAAGCTTTCCCTCTGATACCGTAATTTTCAAGTTTATTTAATAGCTTTTGGTGGTTGACAAAGTCAAATGCCTTAGACATATCAAGGAAAATAGACAGAATGGGTACTCTATTGTTGATGCTTTCCGATACATATCTGATCAAGTCAAAACAGGCCAGCGATGTTGAACTTCCTTTACGAAAACCGTATTGCTGTGGATGTAAAATCTTGAATTTGGTGAAAAAATCATTTAATCTATTGTACATTGCTCTTTCAAATATTTTGGATAATATGGGAATGATAGTAATAGGTCGGTAGTTATCGGGGTTCATTCTATCTCCTTTCTTAAATAAAGGTTTTACTATTGACAATTTTAATTGTTCTGGGAAATAACCTTGTTCGAAAGAGAGGTTTATTATATGAGAGAGGGGACGGCATATTTTAGAAGCATTTATCTTTAGTATTTTTGTTATAATATCGTCATGCCCGCTTGACTTACTATTTTTCAGTGACATAGTAATATTGTAGATTTCATTTTCAGTTACCGGTGCTAAGTAGAATGTGTTTGTGCTAATGGAAGAAGTGGTAGTTCGCGAGCTGTTATTATTAGAACTGTTTTGATTACTTAGATCGATAAAGTATTTATTAAAGTTATTGCAAATTTCTTGAGGATCAGAGAGTGTTTTATTATTTATGTTTATGCTGGTTATGTTATTGACGTGTACATTGTTGCCTATTTCCGATGAAATCGTAGTCCATATTGCTTTGGGGCTTTTCCCGTTATTTTGTATATATTTTTTATTATTGATTTTTTGCGCTTTAAGTATACATTTTTTTAGTATAGATTTGTATTTTTTATATGTTTCATGTAATTCTTTTTTTAACAATGGGTTTTCCCGTGTGCTTCTACAGAATCGAAGATGCAATTGCCGTTTGATTCGGCAAGATTTTTTTAATCCTTTGCTTAACCATTTAAGTTTGGAAGGTCTACTATTTACTATAACTTTAATTGTTGGGAAGCATAGATTATAGAACAAGGTTAAAGTATCATAAAAGTGACTGAATGCTTCGATAACGTTATTATTTTCTATAACATCTGAAAATGAAAGAGCAGAAATGCAATTAGTAAATTTTTGAATGTTGATAGAGTGTGAGGGCGCTACATGGTAAAACTAAATTGGTTTTCCGTAGAGATGTTACTATCTTATTTAAATATACACATTGAAGCACCCACAAACGTATTTCTTATGAATTATGAACAGTAGGAAGTGTGAAGTTTCGCATGTCCGCCAAAAAACAAATTCAGAACAAGAAAGCATATTTCCCCAGCGTCCTTTTACAAAGTTAACAAGGTGTAACTTGGGAAATAAATAAGGGAAAGCAACGATTAATATTAAACATTCCGTATTTTAATGGTTCAGGAAAAATATGGGAATTGGTGCCTATTTGAGGTTTCTCATAATTACCAGCTTAACTTTGAGTTATGTTTTAAACTTAGATATGCATTGTTATTTAAAGGGGAGAGCATTTTTGCTTTGAACAATAGGTAATACAATATAAGTACAGTCAGTCACACATTAGGTTACTACAACCTGCCAAATTTCTTCAGTTGATATTGAACCAAACTCGTTTGTCACAAAGGTGTGGTTCAATTGAAGTAATTTGACAGATTGTAGTAACCTGATGTGTAGGTCTGTACCTACTTACTTAGTTTACTTACCTATCAAGTGCTACTCAGCTTGGTGAAACCAACTAACATTCGAAAAAAATTCAGTCCTGTAATTTTTAGACGAATTTCAAATTCTTATAGTTTTGTAAAAAAAACTTTGGGTAGATTTTTTTTCTTACTTTTTTCTTGAAGTGGTCATGACCATGACCATCTTATGGCTGCAATATTAAATATTTATACTCTGTATACCTAAGTACTTAAGAGGTAGGTAATATTCTTGATTGGGAGGAAGTTATGAAAAACCTATATACTTACTAACATGACTGATTCAAGTGAATTTAAAGAGATAGTGGCAATCCACCTGTTATTCAGTAATGGAATGGATTTATGAAAAGTCATTCCGAAATTATTCTCCTAAAACCTTTTACATACGGTTGCCTGAATGCTTATACGAGAGGGTACAGCGTACTGATCGGAATCAACCACTTATCTTAATTATTTCACACGTGGGGTTTCGCAAGGCCTCATTAAGTATGTCTCAGCGAGACGTTTAAGTAATCGCTCCGGTAACCGTTTATGTTCCTGCTAATGAAGGCCCTAATGTTCTTTTCTCCTCATGTTAATGTTTGAACAATAAGTTCCTATTTATTGACACTCACACGACCGAATGTTTGCTAAATAAACATGGCTTTATCGATTTGTGTAGGTACCTAATTAGCTCAGATATTGACCTGACTTTAAAAAAATATTAGTAACAACCTACCTACTCAGTTTTGGGTATTTTGTTATTAAATAAGACAAGTAAGTCTTCGTAGTGGGCAGTGATAGAGGATAATTTCCTGTTCGTCGTAACTCGAAAAATGTCATTAGCTTACTTTCCTCTTGATTTTAACCTGCTCAACCCCAAGCCATCTTTCTAATCTAGTTATACTTAATGGTTCATGAGATACATCTTAGTGACAAACAGATCGGCCGATAGTGGTCTTAGTAGTAGCTTAGGTTCCCTTTTATATACTTTAGGTGACCTGATCTCAAAAGGATAGGTACCTACTATGGAGGGAAGCTCATTATTCTACTCCTAATATCTTAACTGCACCGTAACTCACAACATTCTTGCATATCACATTTGTAGAAACTATATAGTTATGCTCGTATCGTTACAATCCGAGATAGTCTGATATAGCGTGACCGAATACAACTCGCGAAACTAATAATGCGAAATGGGAAAGTCCAAATGAGCCCCAAATAAAGCTTATTACAGCTTGGAATAGCATTAGGGCGGATAACTGCGCCGCTTGCTGCGACGAATGTTGTAAGCAATTTAGCCGTGTTGTGGTTAACAACTAGCAGACACATTTTAGATTACGTCGTGTTAAAGTTACCTAGTTATTAATAAATAACAACACCAATAGGTGTTGGTGTAAGTAAGTAGATAAGGGATTAAAATACATTTTTTCGAAAAAAATTGTCTGAGAAACTCTGAAAACATACCATTCCACGTCTCAGTAGGCCATATTTCCTCATGTCTTTAATTTGATAACGTTGCAAAAATAGTCGGGGTAAGTTTATGTACCCTACCTGTTTAGAGCGGATTTCTGAGAGTTCTTCATAATGTTCATTTGTTTTGTTAGTAGAACACGAATGCATGCACATGCAAAAATAATCATAACAAGAAAACCACTCGAATGAAATAGAAAAGTGACATAGATCTATCAAGCCAGCGAAGCGATTCATTGTTGACAATTCCGAAAATACGTGTAAAATATTTGTAACGAAACCCTACTGTTCTTGTTGTAAACTGCAGAGAAATAATTCCAAACAAAACTAGAGAGGCCGCTATACGAGAAGCGCCAGAAAAATAAGCTGAACTACTACCGGTGGAGGTCATATTGTCGCGGCAACGATAGTCAAGGCACAAGAGTCCTTTAGGAAAGAGGAATTCAGTGCTATACTCGTATGTTGCATTCTGTAAGTATCTATAAGTGGCTCACGGCAAGTGGTAGGTATAAAGTTGGGTATGAAAGTAGGTATGTAGAACGGACTCGAAATGTGAAAGCGCAGACTTAAAACTAACTAGTGCGTAGCATTCTGAGTAGATTCATAGGTTTTTAAGTGATGTTATGTTAAGAAGGACTGAATAAAGCAGCAATATTGGAAAAACTACTATTAGACGAATGGACTGGTACTTAGTTCTATTTAGTTGCCTATTAGCATAGAACACTTAACGACTTTTTACTGTGCGAGCTTTATGTGACCATTTGACTAAACGTTGCGGAGTAATTAAAGTGAATGAGGAAATTTCGCGTTACTTTTTATGTGGCACTATATTTTATTTGACGTTTGCATCGTTTGGGTCATGATTAAAAAATATCTTATTTATGCTTAGTAAGATCGTATAAATAGGAGACCAATCACCAAAGTACCTACCCTGAATCCGGCAGAAGTCAAAAATTACTTATTCTACCAATTACTGCAGCTGAAATCAATAAAGAATGAATTAAAGTAAACAAAGATACTAATTCTGGGTAATCACAAGTTAATTTGCATTTTATTATAAAACAAATCCGTAGGCACAGGATTTGTTTACACAATCGGAAGGGAAAAACAGTTGGGTTCTTTTTATTTTTATACATCCTTAGGCAAATTAGGAAAAAATAATCCATATGCTATTTTATGCTCAAAGCATTATCTACCTATGTAGACTACACCCTGCATATTTGAAAAACTTGACATATACAAAATATACAAAATATACAATATTTTTATTGCATGTACATAGATATTACTGTTATAATACAATAAAACATTATTAATTATTATTATAGTTATCACAGCCCAGACCATACAGCAGAAACACAAAAACAATACAAAATATTTCTGTAACAGTGTTATGATGAAGGTAGGTTGTTATAGTCTGAGATAAATCCATAGACTTAGGATACCCTGCAATTCTATTGATAAAACAGCCTACAAGTACCCACCTACTATACAAGCTATTATAGTACCTACACCTACATCGGCAACTTTCTGCAACGCTAATGAAAATTAAAGTGTATGTTAATAGATACAATTACGTATTACTAAATGTTTCTCAAAAAAGGCTCCCAACTCATTAGGCGACAAAGCCGCCGAATGAATGGTGGATCAAAGGGATGCTCACGCCAAGTCCCCACTCGCGTCGAGTGGTCGTTACCCGTACCCGAGCACGCCCTATTCCTGCCTTCGCTTTTTAACAATCTTTGACTCAAGAAACGCCAAATTTGATTATTGAGATACCTAATACGGGGTGAAATTAAATTACTTACATTGTTCCATTCAAAGGGACAACTCGAGCAACAAGTGTTTTTCATTACGAACTAGGTATTTGGAGTTTGAGATTGCCGAGGTAATATGTTCGAGCGTTATTTATTCTAACTTGCGTATGAAAAGTAAAATATTTTGTGACATGTTACTATAGGGTCGCTTGTTCTCCTTTTTATTAGGGTCAATTGTGTACGAAACCTGCAGCTCTTCAATTAGGTAGGTAGTACCAACATGTATACGTTTAGTTAGTAGTGTTTTAAAAGACTAGTCAATGGTTCTACCTTTACAAATCTTTACAAATTGCCTATTGCACTACTCAAATAAAAACATATTTCTTATTTATGAAATACTTAGATGGCAGACGAGCAGACCGGATTTTGCCTCCGGTACCCTCATTTACTCGGCGAAACGGTGTAGGTGCCACTAGTTCATACAATTATAGTTACACATACGAGGCAACGTTTTTTTCTAAGGCGGTCTATTAGTGTGACAACTAAGACTATTTGAAGCGTAACTTAGTCTAAAACCGAAGGGGAGTAGGAAGCGCTCACAGCGACTTTATTAGATGTCTATATTCAGAGTTAAGACAAGTTTGGCCGCGAGTTATGCAAAGGCGACGCTATATTAATGGGCCCCAGTGCTAAAGAGGGCCCTCTAGGGACCGTTCGTCAGGGGGACGGGAGAGCTGGGTGTCACTTGTTGTTCTAGAATTACTACCTAGAATTAGTTTTTGTCATCAGCTAAAACATACTTCTTACACTGTTGCGCTGGTGATAATCTGATTCTTATTATCACCTACAATCGTGCCTTTACAGATTTGGTAGAACAAGTTCTTAAAATTGTACAAGAGAGCCATTTAGGTAAGATTCTCTTTTTGTATTCACTTACAAAAGTTTCACCTTCCCAATTTTCAAGAAAATTCAATTCAATCTCTTCACCAAAGAAAAAACTAATAGGTAACACTTAATTTAAAAAATGTCGTTTAGCTAAGAACAGTGAATAACCTAAATAAAATTATTTCATCACACCACGAAGGCCCCATTCATATTTTACGCGACGGAGAGGATGGTCAGTAACAAAGATAAGAAAATTTAATTTTAAAAAGTGCTCTTATAGCAATTTTGTGAAATCATCTTTTTGGTGCAGAATATTGTGAAATGACTTTTGCTTTTCCAGAATTTGTGGGAACAACTTAAAGTACGAGTATGCAAAAATAGAAATAATTTCTATAATCTCTTACTACCCTACTTATTTTGCGGCATGCTGATATAGTATGTAACGAAATAAACCTGTTAAGGACTTACTAAAATATATACTCCGTATTTTTACGACTGCTAAAATGTATTGCTTCCGTTAAAGATTTTTCATTGAATAAATTTCGGGTCTGTCGTTTATATTGAAATATAGGTAGGTATTTACTGAAATCTGAATTTAAGTATATTAAATAAGTATGTTCCAATCTTTGAGGTGCTTTTAAGGTAGAATTATGAGAATTTAAGGGGGTGTGGTCTATCGGTATTTGGTACTTTACTGTAACAACTTATTGATCCCGAAAAAAATTGGTCGAATCGGGCATTACATGTAAAAATAGTAAAACAATAGAGTTTAGAGTACAAACTTCAAAATAGCGGATCTGGATCTCTTTCGTGCGGGACATATTTGTATCTGGGGGCACAGCAGTGCCCCCACCAAGTCGAGCATTACTAATATACCAATACCTATTGGTTCAAAAATGGGACAGTCTCGCCAAAAACGGAACTTCTGGCAACACTAATGTAATGATGTATTAATTTTTAATTCCCCTGTTGTCTGAACAACTCAAATGCTTAGGCTACCTAGTACGGTATCAGGTATGCGTTGTTGTTGTAACAATTTATGAAAATAACACTTTATGGTGTAGTGTTATAGAGTCACTGGTTACAATAACTCTACGCAGCATAAAGCGTAAAAAAATTTAAGTTGCAATATATTTCTGGAGTAAGCAGTAGCGTAAAACGGCGATGGGACATGGATGGAGCAGCTGAAAGCCTATTTGTTACTACAAGTTATTGTTGCGAGTGAGATTCGCGGAAGGCTGGTAACTTTTTTTATAGTGTCTGATCTTGCAGCCAAGGGACTCGTAAAACGAGATTGGCGCAATCGACGCTGGTTTACTGACTTATTAAATCGATCTTTGAGTCCAATATCCGCTGCGAGTTGTACAAAGGGATTTCAATTTTGTTTGTAAACTATTGGCTGTGCGCGTAGAGTTTTGTCGTGAGAATTTATAGAAATATGTTTATCCTTATTAGTCTTCATTTCAGTTTTAGTCCTACGAAAAGTTGAATATAGTTCAGGCAGCAAACTGCAAATGATTCCATTAGTTTAATTAGTTTATTTTACACCTTTTGTAGCTCTTATGTTTTTTCAATAAAGTTTTATTTATTTTATTTTATTTATATACCGGCCAAATAATTCTCAGTTAAGTACGAAGTAAAAAAAAAAATTTTATAGGATCAAGATAGACAGACCTACCTTTAATAGGTATTAGGTTTACCTAATATGAACCATAATTTAATATGAACTTTACTTTAACATGTTAATTTACCTACGCAAACGCATACTTTTCTAAACTTTGACATACCTACGAGTACTTTACGCCATGATCATGTTCCATTTTATTTTATCCTTGTTTCACAAAAATCTCTCAAGTTACGAAAATACCTTCAAGCAAACTCCACACCGTTTTAGCAGCAAGACTACAAAATCGCTTACATTCATAATTAGCGGTCTCGCTAGTGTATTGGAAGTAACTAAAAGGGTTTAACGGAGCAGCTTAAAACTGCTTCCAGAATTTTAATCGGGTCTGCTTGATCCGGCAATTTTTCTGTTATATCCGGCGGGGGCGACCACAGCCGTGGTGTGCCGGCGCATTATTAATTACCGTCTGCCCACCGTTTAATATTTCACCTGAGTGCAGGATCGCCTCAACCGCTTCAGCCTTAATCCCCACTTAATTCCCCATATTTCGTCGTTTTCAACGTTTATCCCAAACGAAAACTCGTTTTTTAATTTTAATGCGATCAGATCACCATGTTTGAGGGTTAAGCTTGGTAATTGCACTAATGGGATGGGTAGTCAGAACTTCAGGTAGGTATGTAAAAGCGATCAGGCTCGTTTATTCTTGACAACTGAAACAAAACTGACAGTGGAGGGTGTTATAAATTAACTCAGTCTCCGTTTTGAAATAAGTAGGCACATGTCTATTGCCTTGCATCTACAAGGATCCCCTAAAATGGAAGAAAGGTTACAACATGGTAGATTATAACACTCACCTGATGCTGAAGACACATCCACGTCAACATATATACAGATACAGCTGTACATATTGTGTACCGTTAGAGTAACACCTAAACTAGTTTCAATAAAATACAATTTACTTATATAACGTTGCTGCTGTACCTAGAAATAACTATTAATACGAGTAATAGATACGAACTGGGCATCTTACGATTGATGGCTTGACAGCTATTACTTAACCTTCCATAGCTACATTTTAATCTTTTAATGAAAAAAAAACTTTAGGTAACTTTACGTCATAATACATCTAATAAGTAATATTATTTGTAATAGACATCATGTGTACATGTGTACATCTTGTGCTTTCATGCGATTACCAAGTCATGCTGTTTATTTAAAACATAAAAAATTGTTTAAAACGTAACGAATTAAGTAATTTGGTATTATGTGGATCTCACTCACCACAACATTTTACGGTAGAAGAACTCAGTTGCGAGAATAGTTTTTAATTACATTTTTTGATAGCATTGATATCTACAAATATAATATTTATTTACTAAGCTTAAAAAGCTGGATAAAGGGAATATATGTTTGATATTTGTAACTTAGATATTCAATCCTTCAAAAACTACTTGCTACTAACATACATCCTATTTCTGGCTGTCTTATCTCAGTTATTATACACAAAAATAGTTATGGCTATTCAGGCTTTAGCTCATATTTTATTTTTCACAATTTAGAAATTCACTTTGCGTGAAGTTTCGTTGCAAAGAGAAAATTATTGTCAACCCTACCCAAATGGATGGATGTCAGGTCAATTTGTAATCCAGAATGGAGAAGAAACATTGTACAGGAATAGTATACATTGCATAAATCGATCTAGCGGGCACGCTCCCGAATGCAATATCCGCTTTTAAACGAGTTTTTGGTTCAAAAAACTATTCGCTCTAGTACTCAGATAAAGGCGAATATGTATGTACGTCCGTATATCTCCAATGCTAGTGACTGGCAAAAAGTCATAAAGACATTTCTCTTTCCGTGGGTATAGTAAACTGTTCAGATTACCTATTTGCGAATTATTGCTTTTGTAAGAGTTCGTAAGGAACGTCTTCGAATTCACTTTGCTATAAAAATGAAAGCACTAGTAAAGTACACTTTTATTTCATTATTCGTAACTAGCTCACTTCGGAAAGTAAGTTCTATACTAAATCAATAGATGGCGTTGGGCTTCGATTACATCGCCCAAGTGTTTTGCTTTTTCGATTCATAAATTTTATTGTAGACCATATTTCCAATTTACCCCTTTTTAAATACTATGGATGAATAAGATGATTGATAGAATATAGAAAATAATATAATAACTTGTTACCTACTCAAGAACATCTTACGATACGTGGTCAATAAAAGTTTGTTATCTTAGGTAGGTAAGCACTTATGTTATCTAAGACATTTGTACTAAATATTTTAGTGCATTGGTGTGTGCAGTGCATTAAGACTTGAATAATCTTTTGCGCAATTTTTTGAAAGGTCTTTAACCTCGTCGTACCTATTGAGGGGTTTTGTTGATATGATGCTAATTGAAAAAATATATTCGAAAAATAATTTACTAAAAACACACTAGGTGCAACCAATAACACATCAAAATGATACATCTTCACCATGGAAAACGTTCTCGTATAACTAGTAGGTGTGTGCTAAATTTTAACAGCAGAATCAATCAAGTGTTGAATTGGAAATGTTTCGCACAAACAGACACAACAACCATGTCACTCTGAACTTTTGTAAACGCCTGATGCATTTTTAACTTGCTGGATTTTTTATCCACACGCAATAAAAGTTTTAACGGGTGTCGATCAAATCAGTGAATAATTGACGAAGATCTGACTGGGAGTGATCCTTCAGACCTCTAATGTAACGGTTGGACCGTTATAAATATGTTATTTTTATAGTTATTTTCTCTTCCAATAGATACTCATATATTATGAAGGAAAGATTTACTATGCGAATAGATTGTTTGAGTGATCTTCTTCTTCTTCTTCTATACAAATAATAAAAATGTAAAAAAGCTGTGTCTGTACATTGAAGATATTTATCTCAAAATAACTTAGGACGACTAAAAAACAGTAACAGAACATGAATCAATGATTTTTAAAATTTTTGTCTGTCTGTTTGTCTGTTTGTCTGTTTGTCTGTTTGTCTGTTTGTCTGTTTGTTCGCGCTAATCTCGGAAACTACTAAACCAATTCGAATGAAACTTTTTTTATTGTATAGCTGTAATATCAGGGCAACTTATAGGGTATATTATATTTTGAAGACCAGGCTCCTTGATGTAGAACCACAACAGCCCAGCTAAACTATAAGAGGTATGTCAATGGCACCTTAACAAAAGTTGTTCAGATTAATGAGCATTTTATGATGCCATGAAAAAAATCTACTTTTCAAATAATCATCTTTAAGTCAAGAGTCATAAAGTTCACGCAAACGAAGTTGCGGGCGGCCACTATATAATAAAAATGTAAAAAAGCTGTGTCTGTACATTGAAGATATTTATCTCAAAATAACTTAGGACGACTAAAAAACAGTAGCAGAACATGAATCAATGATTTTTAAAATTTTTGTCTGTCTGTTTGTCTGTTTGTCTGTTTGTTCGCGCTAATCTCGGAAACTACTGAACCAATTCGAATGTAACTTTTTTTATTGTATAGCTGTAATATCAGGGCAACTTATAGGATATATTACATTTTGAAGGGCAGGCTCCTTGATGTAGAACTACAACAGCCCAGCTAAACTATAAGAGGTAGGTTAATGGCACTTTAACAAAAAATGTTCATATTGATGAGCAGTTTATGATGCCATGAAAAAAAATCAAAGATCATGGAACATCTGGTTTGGACCTCTAAGAGCCCAGCTACACTATAACAAATATGGAATGAAATGGAATGGAAAATTGTCAAATGTGATGAGCATTTTTGGATGAGATCCTATAAGGAAGGATATTCCGAACTTAAACCCTTAATGGAGCGAAAAGGGGGTTCCAAGTTTGTTCATCTTTAAGCCAAGAGTCATAAAGTTCACGCAAACGAAGTTGCGGGCGGCCACTAGTTGATAATAAAATTAGAAAGTGTTAATCTGTTTGTATCTATCTACGACGAGTATAGGTCGTCAGATGCCATCAGATGGGCCACATGTTCGTCTGCCTACTTCAGCAATAAAAAAAAAAGTAGAAGATACTTATCTAACGAACTTTCGTAAGGGAATTAAGTACCTAGTTAATCTTTTTACATCTATACTTGTTTTATTAGAAGGTATAATAAATGCTTTATTGGTATAATGCTGTACTTCCACATTATCATTTTGCTGTAAAAATATAGAATGAAATGTTTAAAAAAATCGCCTTCCGATAAAAACAAATGGCATCAATCAGTTAACCACTTTTGATGTGAGAATTTTGGTATACATATTGTATAAAAAGCATGTTTATATTCAAGTATATTCAGAACCACATACATTAACGTAAGTAGGTATGTATTTTACCTATTAATTTATCGAAAGTGCTATTTGAAGTTATCAAACGTCCTACCCAATAACAAGATAATCAAAGCACTATTCGCTGAATATAGTCCCTAAGTATTATTGTTTTCTAAAATGTTACACATACACATACGTGGTTTCTCAGGCGGCGTCAGGATTAGGTGACCCTTTTTACGATAGGTATAACTGTTACCAGCTATCGTGTATTAAGCTGTTCTTCGAAATGTGCTTACATAATCTATGAGCATAGCTTCAAAGAAAAGAAAGTAGGTTTGATTAATTCTAAATGGTAAACAATAGGTTTGTTCGTAAATATAATTGAGCTTAGCAGAACAGTTGAAAAGACTTAAGACAAAGAGCGTCTGTTAAAGATGCAGACTAAAATCAATTTCTTATAAATGTTGAGCCACTTTTGATGTTTGCCGCGCTGTAAAGTCTTTGTTAAGATTTGGTCAATGGGAAAAGCATTATGTCTATTTACTTGTTAGATTTTAACTAAATTGTATATAATTTTATCAGCAAAAAAATTAATGTAGGTACCTAGTTAGTTCGAAGTATTGTCGTTTAGGCATTCATTTTCAAGTAAGTTATGGAAATAAATCTATAGGAATTTGTGGTCGTTTCCATGTAGGTGAAGTTCCTGTTATTGTAAGCGCTTCTTTCTTATTAGTTAGCAAGTATCCACAGACCCGTTCTGTGAAACTGTTCGATGGAACATTAAATGATTTCTAAGTAGGCGAAATTGATTCGTCCTTCCAAGGGACTTCCCTTTGAAGACAAAATGAATAAGTAACTCGTATACTTTTATTTACTTACAACTTCATATTATAAAATATATGTATTACATTGAACGCTAATCTAGAAGAGGATATCCAAAATATGGAAATACTCAAGCTATCTCTTTGATAAATCTGTCGATTTTTTAACTGTCAGGTGAAAAAGAAAATAATTTGAAACTCTTAACACGTTTTAAACTCGAGCTCATAGTGTCTATCTATGAGCTATTATCTACGATCGAATCTTTATACCTAATCCCGTTCACACGCTTTCGTGTGAAAGAGACGCGGATAAATATTCGGTTGTAAATTCGTTTTCCAGTGACTTTCTGATAGGTACTGTACAAGAAGTTCCTCTAAGATAATCACTTGCTGGATTAGTGTGTCTGAAACTTCGTAAAAAGGTTGATCAAGTTAACAAGACAATTTCAAAATTAATCACGTTTCCCAGAATTGAGGGCCGATACTTAATCGAAAGTATTTTGTTAACTGGGGGGTTTAATAAGGGGAAACAAATTGTTTTCGGACTAGCAAACGGCGCAATCTTCGCGGCAGATAGTAGTAATTGCTAATGAACCTTTACAAGTACTTAAGTATCGAAAGGGGACTGTTTACTGCCTCATTGGTGTTTCTCTTGACGTGTGATCGTAAATTTTTTACGTTACGATTGAATGGTCCACTCGCCCTTAACTAAAACAGGTTATAAACTTTCACGATTCGAGTTTATGGTACTATTCGTGTTCATTTTATAAATGATGCGCCCCAACATCGCCCTTTATCTCTTGCTTTACGTTGTTGCTTTAATTTATCTGTTGTTTATCTTTGGTTTCAGTTAGTACTTTCCGCTTGTTGAGTTGATACAAGAGCGTAAATGTTTTCCGAACTATTAATTTTTTACCGTTTGCCAGAACTTTTTTATTTGTTTACGTTTGGTTAAGTTTTGACTTTGTTTTAGTATGAGGGAATGCTGTCTTTTTTGCGATAGAGGAATGCTGCCTGCCCTTCACTTGCATTTCTGCAATAGGCCGACGAAGCTGCCTACCGACTGAACCTTTAATGTCGTGTTTCACTCTGACGTGAATTCGCCAGGGTAGTTGTAGTTGATCAAATTTGACTAGATATACCTCCCCTAGCGGAGCCCTGTTTAAAGCGTAGACCCTCTTATGCCTTCCCCAGACTAGCTAGGGATGGGCGATAGGACACAACATTAATGAACTGTATAATGCCGGCGGAAGTATCCCAATAATACTTACCCCAGCTGGCTTCAACTTCGAAGAGGATCTTGACTCGGTTTGATTCCCGAGTACGTTCCTTTGTTAACTTTGAAGCCGCCCAAATAGTATGCTATTCTTTTTTATGACCAATTTTTTATATGAAAACTTAAAGTAGACAGTGAGGAAAATTTGTAAGGACATGACCGAATGGCTGATCAGTTAGTAGGTTGGTAAACACAATGAAGTTTTTAAAATCATAGGTACCTGAGTTTTATTTGGATAAAATAACGGTTAAGTATCACTGTTTTATACTACATACACCAGTTGTATGTGGTGCGATATTTTACTGAAGTAATTCAGAAATCTAGGTTTCTTTAGCTCATAAAATCTCATTAAGGTATTCTAAGGAAGCTGCCCCGAGAAATAATTTTACCAAAAGTGTACAAGTAAAAATATTTAGGAAAAGGTTGGTAAATATCACGTCTTCGGTTTATTGCGCGTTCGGTGGAGGCTTCGTGACCGACCGAGTATACGTGTTCGATTGACCAGGTAATGACTTGTACGCCGCGGACAAATTCTCCGCGCGAGGCAAGAGGCAAGTGGCCTCCCTCTGTATATGTCACTGTAAAATAGACCGTGCGTCCAGTCGATCAACTTCCGGAAAAAAGTGAAAATTAAATTTTCGAACTACCTAACCTAACCTTTTTACTAAGAATAAACCTAACTCCGTAATTCTTTCAGCTGCAGTTTGCTATTTTCCGAAAGTTGAGCATCTTCCTTGGAAATGGATCAAATTACGATTTTCCCCATCCGAATATCACTTCACTTCGAATATAAGACTTTATGTGCATAGGTTATTTTTTCCAGTTCTGGAACAATGCAATCATGCAAAATACGTTGTTAGTTGCTACATTAATTTTGGTGTTTGGTTGTTAGCATAAAAAGAACGGAGCACCGTACGACGTTATTAACCATTTTGTCCGTTGAATACATAATCTAGGGTTTTCTATTTCCTTTTCCGGTAAAAGGAAGTTATGCTCAAGCATGAAAGCTGTTTTAAATATTGCGTCCCAATTTAGCCCACTAAAGCCTTCTTACACTTTATACTCCCTAACATGAGAATTACTTCTGGGAAATGGCGTTCTGAATTGGTAAACGATTTGTTGTGTACTGGCTTGTCCCATGGCAACTCTTACTTTGTACGGCACTTGCATTAAAATTGTGTTTGATTAAGGGTAAAAAGCCTGAACACTCTTGCCAACATTATGCATGTAATACAATAACACAGTCGGAAACTGCGAAATGCTTAACGTAATATTGTATTTCGATTTTTATTTGGCTCATGTGAAGACCACCATATTTACCATTTTCTGTCGGAGTACACACTTGTATGTTATCGTACGTACCTATCGTAAGTACGTATAGGCAGTCATCATGTTACCACAACTTGTAAAATTTCCTCAATTGATTGACAATCCATTGAAGGAATTTGTCAGTTTTTGTATACTTTGCTATGTGGCCATCCGTAGATACGTTAATAGATTTGAAATACTCGTATTGTTCAGGTATTCAATAGCAGTTATTATTCGTTACCTATCAAACACTGATTAAAACAACAGTAATGTTTCTGATGTTTTTTGTGAAACCGGCCTAATCCTGTCTATTGCGTCGAATTTCTTGTCTATACATTCAATTACGTACCAACAATTTAATATAAAAGGCGTCGAATTGACGCCTACAAAGGGCGCATTCGGACGTTGTTCGTCGAGGCGAAAACAAATTAATTGCTATTGGTTACATTCCGATGTCGTAATTGCTTTGTTCTCGCGCTTGACGATCGATCAAGTGAGAAAAATTAATTGAAATGCCTGACAAACCTACGGACGTCATCGAGCCTTTCATACCTTCCGGGGCAATATCGGGAAAAATTACAATTATACAGCTCTTAAAATTACAATACGAAAGACAACTTTCGATTGAACTTCCATTTATCAAACCTTCGGGATGTTAAGATGACTTGGTAAGAGTATTTCCGGATGGAGTGTAATTTTATAAATATTAACCCTCTCTATTTCTTCCAAATTGTGATGCCTGTGATACTAGTATCTCGTATTATGTTTTTTTAATTATGTTAAGTTACCTACAGTAGTCATGTACGTTAGAAATAAATAAATAAATTCATTGTGGCTACATTCAGTTAATTATAAAATTTGCTTTAATAAACAGAGTGGAAAAAACATTCGGCTTTGCAGGAAAACGACTTTAAATCCTTAGGTTAGCACGTTCTACGTTAACATAGCTATTCTTAATATAATTCTTTAAATGATTTTTTTTTCAACTTTTCTATAGCCGTATAGTGTAACTAATTTAAGAAGCCTTATAATTTTTTTTTAACTTAAACGCGTCTTAATCAATTTGAAAGAGACGTTTTATGTATGTAAAAAATGATAGACTTATATTTTTATTCTTATAATTTCTTTTCCCGCTGACCCTTGTCCAAATCGGGCCACTTAAATGGCGTTATTTTTCTTTGTGAATGGCTCAAATGGCCCTTCTCTATTTTGCATGAATTTAATTTGCAGTGGTCAACTTAAGGGATTCTTGTGATACGTTTATACTTTTTTATGTGATAGTTGGCAGACGAGCAGACGGATCACCTGATGGTAAGCGTTAGCCGCCGCCCTTGGACACCTGCACACCAGTAGAGTCACCACAAGTATACTTACTGTTTGTGATCGAGTAACTTGCATACAGTGAAGGGCATGGTTCTTGAAGAGGGGTTTGATCAATTTTCTAAGGCCCTGTGAAGGAGGAATAATTTCATTACTGTTTTGTAGCACCCTATAAAAACATATCCTAGTAGTTAAATAAATACAAATACAAAATTATTAATTTGCTGTAAATAAGGTGGTTACATTAAAATAATTATGTGGATTAACTGTTCTAAGTGGTATTGAGTCTGAGTTATGAGAATTACGAGTAAAAGATTATCTTCATACTATTCAATGTATTAATGATATCTCAGTTCTGATATGACTTAGCTATAATGTTATACCATAAATAAAATCAGTTTCTTTTAATAGGTATATTATTTTTTTGGTGAATGGTTGCCAAGTACGGTGCCCTGATATCAGATCTATAACGTTTCTTTAGTGTTATATAAGGTAGAACATTGGGTTGATCCAGTTATGTACATAAGCGATTGCTTACCTACGCAAATCACTCGTTGAATATGCAACGACTAGTTTAGGAGCTCAGTAAGCACATGCTTAGACTATTAAGTTCCTACATCTCGGTTTAGAATCACTTTATTTTCATCCCTCTCTAATCCTTCAATATCGGTATTGGGTGTTTACGTTTTAAACGGAAACTTCGAGAAAATCTTGTTAAGTTATGCACAGAATACATCGAATAGCACAGCTTAAGCTTTGCTATTCGATGAATTACCAGACTTGCATGGAGAACGAACAAGAGACAAACAATAAACACATGAAGTAGGTATCGTGTTTGCTCTGTTGTTTGATATCGTTACTTCTCAGTATGGAATCCGAATCAATGTATGAAATGTTGTGTGATTTTTTTTTAAATTTTTAATACTTACACAGAAATAAAAGGTTTGCATAATCAACATTTTTAATTATTTATTTGTATTTTACTAGTATGGCGAGATGAGTTATTATTGACATACCTAATAGTGGTAAGATTTCTGTTCAATAATTAACGCAATGCAGTTCTCAATTAAAAACAAACAAAAACAATGAAGTTTTGTGTCTTTAGTGTAGTGGATGAAGTAAACACAGACAGAGAAGCGCAGGAATCTTCTTTTTCATATTTAGTTGTAAGTAGTTACTAAATTTTACCTCTGTCAAAAACATACAACTTCAGTTCAGTTTCAGTTTCCCGGGAAACATAAACGCGCTATCTCAGAATTAACTAAACAGAAATTAAATTTCATTTAAAAAGAGAAGTATCCAGGTTTACTTTTTAATAGTAGTGCACTCATAAGGGATCGACATACCGGATCAGTTATTCCAGTATTATAAGTATAAGTGGGCTTTAATTTTAGCTCGGCCATGTCTATTTTGATCGCCTCAACTATTAACTCTAATGATCAAAACTTGGTTAGTTCAATATGAAACAACATTAATATCGTACAAACTTGAACTTCAACATGACATGAACATATTACATAGGTGTGTATGTGTCTAAGTGCAGTTTCATAGTAAAGGGTTGCGGTGTGGAGGGAGCGCGAAGGGGAGGAGGGGGGGGGGGGGGGCGTTAAGGAAAATCCAATTAGTTGGATAAACATTCGATTAAACTATATACTTGAGATAAGCTCTCTTTGCTCGTCGGAGTTCGTAAACGCCGTTCATGGAGTGTTGCGAATTGGTTGCTAAATTGACCACTACACTAATTAATTTTAAAATACAGTCTTACTTTTTGTGTTTGTTCAATGTCTGGGTGTACTATATGTAATTAAGGGTTTATTTCACAATACACATGCGTATAACTTTTGCCTAAGTTCTATATTAGTAAATTATATGCTCCTTATTGCTAAATATTTAACTTGTTGCTACTAGACACTTTTGTTGCGCTTCACGACTGTCATATTTACATAAAAGCGTTATACTTATATGTCACTTTACGTCCGTGATTAGTCATGTGGTAAGTTGATAGAAATTACAACTTTTATTCTCAAAATAATTTATCCGACGCTTTATCTTTTCATTGCCTAAGTGAAACAGGCCCTAAGTATTGTTTGTTGATTCCTCTGTTGTCTGATATCTGTTACACAAGTGATACAAACAGAGTCAAATCAATGTATGAGATAGTGAGTGAACTTATTTATTTAATATTTCACAATATGTTTCTGAGAGAAATTGTTATATTCAAACATACATAGGCTATTTATAAAAATAAAACATACTCTATAGCACAAACAATTATGAATAAGTAATAACTTACCTGCAGAAAATATCGTGTAATCTTCCAAATTGCACTATTGCACCCTCCGAGTGAGGGGAGAACATACCCCAGTAGTTAATAGAATGATTATGATCATAAATCGCCACCAATTTAGTTACTCTCAAAATACAACAATTCAAGTAATTATTTATTAATCTTTAATAGTAAATCGAATCTGAATTAGGAGGTATAAAAGAGCTTTCTCTCTTTTCACCTTTAATTGCGTGCTCTGTGCGGGCACGAATAGGAGCTGTTCTAACATCATCAAATTAATTTTGGATTATGAGTTTGCAATAAATAATTGAATATTGATGTAAAAAGTATTAAATTAGTATTTTCAGTTATTCATATTATAAACCATCAGGATCATATTATTAGACAATGAAATAATGTAACTACAAATAAGAATATTTATTTGTTTATAGTTAGAGCAAATGTGGTCGTCGTGTGATTTACAATCAGCCACATTTACAGTCATATTTCCTCAATTGATATTCAACCTAATGCGTCTCTGTCGACAAACTGTTGTACAGTGGCCAGCACATCAAGTTACTACAATCTGTCAAATTTCCTCAGTTGATATTGAACCAAACACGTTTGACATAAAAGTGAGGTTCGATTGAAGAAATTTGTCAGATTGTAGTAACTTGTGCTGGCCACCGTACCTCTACAGTATAGCAGAAACACATTTTTGTTAACAGATTATGCATCCTTGGTATAAAACAAATGAAATAAAATGATAGAGTTCAATAGCATTTATTAAGTCTAAGGTAGAATTTCTACATACCTAAGCACGTGCCTACTCGTACGTCTACATTGAATAATATTTTTTCTGTAAGAAGATGGGTTATTCCCGACGTAGTGCAGTTAAGGGGCCACCGGATCCCCGGACCAGCTGCAGACCTCGGATATCCGATTCTCATATTATTCTTGGTCGCGGTATGCCCGTAACGTTAGACCCTCGTCAGGTTATGCCGAGATGTAATTCAATCTAGGCCACTCCATCAATCTGTGAGTTCTCACGCATATATTTCTGTTGATTTGACAAATGAGAAGGGTGTGCCGTCTATGTGGATGAAGCACGGAGCCGCTGGATCGGTGAAATATAGGTACTTGATGCTTTCTGAGTTAGGATCTCGCGTGTCAATATCTTGGGATATCGGTAGGGCTGCCAAAGAATAAAAGCATAACTGGCGATGCATTTTTTTGTTTTTATTTGTTTAAGGTCGTTTTTGCATATTTTAGCGCTGTTAGTCTGAAAATTTAAAAATATTTCTATAAAAACAGTCATTTGGTTTTTTAAAATTAGCATTACGAGTATTCTGTAAAAATAATATTCACGAAGCAACGAAATTTTTAAAAGTGTTTAAAACGTTTAAAAAAAAACAATTTTTCACGTACCTATATTTTAAGAGTTAAAGCACTGCTAATTTTGAAACAAAGCGTTAATACTTAGTTCGGTTGCTATTTTTCAAATTAAAAAATAAAGTTTTGGGAAACACAACATCTTAGAAAATCAACCATACCTACCAAATCTATTATTGAATAATACTTATTTTAATTGATATAACACTGAACAAACATGAAGTTTTCACAAAGAAGAAGAATGTTTGTATAGGATAGGGATCGAACCCACGATCCTTGGCGTATGAGGCAGGATGATTACCAAATGCGGCCTCGGGCCATTCAAATTCGGGCAATTCAAAAATACTTTTGATAGTTTTAAAAAACATTTGTGGCAACCTTAAATGCAGGGTTAAGTCTCGCATTCATTGCGGGATGATGTTACGATATCAGACTTACATTAGCAAATGGAAGATAAATCATGGTTTCTGATGGTCAGAAAATTTAGACATACTTCCTTTGCGTCTCATCAAGAAGGAACCTTAGTTGGATGATTTAGTTTTCGTGCAATATAACGTATATGACTCAGTAGATTTTATTTGAAATGTTGATTTCTTGAAGTTTCAACAGTACGTACAAATGGCAAACACTTAAATTCTGATGGTCAATAGTCACATCTCCATGTTGATAGAGTAATCCGTCTATCAATCAGTTGCTGCCCTGCCTGTTAATAAACAAACAGTATAAATAGAGATACCAGAAAACTCCAAAGTAAACTTTTTTTACCATGCTAAAGAAAACCTTAATTTGGGACCAGGACAATGTATGTGATGTTGTCTCAATTTAAGTATTTAATTTTAAGTATGCTTGATCCCACTGCTGGGCAAAGGCCTCCCCTAAGGTTTCCACAGGCGCCTATTCGCTGCCGTTATTTCCAAGTCCCGGGAGTATTGATCTAAATGTATGTAAACTAATTTTATCAAATTAAAAATCACTGGCTTCCTTCAAATATAATTACCGACTCAGTTCAATAAACAAATCTGAGTTTGCGTGACATTGCAGTAAATATCTTTATTTGGAGATGGCCCGCCCTCGCTTCGCTTCGGTATTTTAATTTTTTGAACGAAGCAGAATTCACAACAATCAAAGTAATTACAAAAAGAAATTTTACTGATACTTATAGGATTGATAATTTTGGTGATCGTAAACCTTAATGAAGAAGTCTCAAAAAGATTTGATTTAAAAAATGCTGGAAACTCTATAACTTTACTTTGTCAAATTTAATCAGTTCCCCCGTTCACCCCTATAGGGGGGGACTTTTATAAAATGTTTATGCAAAGCCTAAATACCAATTTTCAAGATTCTAGCTTCAAAAAATGACAATACTTCGTTTCAACCCCCTTTTCCCCCCTTTTTAGGTTGGAGAAAAAAATAACGAATTCACTTTCATTACATTTGTATGCAAAGCCCAAATACCAAGTTTCAAGAATCTAGCTTTAAAATTGACAATACGGCGTTTTATCCCCCTTCCTCCCCTTTTTAGGTTGAAGAAAAAAATGCCGAATTCAATTTCTTTACATTTGCATGCAAAGCCCAAATACCAATTTTCAAAGCTCAAGCTTTAAGTGACGAATTTTCTATACGACGCTTTAACCCCCTTTCACCCTTTTGTAAGCTGAAGAAAAAAAAATGCTGAAATCACTTTCATTTAATTTGTATGGAAAACCCAAATACCAATTTTCAAGATTCTAGCTTTAAAAATAATAAATCTCCCATACATTGTTTAGCCCCCATTTCACCCCTTTATGGCTTGAATTTAAAAAAAAACTAAAACAGGTCAATTTTTATTTTTGATAAACAACCAAAATCCTAATTTTCAAATCTCTAACATCAAAATTGAAAGACTCTCATACTAACGCAAACCCCCCCTTTCACCCCTTTAGGGTGTGAATTTCGCAAAATCCCTTCTTAGTGCGCGCCTACATAGTAAGAACTACCTATGTTTCAAATTTCATGATTTTAGGTCCAGTAGTTTTGGCTGTGCGTTGATAGATCAGTCAGTCAGTCAGTCAGTCAGTCACAGGCCGAGGCGTTACCTCTTTATTAATAGTATAGATATAGATATAGAAGAAGATGAAGGGTTCAACAAGTGTTCTTGCGAAAAGTTCAAATTCTATCTAAAATGATGTACTTGCTGCAACATAATTAGATTATAATTATTTTAACTACGAAAGCATTTTGCGCGCCTTACCAGATTAAGGAAATTACCTCCTAAGCATGTAATTAGCTCTTCTAGTGCTCTCATTGGAGTTTGCACGTCTCATAATGTTTAATAAACACAGTCGTTCAAAAGTAAAGTGAGTTTTAATAACTCTTTTATTTTTTTGGTATGTTTTAGGTAAATGTATAAAAAGAAAAATAAAATGTTTGTTAATGGTCGAATCTTCAACACAGTTTTTGTACACAATATGGACATACATCAGTAGTAAGTATAATAATAAGTGTACACCAATAATAATAGCACAGTACAATTACGAGTATAGTGTGTGTTAGGCAATGTTACGGTATGTAGCGTTTGTAGCGATGTGCTACGAAGCATCACGTTACTGCTTGCTACGAGTACATTGCGTCGTGTAGCAGTGCTACGAAAGACAACTATAATACAATTATAGTCATCTAAGTAGTATTTTTAACTCGTAAAACGTGTACCTAATTTTACTACGATCTAGTTTCAATACAAGTATGCAGTTTTAGCATTAAGCTGAAATTTATTTTAATAAAATTAGAATTACTTATTCCAATAAATACATTCATATAAGGGTAGATAAATAACTAAATAAAAAATGGTCTATGCGTCGCCCGGGCCCCAAAGTGATAATTTTGGATGCAACTTGGAATTAAATGCCAAGATGAGAGAGGCATAATGAATATGTATAAAATGAATCATGAATACGTATACGTAGGTACACCGAACCAACAGATGGCGTTGGGTGTCGAAAACATTGCACCAGTGTTTCGCCTTTTGGTTCAGTAAGCCTTGTCGTTGTCTATAGACTTAAACTCTTTATAAAATATAGTGTATGTGAAGGATAAAGCAATTTTAATACGCAATTCGACTTTATGGTTTTACCTATCCATACTAATATTATACATGGGAAAGTGTGTCTGCTGTCTGTCCGTATGTTTCTCGTTCTTTATTTTCGGTTGTCGAAGAATTGACGTGATTTTTTAAGTGGAGATAGTTGAAAGGGATGGAGAGTAACTTAGGCTACTCTTTGCCCCTTTCTAACTCTCCCATATCCATGAAAGTGAAGGGTGCAAGCGAAGCCGCGGGCAAAAGCTAGTGTTTCATAATTTTAGACGAAATTAAACACAGTATCCATTGATCACCCTTTCCAAACAAGTATAGATACATCTTCCGGTATTGTACGTACACAGATAAAACATTTTAAGGTCCAATAACAATGTCCTTTTCTTTTTTTTTATGTGATAGGTAGCAGACGAGCAGGCGGATCACCTGATGGTAAGCTAAATGTCGCCGCCCATGAACACATGCAACAAGTGCGCTGCTACCCTTTTATCCCCTTCCCCCCCGATGTGGGCCTCCGGTACCCTCACTCACTCGGCGAAACACAGCACAGGAGTTGCTTCACGCCGGTATTCTGTGAGGCAGTGGTATCACTCCGGTCGAGCCGCCCCAATCATGCCGAAGCATGGCTCTCCCACAATTAATGATGTCCTGTATGAGCGACATAGAAGGGGATTTAAAAAACAAACGCATGCCTGGCGGGTACGATTTTTCTCGGCTAATGTTATGTGCCGCGCTAATAACTCACCGCGATACCATCGCTAGGTGCGGGTACTTACTCGTCAGTTCGGAAGTCACAGTTTAATGTGCGTATTAGCCACCGGATTTTTTCCATCAGTCCTAACGACTGATATTATGGTAACAAATGACGTGAAAAGTATGTTAATTTGATTACTGGCAGGTTGTAAACGTTTGGGGTGATTAACTTTTGAGCGGTCAAATAACATCACTATTTTTAGGCATGATGCATTTATAAAAATGTTTTGTACTTTATAGCTTACTATATTTTTACGTGTTTCATAACTTTCTGTTAATAACTTTCCATTGCAGACTTTTATTGCCATATAGTAAAACATAGCATCATTAGAAGGCTAGTTCCATTTTAGTGTTAATTATAATTTCTATTTTAGTTATAGCGCTTAGTTTAGTCGTAGAAACAGGTCAACAACTAAATTAAGTGCTTAAACTTTATGAAAAACACTAAATTCATCATTAAAAAAATATCATCACTGGGGCTATGATTTAAGGAGCTTATTTGATTACTAAAGTCTAGTAATTATAGAGAAACTATTGCCTTCAGATCTTCGCAACCCTTAGACAGGGGAAACAGATTAGTGTTGATAATCCACTAGGTATCGATAATAAATAAAAATAAAAATGCAAGTTTTCGAGGTCAGCTATCAAGAGTGAAACTATTGACAGTTTAGCAACACACAACACATCAGATGGGCCGCATGCTCGTCTGCCTATTTCAGCAATAAAAAAAAAAAAACACAAACCAGTCTCATAAGTACTCACCAGAGCTCATGGTACGCGCAGTCTGAGAAATTATCCAATCTCACGATGATTTTCTTCATTGATGACCTGCTGGGATACGTACATAGATTTGACAAATCCTGCTCGGATTCGAGCCTACGACCTCTCATTTGGACGGCACGTTCTTATTGACTGAGCTTACCATGGCTCTAAATAAATAAATAAACAAATAAATGCGCTAGTCAATCACACAATCAACCTGGTCTCAAACCAGGGCAACTCCTGTACTATGAGTACCAGGTGACGATAATTAACCGGGGGCGTCGACCCAGAACACCCAGACCCAAGAAAATTTTGTTAAGTAAAAGTAAATCTGGTATGGCGCGCTTAATTTTAATTACGTGAAATTCTCTTGGTTTCGTCGATAAGCCGTGGGCCGCTAGTGGCCGGCGCTTTATTTCACATAATAACATATTAGAAAGCTCCCCAGGCACGCGGGCTGACGTGTATTTTCGTTGGTCGTGTAAATAAAACTCACTTAACAGGCCGCTGCACGAACGCAACTACTTTTAACATTATAATATGATTTTGGAAGTAAAATTTTTAAACAGTCACAAAGGATGTTGGATGGTATAAATAAAATCATAATGCAACCAACTCTGCCGCAAAATCAAAGTTTCAGCTGAAAATATGCCCCTCGAGGGGCGTATGCAATATGTTTGTAAATAATTACGCATTGCTGTGAACTTTCCCAATAGAATTATATTTTTCCGACTGCACAGATAAGTTAATTCATATTTTGCACATTAACTGTTACCTCATTTTTACAATCTTGGAAACCTACTTAGTAAATCTAATAAAGTGCCTAAACTCGTTTTCTCGGCAAACCCGGCTAGGGGTGGCTCTCACACAATAAAACGTTGTTTATCTTCAAAATGAAAAGCGCTAGATTCTCCTCTATATTATTGCTTCTAGAGCAACTTTTGAAGTTTTGCTAGTAGATAGGTAGGTGTTTGTATTAGATAGTTATCATAATAACAAAAGGAGCTATGGTAGTCAAGTACCTACATAAGAAATTGCATATTTGACGAAAGGTTTTACGTAAGTTCAAATCCGAGCATGCACCTCTAGATATTTCAAATCTATGTTTTACTAGCGGCCGAACGCGGCTTCGTACGCGTGGAGTTAATTATTGACACTTACCGTCATATTTTGGACAATCCACACAATATATTTTTATAAATTGTAGCCTATGTGTTATTCTGATGTATAAGCTATATTGTGGTAAAGTTTCATTCAAATACATTCAGTAGTTTTTACGTGAAAGAGTAACAAACATCCATACATCCATACTTACAAACTTTCGCCTTTATAAAATAGTAGTAGGATTTTTTTTTATCATAGACTCGCCGGTAAGGGAAATCTACATATTTCGGAGAGCTTCTGAAACGAGTAACGATGATCCAGTCGGGTCCCTTCGTTCCCAGGTCAGACTGCAGGCATTTCATAGTACCTACCCAATGAGAGTTTATGCAAATAAAAAAGCCGATAGAGCTACGTACGTAATACGAATACGTGTTGATTGGTTACATTTCGACGTAGGCATCATGTCAAAGTTATAGGTACGTACAAAGCAACCAGTGTCATCAAAGTTCTAAAAGTCTTTTACGTAACGCCATCTAACGGATTTTTCATTTGCAAAAATCCTCATATGTTGTTTCCCCAAATCCTGGTCCAAGCGCATTCTCCACAGCGAAGGTTTTGGATACACCGGGTATAACACGCTCAGAAGAAATCTGTATGATTGTAATTTAAGTTACATGTGTTTTAAATGAATCGAAATTTTTGCTGGTGTTTGATGTTTGGAAACATGCTTTTTCTCTTATTAACGTATTAATGCAGCGATTCATACACACGTGTGTTCAGAGCCTATTCATCTCATTTACGCTTTGATCAGTGGTTAAAGTATGAAGAATGATAGGACGTCAATGTTTTGCCAATATTGAATTCATCACATCCCAAAGTCAAATGCATCTATAGAATTAAAAATAAAACATTAATAGCGAGGATCGGGCGCAAGGGGAGCTGACGTCGACTGCACTCTGCAGGGCCCTCATAAACTCGTTACGGTTATAGGTAGAGACAGTTAGGGCATGTTAGGGCTCTTCACCCTCGCATCATCCACGGATGGGCGGCCGCGGTAATGAGGGCGATTGCGTAATTTGCGCCGGGGTGGCTCATAACCCGGGGTGCAACTGTTTGAAGTTTTTACGCGCGTTTGTTGTGCCAACTTGGGGTTTCACCTGACGCTAAAGTGGAACGCTAATGCAATTGTTTACGGGACATGCTTGTCAGCCATTTGTCTAAGTATATACATCGGTATATACGAGTAGATTAACTATGCGGCCGTGCTTAATACTTATTAATAAAAGTACCATACATATTAATATGATATACATTTTATAAAAGGTTGTAGGTAAGCTCTTAAATTCAATTAATCTAATCCATAATGTTATGGATGTTTGTTGATTGTCTGTAAGTAGATACTTAAGTAAGTTTGAGTAAGATTATGTATGTACGTATATGATGCGGAAAAATACGATTTGAGGAAAAAACAATGAATGAAAATAAGCTTATTTGTCTGTTTAACATGTTGTTTATTGTTATGGATCTTTAAATACGCACTTCATATTACAGCCATATCTCCCTGTTTTTAAATGACACGTTATGTTACGTATTGCTTTTATATGTTTTCGCTGTTTATTTAGTGTTTTATTTGAATCAGTTTTTATTTTTTGAAAATTGTCTTATATCTTCGACAAAGTACTTGGAGATGAATCGAACGCTATGAATAGCAATAAAATGTCTATGGATAATAATTAATGTTTAATGACTTATATAATTTAAAGAAATTGATTTCGCTACTATGGATTACAATATATCGTGATTTATTTTAAAAGCTTTTATTTCTTGTAGATTTTTTTCTGGCTTTACAAATAGGAGTTGAATTGCCAGTATTTATTTTAAAATATTGCTGGTTCGATTTCCAGGTCGCAATCTTAATAAAAATCCCTTGGTTTAAATTGCCTAACTTGAATTTCAGGTTGTTTCCATCGACCCATTGTTTTTTCATACTGTGTGTTTATCAAGGAATCCAAATCCAATTATCCGAGTTTAAAATTGTCGAGTTCACAATTGACAGCTGTCAT
The DNA here is from genome assembly GCA_014851415.1 of Cnaphalocrocis medinalis. NCBI lineage: Eukaryota > Metazoa > Arthropoda > Insecta > Lepidoptera > Crambidae > Cnaphalocrocis > Cnaphalocrocis medinalis. The sequence goes on along the minus strand of CM026280.1, from coordinate 9,861,685 downwards.
TATTGTTCACGAGCGTTGCCTGAAATGTCCGTGCGCGATTTCGAAATTTATGTCAATTGCAAGATAATTTTACGACTGGCGCGCAGAGTACGTTAGGGTTTCGTTAACATACCTATAATATAAAGCTTTTATTCATTGTTATAAAAATACGATTTTTAGACGAAAAGAAAATTAAGTTAAACTATGGAAGATTACAATGTATTATCAAATATTAACTATAATTTCAATATTTTATCAAGAAGAATTGGGCTTCTATTCTCGTGATTTTCCATATAAAAAAACCAAGCAAACCAACCAACCAACCAAACCAACCAACCAAACAAGAAATTAAGTAATTGAGCCTCTTACCTTCGCAACCCTTAAATAGGGAAACCAGCTTAACTACATTATGGTTACATGATCAGAATGATTATAACACCAGTTGTGGGTATTGAGAATTTGAGAAACTATGCGTAACGTGCAAGCTCACATTGTTTTCTCTCATCGCCAAGCAATCTATGTGCGTGCTCAATATACGCACATAGATTTGAATAATGCACGACGCTAATATTGACCGTTGGAGAGTGCCTCTTGACATTAAGTTCGCCTATTGTATTAAATGTTGTGCTATTAAGTCTGAAAAGTAATCCCAGAGGAGCATACTTAAATTTGAACGTATAATTTAACGTTGTTATCTATAGAGCTACAATCACCCTGGTCGCGAGGATATGATATGACACATTAATGGGCGGCAGTTGATGCGATCAAGGTGTTCGCGTGTGTTGGTAATTAGCGCGCTAACGAACGCATTAGGTTCACTTCCGCGGCGCGGTAGGCGCGGCCGCTGGCCTTCTAAGGTGCATGTCAACTTCAGCCTTGCCTCATTATACCTTCTTATTTTGATTATTTAAACAAATATATAATAATGTAAACGCAGAACTGTATTTTATAATTTTGTCACAACTTTGTTTTTATCTCAAAAGCACGAACAGTAGTGCCAAGTTTAAATTTTTAACTAGTAGACGGTCCTCACCTCATTTCGAGATTTAGATCTAGATGTAGACCAGTACCAATAGGTGGCGCTGGAAGTTAGTTACTTCGCACAAGTGTTATGCTTTTTCGGTTTACATATAAGGCTTGACGATGATTATAAAACGAAGTTTAACGTTGATTAGTCCTGACTATGTTACTATAATAAGCCAAAAATTTTTGTCATCCAGAAAAAATAAATTTTAGAAATCATCCTGTAGATAAACTTCAGTTCTACAGTAGGTACGCCATTTAGCGGATTTTTCTCAAGTGATAGCCCCCATTACAAACACACAATTTTATTCTGTAACATAACTAAATCTACGTTAGCAAGACAAGCCATGAAAACGAATGATATGTATGATACTGTACCTATGTGAAAACATAAACCACATTTATGTATTATATACCTACTCTACTATTGTCTTGAAGGTACCTACGACCATCAAGGATATTGTGAGATGTCTATACAAAGCTAAACTTTATATTTCAATAACAGTATAATTGGGAGGGCCTATTATTATTAGTGATATTCCGTTTTCAATTATCGAAATTCAAACAACCAAGTTGTAGGATCTGACAGTTTGTAAATTGGTGAGTTGGCTTTGTACATTACGTAATAATCTTACGCATAGATTTCATTAGCAGGTATGGCTGTTATTAATTAAATTCAAAGAGCTGCACTCCTATCGTAATTAGAAGTACGTAAGTAGGTTAAGATAAAATAGAAAGAAAATTATACGGTGCAAATATTTCCTGGAAAACAATTGTAAAATTTATATTAAATTGAAATACTTAGAAAATCAAGTCATATTAATGTTACGTGCTAAAGAATTTAAAGTTTAGGTGAATAAGCGCCCCAATTTCCCATCACTATAAAGTAATAAGACATTTTTATAGTAAGATATTTTTATAGTAATAAGACACTCACTATAAAAAAGATAAAACAGTGGAATACAATTCCTAAATAGTTTACAAATTTATTTGAAACTTTAAGGGAGATATTTTTTAACCTACTATTTATTTGACTCACTTTCATCTTAGAAACATAGGTAGGTTTAAAAAAAGTCAAGTACTAGTCGAACTTGCGTATGAAGTATTCCGTTCCATTGATTTTTTATGCATTAAGTTTACGTTTACAAAATTTATAGTTGAGTTGACTGAATTCCCATACAAAAGTGACCTATTGATGCAATTTGTGTGGGAAGGCAATATTTTTAGATTACCTTATACCTATTCTTGGGGAAAAAAATCTTTTCATCAGTATTGTGCGCTCTTGAAGTTAGTAAGACGGATAAACACGGTGTATAGGAACTTCGTACCAAATGTTGAATTAAACCAACAGTTGCCCAAAACTATTCAAGCAACACTAAATTATTCCGTTCTGTTCCGGTATCGGGTTTGATTTCTAGGCGAGTAAATTTAGAAAACGGACTGACTTTTCTAAATTGGTTCTACCTCGATTGGGCCACCGTTATCCTCACTAACTCCGGTCGAGCCAGCCCATTCATGCCGAAACGTGGCTCTCCCATAACGTGTACTTGTTGCATACCTAATATTATAGCTCTTATTTATTTTCCGTTTTCGTACAGAATGATAACCGCAGCTGGGTGAATTCAATATTCGCGATGGCTCGAGCGTCAAACTAAGACGTTTCAAATAAGCAATGTGTTCGACAGCGCTGTCACGTTCAGATGGCGTGCCCCGGCGCAATTTGGCTGGTCGCACCGCCTACTGTAATAACGACTTCCGTACCCGCCGTGGCGCCTCCTCAAATTGGTCGCTTATCACCAATCTATGGTGTAGAGTTGAGTTTTTCAAACTCGTGCGCTGAGACCCCCGGGGCGCCTGGTAATTTCAGTTGCTGTGAAACAGTACGCTTTTTCGGTTGACCAATTAAAATTACGATGTTTTGATGGCCTTGACTTTACAATGTGAACAACTTTGCTTATGGAAATGAGCCAATAAAAACTGTTTAACAGCTAGTGTAGTTTGTCTATTGGTCTATTAATTTTATTTTAACCAATATTTTTCGTATTTTTAGGTATTTTCTTCATTATTATAAGATTGTAAATTGAAGAAAACTGGCGAGTTTATCACGCAATTTTCATCTTCTCATCTGTAATAGGCAGGTATGACCTCATCATACCTACTAAAAATCTTATCAGTTTTACTTGTTGATTAGTGTTAATTTGGAAACAGATTTGCTAACTTGGTGAAATGGATGCTTACTATACTTGAAAATGGTAAACGACTCCTACTGCCGCACTCAGAGACGTCAATTAACTTTAATTATCTGTTAAGAAAATAAAAATTACACTTATTTTAATTAAGTACTCATATTGATTTAATGATTGAGATAAAAACATTAAAGTTAAATGATGTCTTTCAGGGCGGCAGTGAATCTTTAGATGACTTGGTATGATGTTAAGTATAGTTTGGAAATCTACGGTGTAGAGTAGAATATCAGCTGGGCGGTCGCAATTTGTCAACGCGCCGCGCTTGGTTGTTCCTAGTTTACAAATTGCTGTATGACTGCCTCTATGACGTGTTCGATCGTTAGTGTTCAATTGAAAACTCTCCTGCGGTGCATTGTTTCTGAATCTAATATTGGTTCAAACGCAACCGAATAAACTTCAATAATAATTGTAATTTTGATCCGCAATTTACATCGGAAATCCATATTTTATTTGTCGAATGTACAATCGAAGTATCGAATATCAAAACAGTTGTGGTTTTGATGAAAATCATTTAGTTGATGATAAAACCTTTATTATTTCATGACTTGAAGTTTTGTTTGTATTGAAATGCTTTTAGTAGAGTGAACTATTTTTATACTGGAGCAGGACATTGCTCTTAGAGGATACTCACTCAATGAAAATTTTATGTGACAGATTAAATTATTCACAGTTAAAGCTGTGACCGAGATTTAGTTCCAAATATACAACAGCAATTTAGTACATTTTCTTTCTTCAGTAAACACCTGGCAAGTTAGAAAATACTCCAACAATATTATATCTCTACGAGTAGAGTACTCAATAATAAGTAGGAATATCGAAGTTGCCAATGCTTTGAGATCTCAACTTTGGAACATAATAAGTAAGACACAAATTATTACCTCAGCCTTCTGTGTACTTGTAAGTTACGACTCACACTGAAAACTTTGGTATATTTCTCTGGAGTGTGTTCCAACTTACTGGTTTATTGCTTCTAGAGATATTATTTCAAAGAACTCTCGGAATTTATTTTGCGCGGTCGTGTGGTGAGGTGGGTAATCCCAGCGGTTTTTATTTGCTTTATAATCTGAAGGTGCGAGGGTCGCAGCTAAACTAAATAAGTTTAGTAAGTTATGTACAGAACATAGGATCGTGGAGTTATCACAAACTGTCAAATGTCTTATATCCAGAAACTATAAACAGAAAATGTTCATCAAATATTAACCACTGATGCATTGTACAAAAATTTATTGTCAGTTTTAGTAACATTATAAACCTACGAAACCTTCAAAGTGCAAGAAAATACACCTAGATACATTTGTAAAAATACTGTATATTTGTTTAGACAAATATTTTTTTGGAAGGCAAACGAACGATCACCTGATGGTAAGTGAACACCGCCGCTCATGGATATCAACTACACCAGAAGCATTTGGAGAACTCAAAATCTGACATCTTACATAATTTGCATTGTTTTGTGCGAGTAATGAACATTTTATGTGACGAATTATGTTCTCACCTCATAAGTTACTAAGTGCTGCAATGGGCAATGGATCGCACATTAAAGCGACAGACTCGGTTTAGATCCCTGGGTGTAGCCAAAAATTTGTACCTAAGTTTTTTTATTAAGAAAATCTCAGCTTCAGCCAGAAGTCTGGAAGTTGGTAGTCTTATTAGTCTTGTGCCCCTATAGCTGTGCGCACACGCTGAGCACTAGGTATAATATATTCTGCGTAGGTACGAGATCATTAAGATCTACCGCCGTAGCCGAATCGGTTGGAGGATATTATTATTAATTATGTTCTCAACAGTGGAGCACGGCGAAATTGTTTGCCAGTGCACCATCACAGAATATTTACATACAGAAAGTTGACTCTAGCTGACTTTAATATCGAAGAGCTTCACTCGGAAACAGTTGAGATCGCGATGTAGGTAGGCAGACATTATCTCCCCTCACCGTATTTAATCTTACAGCCTAGGTTTGAATTAATTACTTGGTTAGGTACTCAGATTCTAAGCCTAACCATCCTCTCACGAAATAATTTCGATTTATAATAGAATATGAAAGTAGCCCCAAGACCTCAAAATAATCAATTGTCCAAAAAAGGTCTAAGTAGTTTCATGTTCGTTTTACTTTAATAGTACCTACCGTGTGGTAATAATTTATCAGCGTTCTGCGGAGCTCGATGGCGACCGATGGGACTAAAATATTTCCATTTTAGTTAAACATTCACGTTGACGATACTAAACCTCTATTTCCTTTGAGTATTCGCCTTTGTACAGTCAGCTTCATAAAGATCGTAGTGTCGAGTCTGGTCAAATTGATATAAAGGACACAAGTTTTGTTTTAACCGTAATGAGTGGTCAATATTAACTTAACTACACAATTCCTATATTATGTTATGTGTTATGATCCCCAAATACATCTTCGTTATAAATATTCAACGGTATATAAGGGTTCACAGTCACCAAAAATATGTTGGTGTTTAAGAAAAGTATACTCTAATTTGAAGTATTACGTATTTAAGTTGAATAATAATGTGTTACTTAGGTCGTTCTTCTTTGAGTATTCAAAGTTTTCAATGTTATTTTTGACAGACTTGACGTTCAAGTTCTAAGACACTTCGATATACGAAAATTAGGATGTGCTATTTCGTCACAATATCCTACGAATATAGGTTTAGATGGATATGACATAAAATTACGTGCATATCATAGGAATCTGGAATTTTGTAAAAGCTTTTAATTCATACTGTAGTTAGAAAATGTGTGTCCAAAGAAATGAAGGTGATCCTCGGAATTTCATATTACATTTTGGGAACGAAAAAAATCTGCTTAACCCACAACCTTTGGTAAAGCGCACCACTGCTCTTCCAACTGAGCTATCCAATATCCTCCTAACCGATATCACAAAATAGAAAGAGATTATTTATTGTGTGCCGATATTTTTTTTTCTCATTTATTTGGGTTAAGTCTACAACATCACAATGTAATTATTATGTTAATGCATATTAGAAAAAATACTTCAAATAAACTAATAACTGAGTGCCAAGCGAGGCGATTATGGGCAAACCCTCCAAATGATGGAAAAACATAGACCACGGCCCCCAGTTCCCGGTAGCCCCGCTATTTCTAGTTGTAGTGGTGGCTATGCGCCATGGAAACGGCAGGACTGGGGGTGCAAAGAATCTCCGGGAGAAGATCGGCAACCACCAAAACCAACTACCCTGGCTATCAAAGTGGCGAGCATTTGGGGAGGCCTATGTCCAGTAGTCTGGACTGCAAAGTGAAAACAGGCTAATGATGAATTTTAGAAAAGTTATGTCACAATAAGTTAATCTATTACATAATAAATCTATAGAGAGGTCCATTCTGTACTTGAAATATATTTGCAAAATAACTATCAGGCGGTGATTAGTGACCGATACTGATGCAATCAGTATTTTTTTTTATGTGAAGGTAGCATGCAAGCAGGCGGATCACCTGATGGTAAGCAATTGCCGCCGCCCATGGACACTTGCAACACCATTGGAGCTACAAGTGCGCTGCCAACCTTTATCCCCTTACCCCCCGAGTGGGCCTCCGGTACCCTCACTCACTCGGCGAAATACAGCACAGAGGCTGCTTCACGCCGGTTTTCTGTGAGGCATTTTTATAGAAACAAAACTTAATACAATTATTCTTCATATTCCTTCGCATATAAAAGTATACATTTTACCACGCTACAATCAATAAGAGCAGAGCAGTAAAGGGTTTTTTTTATGTGATAGGTAGCAGACGAGCAGGCGGATCACCTGGAATGTTGGGAAAGCGGGAGAAGTTAATCCATTTTTTAAGCTACCGTCGCGTGTGTAGCCTTAATGGTTAAAGCTATACAGAAATCATGTATAATGGAAATATTTTACATAAAAGTATCCATAAAATATCCCACACCAGCATATATTTATATACCAATCTATCTTATGTGGTTCACTCACAATAACACGACACGTGTAACTTATCCGAACTGCTAAGAAACCTCCCGATAGGTCACAGCTTTCTGATTGTGATTGTTTACCCTAACGTTTAGGTATAATACTCTCCCTCTACCTAATTAAACATATAAGAGGTAACTTCCGAGGACAACGAAAAGTCTTGTCTATAAGTAACTAAACCAAAACACTTTTTTAATGTAATGTACGTACAGCGCCATCTATTGGCTTGGTTTACAACTTATCTCCCGAAACCAAGTGAGGGCAGGCCACTTTTACTATACTTTTGATTTTATGATGATGATAATAAATTGTTCTTATGATGATCCTACCAAGGCTCGATTCGACGGGACAACAGTGTGACATGACCGAAAAGGGATCAGACGTACGTAGCGTACCGGACCAACAGCTTTTTTTTAAACTAGAGGCGGCAAACGAGCAAGCGGGTCTCCTGCTGGTTCTTAAGTAGGTAATCACCGCTGCCCATGAACATCTGCGAGATCAGAGAGGTCGCTGATGCATTGCCGGCCTTTTAAGAAGGAGTACGCTCTTTTCTTCAAGGTCCCTAAGTCATAGTCTAAAGGATAAACTGCCGCTTAATCTGCGAGCTACGAAATTCTTATTATTTTCTCATATTTAAGTTTATTTATTAGTTACACGCAACAGAGAAATGGTACCTATATAGAATAATAGAGTTAATACAAAGGTGCCGTTATAGTAGGCGCTAAATCCAAATACCGCCGCCTTGTGGTACCTACGCCCAGATTTTACGTGCCTACTCAAAATCTAGAAATACCTACATGAAAAATACAAATGTTCAAGTACATCAAATGCGGAGTCAGTGCATTTATTGTGTATTTGACACGAAGTAAAGAAAATCAGCGGGTGGTCACTACAGAACATTTTTATTACAAATTTAATATTTCGTCATGATATGCTATATTTAGCCTTATTCCCTAGCAGTAATGACTACAAGCACGGAGTGTGGTGATTATATGCTCTTTAAAATATATCAGGATAAAGAAAAGACACAAAGTGTCATTATTTAAATCTGAATATTATTTTTAAAAGTGTGTGGCCAGGATGTAGGCATTAACAGTAATTGGAAACTAAGGAGTTTCATCAAAAAAACGAAGATATTTATGAATACTCTGTCCCCTTAGATACCAAAGAGCAGTTACGAAGCGAAGATGTTATAGAAGATTGTATTCGTTTATATGTAAATGGAGACTTATGATACGACGACATTTATGACTTTTTTGGTTGTGAACAAAATATAGGTGACTTTCAATGATAACACATTTTTGCACCTTTGTTCTTAATATGTTTTTGACTACCTTCACACCTTATATCTTTATGAAGCTGACTGTACTACGTCTCATTATTTAAGAAATTACCTATATGTAAGTAGTTGTTAAGTTGCCTGCAATGGTTTTAACTTTACCTACGTTATAGCTTTGTGTTGTTCTTGTATGTGTATAATGGGAAGCTAGAAGTAACACATGTTATCAACACTCATATCATATTATCGGAATCTTCGAATTAAGAATTCAATGGTAAACACGTTTTGAGAGGCTTTGTAGGTTAGGCTTGAGACGTGATTAGGACGGGCAGGTTAGATACCTGGATCAGCTAACAGTCAGATTTTTTGGATGGGTGGTTTAGTTTTTCAGATTTTCATAGTAATTTACATACAATAGAAAAAAATGAGACTAGGGTAACCTATGTTTGTAACGTTTTGGTGATATCTACTCAGGTAGGTAGTTAATATACCTATATATCTAAAGTACATTATATTCTATATTCGTGTAACTAGGGAGTAAATAAAAAATATACCAGCAGGTATTATAATAGTGTTTCTTCCGTTGTTTGAGATACGTAATATTCTTGTAAGTGCTTCTCAAGCTGATTAGAGCGGATCTGAGCAATTGATGAGATTTTGTGTGAATATTTATTATTAAAAGTTGTGTTAAATAACAAAATCTAACAAAATTTCCGCAATCGTAAAAGGCGCAGAATTTTTTATTTAATGCCATCAGATAGGCATAGCGCAGGTAAGTTTCAATAATAACAGTAAAAAAGCTAGTTTAACTCAGCTCTTATTCGCCTCTGGCGTGCGGGCTAGCGTGTTTCAGAACATATTAGGCTCCGGCAAGGAAAGCAAATATTTTATTCGATGACATGGTCGTCAGCCACAGAATTGGCTAGGAAACCCCGAAGCTTGTAATGTGGGCATACCTATTATTAAATTACATGTTTGTGTGTCACGCACGCATGTAGTTAGGCTGTGATTCGTTCAGTCGACGTTTGAAGTTGGGAAATAAAAATGCCTATTGATGTATATCCACAATAATGTAGGTTAACTTATAAGTTATTACGATTAGGTAGTAAAGTAAATTCAAGTTGATACTTTATAACTACCTATATATATAAGCTGATAACTATATAAGCTGATGCGTATACACCGTTTTACTCATTTCTCAAGGGCATTATATCGATGAAAACAAATATTTTTCATAGGGTCTGTATTAAAAAATACGTTTTGCCTACAATCACTTCTCTTTGATTATCCGACTGCAATTCTCTATTTCTTCATCATAGAAATCAAGTCATTGCTACGATGATGGGATTAAAATCGCCACGCTTGCCTAATGCGAATTAGTGAACACAAACCCGAGGTGTGTTCGAAAAATTCAGAACATACTTTTTGCTCGACCCGGGAATCCAACGCAGGACCCCGAGATCACGGTCCGAGACCAACGGGGCATATTTAGGTAGGCTTAAGTAATTAATAAAAATGCGTGGTAAATTGTAAAATTTGTACGTGAAGTAAAATAACTGGTAGTTCAAGATGATAGATTTATAGATGGTAGATTTATATGTATGTAATTATATGGAAAACAAAACATCTTATGAAAGCAGTAAAATTAAAGCCAAATGACTTCACTGTGCCGACATGTTTGGTGTTGTATTTGAAATGTGTGAAGACCTTTTACTCGATAATTTTAAAGGCCTGTATTTGTACACTCAGTTTTGTATATATAAAAAAAATTAGACGCCATAGGTACTACTTACCTATTTGTTATTACAAAAAATTACCTACTTGCTATAATTTCGCTGCTCCCACTTTGCAAGAACTATACTTACGAGTATAACTGTAGTTAGCTAAAATTGCAAAAATCACTTAATTGTGTTTACGTTTCATTGCAGTCAGTTTATTATAATTGGTAGTTTAGAATGTTTTCAGCATAATAATTTAATTAAAAAGTTACAGCATGGAGCAAAAATGCCGTGCTCTCTTGTGAATATTATAAGCTGACACAAAAAGTATTTCACCGACAGTGGCGTGCATAACGAACGCACCCGCTGAGCCAAATATGAACAAACTAGCTTTTGCCCGCGACTTCGTTCGCGTGGACTTTAGGTTTTACGACCTCACATTAGAAACCTCAAAAATTGTAGCCTATGTGTTCTGATGTATAAGGTATATTGTGGTAAAGTTTCGTTCAAATCCATTCTGTAGTTTTTACGTGAAAGAGTAACAAACATCCATACATCCCAAGAAACTTTCGCCTTTATAATAGTAGTAGGATATAAAACAGAGCGGATATTAGGAACTATTCTCCGTTAGGTACCTTATTGAGTAGTTTGTTTCATCCATAAAGACGCGCCTCTCATTTTTCTAACTCTCGTGATTTGTCTAGTGTGTCGTAGTGTGATTGAGTCTCGTAGTGAGCAAGAGTAGTATTTTAAAATCGATGGGTATTGTTGGATCAATTGATTTGCTTGATATTGTTAACATGCCTTTATACAAGTAGCTACTTAGCAATAAAATTCTAATGTCAGACTATAACCGAGACGTTAACCGAATTATATAAAATACAAAAATACTCGTACATTTTAATATAAAAAAAACATTTAATTGGAAGGGGACTAAAAGATTCTTTCTTATACGCGTCATTGAATGAATGAATAAAGACAGTTACGGTTTTCCAATATTTTAAAACTATGCTCTTTCTAACAAACATGCTCTTAATACTACATCTAGGATTAATAATTATTTATATTTTTTTTGTCTAATGCTAGACAGCTGTAGTATTGAAGCATTGAATATTTTTACTCGTAGTTATAAATTATTATGTCGATGAACTTATTAGCATTTCGAATGCTTAATTTGTTTTATAGTAACTTTTCAAAATAAAAGAAAGGAATAAATATAACTTATGTTAATAAATACTGAAACGCGCTTTTAATTTACTTGTCGAGGGCAGTTGACATGCGAGTTTTTAACGAGAAGGAATAATATTTCATAATCCGCCTTCTGATACACAACCTTAACGATGCCAAAGTTGTTCGCTTGCAGTTTAATATCAAATAACTCCACTACATAAATAGCTTTGTTCATTTCCTCGTAATTCACTCTGGAAATTATATCCACTTTTGTTCCCTCATGGCGTGACGGGTATAAAGTCAACCTAGAATTAGAAAGGCATAATAAGCAAATATCTAAAGATTTATGACCTAAATAATTAAGCAAAATCGCTGTAATAACATAAGTTGACGATGTATTCAGCTTTTTGTTAGCTCTGTTTCAGATATTAATTAGTAATTTAACTCTCGAAATGGGACAATAATACCTGTGTTTGGCATCTGATACGAACCCGTGTTGGAGCAATAAAACACGAAAATATTTTTACGTAACAAATGAAACTCGTTAAATTACAGCCGTGGTTTATTACAAAATTCTTGGAAAAGGAAGAGTTTTATGACACGAATCGTATTGTTGATCTTAAGAAAAATCTATGCGGCTTAGGCACAGAGTAGTTTAGGGAAAAATATTTATAGCTAGTACGGAAATATTTTATGAGATAGATGCTTGCGAATTCACATAGTGATTTAGTTTGCACACGAAGGCGTCAATCTAAGACTTGTTAAGTTTGTGCCCCGTTGCGGAAACTACCTGGGATATGGAACCTCGTTACAAACATAACATTTTATGCTCTAAATAATATTTCCATGCATAAATAAATTTTACCTCAGGGAACTTCCAACGATACCAGAAATATGAGTTTAAATAGCAAAGTTTGAATTATGACATTTGACGCGAATCTACATAATACCTGAAAAAAAATTTTTGCTAAAACAGATTATTGACCTAACTCGTAACAGACTAATAGAACACTTAAGTGTGCTACTTATGTGTATGATGTAAATCTATATTTAATTTGAATTATTATTTTATTAGTTAGTTATATGGATAAGTATAATATCTGGATCTCTTCGGAGAACGTACTTTCATTCAGCAACGATTAATTATGATAAACATTAATTATTATCCTCAGACCTAAATTCTTAGAAGTCGATAGCAGTGAAAATAAGTTTTCTAGATGTAAAGTTCTTTAATTAATTCAAGCCTCTTATATCAACAAGTACCGTCACTTAGTACCAAATTGTTTAATTTAAAAGTTAAGGCTTAGTTACTAATGATTACCCATTAATGGTGTAATAAACGTAGCCCTAGTCGGATGACTCTTTGTAAAGTTAGTTACAAGTACTTTCTTCTTACAGATTACTATTTTGGGAAGTTGAGCAATTAATTTATTAAGAACAAACTTGAGGAAACAGGGTGGCCACCAACAACTAAAATACGGGTTTTAATTTTTCTTTCATAGGCAACCCTGATCGTGAAAACCCTAGAATTACTATATAGGGTTTGAAATTTTTGAAAAGGCTCTATTTCGCAAAATAATATTTTTTTCTACATTAGAACTATACAGACATGCTACACCCTCGGCCACATCATCACTTACCACCAGGTGAGATTGCGGCCATATATCTGGCTATTTACACAAAAAAATGTGTAAAAGGAAGAATAACATTAGATTATTTTTTTAAAATTTACATACCCTACACATTCGACTCAAGGATTTAAATAAATTAGTTTGTAAAAATAAAGGAGTTTTGTCTTCTGCGAAAAATGCGGGTACTAATACTCGTACAATATCGTGGCGCGAATAACAGGGGAACCCATATTTAGGAGTCTGGTCAACCTATCGAGGAAGTCCTAATAAAAGTCCAGTCGCGTGACCAGTCAAGGGTAGTAATGGTATTGAATAGGTCACAAGTCCAATTTAGATTTGCACGTGCATGTTATATAAAGTAGCGGAGTGTTGGTAATCTGCTACACGAATGGTTATTTCCATGGTTACTTGCCACCGATTTAAAAGAAATCTTGTTAAGATATAGGGAATGTGTGGGAGTCACGTCAGGAGTAGATGTGCGATAAGGTTATAGTTTATATTAATAGCACCTAAAGAGTCTATTGAAAGCTGATAAATTCATTGTTTCAAATCATATGAAATACCTCATGTTCTGTAGGCGTATTTCTTATCCACTGAGTTCCATGAGTAATATGTAAAGAAACTCTTTGTTAACTTAACATCATCAGCCAGCCTAAATATCGCTACTGGTCGAGTAAAATCTGCCATTCACAGAAACCCAGAGACTTCTATATTTTTTTACCTATTTTTTAAAATACACTTAAAGTTTAGGCACCACAGAGAAGGGCAGTAGTGCAACACTAAAACGGTGATTCATGAGAAACAATATTTCAACACCGCACGACTTGCATCAAATTGAAATTCCACCCAAACCGTAAATACGCGGTGATCTACCGCAGTAAACAGGTATGCAAACCTACGTGGTTAGTAAACTAAAAACTAAGACTTACTAGAGGACTTTAGTGATGTATTTTAACCAACACATTTACAAGAACTTTTTCATATTTACTATTGCAGGGCCAAGGCCTTCATCATAGAAATCAAGTCATCGGTACTATGATGGAAATATGATGGTTTTCTTCATAGTTCTTGTAAATTACAAGCAGAGATGTTTTTTATTAACGTGATTCCCATCGAAAATGTGTAACTTGCAAGTAAAACACATGTCACTTGCAGACACATCAGACGACGGAGTTTATTTTGCTACAAGAGCAGATTTTGCACATGACGGTAAGCGATTACCACCGTCCATGGACACTTGCAACACCAGTGGTTTCACAAGTGCGCTGCTTGCCTTTTAACCCCCTTCCCCTGGATTGGGCTTCCGGTACCCTCACGCAGCGAAACACAACGCATGCACTGCTTTACGCCGGTTTTCTGTGAGAACGTGGTAATACTCCGGTTGAGCCGGCCGAAGCGTGGCTCTCCCACTGAAAGACAGTTAGAAGTGACTAACTTTAGACCACGTTTTGAAATAAGAGGGATTCTATTTGACGTAACTACATTATTTGTCACAATTTTAATTAATACTCGTACGAGTAGTACTAGGACATGCAGGACGTTTTCAAGATTTAATTTCGACATTTAGTCGGCAGGTAAAATACGAGATAGTATAAGATAACAATATGAAGCTAGGTGAAGGTGTATCAGTGCCGCCAGTAAGTATGCGGCTTGTCGATCAAGCCTAGTTAGGTGGCGTGCTACGCGCCAGATTGCCAGCGGGAACTTTTTAACAGCCACGTAACAACTCAACTTTGCGCTATCCAGTTGTTTTCAACTACCTTGGCTTTTGGGATCGTGCTAGTTTTTTGATCGCGATTGATATCTACTTCAACCACCTACAGTGCCTCATATTACGAGGCCCGAGGTTTTATACAAAAATCGCGAACTTTTTTAATTTTAAAAACTTGCTTTGTTTTACTATGTTTGTGAAATATTTTGGTATAACCATCGAATCTATATTTATGTTTAGCCCCATGATACATTTAGTAGTCACCCTGCCTGACTCTCAAAGGTTATGAGTTCGATTCCTACTTAGGACAAACATTCCTAGGACGAATACTTATATATGTTCAGAGTCTGGGTGTAATATGTATGTAGGTAATTAATTAATTAAGTATTGTATTTTTAATGCATTTCTTGCCTGACATTCGTCACATAGTAACTGCATTAGCTACAATACAGAATCAGGTGAATGTATGAGATATTGTATTATGTAATTTGATTTATTATGTATCTTCACATCTCATAGCCCGTGAGAAGATCTAACTTCATCAACTGACGATGTATGCCCCGTTTATGTGGCATATTTTGGCCCTCAATCTTGAGGGGATTCTCCTCTAGTTAGCACAGAATCTAAACTCTTTTCTGTGATGAAGTACAAACTATTACATCTACAAGTAGCCGACTCGTAGTTAACCGGTTTTACTTTACGTGCTGACTTTCAATCACGAACTAGGTAAAATAATTAAATTCTAATATACTAATGAACACGGCGAGCTTTTTAAACTGCTGGATTTTTCAGGAGGAAACTTCTAGAAACTTAGAGAGGATTTTGAATGTTTTTTTTATTGTGCTTTCTTGTGAGATCTCTGTTCCTAATGTGTATGATAAAGAATTCCGATAGCCTCGCGAGTTAATTGGCGTTCTATGTCTTACATTATAGTGCCAAATGGATTCTCTAAAGTTATGACTTTAGCGGATTCATTGGCGTAATAATTCAATTTTGCTACTTTTGCAGATGCACGGTCCTTTACAAAGTGCTAACAAGCGCGCAAGAGTACCAACTTAAAAAAAGTAAATTTCAAAATCATGCAAGTGAAACCAAAGAAAAAAATAATGATTTTGTTGATATCTTTACCCTCTTTTATAGTTATGGCGAGGTGTTTAAAGGAATTTGGTCAAATCTTAAGTGGGATGAAAATTTTTCTCATCCCACATCTCAGTACCCTTTACCCAAAGGTTGCCTGGAAGAGATCGCTCATTTATTTATTTATTTATTTATTAAGGAATAACAACAGCCGTTAACATTACTTATGCTTAACATATTAGAGGGTAATTACTTAAATATTTTAGGCCATAGCAGTTATTCACAATATTACATATTTTTTAAATAACATAGTCTTTGACAATTCTAACTAAAATTATAGCCAACTGATATAAATTAAAAAAAAGAGTTCAAGAGTAGTAATAACCTATATCATCTTTTTTACATACTTAATGAAAAAAATACTTTTTTTTTTTAAATACTTAATGAAAGTGAAAACATGTGCACATTATAAAAACTAATGGTATACGGTGCACTCAGTGCACAAGTATTGCATTGCACCTGTATTATCTAGAAGTGATCCCATCATACCACCACGCATTATGAGTTACTTAAATAACATAATAAATACTACACTGAAACTGAAACGACACTACGTAACTAAAGTAAAGTAAGTAAGTAAGTAGGTATCTAAATGTGTATAGGAAATAATGACGTTACATACGCACAGAATCAATCGTTCATTATTATTATTACTCGATAGGTAAGCTAAGACGAATAAATATATATAAATAAGAATAAGAAATCTTCATCCATTCTTGCTCACTACAATGTTTTTAATTGATTGTTTGAAAGAACCCTTACTTCTATGAATGAAAGGGTCCATTGCTGTGAAAGTTTTATTAAAAGTGTTAAATATTCGCGTCAAAACGGCATTTTGTCCATAATTGGTTTTGTGACAAGGAACCGCAAATAGATTTGTATGACGTGTGCGTCGTCGCGGGACGCACAGTGACAGCCTCTCTATCAACTCCGGACAATCCAATCGCCCATGCAAGATGTCATACAGCAGACCCATGTCAAGCATAGTCCGCCTTTCCTCTAGAGTCATTAGTTTTAATTCACGACAATTGTCAATATAGTCCATTTTACGCCTTTTCAATATATAGTTTAAGTGTTTTAAAAATTTCTTTTGGATACCTTCTATCCTATCTTTGTGTACCCTGTAAATTGGTGACCAAATAGGACTAGCGTACTCTAATATGCTGCGAACGTAAGCGTAATATACGACCTTAATACTAGTAAGCGATGTGAAAGGTTTACAGGTTCGAATGACAAAACCCAGATTCCTATAGGACCTATTAAATAAATAAATAAATAAATATTAACCACTTTTTCGATGTGGTGTGAAAATGACATGCCCCCATCCAGCCAGACTCCCAAATCGCGCACGACTTCAGCTCTCCCAATAATTACGCCATCAAAACTATAGTCAAAAATTATAGGCTTTTTTTTACGTCATAGTGATAAGGCCGCCTTTGTTGTACATTACTCCTGTTTTAACTAGTTTTAAGTTTTATACCTCTGGTTTGTGTGCAATAAAAAGCATATTCATTCATTCATTCATTCAGTATGAAACTGTTGAAAGAACTTTTGTATGCACTGCATGAGTCTACTATGGCCGTTATGTGAAATAATTATTTATTCAAAAATATGAATATCTGTTAGAGTCTAAGTATTTTCGACTGTTTAGTTTAGTTTCGTGATGTTAACCACATTCCAGTCCATTACTATTCCCACTGCAGTTTCCGTGAAGCAAAAACGCCTTGCCACATGTAATCCTGTCCCAGGAGAAAGCTAAACATCTTGTAGCCCACAACAAATTAAAAAGGAAGGTTTATTTACCTCGTAAACAAAAGTCTCTTTAGTTGCGTTGCGTCCAAAGCTGTCACTTTGGAGCCCAGGGTACGCTTAGACCATGATTCAGGATTTGTGGAGTCTAATCTGTGGTAATTAAAATGAAGCGATTGCCGTCCGACCTTCGTAACTTTTTAACAGGGTACAGACCAACTGAATTATGGTTACACGTAACAGAAACTATTCAAAACGTGCAGGTTTCCTCACCCCCGAGCTAATGGTAGAAATACACATAGATTTTATAAATCCAGAGGAGTTACAATTTATTGTATCTAATAGGTAACAACATGGCGCCATAAAACAGCAACAGAACATGAATAAATGATGTCATTACATTATGTGTATTCAATACAATCATCCCTCACATTAAGTACCTACACGCGCCACAATAAAGCCACTCAAAGAGAATTTCAAATATTCCGCCAGAAAGTGCTTACTTTTGCGTTTACAAAGCACACGGTGAAAACACTGAATATTTTCCAAATATCATTCACAAGCAAATAGTTGCTTTATGCAATCGTTAAAATTGCATGGCTGGGCTAACAGATGGTTGAAAAACGCACTGGTTCAGCTTCCGATGTTAGGCTAATTACGGAAGAGTAGTCGGACACAAACACCGCTTTTAGTGATGCGATTTTACTCACATTTTGCCACTGAACACCTCAGCTCAGCGGTGAGGTGAAATGTCCAAGGTTTTGAATCATTGGTCAAGCTTAAGCTTAACCCTTAATCCTTGATAGGAATAGCATTCAGCCATCAAATAGGTGGAAGTCGGAGAGGTTGTCAAAAATCATCCTTACGACTAGTGCGTTTACTAGTGTTAATGAAAAAAAAACAATGTTACTTAAGTCTGCTTTTTTCTTTTTTTTTCAAAATAAACTTTCTCGGCCAAAGGCAATGGGTTCAAATTAGAATTTTGGATGTACGCGATTACAATCTCTCGTGGTTGGTGTGAGAGGCAGACTATATGAACCTTTGTGGGAGAGCCAGGACTCGATATACTACATAGATCGTAAAGTCAATGAACGTTTCGATATCGTTACGTCGTATTCCTTAGTGATGAGGGTGACCTCTCCTTTGTATCACTTTCTCTCTGATGGTTTTCTCCATACCTCGCGAGTCTGGTGCGGATTTCTAATGAGTTTCGTTCACGAGGCTCTTTCCAGTCTACTTTGCCTGTCATCATAATGAAGAATCATAGAAAAAGCAGTCAAGAAACGTCAGTCCATAATGCTTGTCAGATGCTTGTTAAGGAATGCGGACCATCTATATATTTTTTTTTCTGTTAGTCACTTGAGTAGCATCACTCAGCCAGACACAAACACCGCTTTTGCATTGTCCCCAGCTGCCTGTTTGCGGATCGCGTCCCTTTCAATCATGGGGCCGTTTGATCACCGTTGTGTGTGCCGCTAGTTTAGTGTAATGCCAATCAAATTCGGCATATTATTGTCTTGTGTTATTGACCCTAAAAGGGACACAGGAAAATTTACGTTACTTAACTTTGATCGGCTTGATGGCGTATTTGGTGACAATGCCTCATACACCAAAGGCCGCGAATTACATTCCCGCTCGGGTAATATTCGTGTGGTGAAAACTTGTGTTGCTTACTTGTGGTCCATGGGCGGTGGTGATCACTTACCATCGTCAGCTTGCTCGTTTTCTTCCCTATCTCATAAAAAACGTGCTCGTCGAAGTCCCAATGATAATAATAATAATAATACTTAGTCTTAAATTGGTTGACAGTAGTTTCGATATAATATTAATATAGGTAAATCTTATTTTTACTATTTTCTCGCAAATTCTTATAAAATTGCATACATTGACCTAATTCCGAACTAGGCAAGCAGCTTAAGCAATTGTATTATGGATATCAGGATTTGAAAATTTAGGGAAATGTTGTTTTAAGATCAAATGTTCAATGAGCCCTAACTAATCATGCTTCAGAAGAAAATACACTTGATCCCTTACAAATTAATGAAAGCAAAACCACCTAAAGCTATCCCTAAACACTCGTATTTTTGCATTTTATTTATAGTTTTCCACAGATATCGTAATATTAATCTTTTAACACAGAGTTCTAGTATCTTTGGCAGTTTAAAAGTCGCTGGTACGAGTTTGAAACTAGTTGATGGACATTTATGGCTGATCCGCCTTGATTTTTATAGGCATTCGTGACTACAGAGCGCTACGTTGTTTGTTATCGCCATAACTTTGCTTCTCTATTTTGATATATATCATTGTCATTTGCAACTTTTATAAATATCACAACAACATCATTTTTAAACCATGACTAACTTTAACCTCAAATTCTTAATAAAAGGGTGACTGTTTTGTTTTTTATGTCGTAGTAGGTAAGTATATCTTTAATTCAGAAATCAGTTTTAAACAGATTAGCTATGTAAAATAAGTTTAGGTACCTAAGTAGATACCTAGTGGTTGCATGTTATTTTGACATAAGATTAGTAATCGAATAATTAATATTACATAGTAGGTACTTACTCGTGAAAAGATTTTCAGGTGTCACAAATCCTACGTAGTTTCAAAACCAACGGTGTAAATCTTCCACACCAAATAAACTTGGAGGAAAGAGCCTGTAAACAATAAAGGAAATAAGGCAGCTTTTTCTAAATTTGGACTGGTACAGTGAAAACATGGGCACAAAGGTTTCCCTTAGTTCCTTCATAAAACTAACAATATTGCTTGCGGTAACAAGACAAGAACGTTTCTCGCGAGCCCATATTCGCGCGGTGTTGTCTCTTTAGGGGCTTGAGCGCGTTAGACCATTGTTTAGCTTCCTTCAGCTGGCAAGGCGGGTTTCAGACAAAGGCGAGGCTTTCTGCACTTGTGTATGTTTTTGTTATGCAATTGTAGGTTTAGAGTACGCCACGTGAGGGCGTCTCGGCTCGTTTGTGAATTGGAGTGTGGGGCCCCTACTACGGGTTCTTAAGGTAATATATTAATGGAACATGCAAAAATTTAGTTTCAAATGCATTTAAGTCTTATGCTATGACGACGTCAGTCACAAGTTTTTATGCAAATCGATTTTGATTTCTATCTATAGCGTGTGAGGGGACGCTAAAATTTACTTGGCTTGCTATGGGATGTTAAAATAATTTTAACCCTACATTTTAAGACGGGTGGGGACATCTTCAATACAATTTTTTTCACGGCCTTTTAAAGAAGAATTTAAGAAGGACATTCCATTCCCTGGAGCATATTTCTATTTATCTATTTAACAGGGAGGTTCTATTTTCTTTTAGCAATATGTAAAACTTGTATAGACTTACTTATTTACAAGAAATAAATAATTTATACGAGTATTACTGGAGTGCTCTCAAGTTTGAACGAAAATTAAAAATAAATATCATAAAGGAAAGGTATAATTTTAAAAAACTTGTGGTAATGGTCTCAACGAGCCTCGGAAATAGTCCAGGTGAAGTTGAAGATATCTTACACTAGCACCTTGCGAGACGCCATTCTCGCACAAGAGGTAGTGTCAGATGTGAAAATATGTCTGTCTTTCTTTTTCCTCGAAAAATTCTCCCGCTTTACTGATGTATTGTGCGGGGCTAAGCCATAATTTCCGAATATAACTAAAATGCCGAAGCAACGGTCCTCTCATAATGCTGTGGTGTACGGCAGCAAGCAATTTGCATTTTATGCTCCAACGCGAAGCTAACAAAGGCTAGTAAGGAACGAAGAAATGAAAGAATTTTTAGTTTAGCCGAAATAATGCGAAGATCTCCTGCATCTATGAAAGAATTGAAAAAGGCAGCCGTCTCACTGACACAGCTGTTGAGTTTTCGAATAAAATACTTTGTTTCGGTATCTATAGCTTACTTCGTTCTAACTACGGCGAGGGGTAGGGCACACTAGCGACGCAAATTAATTTAAATTGTTAGCTACTAAACCGGAACTATTTTTAAGCTTCAGCATCTCGACGATTACTTCGGAACATATCCTACATTTAATTCATAACTATGCAATCCCTAATCGACTGTCAACCCAAAATGTTAATTAATGCCAATAGCGGCTGTTTTTTTTGCAAAAAGTGAGAGTGACTGCTTCGTAATTGTTAGAATGTATCCAGTTTAGTAATTAACAATTTAAAGTCTATAGTGAGTCCTACATCCGGGTCGAGCAAAAGATATGTTTCGAATTTTTCGAACATAGCTCGGGTTTGTAATCACCATTAGACAAGCGTGGTAATTCTAATCGTGGCAGCGATGACATGATTTCTATGATGGAGGCCTTTGCCCTGCTCTGGGACACTCTTAGAGCATTTTGGTTGACTGCTCTAAGGGGACACTATATAGGTTGGTACTTTAGTATCCTACCCGTCGCTTTAAAAGGAATCCAATTAGGTACCCCAGGCTATTAGAGTTCACAAATATGTGTAAGTGCTGTGTGCATATTTCACTGGATCCAAATAAACATTTTTGAAATATCTACTTGCTAGTTCTCTGTTTCGCATTTCTGATGGGTACGATATTCTTAGCCTTTCAGAAATTCTGTATTCTGATAAACTATGTATATTTGATCTCAAATGTTACTTAGATATCAGGGCTCAACGCAATGCATTTCAATAAGTTTGTACGTTTAGCACTGATGACGTTTAGACGTGCTTTGGTGTATATATTTGTACAAATGATGCTACGCAAAAGTCCGAAATCGTATAAATGTAGCTTAGTAAGAGACGAGCAAGAGTTTTGAAATGTGACTTTTCCTGTATATTTTTTTACGTGCAGTAAAAACTTTGATGGAAAGTTTTATCTTCAGTTTCCAAGTTATGACTTTGCTGACAGAAACCTCAGGAAGAAACTCATAAAACTCAACGAATAGAAGAAAAACATATCAGTGTTATGTGACCTGTGTACTATTTAAATCGACCCAAGAAACAATATGCATTTTGACAAATACTACAATTTTGTGTCAAAAGTAGAATCAGAAGACCTGTGTGACCTACATCAGCCACACAGCTAACTACTCATGGTTAAGAATTTTATCTCTAATAGTGCCCTCACTTCATTTCGGGACGTAATTTGATTATTAGTTCTAAACCATACCAATAGATGGCGGTGGGTGTTAGTTGCATCGCGCTAGTGTTTCGTTTCTCTTTTGGATTGTAAATAAGATTTGACCATTTCTATCGATGTCACCTTTTCATTAATAGAAGTTTTTAAATGAAATTGGAATCAACAGAGTGAAATTAAATGTGCAGCTGATACTAACATAGTACCTATTTGCATTCCTCATATTTGTGTCTAAGTAAAAGACAGGTGAGTCTCACCAAGACTTTTGAATTACCATTTTGCCATTTTAATTTTTATAACGCGCAATAAAAACTGCTAAGGAAACTTTTATCTTGAATACTCTTATCTAGAGTTTCCAAGTTATGATTTTCCTTGGCAGGAATTTTGGAATTACTTTATAAAACTCACACTGAACAAGTAGAGGAAAAAACAAATCGTATTTATAAGGGCTGGGATGGACATGCTCTGTTGAATTTAATTTTCAAACACGCAGATATTTTTTTCAAAGTATTTGAAGTTAAAGACTACAAAGGCATTTGAAGATGAATGACTGAAATAATTAAAAGTAAAGTTTGCCTATTACTGTCTCACTGCAAGGCAAAGGCCTCTATCATAGAATTGAAGTTATCGCTACTATGATGGCATTAGGTTTAATCACCATGCTTGCCTAATCCGGTTTGGTGATAACAAACCCGAGCTATGTTCGAAAAATTCGAAACATACTTTTTGTTTGACCCGGTAATCGAACCCAGGACATTGTGGTCACGGCTTGGTACTTAAACTACTAGACAAAGGTGGGTTACACTAGGATTTTAATAGTTGATTTAAATTCTAGTGTATCCTAGATCATGGTTCGGTACTTGAACCACTAGGCGAACGGGGCGTAACAATAAGTCTTACCGTGACAGCAATAACTTATATGCAGTATAAATAAACGTTAAAAAAAATCATGAACTTAATCAATACATACGCGGAATAACAAGAGCGCGCGGCAAAGAGGTGTTAAAATACCGGAAGACCGGCGAGATGAAATTGATCGGCCCCCGCAAGATTGAGCACGGCACTACCCTGGGGACGCGAGCGACGGCAGCAGAAAGCCGTCCCCTATTTGGTTCCATGTTAACAAACTTGCTAACACTAATGATCGATAATGAATGATGGCCTGTTGATATTGTTTGTTCGAGAGAATGGGTGGGATACGTTAGAGCACCGTTGTTTTTTAAAGAACAGACGATGCTGTCATTTATGGTGCCGTTGTGTGCATTCATGCATGTTCTCTGATAGTAACAACTATAAATAGTAATACCTAGTCTCATATTATGTGCTTGCTTTATTGAAGTATTTATTTCTTCTCCCCACCTCATTCTATCTCAACCACTCTTGTTATCTATGTGTATATTTTATCATGGAGGTTACGTAGGTAGTTAAGAAAAAATGACGTGATGATTCTGATCATACACCCGGCACTGGAGAATAAGGGCGGCAGACAGGGAGAGGTGGAGGACTCTAAGTGAGGCCGTTGCCCAGTTGTCGGGTATTGGAAGGAAATAAAAAGAGCCAGTTAAAAGTACCAAGATTAAGCAGGCAAACTAATGATAACTAGACCTAATAGCTCAGTTATAATAAACATAGGAAAAAATAATAAGGATGAAAAAAGAAGTCAATAAGTACTCCAACACTAGCTCTATCACCCACCTTAAACAATCCACAAACACCTCAACGGCTTTAAAAATATTGAAATAAGAAAGGTACCATAAAATCACATAACGGCTAGCTAGGCGGATCTCCACATTTACTGCCCGAGCCGGAACAAAGATTATGCACATATTAGGTATACAAGATTATACACACGTAGCGAATCTCAAGGCTGTAAATTCGTCGTGAGATTTACGACCGGCGCATCAAGAGACTGCAGCCGGAGTCAGGCGGCGCCTGCGCCACTATAAACTACTTTGATCGTGTTGTAAAGCCGCAGGTAACTTGTACTTCATACTTTTGGCTTACGATATTCCTAGACGGCGTCCTCCGCTAAAGTTGGGAGGTAAAAATGCGGACGACTTGTGCAGTGTATGGGGAAAGCTTTTTAGTTGGCCTGGAATACGCTATTTTCAGTAAGTCATGGCATGCACTCAGGTACCTAAAAAGTTGCTAGATGTTACGTTGCTACTATAAGAAAGGATATAGATATAGTATGTATGTCCTGAATGTTTTTTGAAGACTACGATGGCGTACCTAAACGCCCAAGTTTTAACGTCAAAGTCAAATTTAATGGCAGACAAAAAAATTTGCCCATCCCTCTATTTTCATACAAACATTTCCTTTTTTTTACGGAATTAAAAGCAAAAACTATTTTAAATTTTATTTTAAGTAGTTAATTCTTAAAAAAATTATAAATTATAAAATATTACTCGAGTGGAAATAATTTAAATTCACCAGTATGAATAAAAGTGCATTGGCGCCGCTAGTGCGCACACTGCACAGTCGTAAAGAAAAATAAAAGATTCCGACCAATAAAGGACTTCTTTCTTTATTTGAATAAAGTCGGTAAATTGTGGCGGTTATGTGTTCATTGAAGAAAGTCAGTATTGGATAATTTAACCTTTGAGTGCCGCCACTTGCATCATACGGTACGACAGTCGAAATTATATGAAAATGAAAAGAAACGACCTAAAATATAAACTTGTTTACACCTCACTCGGATCATGTTTTTTTTCTGTAACATTACCTCTGTATACGCACGTACTTATGTTGATTCCAATTTTCATTATGCAAATACCAACGCAAAATCGCATTAACAAAGTTAGATTTTATTTTAAAAGCCGGATTAGGCGGTGATTCACATACAGATCGCGTTGTAGGCCTATTTTCAAAACGAAATCCACTTAACCCTCCTAAACAATAACGGTGAACTTGGTCGAAAGCCGACCATTAGGTACTGTTGCAAATAAATAAAATGTAAATAGCGTTACGGCATAGAACAAAGAGTATGGCGATTTGCATAATGCTGTTCACCTTTCAGCCGGACTCGGTCGTGGCTGGGCAGAAGCCAAACCAACTCCATTTAGCGAACCCGCGAAGATTATAAGCTTACCTACACTTATTCTTTGGTTTCGCGGTGAGCCTGTCTACGGTAAACAAAACAGGTAATACTTACGAGTACTTGAGGAAACTTTGAGAAAAAACGCTGATTGTAGATAAATGTAAAGTAATAATAATGCTGTGTTCTTGGGAAATTGGCTATGTTTACGCTAACTATTTGGTTATTATTATCCTCTCTTCTTTTACGCTTTCCCTAGTTGCATGTCCCTGTCTTTGTTGCATTAGAAAAAATAAAAAAGTAGATAAACAAATAACTAAATTACCTATTAGCTGGTGTTATACTCATATGTCCAATAGACCTGTGTGTTTTCCTATAACAGTCACTGCACTCTTGAAGGTCCCTAAGTTGTAGCCGTGGGCCGGTTTGGTAACAGCAGTATGGGAATAAATATTGCCGTAACCGAAGTACTAAACTGAGGTTCGTGGTAGGAAGTTCCGCTATTCATGCCAAATGTTAATCTAGGCTAGTGCTAAGAGGCAATGAGCTAGGCTGCAGACATACGGAAGGACGGACGGACATATCGAAATTGCGCTGCGCAATTGCAATGACGGTGCAATAGAATTGGACTGCGCTGTGTTTCGTCGAGTGAGTGAGGGTGCCGAAGGCTTAATTGGGGTTAAAGGTTGGTAGCGCACATGTGACTCTACTGGTGTTACAGAGGTGGCGGCAATCGCTTACTATCAGGTAATCCGTCTGCTTGTCTGCGACCTATTACATAAAAAAATACCTACAATTGTCGCGAACTATGGAACACAAAATATTAGAGTATTGTAAGCTTATTACAATTTTTTTTAAGTAGGCCAACTTTTTCACCATGGCGAAGAAATATTTTTATTTGCAGAGCGGGCGATGCCCGGCCAGGCTTAAATTAAGATGCGCGTTAAGCTAGAGTGGATGGAACAAGTCTAGGAAACAGCTTTAAGTGCACATAAACTGGGTTAGCCGCCGCCGCTCGACCAGCCGGGTAATACTAGATCGTGTTCTTTTTAACGAGTCTCTGGTCGGTCATAATTCATGACGGAAATAAAAACTCTACTCGTGACTGCTGAAGTGACGGAACGTTTTCGTAAACCGCAAATTATTTGTGCACTAACTAATAAAATGCGAAATTTTAATTTTTATATTCAAATGCGCTGACTTAATTAAATATTTTTGTCGAGATATTTGGTAATACAAAAATGGAAGTTATTGCAGGATTTTCGATGGTAAGCGATGTGCAAAATTAATTCATATAATTCCTAAAATTGAGGTAATTTAGGAACGTAAGTAGTGCCTGCACACATTTCAAATTATTTTTATTCATAAACTCAAAAGTATTAATCTTGATAATGTAGGTACTACGGTACGGATATTAGAAAACAGAAGAAACTAATGCAATGCTTACGAACAAACGGAATTATCATCACATGAAGTTTGTTTCTGGGTGGAAATCGAACCCTTGGCGCACAAGACAGAGTCACTACTCCACCGTGTCCTTATAGCGTAACATCCTACTGCTGCATCCTACTTCTATTAAAAATAGAGAAAAAAATATTTATTATGTTAAAGCACGTGCTTCCAGAAAAACAATTCAACAAGCCAGTATACCTTATCCTTCATTTGTTAATACACCGTTTATTTATTTAAGGTAAGTAAAAAAATAAGACTGAATACCTCCATAATGCGTCCGGTAGTTGCGAAGAAAAATAGACATTGTGCGTAATATTTCCTATTTGGAACCGACATAACCTTGAAACTTAGTTGCTGGAAGATATTTAGGGCTCCGAGTACTCGTATTCTCTTGGTTTTGTTAAAGATATAGCTTTGATAAGGGTCCGTACTGCGTCCGGCCGAATTGTTCATGCAAAATAAAGTCCTTCTTTGTTATTTGGGCACGATCCGCATACCTCCGAAGGTAATGTGTAAATCACTTAAATTAAATTGTATTGTCAAATAAACGTGTTGCTCAGATTTATATCAATGCAGTATTTATTTTGGAGAGGTGAGCGATGGTAGTTAAGTGGATGAGATCCTGCCTTCCTTATGGAGGGTCCTGATTTGAATCCGAGCATGTATCTATGGACTTTCTAATCTGTGTGCAAAGTAAAACCTTTTTGAAGGCTATGAGGATTATAGAAAGAAATCGAATGCAATAACCAAAATGATAGGTTGAAAATGCATAATTACAATTTAACCTGATAGAGTATTTAGTTCATTTTCTTAGGAGATACCTATTGATTTAGTAATAGTACCTATGTATGTGACCTCGTATCCTATATACCTACCTTAATGAACCTTATATCATTCGTATTGGGTAAGCGAAATTATACCAATTAGTTTATCTTGGAATATTGAATAATAATTACGTTTAATTTAGGCTTATTTGGATGTAATGATGAAGCTATATTCCGGTCCGGTTTCACCCAAATATTACCTATATTCATAGTACTAAAGCAAACGTGGAAGGTATTGAGTAAGGATTCATTTATTTCTGATAGACTTGATCAGCTCTTTAGCGATGCAAATGGTTATTTGTAATTCAAATGCATGTTTAGGTTATTTGAGACTAGCGGCCGCTCGCAGCTCCACTCACGTGGAAATATGATGCTTGCCGCACATAGATTTTTCAAAATGAATTATATACACCCTGTGGTATAAATGTATGTATGTGGACTCTATACAGGGTAAATCTGTGAACATTTACATCTTTTTAACCATGTTTTCTATCAACCATTCTGGACAACAACTTTTCGAAATTCATTGCAATGCATCGCCTACAGTTTACAGCCAAAAAACACAGCACTCCATCATCATACTAATATCTACAAAGACTTAATTTTGCGCAGCCAAAAATAATACATGGTTTAAAACCATTTATACGTTCACAAAAGGATAAAAAGATATTTCGAACAAAAACCAAACAGCTGTTCCGTATAAAATAAAGAACACCTACTCGGCAATAATGGGTTTTTATTTCGGGCAACGACATTCCCAAATCTTAATCCGGAACTAAATGAACCCTCGAGCCGCCTTAAATAACAACATGGTAAAAAGGCTTCTCAGAATGAAAGTCGAAAGGCTCAACTAGCGCGTCCGCGAGCCCTGTCAAATATTAATTGAGAGACAAGTGCTCCAAAACAACATTTCCCCGACGTTTTCCCTCAGAGATGTCCTTCAAATCTTTTACTTTGCTCAGCCGGCTTCTGTCCTTTTTCAACTCGAGTTAAACAAATTTCCCGTAACAGACTTTTTCGAGATTCACCTCGAGGATTTGGGAGATCTACGAGGCATTTACCGTTGGTTTGCTCTGTTATTTTCAGGGTTCACAAAAATAGATTGTTACACTAAATATAAAAATAAGCGACTGTAAAATAAAATAGTAAGTAAATTGCTAGCCGTTTTAATGCGGAAGTCCTTAATATTAATGAGTTTCTTGTAGCATGCTAAAATTAGATGGGGATAAGGAAACAATGCATAAGGAGTTCGGCTACTTCTTATTCTTATTTACGTCACACTCTTGGCACAGTGGTAAAGACTTGCTTCATAATCTTTCGTCATTCATCCCGAAGTGATTGCTTTTCTTGTGCATTCGCGGAGCGGACCATTGATAGCAGTTTTTACTTGGCCGGTCCAGCTACCGGTCGGTTTGGCTATTACGTACATACATACATACTACTCGTATAATTTATTCAAGCAACAATGGAAGAGGAAATGTTTGTTAAATTTCACATAACATTCATCATTCGAGATCAATGAGCGGTACATCAGAAGTATCTTAGTCAGGTAGACGAAGATTGATGATAAATATCAATCGATATAAATGTTGTACTATGTCCGATACCTAAATATATCAGCGAACCCTGGTTATTGTGTTTTGTCTTATACTCACCCTTTTATGTAAAGCGACTTTACATCCAAAATGAACCCGAATGTTTGGTTTGGAACAGCTTTAATATTTTTTTAAGTCGACGATTTTTTGAGGAAAACGAAAAGGCTTCGCTTTGAATTATTTAGTATACCTTTAACGCCCTTTGGTTTGCGGGGCTCAATAAAAATAAACAAAGATGAATGTAGTAAATCCCATTTGTTTAGCTCCTGGGTGAAACAATAGGTAAGATTGCTTATTATAGAGGATATTTATTCACGCGAAGGGTGAATAGGAACCTCGCACCACGATAATCCACAACAATAACTGTCGATAGCAAAAATGCATACACATTTTAGATTTGATTAAATATTATAACAACATATTGTACACTTAACTGCGAATGTGCGTAAAATAATATGCGGCCGCCCAATCCATATTGAAAGCAGCGAAGGGAAATGGGTTATTGATAAGCGAGCATGATCGCGCTAACCCGCCCCAATATAAACGCGGCCATACATTACGATTGTTACGTGTACGTTATGTAGTTTTTATGATAAAATATGTGAATGTTCCTAATAAAAGCTATTAGTATTCACCACAAACGCGAGGATTTCCCGCGCCGCGATGGCCTATGTTTTACGCGTAACTCATCCACTCCAATATCAGAGAGATTGAGAACGTTAAGTTATTGCTGTAACAATTTCGTATTGCCCTATAAAACCTCACTTTCGCTTTATTTATACGCAGTAAAATGATCAATATTCGATATTGCCTTTAGATATGTTCTATTAGTGTTATCATTTAAAGTCGAAGCTGCTTTTTGATCACGTATTCCAAATATGAGTCAAAAGAAAATTAACTGTAAAATATTATTCATTAATGCTTGTTTCATTTATATTGACTTTGAAAAAACTTTGCTAAGCTAACAGGCTTTTAAAAATGTTCACATAAGAGAGATTTCGGCAAATGTAGTGTTGGACGCCCTGCTACAAGATGGGATGACGACATTCGAAGGCTGGATGAGAGTGGCCGAAAATCGGGACCGGTGGCGTGCATTAGGGGAGACCTATGTCCAGCAGTGGACGAGCGTGGGTTGCTGATGATGAAAAGAGATTTTTAATTTTTCTATAATAATCTGGTTCAGTATTCATAAAGTTAAATTTTTTATAGCATATTTAAAGTTTAAACCTGATTACGTCACCTAATATAATAGTTAAAGCAGATTTTTTTTTTGTAACAAAAGCATAAGGGGATCTTTGTAATGCTTTCCCTGGCAGGCCGGCGGACTGGCGCGGCGCGCGGCGGACAGCGCGGCCACTCGTCTATCGCAGCACATGAGTTATACTGGACGAGATAATGATAAGCCTTCGCATTAAAACCTCGTTAGCCTTACTAAACCCTTCTACAATTGTTCCGTGTTCATTTTCTTTTATATACTATGGTACATATACATTTATATATCGAAGTTTACATATCTAGTCGCAACTACACTAAACCTACTGGAGTTCCACGTAATATTTGTAATTACTCAGACTCGTTATTTCACCAACTTTAAGTATCTACACTTATTTTTATTATTTATTTATTTATTTATTAATCAAATATGTTTAAGTACATAAAAAGTGCATTAGTCCCGCAAAACTATTTACATAGTTTGTCTGCAGGATCACGAGTCTCTAACATTTAGCTTATAGATTAATCTAAACTAGACAAATAATAATTTTTCAGCTTTTTCTTAAAAATATTCTTATTTTGTTCCCGGCGAATGTCTTCGGGCAAACTGTTCAGTAGGTATGGCAACCTTTTCTTTATGTCTTCGGGCAAACTGTTCAGTAGGTATGGCAACCTTTTCTTTAATGTAGATGGTTCACGAAACGCACTCTAGGAATTCCTGATGTTCAATGGCCGTGAAAAATAAGTGAGATAATAATACAGTAGGTAAATATATGTATAAGTATAATTTGACGTACTTATAATACACATATTTGTAATATTAATTTTTCTTTTGGGTTAGTTTGGCTAACATTTGTTGTTCATGGTCTATTAGTTTTTCCATCCACCCAATGTTTATGAAAGTAATTATTAGGTACCTCCTAACACTTACTGTACCTTACACAACAAATATCGAGTGGAGTAAATTATCAACAAAAAATGGTATGAAAAATGCTTCAAACTAACAAAACAACTCACAAATGTTGATATTGAAACTTCATGTAGATCATAAAAGAACGACTATAACTTAACACTCATTAATATGCAATAAATCCTGCAAGTAAAAATAATATAATTCACCTTAAACCGTTTCTTTATTAAATGCACTGCTGCCCTTATCTTGAAGTTAATCTGAAATAAGTCTAGAGTTGGTGCTATAAATAAGGGCCATATTTATATAATAAGTTACCCCCAGATTTACCAAGTTTAATGTTTCCCTTTGTGAATAGGCATTCTTGTTAATGCCAATGTATTCGATACTAATAAAATAAGTATTTAATTAACATCGAACCACAGAAAGAGTATTTCTCTTTTCTTTTAATTACATATGGAAATGTTATAATCTTGGTTAATGCAATCGTAAAACAAATGAAAAATAATAAATACCTACCATCTCAAAAGTTTCAGGTCTCAACGTGACTCTTCATTTAGATAATTGTCACACCTCATTGAAGAAAGTCAGAGAATGTTACAACATTTAGATGTGCTCTTTCCCACATTTTGGCAGCGTGTTATTCTACAAACTAAAAAAACTAGTAGAATATCTCGCTGCCGTAGTTATTATGAGTTCATTACAGTATAAGAACGGAAAACCTTTGTAAAAATGTTCAGTTAAAAGCCAAATTACCAAAAGACATTTTCATTTTGCCTCACGTTGCGGAACAAGCAGAGAGCTTCAAGTTAACCAGTAATTGGAGTATTTTTCCGGCCACAATGGTTATTCGCATCGGATCTCCGATGTTCACTTTTTCTGAGCTTACAATAGCATTCTATCGAATTGCCGTTGGAGTTGTATGAAAATTGACTACCAAAACCAATCTCTTGATAGTGCACATCCGGAATCACTCTTATTTAGAATGATATCCAGATGCATAATTACCTACCTAAAGGTTAACTTTGAGTTATTATGGAAAGCGCATTTTTACCGAAAAGAGTCCATGAACCTTGAATTGTTTTGTAATATCTTGAACTTGAACTATTGAACAACATACACTTGCATTGCTACAATTTTTGTGATTTATTTGGTTTGTACATACAGCCACACATGAAAGTACCTACAAAGGTATACAAAACTGTTTCTTCAATCGACTCTTATCTTACTGTCATATACATTAGGTTCGATATCCATTGAGGAAATTTGACAGGTTGTGGTACCTTATATGTGGCTGACTGTAGCAGGAAACGATGTCATTATACTGAAAATTTACCCTAACAAAGTGTTGTAGAAGGTATATTGGTATTTTTTGGACAACTGTAACAGGTCGCAGCCGAGCCTCTATACAATTTGGGACATCACGTTTTCGGACAAGCCTAATTCCCATGCAGCAACGGGACGGTGGCGCGGGGTAGCTCGCGTGACTAATGAGTTTTCTTCTATTTCTTATTGTTTTTCAGTTGTTGACCCTACACTATCGACGTTTGCCTGCGGCGTCGTGCGGGTGGCCTAATTATACCAATAAAATGATTTACAGACTGGATGAATGATTGTTTTAAAGCGCTGTTCTACTCTGAAGTTTCTACAGTTTGGCAATTATCTCATGACTATAAATCCAAAAATGCTCCCCAAATCCTTAATCGTGTTCAAATTGCCGCTTTTGGAGATGTCATTCAACCTTAATCATTATATTAATTATGGACAGTGTTTACGTCTTTTGAAATAAAGGTCAATAGTTTTATTTAAATTACGACGTCTAAGTGACAGCTTTAGACGCAGCCGAGAATTACACGCTAAGATGAATGAATTATCAAATTGTAAAGCTGCTACAAATCAAAGCACCATAAATATGCGGGCTGAAAATGTATGAAAGCCAACTCACAGGATGATATATCCGAGTGTAAAACTTTTATGTTACTCCTTTACTGGACTCTTTATTTTCCTTCCACCCTCGAGGTAAGCCGGTTGCGACGCAAAACACGGGCGTAATTCCAGCGATACAGAGGTTCCCTTTATTTTATTCAAAGAGTGCAGTGAGGAATACATCTTTAGAGAAAGTCGTTGAAAGTTATCCGGGGGAAAACTTAACTAACGTCGCTTTATGTCGCCAAGGTCGTTAACATAGTCCACTTGAAACCGCTCGCCACGCTTTGAGCTTCGATATTCTGGAAAGGAAATGTTTACTGCTTGCAACAGATTGAAAACTTGTAAGCGATGCCTTATAAAACGTAGATGTAAAGACAAAAAAATCGGTAAATTACTGCTTAAATTTTTACTCCGGTATGCGAAAGAGTATTTAATGCCGAGAATTCCATTTTTGTTATTTTTTTACCGTTACTATGCGGAGGCGTATTGGCTTGTAACTGTTAGATATACGGGACCACAAGATTTTAAACTCTATGCAGTCATGATAAGGTTGAAAACCAATTAAAAAATATATGTCTAGTTGCCTGGTTAAGGGTTAAAGAAAATAGAATTAAACAAACGAACACAATGTCAGTGGCTACAAACGTACGAAAATAACTTTTTATACAATAAAGACGTTAACATTGCGTGAAGGTACAAATGTTAGGTAAACACCTATTGTAATCGTACTGCGAGTACAGCCTAAACAACGTTTACGTCTCCGTACCCTTGTTTACCATTACTAAAACACCCCTAAAACGGCGCATTAAGACTACGCGCAGACTACAAACTTTAAATCGGCCGATAGTTTGGTCGGCTTCTTAATCAGTATGAAGATGTATGCAGGTGTGCACATTACAGTGATTCAGTATCGGCCGATAAAAAATCCAACCCGACAAAACTATCGGTCTGTAGTCTGCGGGGACTCTTAAGGTTATAAATAACTTCCGTGTCTTAACCGTATAAGAAAAACCGCAAATATCTATAGTGCAGTAATCAATTGCACACAATACACGAGGAAATCTGCAAGGCAAGCTTGTGCCGTGATTCAGTCGCAGCGTGAACATATATTAGACGGCGGCGACGGTTGCATTTCCCAGGGGCCCTCACGATGCTGTGGAGCCCATGACCGTATGCGGATACACTCCTACCTAAATAGAGCATAAGCTTCAATGATGAACTTGTTCGGTGTGCGCCAACTTTGAGACAAGGTGTTATGAGAAATGATTTGGTGGAAGCAACTACTAGTAGGGAGTGTCTATCATTCCGAAGAATAATCTCCCCTTTCCTTAATAATGTGGGCCGAAAGCTGTCCTCAGACTAGCTTGGAAAATTCCGAGAAAAAAGTTAATATCAGCATCAGACAAGGCCTGTTTTGAGTGGGCGACTAGCCCCCTTTTTACTAAACTTTGTCTAAACTTATTTTAGGTACAAAACTAATCCTATCACTTTCATTTGTGACCTTTATAAAAGTGACAGCATCACTTTTAAACCATGGCTAACTTTAGCCTCCATCTTGTAATAAGGCGGCCAGTGTTTGGTTTCTATACAAATGTCAAAATCTCCTAATTTCAGTCAATCATTTCAATCGTTCGCGCGAATTAAGAGAAAGCTAGTATTTTTTTTATAAATCAAAATACCATATCTTCCCGCACTATTCTTTACTATTCTCGCTAAACGTTTACCGCGAAAACAAAACTCTACGTTAAGAGGTAATGATACAAACACAAACATAAAGCGGGACCATACATGTAATGTAACGCTTTAAAAAGCGAAACGACAGAACGAAGCAGCAAGCACGGCGTACAAATCCGTTCTGATTCCCAGTCACTGGGTAACACAGTCAAATAAATAAAGGTGGGACACCTAAACATTAATTCTCAAATGATTTGGCTACCTTTTTATAGTCATCAAGACATCATCAATTCAGCCAATAGACGTCCACTGCTGGAGTCCTCCCCCAATCTAATCCACGTGGATTGGTATTCAAGAAATTCTCGCGACCCTCGAAGTTAGCAAATAAGTTTCTGGTATTTAGTTAATGCAACTTTTGTATCAATAGTATTTAAAGGTATCGGGGAATAGTTACATCTTTCTAAATACGTATTCTAATTACTTGGTGGTGTCAGTTTTTTTAAAGCACTCAGAGATAGTATGAGTACGGTTAAGCACCCCAATAAAAACACAATATCTTCGTGGTTCATTTCGTTCCAAGTCATATAGAAGCTGAGATATCAGCCTGGTATTTTAAAATCTCAATTCTGAGATAACTTAGCTAAAGACATAATAAAGTATCCTTCTCTGAAAATCTCTTTCATAATAATACCACCACCCGACCCATTTGGCGTAGTGGTTTGAGCGCCGGTTGAGACACAAGGGTCGCGGGTTCGATTCCCGCATCAAGACAAATGTTTGTTGATGAAACAGATATTTGTCTTGGGTCTGGGTGTTTGTAGTTCCTTCGTTGTTTCTGGTTTCCAAAGTAGAAGGGAAAACCTTAGTTTGGGACCAGGACAATGTATGTGATGTTGTCTCAATTTATTTATTTAATAGTGCCGTTTAGTTGAGTGGCCCCCACAAAGATACCTTAAGAAAGATCCAAACCACGCCAATTTTAATCAAACCCCTTTGTATTCAGGTACAGACCTTTTCCTTGTTCGTACAAGGCTACTAATATCTAGGACTACAAATGTATCTGGTATGTAATTAAAATTGTGTGGTGGTTTGGATATCCTTACTGTTCCCCATATATACTGTTGTACAGGGCTGCATTTTTCACGGGATCTCGCAGAAGCTGGGCCCGTCGGCCGCCCCACGTCCGGGAGCCGCTGAGATAAAACTGCCTCCTCTTATTTGAATTATAGCACTTTGACCATGCCTTATGTATTACGCTCGGACGGGCATTTTAATCAGCAGAAAACTTTTATGCTCATGTTTGTTCATGTGTAATGGGTTTATTTAGATGTTATTGTTTCGGACTTATTGCGTCGGGGGAATGAAAATAAAACTCAACGCTAGGAAAAACCCTACCATGGTTTTTCCTTTAGAAAATAGGTATACGTTTCTCGTAACAAGTATGACATACTTAAAGTTGAAAAAACTTAAAGTAGATAAGAAGGTACAATAGACATGTTTTTAGGGTCCGTAGCAATGCAAAAACGAACCTTTAAGTTCGTACGATGGTCTAGTTGACCGTCCTCTGCCTTAGTATGTCGTCTTCACGTATTTATGCTTTTATGTACAGCCGATTTACCTTGACTACATGGACAATGATTAAAAATCACGTCTAAAATGGGCAGGCGGTGACTTGCACGCACACTGGATGGGCTCCCTGAATGGTCGCTCTCGCAAGGAACGACAAGGGGGCAACATTGTTGTGAGGTGCTCAGGGTGTCGAGAGGTGTACACCGCTTTCTACCCAGTGTCTGTAAAACAGACACTGTGCCAACTCGCGACTTAGGCATCTTTCACTTCCACCCTGCGAGCATATAGCTCTGACATCCCACTCTGGACGGCCGGTGAAGGCAAGCCAGAGGTGAGAGTCCTGCGGCCCCTGCTGGGGTCCACCCCAGCCGGCCAATAAAGGCAAGCCGGGGAGAGGGGCCTGGTCGACTCTCGGGGACATGGGACCCAAGGGATGTCACATCCCATTCAGCGCGCCACAACGCTGCCCTGGGGAGACTGACTGCACTGATGAGAGTTGTTGTTCCTCAATGAAGACCACCAACTCTCACCAGCGGGCGATGGGGTCGTCACTTCCCTACGCACTTTATTATTATTATTATTATATTTTAATGTGGGAGAGCCACGCTTCGGCATGAATGGGCCGTCTCGACCGGAGTGATACCACTGCCTCACAGAAAACCGGCGTGAAGCAGCCCCTGTGCTGTGTTTCGCTGAGTGAGTGAGGGTACCGGAGGCCCACCCGGGGGGAAGGGGATAAAAGGTTGGCAGCGCACTTGTAACTCCACTGGTGTTGTGTCCATGAGCGGCGGCAATTGCTTACACATAAAAAAAAAATATTAAACTATAGGTCAACGCTTGACCACAATCGCACCGGATGGAAAGTGACGATGAGGTCTAGGATGACACGCGATGCTCTGATGTTTAATAAAACACTTTGAAAAGAAAGCAAAGAGAGAAGGCTCCGGCACAAAATAATGTCAGAGTTTTTATTTTGTGGCTCCATTCTGGTGCGAATAAAGATCAGCACTGATTTTCAGCCACTCCCACTACTCTTAGGTCTAGCGGAGGTTAAGTAACTAAGACTTAGCTTTTTGCTTGTTAGTTTTAAGAAAATTATTGTAAGTATTATTTACCATCACTAAGTATTCTCTACGTCGCGTCGAAATACGCGTATGCAGGTTTCGAAAGATTGTTTCGGCAAATCACCACAAGCTTCAAATGTTTTTAACTAACATGGAAATAAACGTTGGCTGAGCGCTTGATTTTCTATTTTTTTTTATAATATGGGAAGGCAAACGAGCAAGCGGGTCACATAATGGTAAGTGAACACCGCCGCCCATGGACATCAGCTTTTGGATTCGTGCAAAAAAATTACGGCAGTCGGATATTCTGGAAGGAGTGCATTTAACCTGACGTCACCCGAAATAATATGGGTGCAGTACACTACAAACATATCGTTTGAAGGAAATACAACAAACGGTCTCATAAGTTTATCGCAATAATTAATAAAAATCATGATGATGGTCTCGGTCACAAGACCGAGATAAATGGCGACATCTCGTATCGGAGGCCAAGACTCATTTTGCCATCGGAGTAAATAAGTAAGTAAGTATGATGGTGGTACTGGGCTACACAAGTACTTTGTTTCGACGCTTTAATTATCTATTTTATGTAAAAGGAAATGGCTAGCGTTTTTTTACAAATCAGTACATTTTACATTGCATCTACCTAATTATTAATAGTGCATTTTTGTACAAAAAAATCTGTCCTATTCGTTATATTGTCATCGAATTCCAGTGCATTGATTAAATTTAGTAAAATAACATCGAAGCAAATAATTTTATAAAAAACAACGACAACTTTGTTGGCGCCGGTTCATCAACTGATATAAAAACAGAGAAACTTTATTTGAGTGCCGAAATACGATAAAACAATTTCGCATTCAATGTGAGATTTTAATGGCAGGGGACTTTGACTGTTAACAGAATTTCAGGGAGTTTGCCAGCGATGAAACACGATAATTATCAAGAGACGCGTACTTTTTTCTTGCGATACGTATAATCTGTATTGTATGCCTACGTTATCTGTCGCAGGTAATTATTTTTCTTTGATACGAATAAATCTATATAAACTTAAAGTTGTGCTTTAAGTCTGTAAATAACCAGGGGACCTAATTCCCGTGCACTCTACATTGAAGTCGAAATTTAGAGATTTCATAAATTCGTCCATACATATAATGCGACTTCAATGAGTGCATGAGAGTTGATCCCCTGAAACTTACCTAAAACGACAATCACGATCAAAAAACACAAAGAGAACCAAAATCAATCAATATAAAAAAAATCGTCTGTCTTTTGGTTTACGTTAATCACGGAATGAAACATTTTTTGTTCTTTAAATATTGTTAAGCCTGGGTTTATTTTGAGCAGAGCTGCAGGCGTTCCATTAGTATATTAACAAACTAGCGCTATGGGAAACTGTAAGATAGTAGGTATCTGACAAATGTGTGGTTGAGTTTATGCCCATACAAAAAAAAAATCAGATATGTAACATCATAGTTGGTCAACCTAAATTAATAAATCGTTATAAGTTCCTACGTTGTACCAATGGATCCTAGCGATTGTAAAACAGTTTAAGTTGTAAATTAAGAAATATGGCATATTCGTAGTGCACAATGTTTGTTTCCAAACAAACGTGTTAAGTATATTTATTGTTGATCTCAATTTGTTTCGCGAGCAAAATCGAGTATCCCTTTTCTCATTTCATCGGAACAGCTGTTTAATATCGTCCATTAACATTTTGAATTCAACTTCCTGAAAAGTATTGAAGAAAGAAAAGATTTGTGAATCAAATGAGGTCAGTTTACGTTTGGATTTTTGATTAGGTTAGTTAATAGGACAAATGTTTACCTACATTTGATAGTAAATATCGAGGACCCCTTGATTGTATTGACCTTTTATTCATAAGGCTTATGTTTATGAAATTAAACGTTTTATTTAATTTCATTTTGGAATAAAAGGTCGTATACATTTTACCACTTTGGAAGTGTCTCTCGCGCAAACTGATCAGTTTAGAGACTTCAATATTATTTTGAAGAACTATACATACGTACATACCTGCTTGCATGCCCGCTGCATATTGATGATAAAAAAAAGAGTTTAGGGGGCCCTTTTTTGTATAAAAATCTCAATGCGGTTCACAGAATACAGCTACTTACCATTATAGTTTGGGAAAAAGTAGCTGTGACATACGGACGGACCGATATGAATCTCTACGGGTTCCGTTTGTTGCCAAACCTAAAACTCCAGGCTAGTG
This sequence comes from Cnaphalocrocis medinalis, assembly GCA_014851415.1. Classification (NCBI taxonomy): domain Eukaryota; kingdom Metazoa; phylum Arthropoda; class Insecta; order Lepidoptera; family Crambidae; genus Cnaphalocrocis; species Cnaphalocrocis medinalis. The sequence continues at coordinate 9,821,494 of CM026280.1, read as the reverse complement.
TGCGCAGATTTGAATCTACGACTTTCCGTTCCGGAGACCTACGTTTTTATCCACTGAGATAAATTTACTCTAAAATGCTTGCAATGCATCCATTCCTTGTTATCTCATCCACCTCACGATCCTACTGGTCGGTTTGGGAATGTCCATACATTTTTAATGTTAGTAGTTTACATTAATGCAACCTCTTTGGGCCCCTAGATAAAGCATTAATTTTTAATCACAAGTTGACCCTTTGTCATAAATTGTGCTCGTTTTAATCACTTTCCTTTTTCCAGGACATATAAGTACCAAGCAAACATAAATGCTGAGAGGTAAGATCAAGTAAACACATGGAGCTGTAGAGTTGCGCCGAACGAGGGCAAACAACGTTTACCTAGAATGCTTTAGGTAAATTTATTTTGAAGATCCTATTTATGATACGTCTGAATTCACGGTCTGAGGAACATCGTTCTATGAGACTCGACACAACGCTCTTACGGGTCATAACTTGGATGTGCCTGAACATGTTTCCGGTGCATTTCTTAAGCAGATACCACTTCTAGGAGAATTTTTCCATATACAACTGAACATATTTTTGTCTGTATTTTTTTATGATCGTTTTTAGATGAAGTCGGTGAATCGGCATTCTACACTACGTTAAGAAGATCCTAATGTTGAAAGTTGTCCTGTTTGTTGAACTCAGAAACACCTAGGTCTATCCATTTCATAATGTCACAACGAGGTACAAGGTACAACATATTAGACAAGTAATCGATAGGCCGTAGATTAAGTCGAGTAATTGAATATGTTTTTTTGGAGTCAAATCGGTCAATATTTTCAAATTGTTTGATGTTTGCAGACAAACTTTTTTTTTAATTAGGTACTGGATACAAGTTACGCACATACGCCATAGAGTACACTCTATTTTTTCCTCTATTTTATTGTCACAACAATGATAGTGGTGGGTATTTCAATAATCTGTTATGGACAGCTCAGCGCGATTTGGCATGCCGCATCACTGCTCTTTTATTTAGCATTTAACATCGGGCTTTGTGTTTTGCGCAATCGGCCGTTGCTTTTCATCGCAGTAAAGTAGGTATTTTCGGTAACATCATAATTTTCAAATAATATTGTTAATATTTATATGCGGCGTAATATTTTTGGTCTCATATGTCAAATGCTACATTTGATATTGACTCTCGATATAATTTCTGATTAGGGAGCAATAAAATTAAGTAGATATACATACAACGATAATTCGACAGAGCTAACACACGATGACACGATACATTTTATACTTTTCAAGGATTAGGTTTGTTTGCGCCTTATATGTATTTGAAGGCTTCGTATACCTCATTATTACCTACTATAGGACCCTTTCCGCGGAACACAAAACTCTTATTTATTTAAAGGTTTTTGATATAATGTACGAGCCAATATCTCCGCTTCAGATCTGTATCTAGACGAAGAACGTAATAACTAATAAATGCCGTCTAAAAAAATCTTTCTTAGCTATTTGTTTAACAGCACCTCAAAGTGTTATAACAAGAAAGGTTTATTAATTTACGTAAAATATGAAGTGCGTCCGTAAATTCCGTCTGAGCTCTCAAAACATATAACAAGACAGCAGTTTACGAGGAGGAAACCATTCACAGTTCAATCTCCACTTGTTCTCGAATATGGTAACATTCAGTTGCAGTTACCAACCAAATTGGGAGCTTGCTACGATTTCAAGTTGTTACCCGGAGTTTGCGCGAACATGACATGCCTAAGAGTACTGGAAGGGCCAAAAATATTTTGTTTTAGGTTATTTCTTTAACGTAACGAGAATTTACGTTACCACTATCATAAAGGTAGCTTGTAATCCTAGGCTAGTAATAGGCCAATTCACAATATTAAAGGTAGGTTTCGCTAACGCGCGTCCAACTTTTTATTTGACGAACGTTTTTACGAGTAAAAAGCAACATTCTTTTTAAAAGAAAAGTATTATTATTATCTTTTATGTAATAAGTGGCACACGAGCAGATGGATCACTTGATGTTAAGCTATTGGCGCCTCCCATGGATACACAGTCAAATAAAGTCACAATTCCCAATTCACCAAATTATGGTACCTTCACTCACTCGGCTCACTCATTTTAATAAGTCATATCTCTAAAACGTCACGTCATGTGACAAAAGAAAAAAAGAATATGGTTAAACTTTTTAAGCTCTTCTTAACCTGGTTGGTTTTCAGAATTAATGTAACTACAATAATCATCATTATCATCGTCCTGCCTTGATTCCAGGTAATCTGCGACATAGTTTTTAATATACTTAATAAAAAGCTTTTTAAAACTTTGACACATATTTCCAGAAACTATCTCCACTAGCCCCTACCACGGTAATACCTTCAATTAGAATTTTAGGCAGATGAAAATAAAAGCTATCGTAAGCTACCTACAAATTGATGTTAAATAACTAAAATGAGGCGGACCTTTTGTTACATGGCGTAAAATACCTCTAGGGATTGTAACATTTTGCAAAACGAAAGTCATTTGTGAACAACGTTACTGTTCATTTTCAGACATAACCTTTTCGTATACCTACATATCCTCTGGGATACGAAATGTTACTGTCGCTTCCAGTAATCGCCGTTTAGTGGGGAGGGTGTGACGTCCGTGAAATATTTTACGATTCTTGAGACATAAGCCTGCACGAGGTAGGGCTGAACCTTACGAATTCGTCCCTCTTCGGTAATTCGCAACAACTACCAGTGCTGCTTACAAATATATTCTGCCTCCGACGTTTTCATATTTTGTTTTATTTTATATTTAGGTATTTATCCTTTCAGAAGTATCTTTATTTCATCTTACCTACTACGTCTTTTGATTTATAGAATAGGCATGGATTGAAATGAGATTAAAGTTTGAGTTCAATCAATAGAAAATCTTAACTTTTTATCGAGCTAACTTTTTGTTTGTTTTGTATGCATTGTATGAGCGATGAAAGATTCAGTGGATAATAACATGCGCTATCTTGCGTAGCGGGTAGTACCTACCTTGGACAGGAGATCGTAGGTTCAAGTCCAAGCATACATCTCTAGATTTTTAAATTCTATGAGTCTATTTTTATTATTGGCTCGGCGTAATTCAATGAATGTAGGTAATTATTCTTAACTTATCATAAATGTAAAAGTGTCTTATATTTTTTCCTAAAATATGACTATGTAGTGGCTGGCCAGCAATGCGCCGTAATAATCTATCTTCATCTTCTAAACTATTTTTGAAGAGGTTAAATCTGAAGAAAACCATAAGGCTTATAGTAAACCCGAGAACTCAAAATAATAGCGCAATGTAATTAACACCCAGCGCCATCTATTGCAACTTTTTTGTCCCGAAACCAAGTGAGGGCGAACCACTAGTAAAATATATTGAAGAGCGAATCTTGATATCCAATCAAGCCTAAAATATAGCTTTAATTTTGAAGATTGCAACACTACAGCCAAAGCATATAAATTGATTACAGAATAATTTCATAGCCTGTATGTAACCAATTGCGTTTATGTGTATTCGGAGTTCCGTACAAATTTGCAATGCGCATAGTGTGTGCCAATTCCATTCCTTGAATATTGTTCACTCATGCCTGCTAACTATTGAACCAGCTGGATTAGGCAATCCCTTTCTGGTTTTAGGCAATCAGCACTGTAGCCGTAATTTGTGTAACTCCGCTTTGACAACCCCATTTGATCTTGTATTGAAATAAAATAATTAAGCGCCAATATAAACATAATCAAGCTGTATGCTATAGTAATTTAAGTGCCGGGGTCTGGCCCTGGGTTCATTACCGGGCCGTGCAAAATGTTGTATGTTTCGATTTTGGCCCATGGTCGGGTTTGTGATCATCAATCCGCATTAAGACAAGCGTGGTGATTAAGCCTAATCTTATCATAGTAGCGATGACTTGATTTCTATGATGGAGGCCTAAGGCTAAACTTTACTTTTTAAATTAACATATTATTACACGAAGTTTTCAAAGATGTTTCTCGGTTCGTAGCTGAATTGAATTGTCTTTTTTTTTCCTGATTGGTCACCAGTTAGCAATAACTATGGTAACGAGGATTTCATTCCTAACATCAGATTCTGTTATGGTAATCAGTGGAATCCATCAAAGGGAAATCACAAATACGTCATACTAAGCGGACGTAATACAAAGCATTTAGTAGAAAATGGACAATGTTAATTTTTGTTTTGTAATCTTTACCTACTTTAAAACTCTTCTTTTCAATAGAGAGATATAAAATATGTTATAAGTCTTTTTTCATTCCTCCCAAAACTTGTCAGAGGTGTTTCCTTACATATTGGTTAGTAAACAGGTTTTGTATATAAATACAGACACAATGTAGTACAAACCAGTCATAATAAGCGAATTGTCCCTATAAGCGAGTCATTTTAAAGGACTTTGTGATAAAGAGTTTTTTCTATGTGAACCACTTTTCACCCTATAATTACATCACATTAAGCGGTTGGTCAATAAAAGCGTAATCAAATTAACCGGATTCTACTGTATATACCTACTTAAAAAGTATTTGTATGAAAATATTGTATTACCAATTAAACCAACCTTTGTATGTAACCTGTAAAAATAGTTATTGAAATAAACAAACACTACATACTAAAATATTGAAATAAAAAAAGTTACTTAAATATGACTGAATTTTATGAATTTAAATCTTATCACCGAGTGGTATAAAAGCCATTGAGGCAATTTGTTCTGATTGCGAGTGGTGATATTAAAATTGTTGGTCCAAATTATCGAGGCTCGCGTAACGATGCAGCAGGGAGGTGTCAGATGCACCTCACGGATCCGTATTGCATTTTAACGGGAATAAAGTACAATTAACGGTGTATTGATTAATTAGCGACGTGACAACAGGCGAGATATGTTCGAAGATAAGTACATTGTGAATTAATTCAACTTTATATTGCTGTTCGTTGAACTCAATTTGTATATTTGGAGTGGTCGGCACTTTAATATTACCTCTCTAAATACTAATACTGTTAATTTATTATTATTCGGCAGTAATTATACGTTTTAAACTGAGGTACTTACGTAGTGAAGATTCCCGTAAGAAAAACACACAGTACAACTCTAGAAAGAGGTCCATGATAAGTATTTAGGTACTGTAGTAACTTTTAGATTCAAAATTTGTATTATGAATATGATAATTTATCCACCGGTAACAGAGTTTTATCTGCAATGAATTTTAGAAATTTAGAATGATCCAAAAATGTATACTTACCTGCACACATATATAATTGAAAATAGTGAGTGGTCGCACTAAAAGGCATAGTCACGCCTTATTTATAAACAGAAAGTCTCTTTATTACTACATACTCCTAATTAAATATATAATGCTCTATAGATCTATATTAAATATTAATTTGCAGTCTATGAACTCTTGCCATCTCAAGTCTTATTTGAACTAAAACAAAACTCACGACTCCAGGAAAAGTTTAGAACAAGTTTGGCTAGCCGTACCAATTCAAATAAAACGTTTATTAAAAGTTGGGTCGTCCTGTTTTCCTATGAAAATACCAAATTTTTCGCTTATAAGCCAATATTTGGGGTATTTGCTTAGACACAGAACGATTTAGATTTAAAAACAGGTTAATAAAAAGGTAGGTTGTTATAAAGAGTTATTCCGGACGGAAATAAAAGAACAACAGAAAATGCGAGTAGTACTTACAACTATTGACTTAAGTTTCTTGTAATAGGGTACTCCCCAAGACCAAGACGGTACTAAAATCCAGATATAAAACGGCTTCTTGCCCATTAAAGTAATTGATTCGATAAGACATGGGCAAAGTTTCTTTTTGACAAGGGACCACCCTGTATGAGGAACGGAGAGTTCAACAAAATGGAAAGCGAAATAGGTTTATTTAGTCTTTTTTTTTTCAAATAATAGATGGGTTTCTTGATCCCGTGTGTTTTGTGGGGCCTAATTTATTTTGGTAACTTTACTCATTCATTGGGGACACCCAAGTTTTAAGTTCTTCTTATTTGTTTGAGTAAGTAAAATTACTTTTAATGGTTGTTTCATTCTACGCTTTCAGTAGCATTCCGTTATAATGAATGTTAAAAGATGATAATATAATGTATTGCTATACTTACTCATAAAGTAAGTAATAGTTTCGTAATAAGCTGCGTTTCACACTGTAAACACTTTCCTATTTCAGAAGTTAGTTATTGCATGGGGACAAATAACACTCAAAGCTTTATGAATTACTAATAAATCATAATTTGAAATACATATTAATTTAATTATATGTATTTTAAATTATGATTTATTAAACGGGCAAAGACCTCACCCTCTGTTGCTATTCGTCATCTAGTAAAAAGGCGTTAAATTTATAGTTTTCATGATATGCTAAGCGTAGCGAGTTTGATTTATTTTACTTTTTAGTAATAGATCTTTGGGCACTTTTTGAGTAGCTCAGTTAATCAGAGCGTGCTGCTTCCGCATAGATGGTAGTAGTATGTGCGAATTGGATCTCGCATCGGGATTTTTCAAATCAATGCGCGTATTTCTATATAAGTACCGCTACGGATATCTAACCGGGAAAGTCATGCTGAGATGAGATGGATTCTTGAGTACCAACTTTTATAGATATAACCAATTATGTTAATGCATTTTTACATACGAAATTCACATTCACCAAGCGGAAACAATGCTCGTGAATGCTCTTTAGATTATGATACGTATAGTCAAACGTGAATAACAAAATTTTCTGAAGTAACCTAACAATACGGGCTTCTGTATCCAGTTTTTGTTTTACGCTGAACAAACATCGCTCTTTGTGGAGCGTGGAAATGCAGTGAAAATATGAAAAGTGCGCGTGTGGGTGCACCACTCACTACTGCACAGGCCTCACGCACCCGGCCGTAGTGCTTGGTATTTTGGAAGAACTCCGGAGCTTCAGCTATTTTGAGAGTGCCGAAAATATACTACCCCAAGTTTCCGGAATTTTTCGCTAATATAACTCACTTATAGATTGATATCCACATTCTCAAGGGGCTTCCCCCCGAGTTTTTACCACTACGTAAATATTTTCGTACGCGCGTTATACGGCGAAAGTTTTCCCGTTTCGTAAAACATTTTCGCGGATAGAGCAACATTTTAATGTAGCTCCGTATGTTAATGCTACATAACTATTTGTTCGGGAGCTCGGGGATTTATGTGTTAGATGTTTTCAATTTATCGTTGGCATCGTTACGTACTGTTACGACCCATAAGGTAAATAAAATAATTTTAGATCCATCCATACAAATATTACTGAGTACCTGTTCACGGCTTCCGGAGTGTATCATCATCATCATTTCAGCCAATAGTTGTCCACGCTGGACAGAGACCTCCCCCAACGTTCTCCACACAGATCGGACCTGTGCCACTCGCATCCAACGGGCTTCCGCAACCTTCACTATATAGTCGGTCCATCTGGTAGGAGGCCTGCCACGACTGCGGCCTCCTGCACGCGGCCCCTACTTAAGGACATTTATACCCCAACGGCCGTTTGTTCTCCTAGCAATGTACCTTGCCCATTGCCACTTGAGCCACGCAATTCTCTGGGCCTGAGTCTATATAATGATGCAATTAAAGTAGGAAATATCAAAATAAGTTCCTTGGTAACAGGTCGCAGAAAAGATTCGCGCCATTCTGGCCGTTGCAATGCGTGGGGCGGCCAGCGGGGCTCCGAACTCCCGGCGCGCCCGTTACTTCACGCCCGGCCGCCACCGGTAACGAGCAGCCACATAAAACAAAATGCCAGCACAGAAGGGATCCTCTAAATTTACTTAAATGCCAAATAAACTGCGAATTGCTTCGCCATTTATGAAAAAAGACCTAGCTAGCGTTTCTGTTCTGTTTCACTGCCGAACAATTGGGCCGTCCCTCGTCAGGATTACGCCTCCTAAAACGAAACTGCCTGTAGGTGGCTTATATTTTGTTTGGTAATACGTGTCGCTCTGGTTTGTTTTGCATTATAGGCACGAGTGTAGTACAATAAAAGTTACAGTGTTCTTCTCTATTTCATCGACTGGAATTTAAGATTGATCATTAATTTTAGTCTTTATTTAGTTATTGTTTGATATTCCCAAAAATTTATAGGACTTCCTGTACTCACAGTATTAGTAAAATTGATTTTTTGTAACTATGCTAATACTATTATCATTTATTGCACTTACAATGTTTCAAAAACTTGTTGCTGTAACCATAGTTAATCCCATAAAGATTTCAAAAGGAAGTTATTTTTATTGAAATAGGGACAACATTGTCGAAATAGCAGGGGCTCGCCATGATACGTAAATTTTACCACCCTGCTGTAAACTTCAGATTCGTACACCGATAGTGTAAAGTTGGATCAACTTTTTTAAATAAACACGAGACGGGAATTCCGAAATAGGTTTAACTTCTCTAAACTTTTAATCATGTTTGCCTTAGTTTAAATAAAATAGCGTGCATTTACCTATTGGATATATATTTTACAAACCTTTCTTACCTATATAATGACGGTAATTTTGAAACTAGTATTTTCGATATAAGAAATAAATTCTAGTCGAAAGCGCAAGCTCGAGATAAGCGCCAATGTCTTACAAATCACATTTTCTCTCAATAGATATTTTCCTACAGGCGTGTCTAAGATATCACGCTCGCAGATAGTCTCAGAGTAAGCTGTCGTAAGGGTGCATAAATCACAGACGTCATAGTTTAATAACGCTTGACAGATTTGAGAGCGCAGCAGTTCTCAGCAATATGTCACGCTACGCGACACCCTATATGGAAGTAGTGTCGTAGTAGTGAAGACGATAGCAATAATTTCACTATCGATAATTAACTGAAAAAAAAACTGTTTTTATTGACATGCTTCAATAATATTAGTATTGATGTGAAATTGAAGTGAAACTTTAGGTTACCTAGACCTACTGTTTCGCGAGATCATTCTAGCTATTTTTAAACATATTAGTACAATGGAAGTATCCGCTTATTTATGTATCTATGTTCTATCAATCCGGTGGCTATGTTTTATATTTTTATTAGATTGATATCTTGACACCGTAGATTGAGGATAAATCCACCCCTGGTTAATGATAACAGAGGACCCTGAACGAGTGTTCGGGGTTCGTTCACGAGTGCGAAACAGTTCAGAATTTAATTTTCAAACACACACGACACCCACTCCACGCGTCTTTAACATCAACCTTCGATCGATATTTAAGATCAGGGTATCCTAAGGTTATTCTTGTTAACTCAACAAGCGGATAGAGGGTTAATCTATCAAAATCTATCGATAGTACAACTAATTGATGGGTAATGACTAGCTCGGTGGCGCAATTTGTTCCCATTCTTCTGGACCAAAAAAGGGGTGAATAATCAAATTTTTGGTTCCATCGTTCAATGGGAAGGAGGAAAATAAGGAGTTACGTTGACGTCAGATTGACGACATTGGTTGTTTCATAACATAACTTTATAATTTTGACATGATACGTCAAATATAACCAATCCACTTGTTGTTGACCTAACGTCAACGTAACGTCATCTATCGAATTTTGCATTTGCAAAAACCCTCATTGGTTGCACATAAGACAAGTGTTTCAGAAAAATACTTTGCTGTGTGATCTATGTATGTGCTGTAGTTAGATAATAAACATTAATTTTCAAAGGAACAATAGTATCAAAATACTATCGATACATTATTTCTACCTCTACAACTCTATATGGAACGCTCAGTTGCTGTTACGATACGACTTCATTTCATATGTCTGCTTTTATATTTTCAGTGTTGAATAATTGGGTACGTGAGAATGTTTACAGCCTCACAGCTTGTCAATGGTAACAAATAAGCAGATCAGCGAACTGGATATGGAAAACTGGAAGCACGGTAACAATCAATTATTTAACTGTTGAGTAATAATTAACAGGATTGTGGTAAACAATATAGTGGATTAAATATGGAGCACCGGAAACTACGTGTTGGTCAGGTATTGTGTAAAAGTGAACTTCCGCTGTTCAACATTTCCATGTTATTTTTATATGGATTACGTATTTACGGAGTCAGATTTATATTCATCCATACATATTTATATTGTCTATGGGAGTCAGGGTCAGGTATGAATGGGCCGGCTCGACAGAGGACATACCACGCGTGACAAAGCATTTTGTGACTCTACTGGGTTGCTGATATGATGGGTGTCTATGGGGAACGGATATCCCTTACCAACATGTGATCCGTCAGCTCGTCTGCCACATGACACATAAAACAATATAAAAATACAAAAAATGCTTTATTTATTATATGTATAGGTATTATGTAACACTAACCACCTATTTATTTAAGTAAAATATTATCTTTGGCATTTCTACATCTCGTAGTACGAGTAAGAACTTAACACATCTGTCTAAACTCTGATTTTTAATTACATCTACGAATTTATTTAATTTAGCATTTATAATATTAGTTAGGATTAGAAGTTTACATAAACAATCTGCGAACAAAGGATTAATTTAGTAGTGTTGCTAAAATAATTTGATTTCAATGTTATTGGATCCTATTTAACTTGAGCTGTTGGTAATCCGCAGTTAGCTCCAAACAACAACAATAACGCTTCAGATTACCAATATAACTTAAGTTTTCCTCTACGGTTTCAATTTTGTATTTGATTCCCTTGCAAAAATAATGCATAGAAAACAAATAATTACGAGTAATTCAACAATTCGAGAATTGTTTGATATCTTTCAAGCTCAATCTGGCGCCACAACGCAAGCATTGCGTAATTACATTGTATTGGATTTCCATTTTGTCGCGTTTTCGTATGAAAAAAATGATGAAACGAAATTTTAGCGGGCGACGAAAAATTACACGCTTCCTTAGAAACAATATTCCGCTTGGTATCCTTGTTCAAGTGGCGTGCTATACCTACGTGGCTATAGGTGGTGGGTCTCGTGTATGGCCGCTGTCCCCGTTGGCTGTGTCCCTGTTAATCGGGACAACGTATTTAACGGTGTAAAAAAGAGAAGAAACTTTATTAACACATTGTTTATAAGATTACTAGTGGCACGTCCTCACTTCACTTCGTGATATAGGTTTCTCGTTGGGCATGGATGACATCGCGCAAGTGTTTCGATTTTTCGAATTACTTATTTGTCTTGTACGGTGTCCGCTTTCCCCAAGACCTATGTTTTAAAAGTGGTATTTTTTCCGAACCTTTTGTCATGAATTACCTATAGGTATAATATATCTAATATTTAGATAGGTACACCACTAGGCTACTTTCATGAAACTAAAAGTATCGGGGCCGACAGAAATGGAAAGAGATAGGCGCCATGAATGATAGGACACTAATGTTTTGCTCATACCTGTCTTGGTTATGATTTATTTTAGTTGCAGAATATTGATAAGTAGACGATGTAGTTTTAGAATACAGATAAATCATATGGGAATATAATTTCAATTATTATACTGTATACCTTCTGTCCCTGTAAATGGGACACGGCCAATGGGGACAAAGGGAATACACGGGTCTATGTGACGTGGCGGGGAGTTCCAAATGTTTTGCACCTCGAAAATTGCCCTTTTGGTTCGCTTACCATGAAATTCGAATCGTTCCGAAGTGCCGACTTGCTCCTTGTTTTGGTCAACACCCTCGATTGCTTGGGGTTACGGAAAATAAATATATTTAGTCATCCCTAAAAGGGTTTTAGTTGTTTGAATAATGATAAATATCTTTTGGTTTGTATTGTTTATCTACTTGTATTTCTGTTTAAGCTACGTAGAGAGATACGTTCTAAATCAGTTATTTATTTCAATGAAGTGAATGGGTATTGATTAAAAAGATTAACACGGAAAACTGTTTATAAGCAATGCAGTTTTCATGTAAATTTTCCGTTAGGTTTTCCTTTAGGTCGTTATCTGATAAATCTCTATCTCGTCTTAGATTTCTTGATTCCTGGAACTCATTATTTATTACGTAGCTACGTTGGGGATTAGGATAATTGAATATTAAAACTTTTAGCTATTAAGAGGATATATTTTGAAGAAGAATCTGTTTGTTGTGAAACTATTGACTACTTTATGAAATTAATATTTAATGCAAAGTTACTTTTATACACGTAGTAATTACAATTAAATTAAAGTAGTAATTAATGAATATTAACATACCATACACACAGTGGGTAGGTTACATACTTTTATTTATCATGTCGATATACACCAGTTCCACATTTCTACGCATTAACCAAATATTGTAGTTCATTACAAGCGAAACATAGGATTGAAAATGTTTTGTTAGTAACAATTAGCGCAGTAAAAACATACAGTTAATGATATTATTGAAATCCATAATCAATAATATATTGAAATGGGCACAGCGGATTATAGGAACTTGTTATGACCGGTGACATTTGCATGGCTTCGACTTATTCTTACAAATACGGCTACTTGACTGCCACGCCTGGGTATTGCTAAAACCAATGTCTTAATAAACTGGGCAAGTTGAGGATATCCTAACATCTTGTAGATAGGTATTTAGTGCCCGTATAAATCAGAATGGATGAACTCATTTATCCCAAAAAAATACATAGGTACTTTTGTATAAAAATCAATTAGTGTTACAATAAATTTTGCCATTTGCTACGGAACCAAAAAATCGCTACATATATAGAACGGTATTACCGAATTTTTAATTCGTGTGTCACTGAGACGATAACGTGCACTATGAATAAATTTGTTCTAAATGCGGTTGTAAAGCTAACTCTTTTTCTCTTCGGGAAGTTTTGATTGGCGCTATACCTACATATTGTAGAATTAGTAAAATCGAATCACTTTAATCCAAATTAGATACACCTATAAGATTTTATATAAAGTATCATCCTATATACTGTCCCACTGCAGGGCAAAGGCCTCCATTATAGAAATCAAGTTGTCACTACTATAATATACCTATAATAATATAAATTAATTATTTTATTAATCTCATATGAATTTAATTCTGCAAATCAAAACAATCGTCTACGAATGAAAATAGAAAATGTTTTAGAAACTCATCAAATATCAGGTTTCAAATCAGTGAAAAGGATACCGCTATGAAAGATCAATGACGATTCAAGAAGAAATCGTGGGAGGGCCACGCTTCCGCAGGAATTGGCCGACTCGACCGGACCGACTCGGCCTCACAGAAGACCGGCATGAAGCAGCGCCTGTGCTGTGTTTCGTCGAGTGAGACAGGGTACCGGAGGCCCAATCCGGGGAAAAGGGAGTTAAAGGTTGGCAGCGCCCTTGTGTCTCTACTGGTGTTGCAGGTGTGTATGGGTGGCGGCAATCGCTTACCATCAGGTGATCCGTCGATTCGTCTGCCCTCTAATCTATAAAAAAGTATAAAGTTGACTTGAAAACAAGATAGCATGAAGTTTGAGTAGCCCCCAAAGTTAAGAAGTGCTAACACATGTAAGCTTCCGGAGTCAGAGTGATCTTTCGCATAATTATTCCAACTCTTGCGAAGATATAATATTCATAAGTGTATTTCTATTCACGACTAATTTAGTTATGAAGTAGCGACCATTCCTCCAGCGGCACAGGTCAGCTCAGTATCGCCAGTGGGTAACAAACGCATAAAAGAAAGGTGAACCAGTGACGTGTAGGCATAAATATTAATGGCAGCTCTAAGGCCGCCTAGGGTGGCCTAGGGAGTTGCAAGGAAATACCCCACGTTCGCGGAACTCAATTCTATGGCGCCGCCTTGCCGGACATTATTATTACTGGGAAACAAAATAAATTATAAGTGGATTTTTAGAATTCAATGACTCCTTGGCGGAATGTATTAGAACGTTTAATTTAAAGTAAATTTTGCATTTTATGACCGCAATTGGGCAGTGAGCGGGAATTTTATTTTTATGCCGTAAAATTCTTTCCAATGAATCGTGAGAATCAAATGTCGATTATACCTATGTGGTTTCGTAAGGTAAGACAGGGCGTTAGAGCGATGACAATATAAAATACTTTTGTATTACCAAGTAATAGGAAAAATGTTCTGAACGTATAATGGCAAGTCTACTTATAACTACGTAAGTTAATGAAATAAGTATACTCTATTATCGGTTTTGAATCATATTTTCAAACCCATTGTGGTATTTTTATTTATCGAAAGTCATTATCAACTCGAACGACAAATTAAAATACGGAAGTTTCATCTTTGTTAAAATGTATATTTTTAACAAAATAAAATCCTGTTACAAAAGGAGAACATAACTAAGTCTACCATTTACAGGGACGATAACGTTGGTTGTAATGAATGACAAAAAATTGGCTCGCTGCCTGCCCACACGATATTAAAGATCGTCGAAAAATCAATGCCCTTTGTGTTAAGCAGTTGTAGGTCTTCCCAAAGTTGTGGTTGCTGGTATAATTCAAATACTTATATTTAGCGCCCGAGTTGGAACAAAAAATCAAAATCGATTTCTTTTGTGCGCCATATTACCAGGCTTCTCAAGTTACAATGTCGGATATAATATCCACTAGTTCATGTTAGTTATCGACTTCATAAATGACCAAATGAAACCATTGAAACTTCGTCTTTGACTGTGAAGTTTGTCGGTCCCGGTTTTGGTTGAAGTATTGTTATGACCAAGAATGATTTAATAGATTTAGGTATACCAGCGGTTATTGTATAGAAACGGCGATTGGTTTTCATTCATTTAAGTAAGAATATTTTATCATGTAGCTTTTGAATCTTTAAATATAACGGATATGTTTTGACGCATAGTTCGCACCTATCTTAGACTTACCTCCAGCCTATTTACTCTTCAAATTCAATAAAAAATAAATACACTATTTTAGATAAAGTACAATTATCATTACTTAATAAGTAGGTATAATATGTACTTTTAGGTATATGTGAACCAAATATTATCGTGTAAGTCTCAGCCTCAAATTATCCTTAAGGCTAAGCAAAGTCTTGTTACAAAAATAATTATTATTGCATGTGCTTATTGTGCGTGCAGTTGACATTCCAAATATTTAGTTATCACCACCCTTTTATATGGCCGCAAGCCAATAAAGACATCATTATTACGGTAATACTATGAAAGAAAATGTCAGAATCAGAAGGTTATAGGGGTTGTTTTATGAATTGTACGCGTGCCGCCTTATGTGAAAGGGATGGAGATATTCTAAAGGGGTGGTACCTTCATGTGCCGGTGCAAGCCGCTTGCAGCAGTTATCTACGAGGCGCCGCTCGCGTTGGTCGCGCGCCCCGGAGAGGACGCCGCCAAACAAACTTTTGCCGGGACATCGGAAAAGTATCGTCGTTTCACGGTATCAAATCCAAACGGCCCTTAATCGCATTTTTGCGTGTGACGAATGCAATTCGAAGGGGACTGTCGTCGTGTGTTTCCTGTTTAACATAATTTTAACTTTAATTCTACGAAATGACTTCAGTGCTTTTTTGTTTTTATGGACTGGCCTAATTTGATATTTACTATCAAATGGCGCCCAACGTGGGGTTTCATCAATCAAATTTATAAAAACTGTTGGCTATAAACTTTTACCCCAACTACAATGTACTGCCAATATCATTCAAGCTTGCTGAAGAGCGGAAAATTTTTGTTGGCATTCCTTGTTTTGGATTGGCTCCTCGCCGGCTCCACTGATGCCACAACACGTGAGTATTATTTGTTAAATGAACTTGTTGTTACATTTATTCTTTTCGTAGTATTTAGTTTAAGATTTAAAATTATCTAAAATACAACAATTTTCAAATTCCACGTACTCCTAAACTGTAACTTTTGATAAAGTGTAAAAAATATATATTTTGTTTATCAATGTTGTTTACAATTAATTCTACGGGAAAATAATATAAACTTACGATTACTATCCACATTATTATCAATACCTTAAACTCTATAAATTTAAACTGTATTATTATCGTATTGGGAAAATGATGTGCGCATTTTGAAATAAACTCGTAAAACAAAAGGGGAAATGTGTTGTTCCGCGTCAGGGTCCATGGCCTTCAGGGGATTGTATCGATAAGATAATGGTTAATGGCTGCAAAAATTTTAGAACTCTATAGCTTTGTTCCAGATTTATTTCTGTAGAATAACTTTTATCGAATTATATTTATTACAATATTCTGTAACATGTAACATTATCCCTCTAATATTTTAAACGTGAAAGTTTGTAAGTACGAGTATGTATGGATGGATGGAATGGATGTTTACTCCTCTTTCACGCAAAAACTACCAAATGGATTTTAATAAAACCGTACAATATTATAGCTTATACATCCGAATAACTCATAGGCTACAATTGATAAAAATATATCGTGTGGATTTGCAAATAACTACCTCCACGCGTACGAAGTCGCGAGCGGCCGCTAGTATTTCGTAGGTGCCTGAGTTCTTATGCCACGAAATACTTAGTCAGCAGGAAGTTTGCGATGCAGAAAGTTGGCGGCCTTGTACCCCCATGCCTCAGAAAGCACGTTAAGCTGTTAGTGCTGAGCTTGATCTTTTCCCAGTTATGTAACACACTAGTAAGTGTTAGAATTTGAGCCAGGGAGTTACCTTTATACTCCATACCTTTGGCTGTAAGCCGCGTTCACATAAAGGTGTTCATAGTTTCCTTCTTCTTGCATACTTATTAGCAGTCGCTATTCCATGTTATATAAATCCTCGTTTTCACAAAGGTATACTATAATATAAGCATGCCTGTTATCTATTGCCTCCATGTATTTTTTTTATATTATATTTGTATATAGGCAGGACAAACATTTAAATCTCTTTAGTCGCCTCTTTCCAATCTGAACAACATTTGTTCTGTGACTTTGGTAATATGCTTAAAAAAATTTACTAAAACATGTAACGTCGTCCACGTGACTTGCTAATTTTGTATGAGGAGACGAATTTTTTTCCGATGAATGTCCAAAAGTAGCAGAATAAACGTTGTTCTTAAAAGTTGATAGAAGTGATGGAAAAAGAGATGTAAATGTTTACCGATAGGCCTTGTATTATTAAGGATCTACGTTAAGTTAAATCGCCAACCTTCGTTAACATAATTATTTGTCTTCCAATATCATAAAACAACTCTCAATTTCAAATTGCCTCTAAATGTCGGAATCAACATTGAAAATTTATAGGTAGTATGCAACGCTTTGATAAGGTAATGATGCAACTAATTGGGTGTAATCATTGTATTTACATAATAATATACTAATATGTAATACATTAACACAAAATTAAAATTATAGTGTGGTGTACACAATTTTTTTGGTATAGCAATTCTTTGCAATTTATTTATTTAAGTAAATAATGCACTTAAAAATTATAGAAGGGAATGGGACTCGAACCCACATACCGGTTAACTGTTCAGAACAGCCACCCGGTATGTGGGTCCCGAAACCCTTCGAAGATTTTTTTGAGTGCATTATTTTCTAAAATACATTTTACACTAAAGATTTTTATGTATTTTAATATTTTTGTCCATTTAAGTATGTCAGTCGTTTTTACAAAGAGCTAAAAACACAAATGTAGGAAATGTTAAAAACCTTTCTGGCTTTATATTCGTGTGTACGTAATTTTGTGTTGGTGCTCCACCTGGCGCAAATTACAAGCGAGTGGATTCATGGCAAATTACTAGTTCCCGGCAAAGATGACAACATGCGCCATTTGGAAAAAACACAGAAATGTACTGGGAGTTTCATTCAGTTTTTTTTTATTATATCCGTCTAGAATTAAAATTCAGAACATAACTTTTTCTTTACTTATAAATAATAATCTATAATATATACTTCTTCCTCTTCTATACCTACTATTTATAAAGAGGTTGATCTCATATTCCACGCGCCGCGTAGCTTATAGGTAAACCGAAAACACGAAACACTTGCGTGATACAATCAACGCTCAGCGCCATCTATTGGTAGAAAATGGAACTGCTGTCCAGAAACGAAGTGAGGGCGGGCCACTATTAGTAATAAATAAATTCATACAACATCTCATAAACTGACTTGATTCCGTACTAAGTTTTAAGCACATTGTATGAGAGATATTAGAGAACAGAGTAATAATACATAAGTCACTGAAAAAAATACAGGTAGGTACATGGTGTACATCACATAAATGTTTGTTCAAAGTGGGGATCCAACCTACCTTTGGCGTATGAGGGAGGACCCCTTTACCAAATGCACTAATAGGGCCGGTCAGTACACAATTTGTTATTATTGTATTGTGATATAATATTGTTTTGTATTGTGACATTTGTTATCTCCGGTTTGTCGAAATAATTAAATTAGGGTTTAGGTTAGGGAATGGTCCCAGAGCTCAAAATGGTTGTCTAAGTGTATTCTTTTACTTTTTCATACGACCAACATGATCAACTGGTCACATGACTTGGTAATTTTATGTGGGGAGTTAAATAATTAATAGTCGACGAATTTTCATAAATCAGAAATAGCGCTGCCTATTAATTATACTCATAACTCAGGAACGGTTGAACTGATGTTGATTTTTGATTTGTTGTAATCGTCTCCGCCCCAAATAGCAAAATAAAAAAATATATTTAAAAAAGCCATAAATATATTTTAAACAAACACTTGCAAGGGGCAACTAGAACGAAAAATATGAGGGGGTCATAAGTCACTCTAAATGCTTTGTGTAATATTTCACTAGTCCCCCTGCCCGCCTTTTGTTGTTCTTTGAACTGAGGCTGTACACTGCCGCGTGCCTAGCTAGATAGATTGAGGGAAAGGGGACTAAAGGTTGGCAGCGTACTTAGGACTCTACTGTGTCTACGGGCAGCGGCAATCGCTTACCATCAGGTGATTCGTTTGTTTGTCTGCTACCTATCACATAATAAAACATGTGGTTGTCTCCGAAGAAAAAATCATGAGGGTGCCAAGGTGAATATAATAGTCATATGCATTTGAAATCTGTTACGTTAAACAGCTCTCTACTGATCTTTCATTGGCTTTTTAATTACTAAATGAACACCTTCAAATAGAAAGGCGCTTTAAGGATCATTTACATGGGAATCATTATGGTTATTCAACAGCGTATTATTCCCGACTGCATCAGGAGTACGCTTAGAACATAATGAGGATGTGATGAATATAATAATTACTTTAATTAATCGACTGCCATCAGACCGACGCAATCCTTGGACAGGAGAATTAGACGAACTGAATCATTTATTCATTCAGAAAACTTGTAAGTAGTTTTTGAGAATCAATCTGAAGCTCGAGGAGCCTTCCACGTCGCCGAACTGTCTTTCCACTTCCCACGTCGCCGAGCTAATGGGAAAAAAATTACATCGAAAATCGAATAGAAAGAGCCTACTCCATGTTTGGTTATGAACCTACTACCTCCCATTCGCTGAGCGCACGTTTGTATCCACTGAGCTATAATTTTGTATAAATTCTGGACTAATTTAGATTAAATTAAGAGTAAGAGTAAGAAATCATTTATTACCACAACATTTACACAGACAAAAAGACAAAACAAGGGAAACAGAAGTTGCGGCCAACAAGGTTCAGCCTCAGCATGATGCTACCGCCGCAAGGAGCTGCTGCAACGTTGGTTTTAAGGCTGGACCTTGGGTGACGCCATAAGATCTTAATTATAAGTAACAGAGTAGACATGCAACAGATACAGAAAAAAAAATATTACCTAATTACAAAAAAACAGGATCAGCATGCAGATGCAATCAACAAAAAAAAACATTGGTAGATAATAGTAGATGGCGCCACTGTTGCCTACTCATTGTCTTCGATACTATGGGACAGATTACAGCCCGTCCAGATCCGGCAGTGGCGCCATCATTCATCCATATTCTGGAAGAAAATTAAATATAAACTAAATGAAATAAAATTATTAGTGTAGCAATCAGAATGACTGAAGGTTAAAGCATGAACAATTCGTGAAATCATGATAGGTAGGTACTTTTATTTTCTATACAAATTGGTATGGAGTGATTAAATATGAATTCTTAGTGTGTTAGCACAATAAAATGCTCTATTAATAAGTCTCAAGACACCTCTAAAATCTATTATTATCACACCCTTTCATCTTTCATTAATATTTTAGGCTTAACTTCGTGTCAGTGTAATTTAATATCTTTCGGGTTCTATGAAATTAGTTCACATTTTCCTCGTATTGATACGATATAGAAACCGGTATACTAACATACGTGGGAGGTTAGGTTAGGTGGTTAAGTACATTATTCAGTTTGAATAAATATATTTTTTGTAGGTAAGTATGTCTTAGCGCACGCTAATGATATAAAATTGTTGCTGACTGAATTTTACCTTTTTGTTTGTTAACCTAAATCCATCGATTAGTGCGGTTTCAGATAGCGCGATTTATACGCGCGTATAAGGTCGTTTTTAGGCGCGTTTTCGGAATCGTAAGAGCGCTGTTACGCTTCTAAGCTCGTTAACGTAACACGTAACCAAAATAAGGTGTTTCTTGGTTCACATGAACACGTCAAAAGAGGCTCGTATACGAGCATCAGATTTTTTGAAGTGCGTATTTTGCGTGCGCTCGTACGCTGAAACGACTGTATACGTGTAGAATAATACGCTAATCTGAAACCACTCTTTATTTTCCTGAATTTCGGTATGGACTAACACGGATAATTTTCATGTCAGGCGCAGCTTTGCAAGTAATTTTCCTCTTACAATAAAAATAAATAAATAAAACTTTATTGAATAAATCCTAAGAACATCAAAAATACTTAATAATCTAATTATTAAACTAAGTGAGCAAATTAAGTTTTTGCCTGAACTAGGAAAAACCCTGTTTCTCAGGCAAAAACAAAAAGACAACAACAACAACAAAAACTGCTTGTCAACAGACATTAAAACAGATGATACAAAACAAACATAGGATCGATTCATTTATTCATAGTATTTTTGCATCAAAGCTATTCAAAGACAACGTATTCGTTAAATTAAAAATGTCTCTTAAAATAGCTGTAACTTGTTAAACATGCTCTCATTACGTCAAACCTCAATTAAAAGTCTTTTAACCTGGCGCAACTTTCACAAAACACTTTCGAGGGAAGTGCCGGTAAAAAGGGACATCCGTATATTTGTGGTATCACGGTTAAATTTGACGTGCAGTCAATTAGAGCGCCGCCAAGCCTTTGTAATTTGTCAGTGACAGCGCTGGAAGTTCAACAAGCCCGGTTTAACTACTATACTGACATTTAGATCATAATAAATCAAATCGAACCCGCCTGAAGGGCTACGATTGATTTATATAATATTTATGAGGGAGTGCGATGACGGCTGTACACTACGCCTGCGGTGTAATTGGCTGTCACTAAACTGTTTTTAATTATATCCGAGTAACTAACAACTCCGATCTAGTCCGCAAAGTAAACAAAACTCCCATTTGGTTGCTTTACTCGGTTAAAGTTATAAATAACTAGTAGGTAATGAATTAGTCGAGTCGTAAGGGTGATTTAGATTTACTCACCAGTTATAGGTACAATTTTGTTTTGGCTCTGGTCATGAGTGATAACTATACGTTTTCTTTGTAGACAACAAGGTAAAAACTGGGGTCCATCTCAGGACTGGTAACCAGACCTGGGACTCTCTGCGCTTGGGGTCATCTCGATAGATACTGCGCCATAGAAGTGGTTAAAAACGCCGTGTGAAATATAAGTCTTGTAAAATCGATTGCTATCACGTGCAGGTTGCCCTAGCGTCTCGTATTTTCGGTTTACCTATATGCCTTGTCATTGTCTAATAGAAGGTATCACTTTATAAATAGTATAGAAGAAGAAGCTGATTAGTAAAAAAGTGTAAGAAATAAAAATACTATGTTACCTGCATTACCCTGGGAGAAAACAGGAATTTACTGAACGACCCTACTATTTCGTCTTAGAGTAGGGACATGAACGTATAGACTCTGGCTATTTTCATTATTTTTCAGGCAAGTACATAACTCTTTTTACACTAGTGGCCTATATATTAGTAGCAGTAGGTACTTGGTAGTAAAATAGTTTGACACTGTTATTTAACCCCTAAGAAGCAACATTGCCGTGTTACATTCGAAGGGCCGGGCAGTTAAGTAAATTGAAGGCAGGGAAACTAAATAAGGGTGAGAAAAACATTTTCACCTGGTGGTGAGGGTAATTGTTTATCTATATACAGGACCAGCTGTATCTGAGTATTCGATTTTGATTAAACATTGGTTTGATGAAATAAAAATTATCACGAATATTTTTGAAAATCATGAATTCTAAGTTAAATAATAAAAAAAACGGAATTTTAAAATTCAAACAAATTTCTTTTTTTACAATCTGATTCCGGATTTTCATTTTATACCTAACTATTTATTTTGTTTAGTACGAATTGGATGTACAATTTTCATCGAGGTATCCAGTACTTCTTTCAACTAATAGAGCTGTGGTTGACCTAAGCGGAGAGGTTCATGATGGGTTTTGAAACCTAGAAGAATGAGGTGCGATATAATGATGAAAAACTGGTACTTTAACGCATTTAACGCCTTTTAGTCTTAACTAAATTTATCTCGTAAATTGTATAAGAGCGCCAATTAATAATTAAGCAAGTGAACACTTCTCTAAGCATATTTATCTGTCAAAATAGTTCCTTATTCTCGTTGGACGTTCGATCTTTGCTGGTTTATTCTATTATTTTCAAGCCGTGTCAGATTGACCTGAATTTGTTTGTATGCTTAGTTTCGTGGGTCGCGTGCTACCAAAACTAATTTAATAAAAACACGGTATGTTAAAGGGTATTTTGGCATTAACGTCTTGCCTTGAGGTGACCGGTAACATTCTCAACCTAAGTAGGTATGCTATCGATATTCTTAATTACCTAATGTAAAGAATGGGGTAACGAACTCGTTTAACCTATATTGTGGTTATATTTAAGAGGTAACTTACCTACCTCATTTAAAGGAGAAGATAGATTTGATATGATTTTTAACTTTCGCGTTGCACTATACAAATTTATATAAACGCGGACTAAACGCGACCGATATTTAAATATAAGTTCATTATAGTACTTAAATAATGAACGCAGTAGTCGAAACGTCAAGCTACTGCTTGACTTACTTACTAGTACTGTAATGTACCTTATACTTAACGTCGTAAGGCCCATAAGACCTTTTAAAAGGCATAAAACAATTGATTTTCCATTGTAGTCTGCTGTCTGGGCGTTACGACGTTAAATAAACATCATTGCGTTTAACTCCGGTTTAAGACAAAGGATCAATTTGACTATTCAAGGATTGCAAATGTCGGCCATCGCATACACTGACAGGTGAAAAATAGTTGTTCAAAATAATATTTTCATAATTCATAACAAAATCAAACTTAAATGTACATATTAAGTGTGAAATATGGATTTAGAACTAGGTTAAGTAACTTTTTCATACAAAATAGTTCTGGTACTCTTTAGGGATATTAAATACCTTCTAAATGCTTAATTTCATGAGAATGAAACCACGAGAGCCTATCAAAAATGTAATTATTCAATTATAACTTGAACTTTTCTTCCCCGAATTTTTTGTTAGAGCCTTTTTGAACATTGCCGTTATTATTAAAGCGTTAAGTACCTAGTACTTCTATACTAAAATATAGTATCATACGATATTTTGTTAAAATGCTATTTTATATGGATTTTGCTTTGAACACGGTAACACTGATAGAGGATAAGGAAACAATGGCCTACGAGATTCTCCATCTTGTAGAGTTTTGTCACACATAGATTTATAATAATGTTCTTTAACCGAACTCGGTTCGGTTCGGTTCGGTCGGTCAAAATATAGTGTTAAGAGCAACTGCTCTTAACACTATATTTTAAAGGAAGCTCATTCCACAGCAATTGCGGGAGAAAGGAGTCCATACCGTGTGCAACTATTTGAGATTCAATGTGTACCTAAGTGTACTAAGCGCTCTACCCTTTGCAATCTATACTAATATAATAAAGCTGAAGAGTTTGTTTGTTTGTTTGTTTGTTTGTTTGTTTGAACGCGCTAATCTCCGAAACTACTGGTGCGATTTGAATAATTCTTTTTTTGTTGGATAGTCCATTTATCGAGGAAGGCTATAGGCTATCAACATAATAATATTAAGGGGGTTGTAAGGGGTTGAAAGGGGGGTAAAAAGTTACTTTTCCACGCGGACGAAGTCGCGGGCGGCCGCTAGTGTGTGATATATCTTTTGATTGGTTATAGTTATTTGGTAACTAATAGGATGCAAAGTTTCTGAAGACGAAATTATAAAGCTTAATTAACTATGCCACTGACATTATTCATTAAGTGTTGTTTGTTATTGCTCAACCCTCGCACTTTGAAATTCAGCAATAAATTTAGGTTCGATTTAAATTTATCTTAGCCTATTATTTATTTTTCTTCTCCCGGAAACCCTTCCCACTAAAACACCAATTTAATCAAGTATAATAAATTTATGAAAATACAGATGAAGGTTTTGAAATGTAACTCTTACTTGTTGTTTTGATAAGTTTAACCTTTACAATGAAACCCTTAGGCGCTGTCCATCCAAAGCACTGTGAGTGTGAAATTGTCTTTAATAAAAATGTCTTTGAAATTCAGGGTGTATCGGTGACCATTTACATCACATAAAACACGTCTTTTAACGACAGTTCTGAACATCATTTTGGAAATCCGCTTAAGAAAAACATTTTTTCATACAAAGGCGGTCATGTGACTGATTTATTTTGTATTTGGATTGGACAACATTTTGAACGAATTTGGAAAAGTCGTAGTAAAAATATTGACCTGTTCTTTCATAAGATGTAAATATTTTTACCATCTCGAGAGTTTTACTTTATTGGGCATACATTAAAACAAAGGACTATTTATTTTAAATATGTATGGTTACCACTTCGCTATATAGCCTATCATAATAATTCCACGTAAACGATCGCGAGTTTGTGGCTCACTTAAAGATTCGACGTCTATTGGATAAATGAAATGATGAATAAATAAATTATTAAAGACTCTAGAACGTTCAGGAACTCTCTAGAAAGATGTTTGCAATGAAGGTCCTGACGACAAATTTAACGTTTTCCAGTAAACTCTCCATGGATACCAGACAATGAGTTTAATTGATGGATACAAATTACCAACAGATAGTCCGGCAAACTACTTCTTAATTGTTTCGGCCTTTAACTTTCTGATGGAAAAACCGTCCAACTGAGTTTAAAGGTTTGAAGTCCCACGACTTAACCTTTGAGGAACAGTTAATACAATCAATACTGTTTACGAAACAAACTGGGGCCAAATAACAGGAGTAAAATAACAATTTGAGCGCCAAGGGCTGTTGTGCAGTTCGAAGGCGCGCTATTTGAATTTTATTACTTGTGATGAATTTAAGGCATTGGAGAAAAAATCTCTATGTAGTGTAGTGAAGAAAAATACCTGCTTGCAAGTGGTGCAACATTATTTTGCTTCATTATCTATTCCATTCAAGAAGGAGTACTTCTTCTTGAATGGAATAGATGTTTTTGTCTAACCAGGCCTGTCCATCACGAAATAGAGAACTTGCGATCATCGTTTAAATAGTGTCGGCGTCGCGTGCAGGTGAAACCGCAAAATAGCTGCATCTTTATTACCCACAGTGGCGCTTCACAAGCAAGGCAACATCTGAAATTGAGTGCTTTAATTCACTCGAACAATTGACTTCGTACTTTTCCCGTTGGGAATTGCTCCGTTATAAAATACTAGGTGATACTAGGGACCCTGTTGGGTGAGTGAGTGTGTTAGTTCAGTGGAACTAACATACAGAGTGCTGTACCGATAGATGGCGTTATGCTTCGATTGCATTGCCCTAAGGTTTCACTTTTTTGGTTTGTATATGTACATATCAGATTTGTCGATTTTCATAGAATATTATCTTTTTTATACCTATAGTACTTGATAAATATCGGTTACCGCGCGTCTATTCCGGACAACGCACACCTGTTTTTCAGGATAATCCGCCATAGCCGAAATATCTTTTAGAATAGAATTTAATAATTTATTTGTAGAACATTACGAATATTTGTGCCCCATTAGTCCAGTGATTTAACGACCGAGTCGTTATAGCGGGGTCTCAGGTTCGATTCCCGGGTCGAGCAAAAGTATGTTTAAGCAAGCGTGGTGATTAAGCCTAATCCCATCATAGTAGCGATGACTTGATTTCTATGATGGAGGCCTTGCCCTGCAGTGGGACAGTATATAGGCTGATACTTTACTATTTGTGATTTCCCGGTAATCTCCCTTAACAAAATCCCTATTACAAGCAAAACAACAATCGTAACGATATAGGTAAAAGTCATCAAGTCCACATATGGCGTGTCGCCCGCGTTCGACCAAACCCCGTCAAATTGGTTGCATTTGCCGTTATTATGCCCCGGAAATGTTCCTACGATGAGCGAATTGGACGAGTTGATTCCACTTTTCAAAACTGCATGGAATCGGATAAAAATAAACAAGTTTGTCCCGCATGTTTTGTGTTTGTCCAATAATAACAGAGATTTATAACTCTTGATTCCACATTGCACATTTAGTTTATACACTACAGTATTTTTATAGTGAATAAAATAACATAGGTATTTCATTGACTTAGGTTCTCGTAGGTACCTAGTTACGAGAGTTTAATATTATTAGGGTTAATCGGGTAAATTAGGCTCCCATTATGTCACATCTTCTAGCCAAAGTGAAGCCGATAACCGATAGGCACGATATCGTATTTTATCATAAAATTATCAATGCTTATGTATAAAAAACGCCTTAATTTTTTTTCATTTATTAATATAACCTCAATGATTAAAATACTAAGTTAGACAAAATTTAAACTTAGTTGGCAAACTATGTTAGATTTCTATTAATACCAGAGCTGTCAGATGACCTGATTGTAAACAATTTCCGTCGCCTATGGACTAAACTCTGATTCATAATCATGTAAAGTAAACTGACAGATATCAATGTGTCATCCCCATACATTATCACTCAATTTGACACATGCAAAATGTCAAAATGCATAGAAACTTGTCATTTTCATTTGTCAGTTTACTTTACATGATTATGAATCAGAGTATAGTAACACTAGTGGAATTTTATATGTACACTGGCAACTTTTATACTCCCCTGCCCCAGAATTGGGCTTCAGGTATTTCGCTCACTCGGTGACACAGCACAGGCAATGCTTCACACTGGTTTTCGGTAGAATCATGTCCAAAGGACGCCTTATCTCTGCGAGCGATGTCTTTATTACTCTTGCTTTAGGTATAAGGTGTTGCAATCGTAGTAAGCGAGTGCTGAGCGTTTTAGCTGGTTTTGTTAACTGCCAGTTCGTTTTTAACCTGGGGGCACGGTAGTGCCCCCACCAAGGCGAGCAAAAAAGCGGCACGGCCACATCTTTTTCTCGAAGCAATTCAGGCCATTTTCGACCCCCTGTAACTTCGTTGTGGATAAAACTAGAAAACTGAATTTTCAGTAACCATGCAGGCATTTCAATCAATTTGAACCAGTAGTTTAAGAATTATAACGGGCCAAAGTTTCTTAATTTTATCACTCACTGACTCACTGATTCACCGATCATCAAAATTCTAAGGCACTTCTAGCAGATCTAGAATCTTCACATTAAACAACCGAATCAATTTAATGCATTACTTGTGAGATATATTGTGTGACTGCCAAGTCAATAAATGAATAACCGACTTGGCAAAACATGGATCTCACCACTTTTTACGGTAGTTGCGAGACTTGGCTTTGAATGGGATATTTTATTCAATTCGAAACCCAAACGATCAAACAACAACATCCTTTATTTTATTGTTACTTTGCTGTTTGTGAAAGCACATCCGACTGGTCGTGCGCGCCGTAAATGTACCCATTTACATAATGTAACAGATGGTCTTTTAATTTCAAACCTCAAGGGCTTAAGGGAATATCTTTCAAAAAACTTTAGAAACACACGAGTATAAACTTATCTTTAATTTCTGTAATAAAATCGTGTCTGTAAATGGTTGCGTGCAACACCTGAAAAATACTTTATTAGCCTCATATACCAAGGGTACTATAGTTTATGTGCATCTTTTCGTGTGGTGAATACAATACAAGTTCATTGCATTTTTAAGGAAGGTGAAGGAACATAAATAGTATTTTTTTTTAAATAGTATTAACTTTTTGGGTAGCTTGGATGGCGTAGCATGGGAACACCTACTTTGCTCGCGTGCACTCAATCGGTGGTTCGGCGTAGGAATTTAAATTGTGGCCCGACCAACACTAACCTCTGGAACTTGTAGTGATAAACAAAACGATTACAAAGCATGAAGTGTGGAACTAAGACTATTAAAACACTTTGTTTTATTTTAGCAATCACGATTGTTTGGTGTAATGAAATGTTATTCGCAAAATCAGGGTCTACAACAAAACAGAAATCACGACAGGATCATTACGCCGTCCCTTTCACACGCGATAAGCGTCTGGTTTGGATGCGATAGGTACGAGTATATTTCCTCTGTTACGCGACGGTTACGTTGTAGTCCATCAGGCCCGACCTGGAAAAAATAAGTCAGACATAGGGTTGTCAGTTTGTCTAGATAAATTCGGAATATATCATGAGGTCTGGTTGGGTGTACAGCCAATTATTTTGCTCCACAGGCATTTATATACTCGTTGATGATTCGTTGATATGGAGACCAATTAATTAAAGTGATCGTAGCCTCGTTCGAAGTTTAAAAAATTATATTATGTACCTTGCTTCATATTTCAATAGTGAGGTTTGTTACCTCCCTTCTGCATTACTACAGTATGAAGGGTTTTCTCCTTCTGTTTCTATCTCCGGTGGTGTAGGGAGCGTTGTGTGCCGTTATAGTTAGTGTGGTGCCGATCCGGTCGGACCAACGTTTTGGGCTGTGAATGTGTCTGTATTAAAACTAAAAAATGGTATTATTAAATTTACGACACTGGCACACTGGTTGCATTGTTAGACTTTCAGTTTTATGACCTCGTAACCCTAGTTGGATAAGTATAAAAAATATGCGGCGGCTAGAATTGAGATTGATAAGGTCAAGTTGATAAATTAAATAAATTGTATTTTTTGGCGTTTAATTTCTGTGTTAAATGATCGTACTTTTTAGTTTAGTAAGTACTACAGACTCACGAGATGTGGTGTGAATTTATTTATTTATGTTGTTCCAGATGAGCCCGGGTTTAGCGGGCCCATTGCCAACGTGACAGCTCCTCTTGGGAGAGAGGCCATCTTGGCTTGTACAGTACACAACCTGTCTACTTACAAGGTAACCTACTTATTGATATAATGTGCATCTTGTTCTTCATAACAACAAGACTTTTTGTCTTCTCTTGCCTGGATTACGCCGGTTGGACTGTCAACTCCAAAAATATGTATACACTTTAGGACCTTGTCACAATGCATAATGTATAAGAAAGTAGAAGTCGTTCTTATACATATATATTGTGACAAGGTGTATACATATTTTTGGAGTTGACTGTACGCACGAAAAACACAATTAAAAGGATAGGGGGGCAATTTGCGTGCATTAGACATCGAGGTCGAATTTAGAGAGATTTCATATATTCGTCCATACAAAATTCTAGTTTGACTTTAATGTCGAGTGCACGAGTTGAGTTGGTTGGATCGACCTAAGCATTTTAGCTTTTTACAAATGTAAGTAGGAAAATCTTTTATTTCAATATTTTCTTCGTAGCACGTTATTATGTAAAAAATAATCACAACTGACTATTTTTAAAAACTCAATAATATTTTTACATAATAACGTGCTACGAAGAAAATATTGAAATAAAAGATGTTCCTAAGTACTTTTGTTTTTGTCATTCGAAACGTTACACGTACGTAAGTTTTGCTTAATTAATACATTTTTAAAGTACTACTTATTACTTTGGTATTGTTTTTATATATTTAAATTCCTCCTGGTATTCTTCTTTAAGTACTCGAAAACTTTCATCAAAACTCATTTGAAACGTGTAAGCTGTAAAACGTAAGTCATAAAGTTAGTTCTGCATTCCGGTAACTTCGTGTTATACTTACAATGTGCTCTTTTTCATTTCAGGAAAATATTTTACTAGAGCTTCGTCATCATTAAAAAAATTTAGACCCATTTACACCACAAAATAATATTACACAGGAGGAAGGCTAGGCTATATAGCGAGCTTATATAGAGATCTTGCCGTATTTCGACGTGAATGACAGACAAACGTGTGGGAGATACATGATAAAGTTTACTGCTATCTGTATAAATACAATCAGCTAGAGCCATCCTTCTTTGTATAATTATTTTTTGTTTATACTTATTAATTTTTTTAAAGCGTATGTTTTTCTCGTTTTCTTTAGATGTACATTTGATTTTTTTTACACCTCATATATATTAGGACAATATCAGATTCCATCCATACTAAGTAGCTAAAGCACTTATGTTGCAGATATCAGACAACAGTAGGTAGTGTGTAGTAACCAAATGACTCCATCCATCAGGCAAGTCATATTTAGATACAGATGAAATGATAAGATAAATAATTGAATTTCTTACAACAAATTTATTTAAAATAGAAATCACCTATTACGAAATGTTCATGTGTAATGTATCATTTTTGCGAAATCAAAAAGAGTATTTTTGTGTTATTATATATCTTTACCTAGACGTAATGTGGTAATCAAACGAGCTCCTGCAACATTCCTGCAGTCGGTTAGATGTAATGCGGTGTTGCTGACTTTACGTGTTTGATCCGAGCTCGCGCTCGGGCGCCCACATACGATGTTGCCGCTTACACTCGAAGCTTAGTCTGTTGACTTAGCGCCTGCACCGCGCTGGGACTGAAGCTCATGTATAATATTCTTTGACAGTTATCATGTCGTTAGAGCTCAGTGGTAAGTACGCTTTCCGTACGAGAGGCCGTTGATTCAATAGCATGCATTTTCAAATTACGTATTTCTACTATTAACTCTGTGATAAGGGAAAACGTGAGAAAACCTGCAAGTTTCGGATTGTTATTATTGTTTAAAGCCCGTCGTGTCCCACTGCTGAGCAAAGACCTCCCTTTCTCCACATTTCACATTTGATTTTGGGCGACTGTAGTCAAGTTTCGGATACTTTTCGAAATTCGTAACCATGATTCAGTTCCCACTGTTAAAGGGTTACGAATGTCAGACGGTAGTTTTATTCTAATTACCTATCAGACTCCCCAAAGTCTGAATCTTGGTCCAAGCGTATCCCGGGCTCGGAGCGACAACTTTGGACACAAAATGTCAGCACGAAAGTACATAGTTCCTTTCACACTTTAATGAGACTAGATTTCACAAGTTGTTATCTTCATTATAAAGAATCCTCAATGTGGGAGACCGGCTTTCTCCTTTTTAATTCCACACGTTTCTGTCTTTGGCAGTGTGGATTGTACATATTTTTTTACTTTCATACAGATAATACCGGATTTAACGGGAAAGAGTTAATTACATTGCACTTAATTAATTGAATCCTTCCATGTCAGCCCAACAATTCAGAGAAAATACCTACAACCGAGTGTTTTCTAGGATGTTACTGTTTATCGATACACCATGTCCCTATTGATTTACTTAAATTTATTTAATTTGTACAAAATAATATGTGGGCGAGTCATGCAGTAACTTTTATGTGGACTTGGTCCATCTTATGTAATACCTACTGAACTCTCGGCTGTTTCCCATCCGTCTTAGCTCCGTCTGTAACCAAAAACATATAGAAATTTTCGTAAGAGATTGTCGATTCACATCATCACAAAAGCCGCTAACACAGTTTTCCATTTACCCCGGTAGAAGTTCGTTGAACCACTCTTGCTATTTTAAATTCATATAATCCATCACACCGGTTGAAGGCAAGGCCAGCATTTTTTCCTTAGATTGGCCTAGAATTTCTTTCAAATGATAACATTACATACTGCTTATGTTTTGGATTCGGGTTTTAAGAGATTTCCACATTTCCTGAACTCGACAGTGAAAACGCCCCCAATTCTTGAGCTTGTGATTGTCATTTATCGAAAATAGTTATATAAGTAAATCGCATATTTATGTATAGTTTCTAAAACCATGAGAATGGAAAATTATCACGCGATAGCCGCGTCAGAATATTCCGCTAGATGGCGTACTCTTATACTGAGGTCTTCAGTTTTAACGTCATTGGTTGTTTAGTGAAATTTTCATATCTCATATTAAAATAAACCACAGTCTAGATGGACTTCAGTTCTACTACAGTACGCCATAAGCGAACTCTTCACAAGTTCACACGCGATATTTGAGGGCCACAGGTGCAATTCCAAAAATGAGTGCATTCATAAGGATGAGAGTGACAGTTGTGATTGATCTAAATGTATCTTGATAGTTACCTACCACTTGACTATCACCAGATCTGAATAATGATTTTTTAAGTATTATGTACTATCGTTTGATAAATGATATCCAATTTTCAACAAATACAATAAGCAACCTAATCTAGCTCGTGAGAGCAGTAACACTGTAATGAAAGTGTAATGAGGCAGATCAATTAGTCCACTAGGACAACACTATTAACTAATTAGTCGGATCATCTCCCTACATACTGTTAAATTATACCTCTTAATTAACATATTCGATTAAGGCCACGGCGAGTGCGATTATGAATGTGTAGGAGCTTATTTTTGATATAGACTAACAAATTAACAAGTTAGCTAAGCTTTTCATCATCCTATTCCTAACTAACATTATAAATGCGAAAGTAACTCTGTCCGTCTGTCCGTTACTCTTTCACGCCAAAACTACTAGAAAGGTATACAGACGGTCTATAACCCTGAGAAAGAACATAGGCTTCTTTTTATTGCAAAAAGGGTGTTGTAATTGGTTAAAAGGAGAGGAGAAAATTATTAAATAATTAAAAATGCTACCCAAAAATACCGCGGACGAAGTCGCAGGAAACAGCTAGTTATGTATAATACAAAAAAAACATATTGTTTTTATCCATTTTGATAAATGCATTCCATTGTAATATCAAATAACACAGGGATTATGAATATAATACTTAAAACATAAACTATGACAGTCAGACACTGAAGAGACACAAATGTATCTAAGTCACGCAAATGATTATTCAAAGTTAGACCTTCGACCTTTAGCGTAAGAGGTCATTACCAAATGCACTCTCGGCGGGCCACTACTACATACATGTAGAAAATTATAGGCTATATACTACACCTTCTAAGCATAGGTACTTATATCATGATTCTGATCCAAAGTAAGTAACATCATAATCAATGTAAGTACCTAAGCGAAAGTAAAGTATTAGCCTACATGCTGTCCCAGTCCTACTAGTGGGTAAAGGTCTCCATAATAATAGAAATCATCAAATCATAATCCAAGTAGGTACTTACTTATTTTATACGGATACTTTTTAACTTCAGTTAGGTTCGTAATAGCATCAACATCAGACATTTAGCCAAAATATTTTTTTGAGACATCAGTTGATCGTTTTCTATTAAGTAGTTTCCGCAGATTGTAGAATTTACTTAATTCTTCAGGTGTGCTCTTCCTGTGTACGGAAAGTTCGAACGCTCAAGATCACTTGAAGCTAGCTTTTAAACAACATGTTGAGAGCGTATGAGCTTACTTAAGAAGCTTGTACGAATACAAAGTAGTAGACTGAATATAAAGAGCGACTTATAGTCACTAAGTCACATACAACACTATAAGTAATTGCTTTGAATAAGGAGGAGTCGAAATACAAAAAAAATTAAAGATTACGAAACATGTTAAGAAGACAATGTTTAATTTAAAAGGATATTTCGGTTCAGCACTTCTTCATGCTGCTCCTTCATTCTATAATAGGCTTTTCTCGTCCAGTTAGGATATGTAATTGTTAGCATCTTTTTAGATCGGTAGTCTAACCAGTGAAAGAACGTGAACGATAGCCTAGCACGAATTTTACACAGAAACGTAGCGCATGCGTATCGCAAACAAATGTATGAAAATTGAAGAGCTCCCTCTATTGTACGTAAGCAGAACTAAAATTGACGCAAAATCGCAACGTGAGCAACTGTCCACAGATTATACAATTAACTTATATCCAATACATTTTTGAAGGATATTGTTCGATACGATGCTTCGTGCTGAGATATATGATACGGGACGCCCACCATTGTCAGTTTTTGCCCACGTCAAACGTACAAGCTCAATAAATCTAACAAAAGATGTTACATAGTTCATGTAAATAGATTTTCTTCGGGCAATTAAATTGGTATTCATAATTTAGAGAGGTAATTTCAATTCAGTTTAATTGATAAACTTGAGGCGATTTTGCTATCATACCAGTAAACACTAACGACAGGTGCCATTTACCCCCGCTATCCATCGAATTTACAATAGTACTTTTTACTGCTTCAAGTTGAACGTTTAGAGTTCCTGTAAGGCCGAATGCAGCTGTATAAAATGAAACAGTTTATTGTGCAATAATGTAATATTAAACGCATGCAAATGCATTCTCATGCATAATATTGTGCTGAATGCATCGTGGAGGTTAGGCACACAAAATAGCTTTTCATTAAACTGCTGTTTGTCGCTAAACCTAGACAAGTATAAAACGGAATGGGCACAAATTTATTAACAAATAAATATTTCATAATACAAAATAAATTACCTTGTACAGTAGAGGTAAATTGTCCTTTCTTGTTAATTTACCTTGCAAATTTGATAAATTGCATTAGAACTGTAACATAACGGAAAGCATTCTACGTGGAGAGTTCAGGAATAAAATAACGAAAATGTGTTTGTAACCAGAATTTAAACGTTAGATGAAACACATTTACAAAGAAAAGCTTAGTCTCACTAAGGCCGTCTAAAATATGTAATGTTCTCGGTCTCCAAAATTCATACAAACGTGTATAAAATAAATGAGAAGCGCATACATTCTGAGCTTGCATAATCCTGCAAGCTTGTTAATCGTATAGCTGCTATAAAATTAATGTTCCCTACGATAGAATGTAGAAATAAAAAAAACAAGTGGCTTCAATCTCAAATATTTTTTTGGTTTCAAAATTCAAAACTTTTTGCCAAAATAGTTTGAGTGTTATGGGATAAGGACTGTTATTGTAGCGTTAGTTATTTTTTTCAAGCATGAAATATGACATAGTGCGGCTTGGTTTTTAACAGTGCGGCAAGGGTTTTCAGGTTCTTGGAATTATAAAATTTTATACTACAGGATTATATTTGTTAACCTGAATACTTTGATCATATGACCCCTAGAATAGCTCTATGGTGACGGCTTCGTAAAAATCTTAAGCAATCCAGCAAAAGTGAATTTACTTCAATTCATTTAAATCCGTCGGTGGGGCATGGTCCATTAAATTGATGGGTATCATGTGGTTGTTTGTTCTGATAACTGTAACACAGGTGCCTGAGCTACCTATCTCGGAGTCAGATTAATGTATGTGATTTAGTGAAATATTATTATATTATTAATATTTATCTGTGCTAATAATATCCGAGTCAAAGTTGATTACTTAACAGCACAAAAAAGAAAAGAAATCAAAACAAAATTCAATTTTATTACTAACTAAGCGATGACATTGTTAAAACATTTTAACCGTAAAATAACTAAGCCTTTTTTGTGCTGCCGTAGAAATTGCCCAAAGGACGACTAAAAACTTAATTTTTAAATTTAACAATACCGACAGAGAAAATTAAGTTACACCCTTTTGTGCTGTTTTCCGAAAGACTTGATAAAAATATACTAGAATATTAATTTCCATGTTGTATTTTTACAGTGACTGCACTTCTCGAGTTAATTATTTGGGTAAATTTTTGAAACGCCTTTTTGGGCGTTCGATGGTTCCAAAAAGTATTAGCTTGAAATTGATTAAACCCATGGATTTTGAAAATGTCGCATGGGTTCAAATAATAGCATAAAACCGAATTGTCATAAATATATTCAATTTACCAGAAATTAAGCGTTAACGTCTGACATTTATGGGCGACCAATGCCTGGCTTGTCCCTAACCAAATCACGCGCGCTAAATCGCTCAAAATTTCACGAAATATCAATGTTTCTTCAAATGAAATACGAGTATAACATTATAAAGATAACTCCATTTTACTTTACTTAAGCAATGCACAAAAACATTAACAATTTGAGACTGAAAAGCCACCTAGGTTTTGCCCCGCGTAAAACTTTTTCGCGCATTCTCATATTTAACAATTTAATTATTTCTCACTGATTAAACGGCAACACACTATAGAAAGTTATCCACGTCACAATTCACTCGTTATATAGTGTGTTACTAAATATAATACAATGATTTATATCAATTTCTGCCTCGTCATTGCACAAAAAATGACAAACTTGTACACTAATATAAAAACTAATTTTAAATAAATTAATTTTCGAAATGCATCAGATGATAGCAAGTAACAACCTCAGAAATCTTCTAATTCCTACTTATGTAAAAACTGAGTTGAATAAACCGTACCTACTAAGCTTAAAATATGCTTGTACATAATGTATACATAAATTAACTATGTTTCAAACCGGCTCCATTGTAGTATACAATCTTGCTCTTTTACTTTTGTCAGGCGTTTCTGTGTGATTGAGTAACAAATTGACGCGACGCTTGGAAAATTGATTCTACTTTGGGATCAGAGAGTATTCTCTCGTTATTCCCGTGTCAGTACGTACTGTATTATGCAGGGTCACATATCGTACGCATGTCATATTTTAGAGGAAATCTATTAAGATTTCCTCTAAAATATTCATGGAGAAATATAATATTTTGTACATACTACAGGCTTTTTTATAACATTTAGTCCTCTGACTGACGGAAAAACTACTTTTGTCGATCCGGCTCACTAGCTATTAGTGAGTGAGTAGCTTATTTGACTAACCGGATGGCGATTGGTAGTGACCCTGCCTCATACACTAAATTGTGGGTTCGATCTCCACCCTGGATATACATTCCTGTAATGAACACGTTCAGTGTCTGGATGTAAATGTATTTAAGTTTATTATTTGGGTTTTCTCTGTTGTCTGATAACTGTAACACAAGTGAATTTATAAGCTGCTTAGTACAGAGTCAGGTGGATGTTTGAGGTGTAGTGATATCATGTACCCGTCGTGATGCTGGACGACCAGGATTTCGTTTGCCTATTCTAGGACACCATTCGGTAAGGAGCTTACTCCACCTGTCATCACCTCGCCTGGCTAGGTGTCCTGCCCAATTCCACTAGAGTTCAATCACTCTTAATCCGTCACCATCAGAATTATTACTATGGATTTATTTATTTTTACCAAGTCATTAAAAATGCTTGTTTTTTGGACAGGTGGCTTGGCTTCGAGTGGACACGCAGACAATCCTCACCATCCACACGCACGTGATCTCCCGGAGCCGGCGAGTGGGGGTCACACACAGCGACCAGAGGGTTTGGTTCCTGCACATCAGGGAGCTACGAGAGACGGATAGGGGGTGGTACATGTGCCAAATCAACACTGATCCCATGAAGAGTCAGCTTGGTTATTTGGATGTTGTGGGTGAGTTACGAGAACCTGAAGTAAAGATGTTGATACAATGTATCGGCATTATTTCGCACAGTTGGGTTTTTCATTTGTACGAGTATGTTCACGTTTTTTATTTTATTGCTTTTGAGTTATATCCTGTCAAAGGTAACGTGTACCTTTGAAGCTTAAATTCATTTGGTTTCCCGTGATTGTGTGACATTTACCCAGTGTCACATATTCACGGTAAATCAGATAGAATTACGATGAGTGAACTAATACCTGAAGGTATAAGAATTAATATATTAATTAGTATAGTCCATTTTTAGGGTTCCGTAGTCAACTAGGAACCCTTATAGTTTCGTCATGTCTGTCCGTCTGTCTGTCAGTCCGTCTGTCCTGGCTCGTTCTCCGCCGTTTCTGCACCGATTGCCACGAAAATTGGTCGAGAGATGCATACTTATAATTTAAGAATAGGTTTTTAAAATTATCGAAAAATAATTATTTTTCACCCCCCCTCCCATACAGCGAAAAGTTAACTCGAAAAAAAAAAATTTGACCTGGCCCATCGTGTGGGGTATCGTTAAAAAGGTATCATTAAATACTGCAAAAATTGTCTTGAATCCATGTGGATCAGAACACCCAGCACAGTACATAGAGAGGTGGAAGAATTAATATATTAATTAGTATAGTCCATTTTATATTTATGTAGGCACCTTTGTCCCTACTTTCAATGCATTTTAGTTGGAAGCAAAAAAGTCGCTTACCAAGTGATTAGTCTAAGATCTCACTGCTCGATTCTGCGTGTATCTGATTTTTTGATAAAATTAAACTTAAATGGATGTTGAGGACGAATTGAATGGATTAGCGGTAGGTTGCCTACAAAAAATGGCCGCAAATATTTAATTTTGGTAATATTAATATGTCTTTTTATTAAATGTTGAATTTTTTTAAAGAAAATACCTAATACAAAGAACCCTCAACATCAATTTAAGATTATTTTCACCAAAAAACAAATAGATACCTGCAAAATTGAGCCGTGGGATCTTAGACTATATGGCGCTATAATAGAATCTCAAAGGGGCTGTAACCATAAAAATAACAATTTTTATTGAGTTGCGATAAAACGGCACTGTGTAAATGGATCTAGAGGGTTGAACGTCCCTTAATACTATTTTTGTCATGTTACGAGTACTATTATGATCATTATTTCTTCTGAAGGGCGACAATGTCGAAAACCAAAACAGTAACTGTTATGTGCAAAAAGCTATTTTTAGTGCTTACGTGCTTTATAAAGACTAATAACTAATGGAGTCTACTCATACACCAAGTTCTTGCGGGACCGCGCTGCTGTTCATTGATTCTACAAGTTGCGGCAGAGATACCTGGTCAACTACCGCCTCTTTCTGAAGTCTCAAAAAGAGGCAGCGGAACAAGGGTTCCCGAGACGCTCCCTAGGTCGTAATTAGGTCGGAGTGGTAGACGACGGCGAACATTCACTCGACAGCGTCTCTCCTCACCCACAGATAATGATCCACTAGCAACTGCTGTTGGGAGACCAGTGTTGGTAGGTATTGCACAGACCACAACCAATGTCTTACGGCGATGAGTGGGCTCACTCAACCTCCTTACGGCGATAGGTCAGCTCCCTCGGCATATCTGTCGCTCCTCCCTGCCAGGGACGCCAAGGCTACTTTGGATTTTCCTTAATAGGGTCCGCCGCCGTGTAAGCTTCAGCGGCAATCACAAAAATCCAATCCAGCCATGGTCGTGTGCTATCAGAATTATTTTATTACAAGGTAGAATTCACTCATTACGTGAGTTGTTAGCCTTAAATTAAAACACAACATTTATTTGCATTGTCCTAATTCATATCTAAATAAGAACGCGCAAGAACCTTGAATGACATAGACAAAGTCAAAAAGGTTGATCCAGTAATATTTCTATATCTTACAAAAAGAAATGTAACGTAACTATAAATAGGCAATGTAGGAAGAGGTATTCGTAAACAAAGGACGTTTATTATGAGCGTCAAAAATATACTTAAATTAGAGAAAACTGTTTGTTTCTCATAATGTAAATTTACCTCAGTTTTCTCGAAAATCCTTCACCATCCTTCAGACGTAACTAAATAGGTACGTACCTTAATATAGTATCTAGAGGTTGGTTGTTAAATTTTACATCCCTTTAACCACGTCTTGTACATACCTGTATTATTCAACAATATCTGTTCTACGATTTTTAAAATTCGTCCAAATTTTTATTAATTCTTTATACAAAATTAAAAAGTCATGTGACGACTTTTTGTGAGAAGTGGATTTTTTATGCGAATTCCAAAAAGTCATAGAACAGAAATGTTGTTCAGAATGGCTAGTACAAGAGGTGGTTAAAATAATACAAGCGTTCTCAGATACAACCTGTACAAGTCGTTATAATCGGGTAGGTATGTACAATTAGTGTATCCCTAGATCTGTCAGTAGATGTCCACGTGTCTTATAGGATTGCGAATGATATCCATCTTCCTGGGCGCTTTGTCCCGACTAATCGGAGACTCGGCAATCTAGAAACGTGGTCCTTTGACCATTCCTACAATTGTCGAGCCTAGTTAGGTATTAGGCAGGCGATTGCCATCAGGCAGTATTAATTCCTAATCCTTGGACATAGAAAGCAGGCAAATTGGATCATGGTGGTTACATATCTAGAATAGTTTCACTGTGAAGCTTTGCATTGTGAAATATGTTCTGACAAAGGAATTCAGAGCTACACACTGAAATTAAAAAAAGAGTTGTGGCAGCCGCTTTCGCTCTTGTGTAATGGTTGCCACGAAATAATTCTTGTGAATTCGTTTTTATAAAATGCATGCTTTTGTAAACTATGGGAAGACAAAAGACATTCTTGTCCTTTGCTATAGGTACTCGATTCACTTATACTATAGGTACATGGTCCAGATAAGTCATCTAGGAATTTTCTGACTTGAAACATAATGGAGCCTTCCTGTTCTAGCGGCTTGTCACCCCTAGCTACGCCCATAGTTGTGGGTACAGCCTCCCCCGCCAACCCCCCTCTCTTTCTCTTAGACTTTATAGAAACTGCTGATCAAATGTTGATAGAATAAAGTGTGACCACGTGTGACGTCTCAAGTAAATTTTAGGTTATGGGCATGCCCACAGTGCCCACAACGGTGGATCTGCGCTTGGTAATACTCACATTACATTATCGTTTCAGTGCCTCCTGACATTCTGGATCGCGGGACCAGCACGGACCAGACTGTGCGGGAGGGTGCCTCCATCAGCCTCACCTGCGCAGCCACAGGGTCTCCCCACCCCCAGATAACATGGAGAAGAGAACATTCAAAGCCTATCACCACATCAGACGGAATCCAAGGTAAGAAAAGTAAATATCTTGAGGTCATCGAGGTATGCAATTAAAAAAAATATGCATGCGTGCGCAGGAGTTCATGATTCGAAATAAAGAATAATCAAAATAGCTTAAATACTTTTCCTCTACCCCGAGGCTGTCTGAAAGTGCTAATCGCTAAGCGATAATTGCGTCTACGTAAGATTATAACTGTAGTTTAATTTAAGTTACTTTTTTCAATTCAGAGTATCTTTATTTATCTATCGAATAAAACCGATCTGCTACTCGTATTTCAGCGCTTCTCCGGGAATTGCGTGTATAAAAAGTACTTAAGAATTCATTTATAGATAAAGTGTTAACATATACCATTTACTCGTTTCGTATCTACGAGTAATATAAATCCTCTTATTGCTACTTTTTTGTGAGCAATGCAAATTACAACTCTTAAGTAACATTTTAAGTAAAAGGGTATTAAGTCACTAGTACATGTGTCAAAGAGCAAAATAATCTAATTTTTACTGATCAATTCAGTATTCAAAAGTGCACTCAGCTTATAATATATTGTAGATGCCATTTTAGGTTCTTTTCAAGGGTCAGTAATCTTTTACTGATCAATTCAGTATTCACAAGTGCTCAACTCATATATTGTAAATGCTTTTTGATGTTGTTTTTAAGAGTCAGTGATATTTTACTAATAGCAATCTGATTCTCGTGATCTTACCAGAAAATTAGTGCAATTGAGTATTGTAAAAACTACGCTTTACAAGTTACACATTAGAATTTAAACTAGAGAATGTATTTACTTAATTGTAGGTAGCAAGTAAACTTATTCAAATATAGTTTGACTAATGGCATGGGTGAAAAATTTAAGCTATTGTGAAATTATTTTTTTCTATTATTCATTTTGTCAATAGTCGGGTTTGTACCATGATTCGTGTAATTATTGCCTTTTTATAAGGTTGTCAGTAAGTTATTCATAATAAATGGCCTTAAAACCCTTGACATTGAGCTACTTGTAGGTAGGTGACTCAAAGTTATCGACTGCAGTGTCGTAGAAGTTATTTTCTAAAGTAAATAGAATGAGATCAAGCAATTTCACCAATAGCACTTAGAACTTTACTACGCTCATACCTTCTTCATCCATTAAAGGTTTGTATTTACATTATAATTGCCAGTGTAACAATTTATAGTTAAGTGCGTTTAGACAGTTTTGAATATATTGCTGAATTGAAAGGGCGTCAGGACCATTATGGGGTTTGAAATTATGCCCTATCTTTGGCCGTATGCTTGTGGATTTGAATGGTTACCTATTGAATCACAATGTTTTATTTTTGATCATATTTATACTTCATATTTATATAGGTAGTCAGTCAACGGGTATATGTATGTTTTGATTATTATTAAATAAGCAATCAACGGAAACAAAAGTAAAGTCGTACTAACCAATTCGTTTTATTTTTTAAAATTTATTTATCACTTTTACAGCAATAACATTTTTCTTACATTCTAACAGCACAAAAAAAGACACCAAAGGTAAGCCCTAGGCTATTAGGAGTTTACAAATTAAATTCATACAATACATAAACTATTCTAATTACGTACAACCTATTTATTAATTTTTTAAGTTAATCTGGTTCGTGTAACAAATTATAATTATAAATTATAATTGAAATAGAAGGGGGTGTTAAACGATGTACCTCTTTTCAGTGACGTCATTAGAGGGTCACGTGCTAAACATAAGCCGAGTCAGCAGACAGCATGCAGGGGCATACCTCTGCATTGCCTCCAATGGTGTACCGCCTACAGTCAGCAAAAGAATCATGCTTACAGTAGAATGTGAGTACCTGCATTTTATTTACTACCTATACATTGGAACTGTAGCGCTACCAAGAGTGGGCATCGAAAACTGTCATAACGTAATAAACTATTGCTCTGTCTCTTTCAAATGCATCACAATGAAAGAGACCCGAGCGATAGTTTTCGATAGCGAGGATAGTATTTCAAACTCATGGTAGTGCTACTGAACAGTTCTAAAACTAGTATTCTTACGTGACTTTGTTTTTATTCCTGCAAGTTCCTCTCTCTCTCATGTTAGCGTGTAACTCCAATCAATGAGCTGCATCAGCAGGAATGCAGATGCGTTGCCGCCTTTTTACATGCTTACATGTAGCCTTGTTTCTTAACGTCTTCAATATCATTTTATACTTACTCATTCATTAATTATTACGAGTATGTAGGTAACTGTTTGTTTGTCCGTTAGTTCCTCCTGTGATTACGATACGAAACCAGCTGGTGGGTGCGGCTCTGGGGACGGACCTAGTGCTGGAGTGCGAAACAGAGGCGTATCCTAAACCAGTCAGCTACTGGAGCAGAGAGAGTGGGGAGATTGTTCCTGTCGGTGAGTATACCTACCTCTTTCATCTATTGTTCTATACAATGTATGTACATACCTTTTTTATAATCTGCATTCCTTTTCACTCCTATTTGTGTTTAGTTAAAGTTAATTAAACAACTCCTTGGTCGAACTTCTAAATAAATGGCACTTCTGTTAATCTTGAGTCTAGTCTAGTGGTTGAATATTTGAATATTTTATGAACAGTGATCGGAGTAGGTAAATTAAATTAGGGTCAATGAACTGACACGTATTTGTAATATATATCACGAGTATTGATGACTGAGCCACAGTATACTCAGTGATTGTGCCGCGCAGTATTACCCGTGAGTTATTAGGGAAAAATAAATAGTAAGAGTATAAATACATACGTTTCAAATTTTGAGATGCAAAATAATTTACTTTCATCGATTTTCAAGAAATATCTTGAAAATCGATGAAAGTAAATTCGCATTAAAATGTAGCACTCGCAGTAAAATGTAGCACTATACATATACAAATCCAGGGTGTAAGCTAGCTCCATACCAGTTTTATTTTATTAAAACAGTCGTCGGGAAGAACATATTCTCCAACTTTCGCCTTTATAATAGTAATGTGATGTAAATTCCTTCAGAATTTGATATTTATTTATTTGTTATGAATGGCTTTTAATACATTTATAATCTGTTACTCTTGTTATGTAACTAAATTTTAAAGTTTCTAATAATAGGTAACTAAAACCAGATTACCTAAATTCCAAAAATAAAAACTATGTTCCTATTAAAAATATACAAACATAGAGTTATTAATTGTTGGTTTATTTTAGGAATTGACAAACATGGAACACAGCTTTGCACTCGTAAATAACTAGGTTTACCTAATCCAACACAAGTTTTTACTTAATACCAAAGTTGCACTTTTAAGTAGGTAGCTTAAGTTAGTACGAAATCCAGTCAGCAAAATATGTGATAGAGTTGAAGAAACTTTTAATCTTCGCCA
Source organism: Cnaphalocrocis medinalis (assembly GCA_014851415.1). Classification (NCBI taxonomy): domain Eukaryota; kingdom Metazoa; phylum Arthropoda; class Insecta; order Lepidoptera; family Crambidae; genus Cnaphalocrocis; species Cnaphalocrocis medinalis. The sequence goes on along the minus strand of CM026280.1, from coordinate 9,777,265 downwards.
ACTTTTTGCAACCTGTTAGTGACTGTACCTCGCAAGCCGGCAACTGGAGCAAAGAGTTGGTGATTTAAACATGTTTAACCTGACGAAAGATTTTTCTAGTTCAAAGCGAGACACTCAGGCGCCGGGGGTGGATGAGGGAAGGGATCACGATAAAGAAACGCAGCTTTCGAGAACAGTCTAATTCATTTGCTTTTATACCACGGCTTCTCAAAGTACCTACATTATTGTGAAAAATGTTATTTGACTGTAGTCTTTCTGGTTTGTCCATTATTTCATTTTTTTAAGACTCGTTTAAGTTTGAGAAACATTGCATTCTTCAATTTAGAACGTACCTATAATAGCACCTATAGAGCCGCTCGCTTGCTTACTTACCTACCTACTAGTGAACAGTAGCAAATTTTGACAATGATCGTTTATCAACAACCGAGCAGATAAATTTGTGAACAAAACATGATTGTTGGTTTAAAGGTCGAACAAACATACTAACTAAATCGATTAACGAGTTTTTGATAATCTAACCATTTGTAAGTCGTGTTACTTGTAGGCAAATTAGGAGCACGAATACCTTTATAACCTTGTTTTAGTGTTTGGAAAATGTTGACATTGTTATAGAGGTAGGTACATACATACATAATGTATGGAAAATGGCGAATAAGTTGAAAAAGGATATACATAGATCTGGTGACCTAAGTATCTGGATCTCTCTCATATCTTCTGCAGTGCATGCTCATTTGCATTTATCATTTTATAACAAACTTGTAACAGGCAAAACATTGAGGACCAATGATGAATTTAAGATCTTATTGTATTTTTATTGACCTCGGGGTTCTACCGGGTCGAGCAAAAAAATTTGTTTCGATTTTTTCGAACATAGATCAAGTTTGTGAGCACCAATCTGCATTTCCATCATAGTAGTATCTTTGCACATAGTCGGACAGTATGTAGTCTCCGTCTTTCGAGATATAAGATAACTCTAGATAGTAGACAACACTTTCCCATTTTATATTAGTAGGATAATTTGTTATTATTTTTTTATAATTGATCATTACAACAGAGTTTAGGGAAAACTTTTTAAAGTATCCTTTACCCCAAATTTCAACAATGAAAGATGAAAGAAGAGGGAGAGAGATTTATTTCTAATTAATTCAAGATTATTTATACGGGTTAATTAAGGATCATTAGTTTAATATTCCAAAATAAACAAGATTGAATTTTCGAAGGAGAAATATGTCCACTGTCCACAGTAACAAAATAAAATGGCTCAAAGTGAAACCGACCGATGCGTGCCAGCCACACGTTCTAGAATCGGAGAAATAAAAGTTTATCGAGCACGATAACTTATGTTGAAAACCTTCGGAATATGGTTTAATTTTTCTTCAAAAGCATTCCAGAAGTTCAAATTTCCCAAAAAGGTTAATTCGTGTGATAAGAATACCGATATTTTGTTTAGTTAGTGAAATATAATTTAGGACATGAGTTAGAAACAATATTTTTTGTGTGTACATGGACTTTTACAACTCATTTAACACATGTATACTTGTAAGTGTTAGCTTTAATAACAAAAACTGGCTGGAATATTAAGTAAAGTTCTATTTTTATTTTTTCTGCAAAACGTTTATGAAGAGAATTAAAGAAATTTCGACGCGCAATCAGCAAAGGCATTCAGAATTTATATTATCTTAAGAGTTTAAAACGTAGAAAGCTACGTGTACATTATTGCGAAAACAAAAAATATATACACGCCAATTGATTTAACAATTAAACCGAATGGTCTAGTGATTGGGAACAGACAGTTGATTTTCATTTAAATTGTTATATTCAGTAGGTAAATCAAAACTGTCACTGATCAAACGGAGTGTTTAATAAACTGTCTGTTACAGAGCCACCCAATAATGAGTTTACACAAGACAATACGTGTCTATATGATTACAGATGTTAATGCAGTAATACTGGCTTTCAGCTTTACCGTAGAATAAACATTACCAGTAGCAAGACTTACATATGGACGGCGTTAGGCGGAGTTCCTCGCTGCCGTGCAAAAAAGCCCTTGAGTCTCGACAGTGACATTAGAACGGTCTAAAGAAGATGCCGTGGGGGATAAAGTAAAACGGCTGGCATAAGCACATTTCTAAACCGAAGACTCTTATAAATGTGCCTCAGAGCGTACAATACTTACCTAATAAAGAGGTGAATTGGGACACTGATAATACCTAAACCTAAAAAAAGACACTTGCGCAATGTAATCGACGCTACACGACATCTATTGGTAAAGCTTAAAACTAAGGTCCCGAAACAAAGTGAGTGTGGGCCACTATAGTTTATAATACACTCAGAGGCACATCTAAACGACGATATCCTATTTATTATACAAACATTCCACGGTATTATAAATTAAAACTTAGCAGTTTTTATTGTAATGCTTCTACACTAAATTACCTGATAAATGGTCTATTTATTAAACTGTTTATTAAACATTTATCGTTTATCAGCTTCATTTCATCAGCTTTTAGGATTTGTTTCCGTCATAGTTTTCTAGGAAGATGATCGGTGCGAAGACTTGTAGTTGTAAAACCGTAAAATATTTATCAATGGCTACCATTCATAGAAAACATCCCTTTTGCAAATCTATCAATCACAACTCTCGGACAACTCTTCATCACTATACAGCTTAGCACTTTTTCGGACACATTCCCGCTCATCCTTTGTTTATTTTTATTTACAAAAACCTCGTCCCGCTAACCTGTTCACCGATGATGCATTGAATGCAGCAAGGTGAATGAAACTCTATATCCTATTCGTTCTGGATGAACCATCCCTCGCAAACGGCCGCGCTCATCTCTATTGGAAACGTAGCTAAATGTCATTTTCAAGCCCCGGAGCAGTTCTTACTACTGTGATCTTTACTGTGTCTATATTGTACCAGTTAGTTTAATTTGCCTAATTAGGCCAAGTTAGTCTCAATGTCGTAGCCAACAGCTTGTTATACGGGAAATAAAATTGGCAGGACATACAGTATAATGGAAGGAGATAGTGTGTCCAAAGCCGGTATCCAGGAATTAAGTTAGTTAAATTAAAATTCCACTCTTGGATTGCCATTTACAGAGGTAGTATAAGTCTTCTTAGGTATATCTAACCATTCGTGCGTGATCGAACCTCGTTAATAAGATAAAGGTGAGACGAAAGCCAAAAACTTCAGTTATAATATAAAAGTTGTGGCATAAAAAATAAGTTATCATAGAAGTGCTCGTCACCGTGTAGTGATAAAAAGTTCCACGGTTGAATATAAGATGAGAAATTGTTTAGACCTAGATTGGTAGTAGATACCTACCTTCATCATATTATAACAGACAAAACCACAGACCCGAATAACCCTTAACTTAAATATTTTTTGGTGAACCAAACTTATTAAGCTCAACACAATGACCCCATTAGCGCAATGGTTTGGACCTTGATTGAGACGAAATGGTTGCGGGTTCGCCGAAACTTTGATTGTAATTTTTGTGGGTTGTTTATGATTTTTTATTAATTGATAGGATCTATAAAACAATCAGCGATACATAGGTCGGCCAACTGGGCTTCGGCTCACTGGCGGCCCTGGTATGCTTGTTTCTCGACACGATCTTCGTGTAAACTCTCTAGATGGCCAAGCCAGCGAAGACGTTACGCTTTGGTCTCACCGCCGATGTCTGGTGTATTCACAATCTGCTCCATTTCTACATTTGTGCGGATCCTCCAGCCGTCGTCGTCTGTTGTGACTGTGCCCATTTCTTTCTGCCATAAGGAGATTTTGCTCTTCTAAAGTAAGAGAAAGACGTCGTTGATACAGATTTACGCGAACTCCATGTCAATAAACAATAACTCGCAAAAACTGGTGCAGGACCGACCGAAGTGAAGGTCTATTACTTTGGAAGTTCAGGTCGCTGACCCTGCGGAGTAGTATTATACAATCACAATGCACAAAGTTGTATGCACATAGATATACTATGTGTGGAGGTAGGCCCACCGTATTATAAGCTCATGCCATCCCGTTGCAACATACAACGTTAAAACGGTCTGGAACGAATTTAGTCTGAGAACTTTCCTTAGATCGTATTTTATAATGTGTTCATCTTTTCTTGTAACGTAGAACTTACTTAAGTACAGACAGCCACACATCAGGTTACTACAATCTGTCAAATTTCTTCAATCGAACCTCACCTTTATGTCAAACGCGTTTGGTTCAATATCAACTGAGGAAATTTGACAGATTGTAGTAACCTGATGTGTGGCTGTCCGTACCTTCTTATCGATTTTTTATTTTAGGTTTTAGAATAAATAAAGGTACCACTAAAAATAAAGTTAAAAATACCAAGACGTTGACCCAGCAATGTCCATCACAGAAATGTTTGTTCAGGGCGGACATCGAATCCATGATCCATTAAAAGTGAAGTAGGGTTACTGACAAATCTGCCCTAGTGGGACGGATAAAATAAAATTACCTACATGGTCAAGCAGTAAAGATTATATAAAAGCAAGATATTATTTGAATACAATTATTTTTCTCTTGGATTAATTATCTACTATAGACGTGAGTATAACTGTACTGGTCGAAGTATACCTACTTAATTAATGCTGTAACAAGGCATCCTTTGGGGCACCCTATTTAATTAGAGAACAATACAAGTGCTTGTACATATCAAAGGTAGGTATTTGTGCTATTGTTATAAGAGTTCTAGGTCAGAGAAAATTATTTTTGGACTGGAGTCTAGCAATGAATACAAGACTAATTTTACCAATATTTTAGCCTAGGCGAGGTTTTTTAATAGCATTTGCGAGTGTTTTAATACCAAATTATGTGCAGTCTAATGTATACAGTAGTTATCTACACTCATATTTTAATCTTGAAATAAGAAATCAAACAAAAACACTGACCAATTTGGCTTATAACATGATAAAACTTTGTCCTCACACTTTAAAAATTAACTGTTACACAATGTAAACAAAATCGGACCTTTAAATTAAAAGTCGTTAGGTAGGTTACTATTTTTTTAGCCCGAGTTCTGATGTTTATTAAAGTAATAGGTACACGTATTTGTGTTTACCTTCCTCGATTCTGATACCCCGTAACAATAAAGCTGTTAAGCTTGGGGTCAGGTAAATGTTTGGGATGTTTACTTATTAATTCAGCGTAACTTTTATTGTTTAAAGTTGGTACCTGAGTTGGCATTATAATAATAATATAGACTGGCTGCCTAGAAACTCTCTTCAAATATTTAGAACTACATTAACCGATTCAGATCAACCTCTAAAACACAATCCGCAGAGTTATTGTTATGTTATTTCATTTTATCATTATCAACAGATTTATTAAAAGAAATTTGTAAAATCGTTTATTTTAACTTTATTTCATGAAATCACCATTTTATCGTATCCCTGTTTCATATAAGTCCCTTCATAATATATTAATGTTGTGCCTACTGATGTTTATCACTTATGCGGGCTGCTATTGTGGGAGTGTACTAGTAGGTATACTTAATATGTTTTGATTGACAAGTGAATGAATCTAGTGTATGGATGTGATCTAGCAACACATCCGATATATACGCGTAGTCGGCGACATTAGAGAGGTTGTCGATTAGCGTATTTCTCTGCGTGTAAAAAATTCATTTTTGCAAAAAAAAATATTGGCTCTTATTGATTGTATTTTTTATGTGATAGGTGGCAGACGAGCAGACGGATCACCTACAAGTTCTATAACTTCCAAAATTAATCTTATCATATCTTAGTTCATGAAGGTCGAACACAATTTTTAATATCAACACTTAGGTAATGTACAGTCAATCAAGTACTTACTAAAGTATCTTACGTATTTAATAACTAGCAGTTCCCTAAAGTTTTCCCCTTTGTTTAAGCAATATAAAGTGACGAAGACTTTCGTCTTTATATGTTGACGTGGAGAACTTAAGTAACTTATTCGTAGAGAAATATTTATAAAGAAAAGTTAGTACGTAGGATATTAGGAGCTTCCAGCGTAGTCCACTGAATAAAAACTATTATTGTTTAGGTGGAGGTTACGAGCCGCAAAAGTTTGACGGTTCGTACCGGTCTGTTCTGAGGCTCGCCATCCGAAGGATCACTAGCTCCGACTACGGCGCCTACAAATGCGTCTCCAAGAACTCCCTGGGTGACACCGAGGGCACCATCAAGTTATATCGTGAGTATACAATGTGTTAGTAAGACGTATAAACAAACTACAACGCACTGAAGCTAACTCATGCCTATAGTTAGAACAATGCCTTAATAATTAATAGAAGTTTTATACTGATGTTATTTCACTCGAGTAAGAAAAGAATAAAAACAAAATTATGTTTCGCTGCTTCCTAAGCTAATTTTCTGTGTTGATCCCTGATCCGTTTTTAATTTCCTGTAAAAAACTGGGCTGTTTCATAAAAATCGTTTAGAAAAATAAATCAGAAACTGAACTACGTACTTTCGTAGAAACAGTTTTTTGTTATAATTTAAATAGGCAAGATGTGTAAAAACTAAGAGATTATAGAGATGTACGATAAAAAAAATATGTTGTCAAAAGACTTCATAATATGTATTAGTTCCGATGAATTAAATTCAGTCGTCTAATAGATTTTGTGAAATCTAGAAAGAAACTTTTAATGGATTCGCATCGTCAAACGAACCACAATAAGCTAGGAAAAACTAAATCTACTTTCTGATATATTTTTTTCTTTTTAGCAATGTCACCGCCAGCTTTGGAAAACAAAAATGGTAAGTTGATAAGTTCTATCAAGTATAACATTAAGCATAAAGTATTTTTGATGTGCACACGTCTCAATAAAGCTGTGTTCTTGACAGTTGTTCAAAGGCTGAACATTTTGGCTGACAAATCATCGCAAAGTACGCCATTTGGTACACAAGGTGCGTATTAGCTTAAAGGTTTTATTTTCTGCTAAATGGATCACGTAGATGACATTTCTTACGTCGGGAGTGTAACTTGTCGAAAGTAGCATTAAACTGGGATAATAAGAACATTGGATAAAACTTATTGTTGGATTTCGGAAGAGGTTATTTGCAGTACTTACTACCTACCCATAATATTTTAGTATTAATAGGCTATATGTATTTGCATGTAACAATATTTACGCGTACTAGTTCAGATGAATAAATGGTTTTCAGATGTCATTACTATATACGAGTATCTTTAATATTTTTAATTTGAAAATGTACCTATATCTTTGCTATCTTATTGGTCCAAGACCGACTGCAATTATATGATGATGTTTTAGGCTTGATTGATGCCGTATTAAACATTAACTTCCATGCCGATGCTTCCTTAAACCTTCCTAAAGATCTGGTAGCTTTTCTTTTTCTATTAAATTTAATAATTTGGAAACATTGTGTATTACTAACAAAGCCTATCTACAATATTCGTGGAATTGATTAGTCCTGAACATGAACATAATAAAAGTATAAAGTGCTTACGTAAAAAATATTTTTGCTTTGGTAAATAATTCTGCGTAAAATCTAATTAGAGAGGTACACTTCGCTATCACAAAAAAAAAACGATGTTTACAAGCTAATTAGTAAAATGTTTTCAGATTTCAGGTTACAAGATTACAACGGGGCAGTCTCGAAGGATCGGTTCTGTTTCGGATTTTTGTACTCATTAGTCATTTTAATCAAGATAGCAACATCTCGAGGCTGATGTTTTGCTTTGAGCAACTAAGAAAATAGGTAAATTAATTACACCACCCGTGCTGTAGGTAAGTCACCTCGGCGAATGGCGCTTTGATGTTGCCAAGTTGCTCTCAGAGATTGAAAACATACATATACTCACTCGTAATGCCGCTTTTCAATTTTCTTCTGAATTTATAGGAACAACGTCACATTATTTCCAAGTACCATATAATTTTCTGTAAACATTTGTATTGCCACTTTAAATTAAAATGAAGCCATGTGACATAATTTATTGGAAATAGGTCTTTATAACATGATTTTATGAGCTGTTGAGAAAAAAAAAGCATGAAAATGGTTCAGTTAACCCTGCTGTGTAGTAAATACAACTTGTGTTGTAAATATTAACGAACTAAATTAAAAGAACTTGTATAAAAATATTAGCTTAAAGTAAATCTATACCAAATTTTGAATACATTTTCTGTTAGTAATAATTAAAATACAGTTCACAAAAGTCAAGGCTATTGTTCTAACTTCGAATGTTAAAGAAAACAGTACTGAAAGCGTAGATTAAAATAGAGAAAATGTAACAAGTTGATGTTGTTATTTGTTTGAAACATGTAGTACTTAAGTAAAGTTTTTGAGTAAAACTAGTTTTTTTTTGTAATTATAACTGATGCAACATATCTATTAGATCTCGATAAGATGTAAATTAATGTAGACAATTACATGTAGATATAATATTGAATAAAATCGAAAGTATTAATAAATATAGACTGAGTTTCATGTATAGGTAAGCCTGTAAATATAAAAGCTAAACTTGTATTATTTTAAAGCTTCACTCTCGTTAATAAGTAGGTAATTATTATGCTATTGATGCTGTCAATTAAGGAAGAGTAAATATGACAGGTGATTAGTTATAATTTAAGCATCGATGGGTCTCCTTATTATTGCTTTGTAAAATTGAATATAGGGACTGATGCGTTAGCAAAATATAAGCAAGGAAGATTTTTTGAAATGTTCAAAGAGGAAATGTGTCATAAATTGTCGCACCCGTGTACTTACTCATTCATTGAGTAATTTGAAGATACCTTTCAGAGGTTTATGGACACAATTGCTCTTTGATTCCTTATTTAATGATGATTAAAATATGATGAATTAATAAAAAGTATCATCAATGTTAAATACTCGACCGAAGCATCGTCTTTCTTATTATTTGCATCTCATTTTGTTGTAATATTTTTCATTCAAATAATGTAATTTTTGACTTTGAAGTCCAAATATTAACGAATCATGAGATCAAAATATACCTATAGGTATTATGTCCTAAAAATAACCGGTACCATCTTGAATTTGCATTTCGTGTCAATTAACATCAGGATTTGAAATAGAAAATGTTCGTTGTTCATATCATTGTTCTCTTTCTCTTGTTGAATACATTGTCAAATAGTTTGTGTATAGTAAAATATTATGACGATATGTTTTTATTTAAGTAATTTTAGTAAGTATTTCCTATCTCACTGATCTAAAACTGGACTTCAAATAGATGATGACGTTTTAGCATGGATTCATGGCGCATAAAAACGTTCGGTTCCCAAGTTTAAAAGTATTTTTATACATTAAATTACATGCCGATGCTTCCTTAAATGCTCCACTGTATTTTTAAATAGAATGATTTAAGTAATCATTTTTATTTTCTTTTATCGATCTTAATTATGATTATATTTGTGTGTTACCATAAGCCCTATGTTTAGCAAAAAAAGTTTCTTAAATCGTACGTGAGCTATGTTATTGTTTGTTTTAATATTTTAATCATAGTAAAGTGAGTATTGAATGTCTACATTCTGAATAAAGTGTATTTATTAGTGTCAAAATCAGTTGTACATGCGGACCACTATCGCTTTTCCGAAGAAATAAATTAATTTTTGACTGAATCTCTTTTTTATTTATCATAATAATATAATGGATTTTATTTACATGCACGGAAACCAACTCATAAAATAATATTTTATACAGGATTTCACATAACTTTAAAAAGCAGTAGGATACCTACCAGTATTTCGAGATGGCTTTAAAAGCATATTTCTACGACACAACTGCAACAAAAATCGTAAAAAAACAATCAGAAATACATTAGCGAACAAAATGTTCAAGAAATAAAGAAAATGTCTATGCGTGTACAAACTGGTAGGATGTAACTCAGAAAATTCACGTTCGTGTGGCAAGATGCCCAGAACGAGGGGTGCATTCCCGTTCGATACCACTCGCCTATTGTGCCAGGGGACTGGAGAAACGAACACCGTATAATGCGACTTAAGATGAAAATATTTACTTTAAATGTTGGCGATACCTGTATAAACCGTAGCATTTTTGTTTAAGGTACACTACTACCCATTGTGTCACTATACTACTGCCTATTCTATAATAGCTATGATAGCATAGATTGTCTCTTTTGAAAATAAATTGCAACATCATCTACAACGTAACCGGCAAACCGGCAACGCATTTGTGATGCCTCAGGTGTTGCAGATGTCCAAGGGCGGTGGTGATCACTTATCATAAGGTGAGTCTTCTACTCGTTTACTATTAAGTACATACTTGTTTGTAGAATTTCGCTTAAACTATCTAATCAATTTTGATGAAAAAGCTATCAATCGCTTCCTTAATACTGTTTAGGTAACATACAATCATACTTAATATGAAAATAATAGTAATAATAACAGAGGGTACTACACTAGACATAGCCCACCGAATTAGCAAACTGAAGTGGCAGTGGGCTGGTCACATTAGCCGCAGAACTGACAACCGTAAAGTAACATAATACAAGTAGCAGAGCGAAAGATTTGAAAAACTTTTGTCTTATTGTACTACATGAGTAAAATTTTGCCTGCAAGATATGATAATTATGACAAAGATACTTAAAATGCAATTGCCGAAAATCAAAATAAACTAAAAGTAGGTAATGAAGGTATAGCTACTTAAAACGAATTAGAACCTTGTGGTAGAGTCTCCATAATGCTGGCAGAATTATCCTGGAGCGCGATTCGAATTCGTTGGGTAAGTAGCCTACGGCACAGCCTTGGGATAACTCGTGATTACAACTAAAAGTTTAGCCAAGTCACGGAAGAAAGACACGAGTGTCAGTGCCCCACGGACCTAGTGTTTTAACAACAAAGCTATAAAGTAGTTGCGACCGATTAGATACCTGTAGTTTGCAGCTTTCAGTTTGTCTGCCATATCAGCCGAGCGTAGTAGTACTCAGTACTTACTACTCGCAGTCCTAAGAAGATAGTAAGGTGCTAGAGTGACAACACAATTAGGTTTAAAGGTGCCTTTGAACAGTTTTCCAGAATTATGTTTTATATGGAAGGGAGACTGGGTAAGCGTAGTGTGTTGGACGCCTTGCGACAAGATGGGATGATAACATTCGAAGGCTAGCTGGAGTGGCGTGGCGTGCATTAGGGGAGACCTATGTCCAGCAGTGAACGAGGGTGGGTTGCTGATGATAAAGGAAGGGAATCCATTAGATGCGGGTACAGGACCCATCTGTATGGAGAACATTAGAGGAGGCCTATGTCCAGAAGTGGACGTCTATTGGCTGGAAAGATGAAGTTTTTACAATGTTCGTGAGCAGGCGAAGTACCTAATCCCACTTACTTACGAAGAATGAATCCTATTATGTTCTCATTATAAATGTGAAAGTTTTCATTAATAATTTACTTGACTCCGGCAGCCTGTAATTACCTTATTTTCGTCAGTAATATTATGTTGATTTAGCTTTAAAATTTGACTCCCTGACAAATTTTGCTCAATGCAATAATTATCAAACATACCTAATGCGGACCCTGGACTCTGAAGCGACGGCATTCGACGCAACCGGGATAAACAACTAAGATGATGTACCTAATAGCAAATATTGGCAGTTAGTTATAACTATAATGTGGTCTTTTAAGTAGATGTCACGCACTGACTCAACTATTAATAGTATACAATTAATTCTACATCTCATACAAAGCTTTATGCAAGCATTCGTGTAAGCAGCGTGAAAAATCTGCCGTTTTAGATAGTTACATAAGTTAGACAGCCGTCGTTTTATTGTTTTTTTTTAATGTGATTGGTGGCAGACGAGCAGATGTATCACTTGATGGTAAGCGATAGTCGCGATAGCCCCCTGATACACCTGCAATATTATGTAGTAGAGTCACAAGTCACAAGTTAGGAGCTAACTTATAACCTCCTTCCGCAATTTGGCCTCCACTGCCCTCATTTACTCGACGAAACACAGCGCAGTCGCTGCTTCACGCCGCGGTCTTCTGTGAGGTGGTATCACTCCGGTCGAGTCGGCCCTTTCACAGCGTGTGTTCACCGAAGTGTGGCTCTCCCACGGCCAGAAGAATTGTAATTACTAGACTTACATATTAAGTCCTGGAACTGGTGCAGCACAAAGGATCCTTTGTAACAAGATAAGTACCTAGTAAGGTATATACCCAATTATTGTTTGCACGTAGAAACTACACTATAACTGACCAGTTACGTACATTATAAATAACTTAAATTAGTTACAGTTGCGAAGATAACGCTGATTCAACAAGTGTCTAAATGTGGTTTTGATGTCGGCGGTTCCCTAAGGGAACATCGGTCACTTAGCAATGTTAGGGTTAAGTCGGATAGCTTGAGAACTTTCTTATTACTTATTAATGTTGTCCTGACATTGTCGTATTTATAATGATACTAAGAATTTGTAGTAGGAATCCACGGTTCGTTTACTTATCTATTTTCAAGTACTGACATACTAATTGTGACAGACGAGCAGGCCTGCGCATCAGGTGACCCTGATGGTAAGCAATTGCCACCGCCCATGGACACCTGCAAAACCAGTGGAGGCACGAATTATTAAAAAGTAAGTACGCTGCCACCTTTAATCCCCTTCCCCCTGGACTGGGCCTTCGGTACCATGACTTAACTCAGCGAAACAAAAAAGTGAAATTTTGTGCAAGATGACGGGCGTAGGATTTGAAGTTGCCAAGGGTCGATCAAGTGGCCAATATTTGAAGAGTCCTATGTCTAGCAGTAGAAATGGAACATAATGACGGTGACTGGTCATACCTATAAGTAGTGCATGTGGTAGTGATCCTGCCATACGCCAAAGGTCATTCGGTCCCCCTTGGACAAACATTCGTGTGATGAACACGTGTACTCATAGTCTGGGATCAATCTGATGTGTCATATTCGTATCACAACTGTTTAAACTTACTTTAGGTAGGTAAGGACTCGTAGTACCAAATGAGGTAAACGTATGAGACGTTGTTTATTTACTTTATTATTGTATCTAATGTTTATAAATAAAACTTGTAGTTAACTGATGAAAAGTTTTGTCTATTTAAAGAAGACGCAGACGGATCACTTGATGTTAAACGATTGATGCCATCCATGGATCCAACAGCAGTGCAGTATGAGTGCACTGCCAAGTGCTGCCAACTGCCGAAGAAAGGTGAGCTATCTCTGTTTATGGCGAGTTACAAAAATTTTATGAACAGGTAGTACTTGTACTTGTAATGTATCAGCCTATATATTGCCCCACTGCAGGGGAAAGGCCTCCATCATAGAAATCAAGTCATCGCTACTTTGATGGGATCAAGTTTAAACACCACGATTGCCTAATACGGATTGGTAATCGAAAACCCGAGTTATGTTCACACATTTTTTTTAATGCTCGACGCAGGAATCGATACTTAAAGCATTAGACCAACGGGGCGTGCTCAGGTAGTACTTAGGTCCTAAAATGTAACTTAGGAATAAAATTTCTTCTTCTGAAAAAGGCGCCTCGTTCATACTGTATTTATGACCGTCCCCTATTTTACGTACGTACAACTCGTTTAACGGGGAAAAATGAACGGAAGTGAAAAGAAACGGGGTGAAATCGTAACACCATGCGGACTCGCTGTTAAACCGGGGATAACATTTGGCTCATTAAACCAAACCCTGGATTATCAACTTGGAATTGCCTCAGTGAGCAATATGAATATTATGATGTAAAAAGTAATGAAAACTGCGTAAACCCTCCTGTATTTCACTTCACATAAAAACTTGGGATTCCGTGAAATATATCGGGAAAAAAGGTCTACACGGTCACCATTAAAGGTAAATTGCTCTGCTTTATGCGAGTTGAAACGTGGGCGGTGGAAATGTGCCACGCACTCGAGAAGATGTTTCCGTGTTGACGTCGCGTCTGCAGTGACTGCATATCACACTGACCTTAATTTAAAATAAAAGGCGTTTAACGTCTCGTCTCATTCATACAATTGGGTATTTGACTAATCTCGATATAGTAAAAAATATTGATACTCTTTCAAAATATTGGTAAATAAGAAATAATTCTCAGTTAAAAATATAACGTCTAGCTGGTTTTGTGAGTATTCAAAGTTTCATGGGCAAGTCCATTTTTAAAGTATAAAATTTTAATAAAATAATTATATCATTGAACTACCCGTACATTTTCCACCAACTTTTATTATGAAACCATTTACTTCAACGAAACATTTGATATGGCTACCAAACAAAATTTACTAGACGCCCATACAGAAGTTTGAGTTGTGACGTCACAATTCAATAGCCATTTGTATAGAGCGTTTTTGGGCTTGTCCAAAATATGTGCTCTTAAAGTTGTGATATCTCAGGTAATTCAAATGAGAATCAAGTAATTCTTCATCGTTGAAAGAATTACCTTCTTAAATTGAGGCGTCTTTTGATTAAACACATAAAAAAAATTTAGTCAAATACCCAATTGAGTAACGGCTTTACAGCACTTCACCAATCTGTAACATGAGCTTTTTCGAGCGGTGTATTTACAGTCTTATATTGAATTAGTCGCTTATTGATTGTCCAGTTCATATGCAAGCGCATCCCTGAGCGGGTTAAATCTCTTTTTTTTAATTTACTTAGTAAAATTTGTTTTTATTTAATTTAAAATCGCAGAATAAATATAGTGGCAGTATATAATTTTATTAAGACTACTCAGCAAAATCTTCTATCTCTACTTATTTATAAAGAGGCTTATATAATAGATAAACCGAAAACACGAAACACTTGCGCGATACAATCAACACTCAGCGTCATCTATTGGTAGACAGTGGAACCTGTCCCGAAATGAAGTGAGGGCGGGCCACTAGTTAATTAATAAAGTAAGTACAACTTAAAATAGTTTACATTAATGTAATACCTATCAGAGAAGAGCAAAACCAACATGAAAGTAGTTTCAGCATCTACTGAACAATCTTTGGCTTAATAAATGGCAAGTGACATATTATCTTTTCTTAATAATTTTAGCCATTCTTTTATGCTATGCTCTTGTTGACATACGTTTAAAATTAAACCATCATAGTTACAAGAGTTTTATTGATTTGTTAAAATAAGTTCTTTACTTGATATCGACATCGATGGCGATTAGTTTATTTGAGGTTGGTAATGCAATGGTAGCAATAGGAATTACCACGTATTTTACAGAACCGATTTTAAAAATATTTTCGCCAGTAAGCCGTTTTACCTCTAAGTAACATAATATTATCTACGCTTTACTACAAGAAACGTCTCATTCACATTAAAAAATATATACCGTTTAGTCCACACGTGCGCTCTGTGACTAGACTAACTAAATGAAGCAGTGTTAAATGGTAAACTAAGTATTTAATTAAATATTTTTTAATTCGCGTAGTCCTTAATAAACTGCATACTTTCCTTCTGAAATCGAACTCAAAAACATGTCAGAGTGTTTTGGAAACGTTAGCAGGAAATTAAATTAAACAAAGTTAGTATTATGCTTCGGGGATATTTCGGCTCGACGCAACGAAACTTTTTGACTATCAAGATTGAACTTCCAAAGATGTCGGGTAGAAGAAATCATTCGTAGATTAAGTTATTCGAGGGTGAAACGTGAGGTCATAAATTTTACGCTGTGAAGGCGTAAACTAGTCGCCAGGGACCAGGGAACTTGCATGAAACCATTATCAAGTCACATAAAATGGTTCAAAATCTGCAATAGTTAAGTAAAACTATTTAGGGAAGTATAATACTGAACCGGTGAAAAGTTATTACAAGCGGTATTTTTAGACAGAGCTCATACTTGTATGAAGACTGATTGCAATAATTTAGGTACTCGTGTACAGAAGTCTTTATCTTATGAATTTATTTTATCTTTGAGAGTACCTATGTTTTTTGGGGTAGCAACCACCTGCATCGCCGTGATGGCGCCGTCGTAACTGATAACCCCAGGGATACCTACTTCTTACTATGTACTACTTCTTATTATGTATTCTGTGTCTTACTACTGTTGTGTTGTATCTCTTCTTGTGTGGTCAATAAATGTTTTACTTACTTATCCTGTTTAAAACTAAACGCATACATACATAACCTAAGGTGTACTAGTTCTACAAACGCTGGAGAATTCTCTTCTGGACTGTCTGAGTTCAGCACCAGGATACCTAAATCAGAGTCTCTAGGCTGTCTCTCGAATTTCCGCAGACGGCAGGGCAAATGTGTACCGGCAAACAACACAACTGATCGACTGGATAAGGGCACCGAAAGCCTAATCTCCTGACTCCTTCCTCCTCCTGTAAAGCGGGTTAAAAGGTTGGCAGCGCACTTGAGCTTGCTTTGGGGCGGCGTCAATCGCTTACTATCAGGTGACTCGTCTGCACGTCTGCCTCCTATCCAATAAAAACTTACCAATCTCACTCTTAAAGCGTTGCAATCTGCAAACCGTGGCGCCAGCGTATTTCGTTTTGTGCAATATTTTTATCACAATTTACTCAAATGAACTCAATATCAATAAAATGTAGTGTTGTAAACAAATTGTTTGATAAACAAACAAACTGGAAAAAAGTTTAAGTTAAATAATTAAGATACATATTCAGTATGTGTTTCACGTACAACACTTAATTTACAAAGTTGTGGTGTGAAATAACTTTTACTATTTATCTTCGTGCCGGTAGAAAAGTGTAAAAAGTTTGTCTAATAGCTCAGTTAACTATGAAAAGGAAAAATTATCGCACACAACGTTTTGTTTTTTATATTTGGTACATCAATCTCCACACCATACCACCTATAGGTATTTGTGGTACCTTCGTTGTTTCTGGTTTCCATAGTACAAGGGTAAACCTTAGTTTGGGTACAGTATAAAATATGTGATATTGTCTCAATTTATTTATACGGTGACAAGCTAGTGATCATTTTGTGACAGAAAAGAAATGCCAACCGCGGTGATGGCGCAGTAGCAAAAGTGTCAGCGATTGAAGTCCTGGGTCGAAGAAGATTTGCTCACATTCACATACCTACCTATACGGCCTTGGTGGCGACCTTTAAAAACCATGACTCCGATTGATGTCCCAGGTTCGACCCCCCGGTTGGGCCAACATTTATACCTGATAGGTGAACAATCTGGAACGTTGTTTTGCAGCTTACTTCGCAACTTGTTTAACAGTTAAACAGAAAAGGCAAAACACACGTGCGAAGTAATCGACTACCCGCGCCATCTATTTGTACTGGTCTAAGTTAAATCCCAAAACGAAGTGAGGATAGAGGTCTTTGATGCGTTGCCGGCTTCTTAGAAAATATTTTTTTAAGAAAAATAAATCTTCAAAACCAAAAAGATGATAAACGGATAATTTTTCTTTGGAATTGGAAAGCATTGTTAATGTGGAAAGCATTGTAAAACCTACTTAATAGATAATATTTTAGCTTGATGCTTCTTGGTAGTCTTGAGAAAAATAATCTTGACAGACGGAGAGACAGGTAGTGGCACGGACAAAGTTTTATATTTTAACTGCGGAACTCTAATAAAGGTTAACACTAACCATACCTCGTTTTTTAGTAGCGTGCTTTCAACACCGCTTTGCTGTCATATAGCTTTATTGTTAAATTATTCTTTGGCGTATAGGAGTTCATCATTCAACACTTTCCTGGATGTCATTCATCACTTTTAACTAGGTCGTGTTAGTTTTCTGTTAATATTATTTACAAAGCGCTAAGTTGATGAATAGTTTTCACGGAAGTATATTATCGCAAGTTTTTATCATCATCCGAACGCTTTTGTGCAAGTATTTTTGATTAATTGTTTACGTAGCATTTTATCGGTGCTAAAAAGGCTGTACTAGCTTTTGTCATGGATTTTAATTAAAAGGACCTGATATATATACATCATACATACATCTTTATATATGAATACACTGAGCACTATTGGCAGGTTTTTGCGCTGAGCGTGTCAAGGCAAGTTAAATGGCACCAAATTATTTCCAACTACTTGCCATACTAAGCAAATATCAGGTATAGTATTAATGTTGCATAGAAAAACGCAAATGTATTAATGAAAATAAAATTAATACTAACGATTCTAACCTGATGATATTTGTAAAAGAAAACACAGAACTTGACATGTTACCGTCAACATGGATTACCCTTATTTTACCAGTGAATTGGGGAATGAAACATCTGAAAAACTTTTCGTTTCAATATGAGCATGTAATTTCATTGTTGTTGTTAGTATCTACCATACAACCCTGTATAAGTACTTACAAATCTAACCCGTTATTTCTCTCTACTGTTGGTATGAACTCTTTTTACTAACTTACGCGGTGTTGTGAGTTACTGTTATACCTATAGTGACAGTGTACTGGAATTAAGTTGATTATATGATATATTAAAGCCTCAAAACGGAGATCAACGAATATGCAAACGGACCGGTAAACTTTTAATTGGGATGATTCCAGAAAATGCTCTCACTAATTGGGACCATCGTTGCATACAGTGTCGCCAGTTTGTACATCGATACCACAGTTAAGCTGTGTAATTAATCGAAGTGGCGATATAATTTGTCTTCGTCTAGTAGCAAATAGCTAATTCCCACACATTAGGGACACAATGGCCCTCCCGGCCGCTCTTATTGATTACCGCCTATTGTTCCCTTTGCCGCCTTAAATGATACACTTGGCACGATTTACGAACGGAAAGCGTCTAGGTGAATAAATGAGCTAATGATGCTTGACGGCTCTGAAAATAAATCTATTTTTAAAAGGCGAGGAAGCGGGAAGTGCTTAATTTTAGACGTCAAAAAAGTTACTCTAAATTTTGCACGTGTGCAACTTCGTCAAGTGATTAATATTAAATCAGTAACTACATACGGGTATTTTATGTGATACATGCAGCAGAATCACTGTGGAGTCACAAGTGCTTTACCAACCTTTAAACTCAACTTCCCATCGGATTGGACTTCCAGTACCCTCTTTCACTCGGTGAAACACACCGCAGATGCTTGATGTAGATTTTTGGTGACGCCGTTGTATCACTCCAAACGAGCCCGGTTCATTGATGCTAAAACATGCATACAGATCCTATATTTTTACAAAAGATAGCAGAATCCTTGGCAAATGAGTCTGACTCACTCTTGTCTCCCAGACAGCGGACATAATGAAAAATCAATGGTTTTATGCCTTTTAAAAGGCTTTTGGGTCTTACGACGTTAAGAAGACTTCCCTTGTCTCACTGCAGGTGGTTTTCAGGTTTGAGTATCGGTGGTCCAGTAGGGGCAAACTAATCGACGTTGTTAATTTATTGGTAACTGATCGCCCCCGTCTTCAACTACAACTCCTGCCCAAGATTCGTTTCAGAAAGGTTTCCTTATTCATTACATTTTGTACGATGACTTTGTGAATAACAATGAATCGATATATTATACCTAAGTTCTGGACAAAAAAACATTTATCTTTCGAACGAGAGATCGCAGGCTCGAATCTAAGCACGCACCTCTAGATTTGTCAAATATATATCTGTGTATTTCTACCTCTGCCCACGCGACGAGGTAAATTATCGCGAGCGAACCTGCATGGTTCGTATTGTTTATGGAACTGGAGAAACCCATAATTGTTGAGATAAAGAAATTCTGAATTAGTCTGATCAAAGGGTTGTGAAATTTAGACGGCGGCAGTTTTAATCTCAAACTTTCCAAGTCCAGGAGCTTAATCAAAGATGATTTTTATACTTAGACTTTTCAGTCTGGAAACGCAAATGGAACTGTCTTTAATATTTGTAAGTGCATACAATTTCATATTTATTGGCGAATCCAGATATCCAAGACTAATTTTGTGGCGACGACCCCGCGCGGGACATTATCGCAAAGTTCCGAGCGGACGTAACGACCAGACCAACCTATAAGAACTTTGCTACTGCTCGTAAAATATAATTTACTGTCTGTGAACACGTATTACTTTTTAAACTGCGTACTTTTCATCAGGTACAAATATTATAGAAATATTACGGTAAATAAAACGTAAAAGTTTTCAGAAATGGGAAGTAGAAAGTTGTAGGTATTGTAACTGAAGGTTGAAGAGAAAATATGGTTTGTACGATGTTTACTCCTACATAGATAGATTATTTAATCTATACACCGTTAACATCTACTTGGGCAAACGTTCCTTTCTAAGGATTGCATCGGTTAATCATATGAGATAAGAGGTTTTAAATACCGATTTCATCCAGACTGACTAAGGGAAAGCAAATTTTAAAGGAATATAATAATTTTATGAAAAACAAGTCGCATAATATATTTTTAAATTATATTAAAAAAAACCGAGTTCTTAATTTTACTTGAGTGTATGAAATAAATTATTTCATGGACAGATTTCGTTCTACAAAGTGGTTTTAATTGTTTTTTTTACTAAAACCAGGTTATAGAAAAATGTACCTAAAATGCGATCAAGGAAAAAGAGGTCAGACTAAATTGAGGGAAGAGTTTATTCAGTGCATCAACAATAATGGTAGATTCTATATTTTAAGCATTGGTTTTACTTAAAAAAAGTATAAAAAGTAGAAAGTGTTGAAGTATACAATATTAATCTTTTGTTATATAACCAAGCATTGGTTATACTTGGTTATATAACAAAAGATGAATATTTTATACTTGAACAGGTCCAAATTATTTCAAATAAACGTCTGAAAATGGCAAAGACATCTTTGCAAAGACGCGGTATTTTTCTTGGGAGTACGCAATTATTCAAACAAGAGATAACTACGTACCTACCTACCTCTTTTAATACTTTCCACTTCTCCTAAATCTTATAAAAATATTTTCATCGCACATGCATTAAGACAATTTCGAACTTACGAAAGTAAATACCTTAGTTAACTTTAAGTTTAAATAATTTATATTCATGATATTTCTAAGTCCATTAGCAAATTTTCATTCTATTATAAAAGTTGTTTTTAGTCTATAATGTTGAAAGGTTAGGAAAATTTATCATCTAAAAGATTTAATGCGTCGGTTTGATATTATTCTCATCGTCTTTCTAATTTTATAACTTTGCTTTTGATATCTACTAAAGAAGTTTAAATCGATCAATCGATTCTAAAATTAAATTGTACTGTTGAATATTAATGAATGAACTATTTTCATGAATGAAAGTTTGCATTGTTACCTAAAACTTTCGTAAAGCAATAGGGCAGAATAAATCATAAGATACAAGATTTGACTGACGATCTCGACGTAGTGACTATGGTTTTAATAGTTCTATTATGATTCAAGCGCGGATGGCACCGGGTTCGATTCCCGGTCGGGTCAATTTGCGAAACGAACTCCTCTAAATTGACTCTGGTTTTGGTTTGCTAGGAAATGCTCCCGTTACTATCAGCTAGCACTGGGAATGCCCTAGTTTGAGGCTTGCTGATCAATGCGATTTTTCTAGAGCATTTATTATTTATTTACAGCTTCCCGCGTGTACTAATTGTTTTTTTCCGTACGAATGAAGCTTTTCCCTAAGTAAATTAAAGCCAAAATAAATCATAGCCAATGTGCGTGAGAGTAAAAGAAAACAGTCAAGTGTTTTGGAATTGTGCTTGTATTGTAAGGAAATAAACCGGAAAAAAAATACAAAATGCTGTTTTTTTTCTTTGAAACAGAAAGAATGTTTCCTTAAGGTAAGTAAAAGTATTTAATACACTTTCCCTTGCTGACCCATGCTTTCGGACGCTCTGTATAAACTAACTAGCATTAACTAGTCAAAGTTGTACTATTACAACATCTATATCAAACGTACCAAAAGCAATTACATCATTGGCTGTTACACTCACAGACGTACAAAGCGTAATGGTATTCCGCTACAAAGCAAAGCGTTCCCATCATTAACACGATATCTGCGGATGAAAGCACAATGAAGACGTATAAAATCGCGATACAAGGAGTTACAGGCAATACGGTACAGTCATCGCATCATAAACCTCGGGGCGCGAACCTCGCGGATTCGCGGCACGTCTCCTAGCGTGGTATATTGAACAAACTAAACAGCTGTAAGAATACCTCACCCTGGCTCGTAGGTAAATTGTTTTGCTTGTTATTTATGTTACCCAGCTTGCTAATACGTGCGCCGCTTTTGAAAGTGGCAGTGAGCGTGTTTGCTTTCAGTCAGAGTTTTTAGTGCTTGATTGTATTATTTTGTGTTATAAAATGTTTTTTGTTCAAGTTAAAAGGGCTCTTGTTTGGGATTACAAACACGTTTGCGGAGGAGTTTGCCTGTCGCGGCTCGGTTTGCATTGTACTTAGTTTCGACAGAGGATTTGCTGCGCTAACATTGTAGTCTTATTGCAATGAATTTGCAAATTATAGCTGTATCGCACTGTAAAACTTATATAAGTTTACGTGTACACATACACACAAATAACTAAAATTAGCGAGTAATTGAATCATTAGTAAACTAAATAAATATGAAATTTGTCATGTAATGGATTTAGTTCCAGTTAGTACCTTCCCTTCCCTTTTGTTTGTTTTGATGTAGATTTATAGTACTACGACTAAACTCTACTAAACGAAAAAAAAAATGTTGAAGTTACAGCAGTGACGGGCAAAAAAATTTTCGAATTCTCCGGCGTGCAGTCACTACCCCCAATTCAGAATACCAATAGTATGAAACTATCAGTGTATTCTTATAATTGAACTTTTACGTTCTGGAATCGAACAAATCACTTGCCTACTGTATTTATGTACCTTCGATACCAATCACTGCAAACAGTTGATTTTAATTTTAGTAGGAATGTGAACAATAATATTCATCCATAGAAACATATGGATATTAATAATTTCCACCGTAAATATAAAATCCATAGTCGTGCGATATCTCGTGCGAAACATAAATTGCGTTCTGGAAATCGTATGTGAAGCTGGTTGGGGAATAATGTTGCCTACTACTTACTGGATCTTTAAAGGTGATATAAAAATCAACGATAGTGTTTCCGCCTCAATCTTTTTTCGAACGAAACGTTCACTAACTGTCTCTCTGCATAAGAAAGCATGTTATGGGTCAGAACCCATAACATGCTTCTTATGCAAAGAGGGTAGTATGTTAATAAACATGAAATCGAAAAATCAAATAGTGTAGTTTACGATGACGATGCCGGACCTAAAAGAAAAAAAAATATGCCCGTATTTCTGTCTTATTACCAGTTGTTACCACTGGCTAGAATCCATTGGCGACAAACGAGAAAATAAATCCCATTTGTTGCTTGTGTATTTTTTTATAACCCAAGGCCTTCATTCTTAAACTGACTAATCAGTCTATTAAGATCTCAGTTCTATTGTCGTTCAACTACCAAGGCATATAACATAATATTGAGCTTGTCTCTCATTTCACTCGATTGGATCTTGAGAACATCAACAACCTTCGTAACAAATTGTGAACCAAGTGCAGGACTTGCAATGGGCAGATTTTTTGTAAAGTAAGGAATTTTAGTGCACTTTCGTCGGTAATAGAGCACGTTACGTGCTGGAGTTGGCAACACTGATGTGAAGTACAGCAGCCTGTCATGAGCACTTGGAACAAATCTTACTTACGATCTAACGTTCAAGAAGCGCTTTCACATTTTATATTTACTACTATTAGGTATTGTTCTGGTGCTCGATTTTTCTATGATCCATTGCATTGTTGATAAATGATTGAAAAATATTTATTTGAATTTTTCCGTTAGCCCAGTATATTGGTTTGTTAATACCGGTGTTATTTTCTAGTGAAACGAAAGTTGTGTGAGCTTAATAATCTAATTTTAATCAGACTGGCTCGAAGGCGCATTTGTTTATTTCCACCCTGGACACACATTCGAGTTTGAGCACTTATGTGTGTTCAGTATAGTGTTATGTATTTAAGAATTAAGTAGGTATATCGTAATTTCTCTGATGTCTGATATCCGTAACATAATTAATTGTATAACTACTAAGTATGGAATCATTTATAGAAAAAAATAGGTATAAATGTATTATTATGGCTCAATATATACAGATATTCTGATTCTTAGCGGGACGTTTTATTTATTATTTTTAGGGCCTCGTTCACCACCTCCGAGTAAAGTGTCAATTATAGTGGGTTCGGAAAAAATTGGCTCCTGGTCCGCGGCCTAGTTTAATTTAAATATTTTTTTCAATATAAATACCAGGGGCCAATTTTCTCCCAACCCACTATAATTGACAAGTAAATTACTTGACACTTTACTCGGAGGTGGTGAACGAGGCCCTTAATGTAAGTAATGTATTTTGAGCTGGTGTCTACAACTTTCGGTATATTTACTATTATACTCTATGGTCTACACTTTCATAACATGATTTGTAAGTCCTTACATGTTTCTAGATTTGACTCTAATTTATCGTTAGAGCGTTATCTTATGTCAAGATATTTTACGTTTTCGTGAAGTATTCCACTAAATTAGTTGTAAAATAAATAATTTTTGGTTTAGGTTGGATTTTAGTGAGCACGTCCTTTGATGTTTGCGTCATTATTGCGGCCGTTAACCAAATAATATTTTTAGATTCGTCATCTAAATCCTTCTAAATCCAAGCTTACATTCGAACTCTAGAAAGGTAATAAGGCAATTTTCTTGAAAATCCCTAAACGTAATAATGTGCCGAAAACGTTCTCTAAATTTACACATATTGTGCTCGTGGTAAAATCGCTCGAGTCGCGTACGATCAGAATACTAAATGCGATAGGGGTGAAAATATCAAAGAATTATTGTAACATTCATAGCTACTTACAAGTTTGTTCTAGTTTGTATACAAGCAACACTCACTGAGAAATAACGAAACGAGGAAGCCACGAAGTTTGAATAACTGCGAAAGCAGGCCTCAAAAGAGAGAGCTTTTAAATAGGCAAATAATTTTGTTCAGATAGAACATTTTGAGTGTAGAGCATGGAGTAAATTTATTATTTCAGCGGCGGGCCGCGGACAAAGGATTTAGGTTTGCTGAATTATGCAAATAAATTCACCATTCTGTAACATTTGTTGAGAATGTCTTTATTTCGGTAGATTTCTTAAAAGGCCCTCCAGACTAATCCCGCTTTTGGCTTTTGAATCTTCTTAACTTGAACGAGTGTTCATTCATACACCTGCCTGAGAGAATTAACATGTTATATAAGAGATAAAACTGAAGCCACTAAGTCTAGTATTATTCCAGCAAGAGATTACATACATCACGAGGTGACGTTTTTAGCCTTTTAAGGCGCGATGTATTCGATCAAAAGCCAGTCTTTGATTGAGATGAATTTTGCGTAAAGTATCTTCATTCGGCGAGCTATCTCGTTGGGTTGAGCTTTTGTTCTAGTTTATTTAGATGTCTGCGAAGTTGGTTTCATAAGGTACTGTTTCGTCTGGTGCCGTTGAATTTCATTCTCTTTTAATATTCGCAATTGGGTTGGGAACTAGATTCGTGCGAATAACTTGCGCCATTATTACATTTGGAGCGGACGTTCCGCAATATTTCCCGAATGAATATCGAGGGATTCCCTTAAGGAACAGTTTTGAAATCCTCGGGCATTATTGCGTGGGTAACGGTCTAACAAGAACCTGGCAGCGTTTAAGGCAACATAAAACATTTTGCGGTCTGTTGAGTTTTGGCCCTTATTGGTGAGCGGTACGCTTCTTGTTCTGGTAATAATATTAGAAAAATATTCCTCGATCCCTATAAATCACAGGGATCTTTCGATACCTAAATCGCTGTATGTATTCATACCAATTTTAGTGCACGATTTTAGAGGGATATAAAAATCGGTAGGTATAGGCATTTTGTAAGACCGCCAGAGGAACGTGGATTTTGACCTTTATTGCTAATATTTAGCAAGCGTAGCAATAAGAAGTCTACTTTTTTTTCTTACTTTCCAATCTACTTTAATTTTACGACTGTACAAAGCAGGACATTTTGTTTGTGGGAAAGCCAAGCTTTGACATGAATGGGCCGGTTCGACGGGAGTGATACCACGGTCTCACAGGAGACCGGCGTCATGCAGCAGGGTACCAGAGGCCTAATAGCGAGAAAGGGGGGTTAAGGTTGGCAGCGCACTGTGACTCTACTGCTATTGCAAGTATGGGCCGCAGCACTAGCTTACCATCAGGAGATCCGTCTGCTCATCTGCCACCTATCACATAAAAAAGATATTCAAAATTCTCACTTGCATTGCTTAAAACTATTTGCAGACACATCGCACCGCACTTCGGCCATAATGGTTCCTGCGTCGAGAGGTGTACCGTCCCAAGAAGTCGATAGTGGATAGTCGTCGCTTGTCACGGGATGGCGCAAACCTCGGATGTCTCTTCGATAGCTTGGTAAACCGACGGGATTCTGAATCAATTTCTAAGTGTATTTGTCAAGGACCTAACAGGACGCTTTGAAACTACAGATCTAGATTGGAAACATTAGCTTTGATCAGTATTTTACGTATTTTGTGTACCTACCTTTGTTAAATGGTCTAGGTAAGTTGTTGATTTTTAGTACATTTGATGTTAAGTGACAGTGGAAGCGCATTAAATTTCACAATTCATAAGGTAAATTTATATATTTTTATATATTAATTTGCGAAAAAAAGATCGTTTACAGATCAGAATTGTATGAAACGATCTACCCATAGTAATATGTGAAAACTTAATATCCCTAGAGCACGTGTAGGTACTACAGGCTAGGATGATTTAACAAGAAAAGGGAGCAGAAGCAAGGGTCGGAATTCGGATGCATTTCCCTCCCTTAAACGGATAGGGTGGTGGTGGCCCCAAAAATATTTAGACCAAAAACTGATATAAGTACACTTAGGTTTTTTTTTTCCAAGCTCGGATCAAAAGATGTTTGTGTTTTTGACTTTTGGGGACTATTTTGGTTTAATAGGAATAGCGGTTTGGTGGCCCCTGCTAAAGGATACATAGGTTAGTAGGTATTTACCGCACTATGTCAGTTACCTTTATGCTCATTATCTTAATTATGGATAGTCTTTATGTCAATTAAAATAAAGGTCAACATTTTTATAAATCTACAAATTCACACAAGATCCACGGACGTTACGTCCCTGACAATATCTCATACATTCTCTGTACTAAGTAGCTTGTGATTACAGATATCAGATGAACAGAGATTTTGGAATAATAACACTTAATTGGCAGCGTCAAGCAATTAAAATTGAACCAAATGTGCTTGAAATTAAGTTGAAAGTGGATTGTAGAAATTCGACAGCGTGTAATGCTTCGCAAAGATTACCGTAACGTATCATTATTTACGAGTGCTGTAAGTTTCGTCCACCCTCAGGACGACTCATGGTTTTTCCCTGAAGTACGGCTATCGATCGTCCCATCATTTAGGGGAAGGGTAATAAACATGAAGGCAAACGTTTATTTGATTGAATAATAGAAAAGCTGGATAGTAAGTAGAGAACATCCATGGACGTGACCGTCTGGCCGGCGTTCCCGCAGATTGCCTCAATTCAGTAGATAGCTACACTTACTGGTTTTAGTATTGTGTGCGCTGCGCTCTATGGTGGCTTTTACTTTCTTACTGCTCTTCGTAGAAAACGACGGTTTTATTATTTGAAAAGGGTTGACCTTAAAAAAATATTTTTATATTGTTAGCTTCGTCATTTCATGTAGGCACACAACAAAGAATATAAGTACTTATTTACCAGGCTATGATGATCTAATACGCTAAAGGGGCTTTATTTGTGTTACCTATTAATTATGAGGGCTTCGGGACTAAAACAACTAAAATTTAAAGGTGTATATTTTATGTGCTTAGTGGAAGTGTATGTAACTGATGTGTGTATCGTGTTGTGAGTCTCTAGAATGAGAAATATTTATATTCCTATCGGCCTTCATCTCATCTAATTTTAAGTTAGAAGATTTTTAAATATATACCTAGTTTAAAATCACTATACTTACCTCGAGCACGACATTTCAAAACGGAAAAATTATAAAGTCCTTCTCAGTTAGGTAGCTCATATTTTTATTATAGGAAAATTATGGAGTCCAAACTTTCCCTTCACATAAAGAACCATTCCTGGTAGTTCTTACTGTTTTTATTAAAGTTACCATAGCTATGCTCTATCATGCTACAATTCAGTTTGTTAGAACTTTTTGCGGGCTCAATAGCTATTTTGACTGAACTAATGGAATAAGAAAAACGTCAGTAAGAAGTTAAATAAATTGTCTGTCTAATTTATACGAGCCGAAGAAGAAAACACATTTTCTTAATAATTGTATTCGCGAATTAAGTAATAAAACAAAGGCATTTTCCATGCAAATGTTCAGAGAACAAAAAACCAGTCACACCGTACAAAAAAGTCTACAAATTCTATTTAAATGCAAAAATGAAAAATTAAATCAACCATTAAAGATCCGTCGGAGAACTTTGTCCAATCCTTTTCGAATGCTTGATACCGTGTAACGAAGCGTAATGGCACATTTTATTTGCATAAATTTGGGTGGTGCGATTTATGTCCGCGTCCTGTATAATTAGAGATCGGAAATAATTTCATTAATCCTGAGAGGCAACATTTTTGTGTTATCTCGTGTTGAAATATTAGTCCAAATTAAAAAGTAAGCAAGCTAGCTTATTTAATTTTTTATACATTATAGCGGACAAACGAGCAGACGGCTCAGCTGATGGTAAGTGATCACCGCCGCCCATGGACATCTGCAACACTTGAGGCATCACAAATGCGTTGCTGGCTCTTAAGGAAGAAATAAGCCATTTTCTTGAAGAACACTGGGTCGTATCTGCTCCGAAACACCATGGTAAGAAGCTGGTTCCAAAGTTTTACTGTGCGAGGTAAAAAGTGATTTCATTGTAATAAATTGTATAAAAAAAAGTTTGTAGCTATCATATTAATGCCGATAGATTTTTTAGATGTTTAATTAGGGTTATAGATAAACGACCCTGCTGCCTAAATTCGGGTAAATTATTTCAGTATATTTAAGATAGAAAACACCCATATCCAACAAAAAACCAAACTTTGAGAACTCAAGTTCTTAATGTCTATGAAGACTGATTCTCAGCCCACCGTGCGCCGCTAGACTTTGATACTTTAGGTATAAAACGTGCCGCGAGTCGGGGAGTTATGGCAGGCCCAATCGGAGAGAAGTGAGCTAAAAGTTTGGTGGTGGTTGTAACTCAACTGGTGGTCTGCTATCCATGGGCGGCCTGTTCATTCGTTTGCCACCCGTCACATTAAGATACAAAGTTATTAAATAGGTTTTTTTACTACTGGCTACTTTTAAACTTTAATACGACCACCACCGCGACACCAATATGACCATATTAATGAGAAATATAATTTTCACGAGAATTTATAACGTTAAAACGCAATGTTTCAAGTTTTTTATTACATTAATTACAGACATCGTATCGAAAATTAATTGAAACGGGATTCTGATTAACGTGCAAATATCAAATTGTGTTATTTTTTACGAAGAACTTGTATAATGTAACAATTTTCTTATAGGTATTTTTAACTCCTTACTACTCGTAATATCTGTGTTATTACAAATATTTTTTTATGTATTAACTTTTTCTAAAATTGCTTATTTATATACCAGTGGTTTTCTTTGCAATATCAAACATAAACAACTTAATTGTATATTTTACTAGTAATTATTATATTCCGTAGTCAACTAGCTTTTTTATTAAATTTTTTTCACATGTTGTGAGCGTGTCTGGGAGTTGGCGGGTCCAATATTGCTTTTCTCAGGAAAATATAATCTACTGGTCCTCCCCCTAATCTTCCCTAGTCGGGTCACTGACATACCGGAATATAAAAATTAACGGATGCCGCTGGATTTGTCTTATGTTATAGCATAGCTAAGATAGTAATTATACTAATATATATGCTATGAGCTGCATAAACTTGGAAAGTAAATTAATATTTTAGCACGGCTATTATGCAAATCCGACAATTAGAGAGACGAGCTTATTATTTTCTAAAGGGCCGACAACGCATCAGTGACTGATCTGATCTCGCGAATGTTCATAGGTGACGGTTACTTACCATTAGGTATAGGCCCCGGCAACCGTCCTTGTCTAGCGGTGACCTTGAGTGTGCAGATATAAATTGTAGTATAAAGTGAACTCTTTTAAAAGTGCGCAAACATCCCACTACTTACGCCGGACGCTAACTTTTCGTGCAGCGGCCTGTACCCGCTACTCGTTTGTCGCTAGTAGAATAAAAAAAAAACTTCATGTTAAATTTTTTCTAATTTTTTATCGCGTCTACCTAAAGAGTTATTTTGAGGAAGTTTATAAGATTAAAGGCGACGTAAGCAACATTCCGGCAGCCGCGAGAATTCAAAGTAAACAAAACCAGTCGTGCTTGAGACAGTTATTTGTTGCAAAGTGCGGAAACAACGCTCCCTCGGCATGAAACCGAATTGTGCGAGCTGGCTTGTTTTCTCATTTTATTACCGCTTTTTACTTTTCCTTACTTAGTTGTCTATTTTGCGTGTCGTTACCTCGTGCGAGTTTCTGCGGCCTACCATTTTTGGTGGAATATTTATCTTATCTATATTTCTACATCTTCTATACTATTTATTTATGAAGAGAGATAATTTCTATTGACAACGACAAGGCTTACAGGTAAACGGAAAACACGAAAAACTAGCGCAATATAATCGATCCAGCGCCATCTATTGGTTCACTTTTGAACTACTGTCCCAAAGAAAGTGAGGACGGGCCACTAATAGTTATAAAAAAATGTAAAAAGCTGTACATGTAGCATGTGTATGAAGCGGGTATCTATGGGCGGCAGTAATCGCTTAACAACAGGAGATGCGTCTGTTCGTCTGCCCCCTATATCATAATAAAAAATATTAAATAGCACTTTACACTGGGACACGTTCAGCGATGAGGTAACTTGCATCATTAACTAGTTATGTCGTTATTGTCGCTTGAACGTCAAAAGCGGGTTAAGCAGTAAAGTAGCTGATTAAGTTTTGTTAAATAGATCACGGTCCTATTTTGATTATTGTCGCGAGTTTAGTACGAAGTAGTAGCTCTGTCGCGGCTTCGTCCACCCTGTCAACCAAACTGGATGGAATTGTAGATGGGCGAGTTATTTATTTATTTTATTTTATTTAAACTTTATTGCACAAAATTTGTAACAATAGGCGAACTTAATGCCCAGGGGCATAGTTATGTCTTTGCTGTTTCAGTATTTTAGTACAGTGACGGCTTTGTGACAGTCCCGTATTTTTTTTTAGTTTATCTGGGGCGGTACATAACAATGACATTACACATAGAGTAGCCAAAAAAGTTAGATTGATAGATAACTGAAGTGTGTTATGTAAAAATTTCTAGTGAAGCTTTGCTCATTTTCATACAAGACAAATATTCACTATAAATAGTGAGTGAAATTGAGATAGGTATGATTTGCGTTTTGTTTCACAAGGCTGGAGTAGTGCTGAGTTGTGTTCATTCGTTTGTTTCCACACGTTCGTATTTTATCACCACTTTTGTTTCTGCTTACCTAGTTGCATATTCTACGTGGTTTCGAATGTGATTTGTTTTTCTATAATATCTTACTGTCATTGTAGGTAAACGAGTTAGCTACTACTTGTAATCCTGAGCAACCTGAGAACAATTTTTTAATACTTTTTTTGGATTTCGTTCCTGAAGAAGAAAAACAAAAGTCTTATAAGAACACTCGGTTTATCGTCTGTGTCAAGTCAATGCCCTTTGCTATGGGAAAGCATGAAGGTATATTTGTAATAAGAGGAGGATTGACATAAAACTAAAGGCCAGTGACGTCGTTATAAACCTAAATAAAAAAGAAATAGAATAACTTCGCGATTTGATTCATTACTAAAGGTTCTTACGGAATCCTCGGTGGGCGAGTCTGACTTGCACTTGGCTAGTTTTTATGTAACAGAGCAATAAGTTAATTTAAGCTGATGCCGTGATGGCAAAAATTCGAAGTAAAAACAGTTATGTGCGTATATTTCAAACACGGCTCTAGACGCTTTTTTCTCATAGACCATGCCTTTATTAAACGTTTTTTTTTGTTTTATTAGGCTAGATTGTTTCATTTTTATACTTCTCTACATAATATATGTAAATGTCCTGGATCAATGGGTGGTTATTGAGATTGGCCGCCATAGCCGAATAAATATTGGTTACCAATAAATAAATTCGTGAGTCTACGGTAGCCGTAAATCAAAACAGATTCTTAATTTACACTGACCCAAATTTCATGTCCAGATTTATTCCCGTTCTAGACTAAATGTCCGGATCACTACCATAATAAACTTGTCCAGCCATTATCATTGTAAGTACCTACTGATGTATAACCGAGGTTCTATAATGTACTACGACTATCATTACACCCGATTTGCATTGTGTTTACGAGTTGAGCATCCTAATTGGGTTCTGTGTAAAACGATACGTTTGCGGTGTTTAGTGAGTCGCCTGGGGTTGTAGTTAGGTCTATTTGTGGGGGAATCTGATAGCCATATATTTATAGAATTGCTAATTATAACTCAAGAAAGTAACGGCGAACTTAAAGGATTGTTCGGTATGTGGGCTAAGATTTGTGTGATGCAATGAGTAGGTACTCATGTTAGTTCAGTGTCTGATTTGATATAACTTTATATTACTATCTATTCCTTTATTTGTGATTGCTGATGCTGTCTGACTTCATTTACCTCCTCAGTAAACTAGTAAGTACGAAATCATGTAAGAGAAGAATGGTTGACTGATAACTGAGATGATATTGATAAATATGGTACATTTTAGTGCAGGAACTTGAGCGCTGGATGGCGACGCAAGGGTCGCGGGCTTAATTCCCGCACCAACATTTTTTTTATGAACTACACGTTTGTGTTGGGTCTGGTTGTTTATGGTACTTTAGTTGTTCCTTGTTTCCATAGTACAAGAAAACCTTATTTTCGGATCAAAACAATTATAAAAAAACCAAAAGTATTCGTGTTAATGCGGGAATCGAGCCTCTGACCCTCCTGTCTCAACCTCAAACCACTGTGGTGAACGGGACGTCAAAATAATATGTGTACCAACTTTAAACTTGACTTCAGAAGCACTATGTAAAAAAAGATTTCCTATAAAATTCAATGCCAAGTGGGATCTGAATAAATGACGAAATATTGCTTCATAAAAAAATGCCTTATAAATATTCCTAGGACTTGTGTAGCCGATTGAAAGCGGTGTTTTTTTTTAATTTCAATATTAAGATTGCTCTTTATTGGTTTATTCCCAACAAAACTCACATGAGGACAAAATTAGCCAATCTCGAGATCGCTGTTTATACGTATCAAATTCCCCATTAGGGTAGAGCAAAATTTGCTAAGCAGTAATGATGCGTCTTGAGTAAAGTTTTACTCGAGTGACCGGAGTGCAGTTTTACTAGACTGATGACGGAAAAAATGTCTAGAGTGAAAAAGATTTAAACTCGAGTAGGTACTTACTTACTTACTACAAGCAAATAAATATTTCATTTCATTTCATTACTTATGCGATTTAATACGTGGGTTGCATTTTAAATTTGCAACTACTCAATATGAAAGTTTATATTTGGTGTCAGTAATCTAATTAAAAACAAATACTCTTATATATTTTTTTCTTATTTATTTGAAATACATAGGCATTTAAAGGATGAATATTTGAAAATATAATGAATTTAAAAACTAAGTGCCATGACACTGTAAAACGCTGCCCATTGATATTACTATTATAATATAGATACGATTATTATAAATGGTATTGAAAGCGTTCGTATTCAGAGGGGTTACGTGTTTACGTTCGGCATGATCTATTTTATGGTTAAAGAACTTTATTATTTCTCATTAGAATTACAGAGGTTATTTACATTTTAAATAACGTTATATGCAGGATAGTGATAGCTGTCTATAATAGTTAGCTTGCGCCGTTGGACGGTCGCTTACGTCATACACACGCAATCATGGAGGCCTGAAAATCCTGAAATAGAGATCTGTCAGCTCTATGACGTAACATGAAAGAGCTTTATGCCCAACATTGAACGGATGCAGGTTGTTAATTTAATTTGGATATACAAAATATATTAAGTTCTTAAATTATATTATGTACAAGCAAAATAAAAAATAGCTGAAAAGGGAAAAAGCAGGTACAAGTTGGATGTAGGCTGTGCAATACCATGTTGGCGGTTTAGAGAAGAGTTCAATAGTGGATGATTAATTCAAATTAAAAATTATATTTAAGCCGTTTTAATGGCGCATTTTGTGGCGGCGGCCATCCGACATATGAAATGTTCATATTTTATATATTCTACATATGTGGGGAGAATTAAGACAGAATATTCATTATTTTGTTGCGACGGCAATCTTCAACCCGCGGCCATCACACGTAGCTAAAACACTCCTGACTATTTAAAAAATCTACAAACAAAAAAAATCGATATATTAAAAAATCTACAAACAAAATAACACAAATTTAAAATCGGTCCATCCGTTTGGGAGCTACGATGCCTTAGACACACAGACAGACGCGTCAAACTTAACACTAGTCGTTTTTGCATCGGGGTTTATAAATGACTCGACTCACTCGAGATGGCTCTAAACGCATCCCTATTAAGCAGCTAACAACCTGACTGCTTCATTGTTTGTATTCGCTTTATTATTTCTTCGCAGGCGGGATCACAACGTAGGCAGTGGATAATTAGGTCCTCGGTAAACAGCAGAGCAGAGCACAATGCGAAAACGTAGCTGTTTGCGCTATGGAAGCGAAAATAAGTGCCTATTTAGAATATTAGGCTGGCTTGTGGCCAAAGGCTAGTCCAGTACAGAGGGAAAGTAAGTAGTTAATAATAATAAATTATACAATGAGCAAAAATATTCCTTTGAATATTAATTAAAATCTAGTGGGCTAATAGAGATAACATCGATGTGGTTAGTTACCTACATAGACTTAAGTTCCTCAAAGAATGTTCAGATATTTTTGAAAATGAACAAATGTAATGTAATATGTATTGATGATAGTGGGAAACAAATAGGTTTATCGATTTTACAGTAATAAAAACATTTGGAGAAAGTACACAAATCCTTATACTTTATGAATATTTATTACCTACGCTAATTTCTAAACATAATCTGCTAGATGTTCATCAGTAATCTATTGGTCTCTTAAGCCGTTTCGGATCTGGGTGTAATGGCAAACTCTCCTTGCTAGTCATCCAGTCAAACAAATATTTATTGTTCCTGCAATATGATCCGACTCACGTTCATGAATAACCAAATTGTATGTTATTATAGTCTGTAACTAATTTACTCCAACTTGTATTACATTTCATTATTTTTATGAATCGCAATAAATACCTAGTCACCTTCCACCACCTACGAGTTCCTACACTAATCTATTTTGCTCTACAAAGCAGTAAAAAACTTCTTTCAACTGCGACATAATTAGATAGTTAGTCCAGATTACAGGAGATTATTTGGGGCCCTGGAATAAGCTAGTCATTAGTAAGAGGATGAAGTTGTTGAAGAATTTAGAATGCGAACTTGTAAGATTAGTCGCTTGAGGAACACTCGAGACGAAAACTACTGGGAGTTAGATAACTTATATGCTTGTCGAAACTTGAGTAAGAATCACTTGTTTAAAAGATACACCCAAGCCAAACCCGAGAGAAAACCAGACCCGAACGATATTATATTTCACTTAAAATTGTATACGTCACAAATGTCCAACAGTCTCTTCCCAGTGTGACTGCTTTATCCTAGGTTTGACCAAAACTTGGGTAAACCCTGAAAAAAAATTTTTGGCCTTAGACTAAAGCATTTTAAGTCAAATCTAGAAGTTTCAGTTACACGTCAAAAGTAAAATCGTTAAATCGATAGAAGTCGATCGTAGAAGAAACCGAGGCAGTCGGTCAATGTTGACTGAACTTGCAAGATGTTTTAAAACAAGTGTAAATACTTGCCCTATTCCACAAACGAGTCTTTTGATGAAAGTGACTTCAGAGAGAAAGAGCCTTCGCACATACATATTACTTACGCGCATATTTGTTATCAGGTCCTGTATGTTGTGTATGGTAGTAGTACATTAGGACAGCAGACACAATATAAGGTTGGTAGTTTTTGGCTTTGATAAGTTTTTTGGGTCTTAAAATATTTAAACTTCAGAAAGTCAGAAAAGAAAAAACAATGGTGCTCAGGCTTCTGTTATCAAAAAGAGTTGGTACACAATATTGCAGATACTCACTACTGTTGTTTTAAAGCTTAAGTTTTAGTGTCTTAAGATATTTGTGCCTACACTTTCTGTTCTCTCTGTAAACTAAAATAAATATAGTAATAACAAAAGAAAATTGAATTGGAATAGTAAAGGAATTACTGTAACATCAAGAAGTTAAAGTAGGTAAGTATTTACTTTTAGAGTTGAGCAATGTTCTACGGGATTTATTTTTCATTATTTCATGTCTGTTTTAAGTTGAAAACTCGCTAGACGAAAACTAATTTCCTTTTGAATACTTTGTAATGCTTGTTTTTATAACGGTTCTGTACCGAAATGGTAAAGAACGGGACCCTGTTACTAAGACTTCACTTTAGGAATTGACAAACGTTAATACTACCAAGTTAATACAAGCGATTGGATAAAAATCACACAATGTGCAGTTTTTAGCACATAAACTGTAAGGTATTGTACACTTTTTGTAAATTTACTTTGCATCAGAATTGCAAATTTACACACCGGCATGTTTTTTTGTCACCTCTAGCAAGTACACAAAAAAAAAGAAATCTTTTATTCTTGAAGATATTACAATATTTTCATTTAAATCTGGTACATATATTTGAAAATTCTAAAAATAAAATATTGCTGGATACTTCCTACCTTCTCCACTCTTCGGATTTCCTATCTCTGCACAAGTTCAAAAGAAACATTTACTTAAGCACCAATTAACAAGACTAATCGAACATTTGGATAACAAAAGCGGCGCAAGTTTACAAAAAGGCTTTCTGCAGCGTCTAAGAGAAAAAACACACGTCGAGGATTCGTTTTCAATCGGCCGCCGCATTCGATTTCAATTTCTGTATAATCGAGATCTTGCTCAATTGAACACTCGATTACTCGTTTACGAGGACACCCTCACTGTTTGAGTTTGCAGAGTTTGATTGGGTTTGCATTGCCGAAGGATATTATCGCCGAATAAAATTATTACTCAAAGATTGAGGGTCTCTAAGAAGTTACTTGATCAGTCTTTTAACGCCAACGAGTGGGTAAGTTTGTTGACTATTTCTATTACTGGAAATTGATTTTGATATTTAAGAGAACACGATAATCTTTTTTCTATCATGACACTGTTATCTCTAGCTTTTTATTATAGTAAGTAGTTAGCTAGTATATATACTATATTTAGATAAACAATGTACCTACTACAAACTAAAACTTTAATTACTTATCATCGTAGTACTTACCTACTCGTTAGGGACTGTTTTTAGGTATTTTGTCACCCATATAAAATTAAGCCTGGACAAACAGAGCCCGTAAAACGCAAGTTTTAGGTACAAGTGTAAGCACACACGAGTTTGTTTGATTTGATTATGCTTAGTACTGAGTAGATACGAGTAAAAATAAACCGTACTTGTCTGTAATACTTAGATGTAAGTGCAGATGAAAGCTATTTGGGATCGTAACCAAAGATTTTCGACTGTTAGATATGCTATCTTAAATGTAGGTACATTTTCTTAAAAGAAAGTGTAAATATCTTCTAAGAGTGATGTCCTAATGTTGCTTAAAGAAAATAGTAAAACTCAAAAAAGTAGACAAGCACTCTTTGCATTTATTCCTTGATTTAAAAGACGCAGAATAAAAATTAAAGCCCAATGAAAAAGCCAGAGCTTGAATTAACGTAAAATGTATCTTCATTAAAAGGATGTCACAACTCGGCCACTTTAAAAATGTAACAGAATAAAAATAAACGGAATTGGGCACAAATGAAAGGTTGAACATTTTCGAGGTAGGCATGATAACAGGGAGTGATAGGCCCGGCTATTATCCTCGGTCCCGAGGACTGCAGAGTGCGCTGCGCTCGAGTGGCCCGACTCGAGATGAAACTTGTCTAATTAGCAGCCACTAAATATTTGAATAACGAACTACGTAAATGAAATGGCCTTTTTGAGCAGTGTTTTTTAAAATTTTCAACGGGCTGAATTTTTAATTTGAGTATTTGTAACAGTCATAACTCAATATTACATTAAATTACTTCGTACAACATTGACCTGATTCCGTACTAGCTTAAACACTTGTGTTACGAATGTCAGACAACAGAAGAATTAAAATTTTAATGTTAAAATGTTTTAAATGTTGAATTAACTTAAACACAAGTGTTCATCACACGAAAGTTTTTCCATTGTAGGTTCCAATTACAGGCTTATTCCCGCTGTCCACCCTCTATTTGTCTACACCGGGTGGATAGTAACACAAATGCTTAAAATATTCCCGTTATCCACTTCTCTTCAGTAACAAAAGGGAGTGGAGTATTTAATTCATAAATCAATTAAATAAATACTCTACCATCATCCTTTCTTCTGTCCTTGAGTTTCTGTTTAGTATGTAACTCAAAATGGAAAATGAGCTTTATTTTATGTGATAAGTGGCAGACGAGTAGATGGATTACCTGATGGTAAGCCCGCCCATAGACACCTGCAACACTAGTAGCAACCCACACTCGTCCACTGCTGGACATACGAGTAGGTCTCCCCTAATGCACGCCACTACTCCCGATTTTCGGCCACTCTGTGATACTGTGATTTCTTATTGACACACTTGCTCGTTTACTTCATCTAGGATAAAAAAGTTGACGTACATAGATGTATCAAGCCATCGATAGTATTACTTATATTTATTTCTTTAAAAGGTTGGCAAGGTGCATAAGTTAATAAAAATCTTATTATAGTTTTCTTCCTCTACACATCCAAACACAAGAACTAAAGAAAAGTTGTTTTATTTAGCTGTTATTCACGACTTTGGTGCCGTGTGCCGCCCAGCACCGTGGTTTCAAGAAGTCGACTATGGGATTAAATAGCTAGTTAGGTTTTGTTTTGAACGTATTAAACAAAGAAATTATATTAGACCTGTAAAAAAAAACTTGGAATATCTGACAGAAAAAAATAAATAAATTGAGATAACATCACATAGGTCCTGGTCGCAAACTAAGGTTTTCCTTGTGCTATGGAAACAACAACGAAGGAACCACAAACACCCAGACCCAAGACACAGATCTGTTTCATCAACAAAACATTTATCTTGGTGCGGGAAACGAACCCGCAACCTTTTCGTCTCAACTGGCGCTCAAACCATTACGCCAAACGGGTCGTTAATACTTCAATATCGAATCAAAGACTTTATAAGTCTTTGTATTGAATTGCGATTCAGTGACAGTTCACTTCCACAGGAGTGAGCGAAAGTCACAACTCTCGCTCACTCCTTTTTAACCGACTTCGAAAAAAAAGAGGAGGTTCACTATTATTTTTATGCTAATATTCCGAGTACTCTAACCCAGGGCTATAGTTTAAAGTAATAAACATCTGAAACGTAACTAAGAGCGCTAAAGTTAGCCTTTTTGTAAATGATTATGCAAAATATATAAGTGATGCCAATTCACATTGTTTGGACAAATTACATAACTAATTATTTTATTCTTGCCTCAGACAATTCCATAATTATTTTAACATGACACAACAAAACTAAGAATGAATACCTCGTAATAAATCCTGCAAAAGCACTTTCTATTTTACACATTCACATTAAAACTAGAATTTATAGAAGTACTTGATTTAGTTACCTAGTTCCAATTCCGATATTCGCTAGGAAAATAATTTAAGTTAAAACAATACGTATACGTTGTGATAAAAATATTTTCTCTATTATTTGTAGAACTATTTCCACTAATAAATAAAATACAGACAGCATTTATATTGTTTAAATGTGCAAAAAGCATTAAAAGACAATGATCTAATTTCAACAAGCTTTAACGTAAGTAGTTTTCCTGGTTCAGTCTGAAGTCCGTTGAATTGTTAATTACACCTCGCAAGTTTTCCACTTAGCGCCTCGAAGCGGTCTTATCTGATGTTCCGCGATTTATGCCTTTTAGATTTTGAGTCGATACGCGACAGCAAACACTGACGGAACGTCGCCTCCCCTTGGTATGTCGTGCTTCGTGCAGTGCATTTTTTTTTAAACTTTTCCGCATGACACTGGCTTTTGTCTTTTTATGACTGCTATCGAATCTGTAGCGAAGTCAGAATTATTTATGGCTGCCAATTTCGAGTGATTAAAAGAGACGTGGACATAAAATTGACCGGAGAAGTGAGATTACTCTACTCAGCTTGATTTTATTTTTATTGTGTTTTTCACGCTCTAAAACGAAATCGAACAAAACGTATTATATAAATGTGCACGTACACGACACAAAAAAAAACAAATTGCGTACCTTATACTTTCGGCATACATAGCTCACGGTTTGCTAGCGTTTAAAAGTATTCTATACTAATATTAGTAAAGGAGAAAGATGTGTAGGAATGTTAGGTACAATAATCAATTAAGGAATTAATTACCTACAATTTCAAAAAGCCTTATAGAATTTCAATGATTGAATGACCTTTGATTTAATTAGGACAACATTTGTTTTGGGAAAACATGCCCTTTATGCGGGAAAAGATAATTATTGTACCTAAGTAATGCCTGGCTATTCAATTAATAAGGAAGTCAATTTGTGGTCGTTATTTAACCAGGTAATCAAAGGCCTCTAGTACAGTTTGAATAACAACATCAGGTAACGGTATAGTTATTCTGACAAGTAAGGTCAGTATTAGCGAAAAAAATCAACAGTTCTATACATTATTACCGAGTAGATGTTCCATTTGTACCGTGTACGAAGAGAAGTTCATGCCACCCTATGATTAATGCCAGGCTTTTAAATAAGTCAATTGGTGGTCATTATTTAACCACGTCATCATAGGATTCTAGGACAGTTTGAATATCAACATCAGGTAACGGTATAGTTATACTGGCAAGTTAGATCAGTATTAGCGGAAAAAATCAACTGTTCTATACATTATTACCGAGTAGGTGTTCCATGTACGAAAGAGAGTTCATGCCACCCTATGATTAATAATTCATACCCTATTCTTGTGTAAATCGACCGCATCCGGATAAGTTATAGAGAAATTACTGCAATCTTAGATCTGATACTTTATGAAACGTGTTTGAAATAGAGACAGCAAATACATTTAAAACTCTATGAACATACAAACATATCTTGAAGTACCAATAATATTATCTTCGTTACGTATTCTGCGCAATTTTATGCCTTAACTTCAGAGAAACAAAATAAAATTAATTTAGTGTTTAAACATGGAATATGTGTAATTATTTTGTGGTTTAAACTTGGAAAAAGATAGTATGAAAGGCCAGCATCGACACTTATCTTTTACATCATAAAAACATCCGAAGCATTCTATTATTAATATTGGTGTTTAAAACCAGCCTACTTGTCATTTTTCTACTCTCCCTATCACACGTTGGCTACGGTCAAAGGTGAATATTTTACTTAGAACACCCAACAATGTATTCTTACAGCAATAAAACTCCCTCAAATCCACAAAAGCAATACAACAGTAAAATGCAGCACTTTGTTACTACGAGTAGAAATCGAGGAAGTGATTTCAATATATTTGTGCGACCGTAACATTCAATTTTAAAGATTGGATGCTCAATAAAAGTGTTATTTCTGCCATTACTCTCGCGTTGATCCTAACAAATCTTTTTCTACTACAATTAAGATCAGTCTGTGTCCAATTCGCAATGAATAAAACATGTAGCGGGGCGCTAACCTAAATTTTATTAATATTAAAGCAGTTACAATGACCTTTATTTGCAAAAAAGTATACAGAAGTTTCTGTAGTCTGAAATTGTAAACAGTTTAGGTGATTTTTTTTGTTCGTATTTGTTATTCACGCTAGATCCACCAAGTGTTCGAGAACCTAGTTTTTCTCATTATCCTACTAAAGAGCAAATACTTCTTTATTTATTTCTCTACTCCATATATTTTTAACAGATTTCCTTTATATTAATGAGGTGGTTTTGCCAATTTTAGGCAAATATAGGCATAGGTCTGCCTCATAGTCGACATCCAAACACTGGCAAACTTCTATTTTGAACTAATTGAGTCTTGGTTTATCTCTCCAAGCATATTTTAAACGTACCGATTCGGGTCTATTTAAGTAAAAAACGGTTTATTTGAAAGTACTGATTTCTGCCGTAGAAGAGTGTTACATTTGCCACGCTCGTGGAAGTGGTTCGTGAATTTTGTTTCTTCATTTACAGCTTTATTCTTTTCTTTACCTTCAAGCAAAAAGTAAGTAGTCAAATCGTGTCGATCAATGAACTCGCGGAAACTATTAGTACTAGTTCCTGGAATAAGTCCCGCGGTGCCTGACGGGCGGGAGGCGTGCCCAGTAGGTCCCCCCACAACGCCTTAACTCAATCAGCCTTATACGCTGTACTTCCCTACCACAATTTATCCATTGCCTTCTTTTCCTTTTATCCACTTACCATTGTCCTTCTAACCGAGCAATGGAAATAAAACAGTAATTTTAAATTGCAATTCCATATAACTCAACTTCACAGTGGGCAGAACGGTAATGCAACAGAGTTCACTCACGTTTCTCGTAAAAAAAGATTTTCAACTTTCAAATGAAATTATGAGGAAATGACTTAAGACATTCTTTGGGGAAATTCCAACCGACAATAATATGCATTCGTAGAAACGATTTATCTGATAACTTGAAAAATGGTTCTGAATTCAAACTTTTTACATATTGGTATTAAAGGTCGCATGAGAATGGTGAAGTGTTAAATAAAATACCTATCTCCTACCTCTAATCTAAGGAGAAGAAGTAGGTAAGTTCAGTTGTGCTTTTTTGGATATTCAATTGTTCATGTTCGCATTTTCTATGCGATAGATGGCAGACTAGTAGACGTATTACGGCAGGCCCACGTTAGTAGATATCAATAATGATTTTAACATGATACCTTTATAGGTATCTCTGGCTTATCTTTATAGATATATCTGGCTTAGTTTATACTAAGCCAGATGTATCTTGAGAATTACTAACCAAATTACTATCATAGTAAGATATACGAGTAAACTATCTTAGTTAGGATTAGGAAAGTTTATTTCTTACCCAATGCAATGTTTTTATTTTATTTTAACTAAGCATCCTTTACACTTTTGCTAGTGTAATCATAACAATAAATAGAACATAACTTTACAATACCTTAGGTAGGTACTCAATATTATACTCGTACTATTGTAGTATCACATTTTTCAACGTTTTCGTATCTCTATCAACTGTTATAAACATTGTTATCTTGCATCTATACTAATACTAATACTAATACTAATTACTAATTACTAATATTACTATTATTACTAATTACTAATTACTAATAATATAATAAAGCTGAAGAGTTTGTTTGTTTGTTTGTTTGTTTGTTTGAACGCGCTAATCTCCGAAACTACTGGTGCGATTTGAATAATTCTTTTTTTGTTGGATAGTCCATTTATCGAGGAAGGCTATAGGCTAAATAACATTACGCTATGACCAATAGGAGCAAAGACAGAGCGGTAAATGTGTAAAAAACGGGGAAAATTATTAATTTTTGAAGGCTTTCTTTGCGTGCGCTGCGAAAACGGTTCAAGATACACAAAAAATATGTATGAAAGAATTATTCCTCTATACATGATCTAAAAAAAAGTCCGCGACGGCATATGTCTATCTTTTAAGGTTTAGTCACAATGACCGTTTTTATGGTACCAAATTTGGTCGAAATAATTTGTTTAAGTTGTATCAACATAGTAATATTAAGGGGGTTGTAAGGGGTTAAAAGGGGGGTAAAAAGTTACTTTTCCACGCGGACGAAGTCGCGGGCGGCCGCTAGTTCATAATAAACTCTCAAAGGATACAATCACTCCGTAAACGTGTTTTAAAATGTTAAATCCTAAGCGGGAAAGCGCATTGTTTCGTACAAAAGTTCATTTTCTAACGG
Source organism: Cnaphalocrocis medinalis (assembly GCA_014851415.1). Lineage (NCBI taxonomy): Eukaryota > Metazoa > Arthropoda > Insecta > Lepidoptera > Crambidae > Cnaphalocrocis > Cnaphalocrocis medinalis. The sequence goes on along the minus strand of CM026280.1, from coordinate 9,733,239 downwards.
ATCACAAAAACAACTAAGTAAAAGTCGGGAAACATGGGCTTAGCATAAGCGCAGTGCAAAGAATCTCAGTAAGCGGAAACGTTTCAAAGAGCAAGACTTTGGTGAATTAAGAAGTAAAAACGTTTGTTATCAAAAATACTAAGACCAGCTAAGGAATGGAACTTATGGAACTTCTTGCCGTGGTCTGCTTCTCCTGACAACTTTAGTCTTTATCTGGAAATTTATAAGGTAAGTAGGAGTGTATCTTCTAGGCAAGCGTTAGCTTATAGTGCAATAAAAAAACGACCAGGAAGTAAGACCAGCTTCAAGGTGTTTCACCACGCACCTAGACATCATGTTGAGAGGAATCCTGTTAGTGTTCGTTTAATTTTAACTGTAGAGCCACGCTTTGGCATGAATGGGCCGGCTCGACCGGAGTGATACCACCGCCTCACAGAAAACCTACGTGAAGCCGCCCTTGTGCTGTGTTTTGCTGAGTGAGTGAGGGTACCGGAGGCCCACCAGGGGGGGAAGGGGATAAAAGGTTAGCAGCGCACTTGTAACTCCACTGGTGTTACAAGTGTCCATGAGCGGCGGCAATTGCTTACCACCAGGTGATCCGCCTGCTCGTCTGCTACCTATCACATAAAAAAATCTTTTTTTATGTACTGGATTGACCTGTCTACAGATTTATTATAAGTATAGATTATATGTAGGTAAGTAGGTATATTTATTTTGTAAGCCTGTATTCAAAATTAACATAAGCATGACAAGAAATCTGCGCGGCGGTAGTCGTTGGTGACCCCTTAAGTCCCAAACTTATCTTTTCATGCGTATGCCGTTCGGTCTGAAAAACGAATCATCACTTGATGGTAGACTCTAGAGGTTTATGATGAACATGTCGATCGACATAAATACCTTGGCAAATACTGTACAAATATAGACCTACTGGTAATTTTTACACCGTTTTGCATAAGTTTTGCTCTAGGGTGCGCATAATCCAGACAGCCAGCCACAGACAAGAGAGGACGATTACACAGGATGACGTGACACCACGCCCATTTATTTCCGTACTATTGAACGTCATGCTAAAAGCATCTATTACGAATGCATTCATCTGGTATTTTTGGCCATATTATCAGAATGGTTTTTAATATGCATTTGCGAGAGGTTTTGTAATAAAAGTGGATGAGTTTTATTTTGCATCTGCTTATTGCATGTCAACTCTATTTTAGCCGCCTTTAACACGCATAAGGTTGTCAATTCCACTGTCACCGTTAAATTTTAGATATGTTCATCTTATTTTTATTGAAAGAACTCTATCATTTTGCATGGGTAAGGCGAACTGCGGATGACAATTATGATAGCTTAGGACGCAAAGAAAAAGACGTAAAGTAAAAGCTTCGTCAGCTCATGGGGAGTTAAGCACTTACGAAATTCGTCGGCTTAGTAAGGGGCTCGGATGGTGTAAAGTGGATAGCATATCTGCCCGGTTTGCGGAAGGTTGTGGGTTCAAGTCCCACCTGAACCCTCCGAGGATTTTTTTAAGTGCAATATTTACTTAAAAGCTTGAAGTCTTTAAGTTGGGTTGTAGCCGAGCTATAGATATATCAGTTTCAGGATAGTGTGAAGCTTTAATTTACGAAACAAGTTTTGTCTGTTCATAACATACTTGAGCGGAAACATAATTTATGTTTAACAATTATTCTTATAAATCAATCGAAAGCAATAGTGTATGCCCGTCAGGATATATCATAGAAATCTGTGACGTATGTAGGTATAAATCCGACATATATTTCTATCCTATGTTTTCTTCATCAAGTTAGGTACACCTACTCATGAAGAAAGTTTTCAGATTATTAGTCCAACATTACCCTTGCCCAACATTTTTATTATTTAGTAAAAATAAAATGGTAAAACAGCTGCTCGAAAGAAAAAGGTGATAAGTTTTATAATAAAGTGGTTTTAAACATGACATTTGAGGCCCATTATTACCTACAGCGAGGAAGTAAAAGAGCAAACGAATTGATGTCCAGTAAGCCAAATCAAACAAGACAGGCAAGGTACGATTTAACGTACAAAGCTGCGGGAAGATAAACTTTGAATTTTTAGTCAAAGGCAGAGATTCGCGGGGCTTCTCGCGGCTTAAGGCCGGCCGCCCCAACACGAAAATAAGCCATCCACAATCTATTTATACTGAAACAGTCAAAATGTATGTTTGTAGATCAAGAACCAAAATACCAGCTAATCTATAAGCAATACGTAAATGTCTCCTTAAGATAAATTGTTCAGATTGATAAGTATTTTCAGATGAAGTAAAAAAAAACAAAAATCTAAGTCAGCTGTATTATTGTACACACGGCAGCACATCAGGTTACCCATTATACATAACTATAACTACGACGCATCAGTTGTGTTAGAAAGAAAGTCACTTTGATATTATTGGTGGATTTTCTACAGTATGCCTAAATTAGCCAATGGTTGATCTGACATAAGCTGAGCGCCAATAGAATGGTTTCATCGATGGTAAGCCACACCGCCTGCGCGTACGTTAGAGATGGGACTCAAATCGATAGGTAAAACTAGAATCGAGTTGACGCGTAATTCGAATCATCGCATCGATTTGAATATTACTAATTGACTTTTTCCAAAAAGTCTTGACTTTCAAATAATCCCCAAAAATTATACAACGACTACCTTCACCAGAATGAGTGTATAAACTTTTGACTATACCTCATTCTTCACAAAAAAAAATGCACAACATACCTACCCTATAATGCCGACACGCGGCGCGAGCGGTCATCGAGTCGAGTTTTCACCGTCACGATTCAAATCGAATGTGGTTCGAGTCCTATCACTAGGCTAAGATTGTCACTTCAAATAGAGCAGTTATCAAAATTTAAAATTTTATCTATCTTATATTGAATAAATCTGTTTCATTGAAAATGGCGCCTCAACTCTCAAGAGTTGAAAGGGAGCGAATAATTGCGCTTAGAAGAAGTGGTTACAGAGTAAAGGATAATATTTGTGACCAAACTGGCGTAACGGTGAGTTATTTTATTTTGTTCTATTTATTAAAAAATATAGCTTTAGAATCATCATCATCATCAGCTTGTCTCAGTCCACTGCTGGACATAGGCCTTCCCCAATGTTCGCCATTTCACCCTGTTTGGCGGTGTGAAGATTGTGTTTACGAGAGTGAAAGATGCGGATTTTATGACGATGAAAGTGAATACACAGAAGATGATGTGAGTGAATGTTGTAAGAGCGGCGAGGATGTAGATGTTCATGGATGTTTGCACGAGGAGCCAGAAGTGAGCACGACTGAACAGCTATCTGAGTCGGAAAGTGAGTTAGGCGAAAAATCCAAAGAGAGCATGAGCGTGGAACTTGAACAGCAGCTGGAAGATAAAAACATTCAGCGAACAAAGATTTAAATCATAGATATGCCTTCGCCATACCGCGCCGATTTGAGTCGAAGCTCAAATAACCTAGTGTAACTCAACTGGGATTAGCGCGTTATAGTTGCCGTTTGCCCACGGTGACAGTTGGACGATACAGCTGCCTGGATTTTTGACAGGAAAAAGCACTCAAAATGCCTTCATGTGCCTTTTTATTGTGCAAGAAAAATACTACAAATTCAAATAAAGCGAATGGTGTAACATTTGACTCGTAAGTATTTATATTTTATCAATTATTTAATTTATTTTATTTTGTTGACAAAACATCAAAGTCTGATCGGCCAACGCGTGACAGAGAAAGTAGTATTGGCAATTAATGTGAGACAAAAAGAGACAACATCATTATCTCGGTGACCAATATACTTTGACCCGCTGTAGTACTCAGAACTCAGTTGATAACAGCTCATTTGTTAATGGTTTACAATAACCGAGAAAATTACGGTAGCGACAGCAGTTTCGATAGGCATTGTTTTAATAGCGGTCAGATATAAAATAGCAATTTTATTTCGACTAGAAATCAATAAACATGCGAATAATTATTACGTATTATTTTTAAGTGAACGTTTATTGTTTTAGATTTCTGCGTTTAAAAGAAAAATGTATCAAAGTTATCCAACGGGATCGAAACGATGAATACTGGTTAACTGGACAATTTAGTCGTTCACAAAAGTTATGTTGATAAAATCCGTTATTGGCTGTAAGAAAAATATGTTTACTGTAATTATTATATTTAAGAACTGTGGATTTTGTAAGAATAAATAAATAAATAAATGAATTTGCTCTTCTCGTTTCAAAGAAAATGATTTATTTGATTTTCCTAGGTCTTCTAGGTCGTAAAGTTACAAGTATTATATTTGTGTTTCTTCTGTTGTCTTATTCTATAACACAAGTGCTTAGCTTAGCTTAAGCTATTTAGTACGGAGTCAGGACATTAAATCTGGGGTTGTGTTAATTAATTAATTAATTATTAAATTATAGTAAATATTACTCATAATTTTTCTTAAGGAATAGTAGGGCAAAGGCCTTTATCATAGAAGTCAAGTCATAGCTACTATGATGGGATTAGGCATAGTCACCACCCTTTATTCGGTTTGGTGATCAAACCCGATCAAATAGATAAATGTAGTGTAACATTTAGAAATAAAATATCCTATAAGTAATATTGCTTTTAAATTTAGGAATTGTTTTATTTTTAGTTCCCAGTATGAAAATTTTGCTGACCGTAATTTATCCTCATAGGCAGTGACTTTCGATGACACGCACACGTCATGTCATCAAAATATTGCCTCGTTTTTAGGTGTCAGGGCATATCTATGAATTAAATCTCTGTCAGCGAAGTTATAATCATTCAGACGTTGTGATGATCGATGACATTAGTGTCAAGCCTTTGCAAACAAAAATGCCAACGAACGGTGATGACAGAAATGACAGCAAAATAAAGAAAAATAACGACGAAGAAGTTTTGATCGAAAAAGCCGAAAGAAGTTTGCAGTCTACGACGGATAACAAGAGGACGTTCCGCAGGACAAGGAGGCAGAAGCGAAAGAGGACACCAGCCGATAGTAGGTGGCGTGGAGCTAAATTTAAAGAGTTAGCGGTAAAAGATTATAAGAAGAGGAAGAAATTTTTTGATGCGTATGTTTTTATTAAGATGTGTTTTATGTTATGTTGATTTTTATAAAGTTGTAAACAGTTTTTAAGGTGTATGGAAGAGCAGTATGAGATCAGTATGAGGGCATACTGAATGCAGAATGGCCGAGTGTGGTATGGGCGATCGGTAGATGCATGATATGGAACGTGTAAAGAACGATGTTTGAATTAGGATGACGTGTGAGAGTGAGGGAGAAGACGAATGGCCGCGGACGACGGAAGATGTAAAGATGGGAAGAATATTATTATTAAATACAAGAAGATATACTAAAACGGTTTCCTTGCCCCACCATCCTACATTAATTAATTTTTTTATTACTCATTTTTGTTTATTATATATAGGTACTGCATAGTTTTAACTGCTTTATTCAACGTGACATATATATGTATATATATATATAGTATGATCAAAGTTGGAGACGAACAATTGCTTTAAAAACTTTGCTGCTACCTTCTTTGCACACCTGCATATTATATAATAATACCTAAGTATTGTAAACATTTACGATTACGTCAGTGATTTTAAAAAGTGATGTAACCGAACAATTACCTTCACAATAGATAATTTTTATCAGAGAGATTAAAAACTTAAACGACATTGTCCGTAAAAAAGTGTTTAAATTAGTTTTAAAGTTACATATTTAGACAATTTCCTTTGTTGTAGATTTCAATGGACACCGTGCCGCGGAGATTAAAAGAAGCCGGAAAAAAATGTCGCCGCTCGCAAATTTTTTAACAAATTACCACAAACCCTTGTTGATTTACCCATACATAAATTTAAATCTCAAGTTAAATCTTATTTGATGGCAAATGCCTATTACACAGTTGAAGAATACCTAAATGACAAGAATTTGTGGATATGATAAACTGTTCACCTACACTGTGTTATAAAATGTTAATTTTATTAAATTCTTCAAAAAATTTTATGATTAAAATCTGAAAAGATTTAAGTTCTACTGAGTTTCTTCTGATTCTTCTCGGTGGAATAATAACCTTCCGAATAAGCGGTAGGTAGATTATAAAATTTGACATTCATAAATGGACGCAAATAAGCAATAGTGTGTTAACCTTTAACTAGTGACGTGTAGTCTCACAGGCTACGTGTGTTTGGTTAAATCTTAAAATTGATGATTTCCCCCCGCTTTCCGCGACCCAGCGTCTCAGTAGCTTTTGTTTTAGTGCCAAAATGACCATAACAGGGACCAAAAGTGCCATCGGATATGTAACAGGTTCGTAATTTTAATTTGAAATTCGATTGTAGCCTGTGAGGCTACATGTCCCTAGTTGTCAAATAAATATTTTTTCGAACAATTATTGGTTTTTAGTGCAAAATGGCAGAAAACGCTAGGAAACGTGAACTTCAGCCGTCGACTTCATCAAAAAGAAAAGTATTACGAGTGGACAGTCCATCATTTGAAGAGGAATTCAATGCCCTCTTGCTAGCTTTAGACCAATCAGACAGTGAAGGTGATACCTATTGAAGTGTTTTTGGTTTCCGATCGTGAAATTTTGCAGTTACATGAAAAGTGACCAAGATGAAGATCTAGAGGAGAACATGCAAGGGCATGCAGTATTTGTCCACCTAAACTTCACAGAACGACTGTGTACACATGTGTCGGGTGTTGCAAACATACAGGGTTTGCAATGTTCTCGACCCTTGTGTAAAAATTGCCAATGATTTATGCCAAACAGAGTATGTGTCAGAATTTTTAGGTTTTGTTTTCAGAAGTAGCTTTTATGATTTTTTTATCTTTGTATTGTTTAAGTTTTCATAAAAAGAGTCACATTTGTCGTATCATTATGTAAGGTCTATCAAAATGTTAAAATAAGGATCTCATGTCAATTAAGGCTGAAAAGTACAAGTAAGTGTTAATTATCATTAATGTTTAAAGTGATTGTAAAAACTGATTGAATTCATTTATATTTGTTTTATTATATTCCAACAAATAAATGTTAACGCATTTTAAATCATTATAATGCAATTTTATGACAAAATTTTAATTTAAAAGTAGTAGCCTGTGAGACTACATGTCCCTTATAGTGTTCTCAATTTGTCACGTCACTAGTTAAAGGTTAACCCACATGACTGTCATTCCGAGAAAATGGCGTTTGAAAATTCAGAACAAGTTTTAAATACTTTGTGTGGAGATTTTTGAACAGTTGGACATGTTTAATGATAAATTAAAGTTAATTACTTTATTTAACTCATTTTATTTAAAAAAAAAGAAAAATATAGTCGTTATTACGAGAAAAGACAGATTTTTTTATAGCAAAACTTTCTATTGCTTATTTACACCTTGTACGGGTTAGTGACCGCACAATAGGTATAATGTCGATGACTCAGAATTTAGGTCAATAACGCGGTTATAATTATTGTTTACCTACGTCTGGTTAGTTAGCTTTTAATATCTACTTATGAATAAAATCAGTGTTTGATCGACTATCATTGGGTTTGTTTCGCACATTAACTTTCCCTCATCTCTCACTCATCTTATAACTGTAAACACACTACACACCTAATAAAATATTTTAAGAGACATAGAATGTTTTTGCTAAATAACCAATTGAACTTGGTAGATTTTTTTAAATGCGTTAAGTGCTTTGAAACACTTTTGTAAAATTAAAAACCGTTGCAGTTGTTGAGTAGGTTTAAGAAACAAATCATGTCTCTTGAGTTGTTTTTGAATATTGTAAAAAGTATTTGAGCGGATAGTTTAACACTTAACTTATCCGCTACCTAAAAGATCATTCGCTACTCCATGACCGACAATATGGTTTTAGACCGAAACGCTCCACAGGTGATCTTCTAGCGTTCGTATCACACTTCTGGGAAGATGCTATAGTAAAGTATGGTGATTGTTGGAGAGCCACGCTTCGGCATGAATGGGCCGTCTCGACCGGAGTGATACCACTGCCTCACAGAAAACTGGCGTGAAGCCGCACCTGTGCACGCCGAGTGAGTGAGGGTACCGGAGGCCCACCCGGAGGGGGGAGGGGGAAGGAGATAAAAGGTTGGCAGCGCACTTGCGACTCCACTAGTGTTGCAGGTGTCTATGATCCGCCTGCTCGTCTGCTACCTTTGTCCCACTGCTGGGCAAAGGCCTCCCCTAAAAGTCTCTATTGGACTCTATTTGAAGCAATGGTTCGCCAATGGTCGGAGAAGTGTTCTAAGTCATCACTTGTCTACTACATTGTTCGCTTCTCTCCAAACTTCCGGGTTACGGCCCTGAAACCTCGCTTATATGCGATTGGGTTGCGGGATTTTTGGTGGGTTGCAGGATTCGTGTCCTTCGGAAAACATCGTGAAGAAACCTGCACGTCTCTGAAACGTGTATCCGTGAATCGGATGGTCTGGTTCCCCTGCTGAAGGGTTGCAAAGGTCGGAAGGCAGTCGCTTCATTGTAATTGCCAGACTCCCCAAATCCTGGATCATTGTCAAAGCGTGCCCCGGACTCCGAAGCGACCGCTTTGGACGCAACCGGGAATAACACGCTGAGATGTGGTGACTCTAGTCTCAATCGTAAAACGTGCAAAAGATACTTTTACGAACGTTTACAAATCATCTGTCGTAGGTATTCCTAAAAAAATCTTTAGGATAATAGTTGTTTGGTCGAATGTTTTAGGCCATATTTTTAATCGCACACTTGAAGGTAGAATTTTATTTAGCATAATTTTCTTATCCAAATTTTAATTTTGCATATTTTCGTTTAGCATAATTATCGTTTATTTAGTCGAAATATTATTGAGTAGAATTTCATTTAGGATAATTTTATTATTAAGTCGAACTATTATTTGGTAGAATTTCACTTGGCATACTTTGAATGACAAAATTTTATATAGGATATTTTTAATAGCATATCGCTCTTTACAATAGTATACTTATGATCCTACTATACTATTATAAAGGCGAAAGTTTGTAAGTATGAATGTATGGATGTTTGTTACTCTTTCACGTAAAAACTACTGAATGGATTTGAATGAAACTTTACCACAATATAGCTTATACATCAGAATAACACATAGGCTACAATTTTGAGGTTTCTACGAACCTGAAGTCCACGCGAACGAAGTCGCGGGCAAAAGCTAGTTTAATATTATATTACTGTAATATATCCTACTACTATTATAAAGGCGAAAGTTTGTAAGGATGTATGGATGTTTGTTACTCTTTCACGTAAAAACTACTGAATGGATTTGAATGAGACTTTATCACAATATAGCTTATACATCAGAATAACACATAGGCTACAATTTATAAAAATACATTGTGTGGATTGTCCAAAATATGACGGTAAGTGTCAATAATTAACCCCACGCGTACGAAGTCGCGGGCGGCCGCTAGTATTAAATAAAATTGTAATATTTATTATAATAAAATTGAATATTACTGTTTTGTCAAAAACGAATCGCTGCATAACCGACTCCACGTAGTCTTGTCTGCCCTACCCCTAGATGTAATACAACCCCGCGTAAGCGCGGAGGGGTGAGGCGGCCCGCGTACTGAGGAGCAGATGGTTTGTTAGTCTAAACTGCGGTGATGAGCGAAAACCCTCTGCGACGATGAGCTGTGAGTGGGATCACCGGAGCCTCGCAGCGCCGGAGCCGAGACAGAAATCATGCTTGCATTCCCGAGAACGACACGAGTCTTTGTGAGAGAGTTGCAGCAGCAATAAGCATTATCTTCGAATTTGTAATCAATAAAATTTTCTGTTCTACGATTTTTGTAAGAAATACGAAAGTATTCTATGAATATAATAAATGTTAATTTAATGAATTTCAACTTATTATCATCACAATGTGATCATATTTATAATTGGCGATTCATATGTCATATATATGTCACGAGCAAGAATCATCTGCGACGATAAGCTCGCGTGGGACCGCCGAAGCCTTGCAGCACCGGAGCCGTGACAGAATCAATGCATGCTGCATACTTGAATGCCTGCATGCATGCCCGGTTGCATGCATGCTTCACCTGAGCCACATTACATGTCAAATTAATGATTGAAAATCATAATAGAAATACATTTTTAAGTAATTGTTGTATAAACTTATTTGTTTTAATAACATAGAAAATGAAATTCGTATAAAAGTTCAGTCGTTTCATAATTATGGATATTGAACTTACCTTAGGCATACCTAAAGATGATTCAACCTTACAAAATTATGCGTTTTGAGTTATGCTTAATGATACGAGCCAAAATATTTTCGGCGAAATGAAGTTTCTGCCATTCGATGTTATGCAATTCAATATTATGATATAAAAAAATCCGAAATAAAAGTAGACCCTTCTTATATCCAATTAATACACTATAGTTTTCCTGAATAAGCAAATTTACAGTCATAGCTGAAGGTTAATGAAACAATATAGGTATTCAACATCATTTACAGATTTCAAAGCTAATTCTTACAATGTTGTAATTAAAATCGAATCGTTATCTCTAAAGTAGATGTCAAGTATTTCAAAGTGCCAAATGTCAAATTTTGAATTCCCCGCTTTAAGTAGCCCGTTTGCTTGTTAAGTTTTTCAAACATTGTCTATCTAATAATAAGTTTGGTCTTTTAGCGTAGCAAAATAAGGTTTAATTCGCGTTGCGGGCTGCACTGGGCGGCACGAAACTAGTGAAGTAGAATCTGCCCAACGCTATTTGTCTCTTTCGTGCGATTTTCTCCGTTCATCTTTCGATGCTCTCAAGGTCAAAGTGTAGTAACTTGATGTGCTGGCCACTGTACATTAACAATAAGACAAACTGTTTAAATGAGATAGAGGGCACTCTTAGTTACATGAGTAGGTACCTACTTATCTAACCCAAAATTGTTTTGCCTGTAAGGCCCGATTCGAGCAATCTCTTTTTGAGAATAAATAAATGGTAAAATGTTACGAGCAAAGATTTAAATCATAGATATGCCCTCGCCATACTTTGACCGCGCCGATTTGAGTCGCACCTCAAATAACCTAGTCTAACTCAACTGGGATTAGCACGAATTAGTTGTCGTTTGCACTCGGTGACAGTTGTACGACACAGCTGCCTGGATTTTTGACAGGAAAAAGCACTCAAAATGCCTTCATGTGCCTTTTTATTGTGCAAGAAAAATACTACAAATTCAAATAAAGCGAATGGCGTAACATTTCACTCGTAAGTATTTATATTTCATCAATAATTTAATTTATTTTATTTTGTTGACAAAACATCAAAGTCTGATCGCCCAGCGCGTGACAGAGAGAGTAGTATTGGCAATTACTGTGAGACAAAACGAGACAACATCATTATCTCGGTGGCCAATATACTTAGACCCGCTGTAGTACTCAGAACTCAGTTGATAACAGCTCATTTGTTAATGGTTTACAATAAACGGGAAAAGTACGGTAGCGTCAGCAGTTTCGATAGGCATTGTTTTAATAGCGGTCAGATATAAAATAGCAATTTTATTTCGACTAGAAATCAATAAACATGCAAATAATAATTACGTATTATTTTTAAGTGAACGTTTATTGTTTTAGATTTCCGCAAGATCCGCGTTTAAAAGAAAAGTTGATCAAAGTTATCCAGCGGGATCGAAGGGATGAATACTGGTTACCTGGACAATTTAGTCGAATTTTCTCTTCTCATTTCAAAGAAAATGATTTATATTTGACTCCCCTAGTTCGGCGTAAAGTAAAAAGTATTATATTTGTATTTCTTCTGTTGTCTTATTCTATAACACAAGTGCTTAAGCTACTTAGTACGGAGTCAGGACATTAAATGTGGGGTTGTGTTAATTATTAAGTTATAGTAAATATTACTCATAATTTTTCTTAAGGAATAGTAGGGCAAAGGCCTTTATTATAGAAATCAAGTCATAGCTACTATGATGGGATTAGGCATAATCACCACCCTTTATGCGGTTTGGTTATCTAATCCGATATTCGCTCTGTGATTAGAGTAATTTATTTGAATAAATAGATAAATGTAGTGTAACATTTAGAAATAAAATGTCCTATAAATAAAATTGCTTTTAAATTTAGGAATTGTTTTATTTTTAGTTCCTAGTATGAAAATTTTGCTGACCGTATTTTATACTCATAGATAGTGACTTTCGATGACACGCACACGTCATGTCATCAAAATATTGCCTCGTTTTTAGGTGTCAGGGCATATCTATGATTTAAATCTTTGGTTACGAGGCGTAGTATGAAAGCGTTACACTAAGTAAGTACCTGTATTAAGCCAGTATTTTATCAAGTTTTAGGCGAAATTAGTTTCTGTGGCAAACCGAACACTACGCGAGCAAATCCGCGGGTGACGCAAGTATTATATTACATGAACGTGTATTTCAAGGGAGAGCCATCAAAATGCAAAGGCCAATTAGTGGTCCCGTGAGTAGCTTTGATCTCAACAACGGATCTTCCGGAGTGGTCGGCATCTTTAATATTTGTCGGCCGCCACACAGATTATCCACTTTGTTTGCCTGCTTTAGCATTTTTAATGAGGCGGTTGAAGTGAGAATTACCTCTACAGTGAACATACAACGCTGCGAAACCTAAATATTAAATTTTCAGAGTTCTGTACTGAATAAAAATTTAAGAATGGAAATGGATTTAAGATAGCTATTCCTTTCATGGCCGGATTTTCGTTTTAGAGAAGCCTCCACCAAAGAAGAGCCCCACATGACGCGGCCACCCCCTGGTGGCTGGGTGGGTAGCATAAGGCAGTCAGGTCATTTCTTGGGTCAGCAGCATTTCCCCTAAAAAAAGCTATTACTTTTACTATCGATAATTTGCCTTACACTTACAGTGCTAGTTTATTTTCAATCGGGATTCGAATTCACGACCTTTTGCAATCCGACGATTGAATTTTATTTTTTTAAGGTACATTTTAACTAGTGGTCCGCCATCATTTTGTTTTTTCGACCAGTAGGTTTAGACCTCTGGTCCCCTACTGGCCCTCACCACGACCCAATCCACTTGACTTGACGGCCCAGCTCCAATAGACTCCAATAGATGGAGCTGGGAGCAAATTACATCGCGCAAGTTTTTCGTTTTTTGGATTACTTCTAGGTCTTGATGTTATGCATTTTACCTCTTCATAAATAGTATAGATAAAAAATACAAAAAGATGTTCATAACATATTTTCTTGTAGTGACTACAAAATCAGATCAGTAGTTTTAGAGTTTATTCATTACGAACATTAGAAACACAATACTATAATGCCTTTATCTTAATAACAATAGCGTAAATCTTATCTTTTTACAAGTATAATAAAAGAAAAAATTCTGTGACGCCGCACAATCTGAAATTTCGGTGCTTTGGTTTGCATTAACAAAATGGCTATCAAAAGAAGCAGCACTTTAATTTTCATAAAAAGACAGGATAAGACGGAACTCTAATTATGCTAGAGCAAATTGTACTTAGTCGCTTTGCAGATTTTAATTTCCTAACGAAAAGATATTTGAACATGCAAAATTAGATCCTACCTGTAGAGGATGATCAAAAAGGTTTGAACGGGTTGAAACAGAAACAAAACCATTTGGCAGAATACGAACGGGTGGAGGATTTATCTTTTAGTAGAAATTGTTGGCAAACAGATTTAGTATCAGACTTACTTGATACTCGTATGTTAATCAAATATTTTTCTAGGTCTTTACAGAACTTTAGGAAAATATAGGTAAATACAAAATCGGAAAATTATGCCAATAGAAAAAAAAAGCCTTGACGTCGTAAGGGCAACTGGAATTACGTTTAACCGGTCGGTAGCTTTTAACAACCGGTTGCAAAATTTACTATTGTTGAAGTTAACTAGTAAGCAACTAGTTAAATGTGAAAAAGAAGGAAAATTATGACAATAAATAACGGAATGATTGTCCTAGTTTAAAAATTAAAACATTACCTTGTACCATGAAAATAAAAGTTAGTCTTTAAACAAATAAATAAATCACATTAAAAAAAAACTCAGTCACTCAAAAATATCAAAAGAGTAGGTGGCATACAATGAAGTTGGCATACAAACGTTATATTTGCATTTGATTTTTTTGCAAGAGAATTTGTAAAAATCTTCGACGACTATCATTTACGTGGTCGAGTACTTACTCATGTACCTCCTTCATTTCTAGAAAACGGTAATTAAAAATCAATAATAGCGTCAGCCCATGTATAGGTTTCGCGATCTATTCCATCAGCCGTGTTCTGTATGAAATTAGAATTTCGCAACGAATTTTGCAAGTTGGCACAGCGTGAAATTGTATCCAGCTAGCGAGCTTCAAGCTGACGCAGAAATACTTGCCCTGGACAGACGTCATAAGTTCTGAAAATTCAACCGAAATTAAACTACCGACTTGGAGAGTCGCAAAAACTATTATTACTCAAGTTAGTTTTGACAGACCATATTATTATATTTACAACTTGTATTTTCAAATATTATTTTAGACTATTCGTCACATCGCTTAATTTATATCTCTGTCATAAATAGTTAAGTGACTCCTAAGTTTTAAGAGTTAAACTGTGAAAGACCTAACCTAAACTCCATTGACTACAGTAAAATAGTAGACAAATGAAGATTCTTTTGACTTCCTTCATATGAAAATTTATTTTTCTGAATCGCGGAATGCACGTCGGAAACATCTATACCTACGTTGTTTGAAAATATCAGGCTATATAGGTTAGTACCTATACTAAAAGATCATGTATAATATTAAGATATGGGACAGTTCCTATTGCAGGCTTCGCTCATAGAGATCCTGTCCAGATTGGTGATTGAAAACTCAAAACATACTTTTGCTCGACCTGGCAATCGAACTCAAGACCTCGAGATCATTGTTCGGTACTAAACCACTGGATCAACGAGGCATTAATTGAAAGTTAATAGAATTTAAACGGTTAGAGTTCAAAGCTTTAAAAGTTCTCACTTGATAGTACCGATATATTTATTTTTGTATAATTTAAATAACAGTTTTACTTTGATAGTTTAGTTTTAGTTCTTTAGATCAATGAAGTGAAGGCTGACTATATTCATATAACATTTATTTTTGGCTGAATTACGGAAAGTGAAATATTGACAGAATATTTTAATGAACGCGATTTAAAATTGTTAAAGTTCAACGATTTGAAAAAGCTCCCAAAGGATTGTTTGCATAAAAATGTTTTGATTTAATTACCATGGTCAACATTTGACATCAGAATAACAAACACACCTACGCTCGACTAGGCCAAATCAAAACAATTTGTTTTTGAGCAATTTTTGTCACCATTTATTTTGAATTTTAACGAAAGCCAACACGATTCATTTATCGCACCGTGTTGGTTTGAATAGATTTCCCACTAAACCGCACTGTCACATTGAGACATCGGAGGCTATGAATACGCTGTCGCATTCATTTCGGTGATACAAATAGAGTTCCAAATTTTACAAATGATAAATAGTTATAGTTGCTGCTTTTTAAACAATATAATAGAATGTGAATGAACTTTAACCTTTAAAATACAAATCAAGGAGTGTTAAGGTTATTAAAGGGTCATCAACACGTAACTATATAGGTCATCTGGAGCTGCAGGCGTCTATAGGCTGTGATTGCTTACCATCAGGCAAGCTGCGCGCTTTGTATAAAAATAAAATAAAATAAAAAAATAAATGCGACAATCACACCAATCAACCTGGTCTCAAACTAGGGCAGCCCCTGTACTGTAAGTACCAGATGATAATAAATAACTGGGGGCGTCAACCCAGAACACCCAGATCCGAGAAAACTTAGAAAATGTAGTTTCCTAAATTGACTTGAACGGGAATCAAACCAGGGCTTCAGGGGCCGTTCGCACTAAAAAGTTTCAGAATTCCCAAAATCTGGATCACGGTCCAATTACTATACCCCAGACTCTAAATCGACGTTTTTGATCCGGGAAAAATACGATGAGATGATGAGGGAGGACATAAGCATCCAGCTTTTTCATTGTAATAAAGTACGTCTATTTAATTTTATTGAGTAAAGTATTTTAAGATAGACGCAAAGTTATGAATTCCCGCTAGTAAAACACCAATCGATGAACGCTATGCAGATTTTGAAACAGGGGTTCTCTCGTATCAGAACAAATGTTAGCCGGTGAAACGGAAATTAAAATGGCTGTTCATTTATTGTTTTTATTTCTGCCTTGCTGAATCGATAAATTGCTGAGTCAAACTTGTGTATTTATTTGTGACAACATGACAAAAAGTTATTACCCATGTAGTCTTTTTCTTTTGATTACATTCCAAATACTATATCTATTACTTGATCTGAATATTTTTTATCTTGAAGTCATCATGAATCTTGAAGAAGTTGAAACGTGATAAGACAATATTAAAAATAGAGCAAGATAATTAAAGGACTTCGAAACCTCGACCTGTATTTATAAACTCGATTACACTTCACTTACGCGCTTCATCACTGCGCCTGCAATTTTTTTTGCTTTATCGATAGTCGAATATAAAATGCATGGTACCACTGACCTTGCTACTACTCGTGCAGCAAAGAGTTTTCATGTCGTGACAATAGATATGTGATACCTTGGCTAACATAACATGTTTGCCGGTAGATTAAAAAGAAAAGGCAAGAGCATGGGATACTAAGTGATTTCGTGAGTGGAGGCGAAATCTCTTCGGTGTAGGTAATGTGCACATCGCGTGCTGTAGGAGTACTGTGTGGGGCGCAGTCGTGGTAATGAGCTCTGACGTTATGCCAATTCTCTGAGTGTTTACAGTGATCTATGGAGTTGGGCTGGTATGGTAACCTAAGGGCACTGACGTTCTACTGATGCTTCGAGCTAATAGGTTTACCTTTGAAACTTCTATACCTACCTAACCAAAAAGTTCAATGTCATATTTTGTTCAAATTGAATATCTAAAATGCATGCAGAAAAAAAACAAAGTGACTCTTTCTGTTAGATAGAATTGACATTTTCATCATTCCTAACTTTTTTAGATCTTCATACTTGACCTGTATGTTTTTTGTGAAAAACTATTCTACACGTATAAAAATACCTCAACATTTTCAGCAAAGTTCCATGGTCACTTTGCGAAATTAAAAAAAGTGAAACATAACATCTCAAAAAAACGTGTTGATTAAGCCTAGTCCCATCATAGTAGTCTTATGTGGAATTTTAGGATGGAGGCTGTGTCTTGCACTGGGACAATAAATTGGCTGCTTACTTTCTAGCTATCGTTTTCATATATCTTTAACGAGTATGTTAGTCAAGTTACGCTTAATTTGAATCATTCTATAACATAGAAAGATAGCAGTTTTTTTTTAAATATAGTAGGAAGTTTGCAACGAGTTTCATTGCTTAATGATAGATATCAACGGTAAGAATGTGACCAGTCAAAATTTGCCGCAACGCATAGTTATTAGCTAGTTTTAATATTTTTATTGGATGGATGTGCAGTGATTTACCAACCTATTACCACAAAATAATTACACACAGAAAGTAGTCTGCCCACTAAGAGCTAAAAACGTGTCATGTACTCAAGCATGCGCACTAATGGGGAAATACGCCTTTTCGACCACATTAATCCTAGCCTATGACATAAGATTGTCGAACTGTCGAGGTCTGTGGTAGAGGCCGCGCGCTTATGTACTCATGTCGGGCAACAACCCTAGCATATGTCAACGAACTCTTCTAAATTCAAAATCAGGCTAAGTCTACCTTCTGTGTGTAATTATTTTGTGCTATTACTATGTCTGTCTGTATTTTAGGGGCCTTCAGGCGCTTGAGTTTTCACTTGTGAGCGCCTTAACTCAAATCAGCCAGGTGTGGGTAACAGACAGTGAACCTACAAACAGTTCCGTTGACAAATCTACGCTCTACTTTATTATCGTTCCGTCGGAACTCGTGATAAATAGCGTTCACAATATTAATCATACTTTCACATACATATTTTAGGCAAAATAGAAGAAACGGGGCTTAGGGGTTTAACGTATGGAACGTCAAACCCTTGTTTAGTGGTTCTTTCATTTATTTTCTTGTTAGTCCATTTTTAGTGAAAAGCTTGTGTGGGCGAACACTAAGTTGTAGAACTTGATATTGAAATAGAAAGCTAGACTAAAGTGATAGTATTCTTTGAATTAGGTATTATTAGTTTGAAGAGAAAATATAGTGATTATTGGAACTTAAAGAATAATATGGGAAAGTTAAAATAAAATAACAGAAAATGAAAAAGAAGCGATTTAAAGTACAATAAAAGATGTGTATCAAATCAACTAATTAACCAGGATCAACCTGAAGTAAGCCTTGGCTTTCGATAATAAGAGCCTCCATCTAGAACGGTCCTGCACCACCTCATGCCAGTCATCAGTCTAGAGTCCACGCAAATCTTTTTCAAAGTCATCTCTCCAGCGGTACCTTGGTCGGCCAACTGGTCCTCAACCGCCAAATGGTCGCTCAAAAGAAATAAAAGTAAACTTTTTATTTATAAAAAAAGAGTTGTTGAAAGTACGAACTAATTTAAGTCACAATTCATTATCTTATCTATATTGAACTATAACGTCTAAACCACTTAAACTTGCCAGGGGAAAAATACCTACAATCATATTTGTCCAATTTAAGGGCTGCCCAGATATCGAACAAACCTGCGAACTGTAAGAAGGGTAGTTTTTAAACGTTAAATAAACTCGGGATTGAGTTTTGGTTAGGAGACTAATTAACTAGAACGTCCCACGATGCCGGCGTACCGATGGACAGTCAAACCATTAGACCGTGTAATTAGTCCATAGTATGTAGTATAACTATACTCATCCACCATACGTTTCCGATCTCGTTTAAATATAGAAAAAATCAGAGCTTGCTAAATAAATGGGTATGATTTAGCCACTCATTTAACTCGTAGATAACTACTTTAGTAAAGCCAAATATAAATTAAATTTGTTAAATAATTCAATAATAGATAAAGCGAATAAATGTATTTTCCGAAAACTAACAAGTAATGATTTAGCATCACATTACTAATTTGATGTTTATAATGAATACGCTATTCTCATGAAATACCTACAATCATATTGTCCAATTTAAGGGCTGCCCAGATATCGAACAAACCGCGAACTGTAAGAAGTGTAGTTTTTAAACGTTAAATAAATCGGATTGAGTTTGGTTAGGAGACTAATTAACTAGAACGTCCCACGATGCCGCAGTTACAGATGGACAGTCAAACCAATTAGACCGTGTAATTAGTCCATGTATGTAGTATACTATACTCAATCCATCCATACGTTCCGATCTCGTTTAAATATAGAAAAAATCAGAGCTTGCTAATAAAATGGGTATGAATTTAGCAACTCATTTATTTCATGTTTTCGTACATGTTTGAAATGTAAGATAGAACAAGTATGTAAAGTCTTTGATCAAGGTAAAATTGTGGAAATATGTAAATTAATAAGGTCAATATGTTTTGTCAAAAATTGCAGGTAATGTGAGTATTCATTTTGTACCTACTCTTAAATAACTACTTTAGTAAAGCCAAATATAAATTAAATTTGTTAAAATAATTCAATAATAGATAAAGCGCATAAATGTATTTTCCGAAAACTAACTAGTAATGATTTAGCATCACATTACTAATTTGATGTTTATAATGAATACGCTATTCTCATGTAATACATTATTTTATTATAAGGTACGAATAAATAATAATCTTTATAGAAATATTAAAGGTATTTTTTTTCATTTTGCAGTATATGACGCAATAAGATATTTGAGATAGGTCTCTCTGAAATATTTATTATTTTTGTTTATATGGACCAGCTTACTTCGGTTTTTGCCTACCTATATAAAAATGGTTTTAGCCCAGGGCTCTGTACGTTCTTATGTGTGCAAATGTGTTTGCCTATATGTAATATAACTCGAAGTGTATTTCGATCTCAGAATTGAATTTATTTCAGCTTGCCGATTTTAAGAATTTCTTCAATAGACTGCTGACCATTACCTAAAGGGTACAAAGAATTTTCTAAAAGAGTTACTCCTTAACAGTCGTTATATTACTAAAACGTCGATACCATTCACTGGAGAAATGGTAATAAGTTCTCGAAACCCTCTTTGTCGACTGCTCAAGGTATCAAGAGCCCACTCAAGTTGGACTCGTAGGATCAACCGTTCAATAAATGATTTTGTGTAACCTCTATTAACTCGAGCATAGAAATCTATTTATTTGATTACCTCAAAAACACAATTTGGTAAGTACCTACCCTTGTTACTTTACTTTAGTTGTTTTAATGCTTAATGCCGTTTCGTTTCATGTAGACAGCACCACTAGATCAGGTAGTAGACTGCATCAAGTAGTTACGAGTAAAGTATATTTTAGTAGGTATACAATTTATTCCTTATTGCTTTAAGCATGTCCTATACGAAAAAGATGTTAATGATTAAAATTAGTCTATATTGGTGATAGGTATGTGTATAATATGATATCAAAAAACCTTTTCCCTGCCCCTCCTTCTCTCCCCTGTTATACAGTATCACAATTCATCGGCATCATATTATCCAGGGTAATTTATACCATAGTCTATCTCTGAGATCCACGTAGTTCTAATCCCACGGGATAGGCTAGAGCGGCAAGTTCATCTAGCAAAGTGGGCACCGTAATTTTTTCACCCATTAAGATTACAAGATGCAAATTGCCCCAGGTTAAATTTACATCTACAACAAATAAATTCATTTCCAGTGTCATCTCAGTAATGAGGGAGCCATGAGCGCTCGGAAGATGTTCTGCGAATAGGGCCAACTAATTTGGACGACAAGCTTAAAAACGGGGAATAATAAAAGTTAATGGAACCGTTCTCTTCATGATTCCTGGCGGCGGTGAGTGCTCATTTCCCTGGCCGTCGTTGTCGCCTGTTAATTAGCATTTTGGCACTAAAATACGTATAATTTGGAACGCAAGGAGGTGTGCGGTTTGTGATTCTGCGATTTGGTTGTTTGAACGACTGCGGTGTACGTTGCATAGGAAATAGTTATTAGGTATCTGCTTAGAATTGGACATATACCTACAACGTGAAAAAAAATACAATAATACTTAACGGAATACAAATATAGGTAACTTGTAGAGACTTTACTACCAAAATATGAGCATTCAATGTGTGAAAAAAAAGTCAGCTGTTCTGTTCCTACAAAATATCCAGCTGTCAATCAAATAATGTATTAAACAGCAATTTTTTTCGCTCATTGGATGTTCATATTTTGGCAGTTAATCTTTAAACGGTGTACTTATTTATTGCATATTTTTTATACGTTGTATATTCAAACTTATGATGTAGAAAACGTAGCAGAGAGTCTATTAAAATATGTATGTAACTCGATTTTATCCGAAATGAGGATAGATCTTTTTTGCAAAACTATGTTTAATTATGAAAAAAAATTGAGGTTTCATTCAAAATGGGTAAGTAGGTTCAAATTATATTGTATTCGAGTGTTATAACTGCTCAATTCACAATTACGAGCAAACAATCTTCAGGTTCATTTTACGCCTTATTTTGTTGGTTTCTTAGAAATACTTATTACTTTTACCTTGTTTCGTGCAATTATAATAAAATCTTAATGGAAGAAACAAACGTATTAAATTATGAATTATGTTTATCATTATCGTCATTATTGTTTTTAACCTCCGACAAAACAATAACAAAATATAAGTACAAATAAAAAAGTAAAATAACTATAGAAAACGATCCCGTGATTTTTAATTTTGTTTAATAATAACATGAAAATGTAAGGGAGTCTGAAACGAGGTCTCTAAATCACTCTCGATGTTGGTTATCTACGAACTTAACCCAAATTTGGACCTAATTTTATCTTAAGGTAGCACAGCGTTCAATTTGTGAAATTTCTTTGATATTGTTCTAAGGCTTTTGAGTAGGTAATAGGGATATTCTTGTGAAATTTAACTAGAAATTATACTACTTGTAGCGTGCCTTTGATCGTGAAACAAATTATACATCAAAATTTTGCGGAACATAGCCTTTTTGATTAAGAATATTGATCAATAGATATCAAAGATAGGTATGGATTGGAATAGTTCAATTAAGGGGTACCTAGTGGATTACGAACAAATACAGTCTGTCCGTTAGAATTTCTGAACTACTTAAATATTAAACGTAACCAGTAATATATTATGAAATCAGTATGACACAGTTCAACTGCTGTAATATGCAGTGAATTTTTACTCATGTAATTTATTACAAACCGAGATATTTACAATGTTTTGATGACATTAATTTACAAAGTTGCAACAAATTCTTGTTCATATTGTAGATTCTTTTTACATAGGTATTTGTTTGTGTTGTAACTTTTTGGGACGAACGTTTAGAACCCTTTTCCAAATAACTTAATCGAAGAATAGTTGTAAAACTTAAAATTTATTTTATTTACAGCCACGTCATAATCTTCAAATTATGAACTCAAAAAGTGAAAATATTCTGCAAGATACTTAATTGAAATGACTATTTAGCTATATTTATGTCAAATTGCGGCTTTCTAGTATGAAACTCTGAGGCTGTGGACAGACAGACGGGGCGGAATGGCGAAACTATAAGGAATCCGGACGCCGGAACGTTAAAAACAAGACTATCGCTTTGATTTTATTTAGCCTGATTTATTCTGTTAAAAGACAAAGTTAACCTCTCTGAAGTAGTAATCTTGCTAGATGGATGGTCGCCCACGCGAGCATAGTTTTGAAGATAGTATAGGCCACGTGTTTATTATCTGTCTCTTTTCTGACTTAGTGTATATTTGTGGGTCATTTTATTACATACGAAGAAGAAGAAGAATTATTTTATATGAAGTGAGGACGGCTACTAGTATGTTTATATACCTAAGTATATTCGTTAATCCATCATGAATATAAATATACTTACCTGGATTTTTTGTCACAATGTATTAGCATCATAAAGATTCTTTCATAAGATTAACATCATTATAAGATAGTTATGTAATTCAAATTTAGCCAACGAAATATGTCAGGCGAAGTAATTATCTGTTTTTAGATAATGGTTCCATCGCTGGATCTGTAGGGTCATCAGAGTAAATCATTTCCACCCGGTCATCGCATGTGACGGTCCACTAAAAACCGGAAATTAAACGTTTTGTATAGGACATTAAGCGTTATTTATGTGTGCCTATTGTGTCTAAATTTTACCACTTCCATGGTTTGTTCCAAACATGTTGGGCGGCTGGAAATAAAAACGGGACAGGGAATTTTGTTCAACCTTGACTTTGAATACCTACATTTTTATTCAATTGTCTTAAAAAACTCCGCGCTTTTTCAACCATTTGAGAAACTTTTCAAGGGCATTTGAACTAAATAACAGTACATTCAATATTTCCGAGGAATACGATGAAATATAAAAAAATACGTTCTCATTCAAAATGAAAGTATTTTTTGTTGCATGATCCTTAAAAAATATGCTGGTCAATGAAGAATAGGTTACCTATTCTAGTGATCGTTAAAAAAACTCCCCGTTTAAAGAAATCTCTGTCAAGTACTTATTAAGTAGGTAAATATAATATTATTGAATTTTGAAAGAGGTTTCGGGCGCAGACCTATCGACTTTACGGGCTTTTCGAGGCACGGGGTTCTTGTAGTCTGGATATTGGCCGTCAAAAAGCTCTCAGGAAAATTCCGGTTACAAAAGTTTAGCCCAATCCGTAACTTTAGTGCTTATCCTTTAAAAACTTAATGTTCCTTCGCCGACTTGATTAGCCGGTCAGAAATACGCTACAATTGTTGAATAACCAAACATACGTGCTTGGGTAACTAATTTTATTGTTAGCAAAAGGTAAAATAGCTTCAGAGAACCTATCACAGCTATAAGATCCTTTGTCACTAGAAAGTAATGTACATTATGAGTATGTAATGTACAGTACTTCTAATCGTAAAAAGGTGAAAAAAATTGCAGCTGTTGTTTAAGATCAGATAAGATCCATATTGTCCATCCATATTATTATTGTGTATATTATTATTGTATTGTTGATCCATGTTGTTTAAGATAAGGGTCCACAATGTTCCTATTTTATAATGTAACATCTATTGTACTTATTGTTTTGCAATAAATGATTGAGTATTGACTTATCATCATCATCGTTTAAGATGATAAATCTATCATCAAGGCTGATGCTCATCAATCATTTCCTTAAATTTTACTACCTTTCTTTGTTTTTCACTATAGGCACTCGAGCTACCCATTTAAAGTAAACTAAATTGTTTAACGTATATTGTGGTATACGACGTTTTAATTAGGTCGTGGCGTGTGGTTTAAGCGAAGATGTTTGAATCGAATAGTTTAAAGTTTAAAACGAACTAGAATCCATTTGAGTAAAAAAGCGAGTTGAAACGAAAATAACAAAAACAAGACCATTTACCTACCTTATTTTTGTTATATTCGTTTCAACTCTAGTCAATTTTATATTCAATGTCAAATCAAATTCTTGAAAAATAGAACTCTGAAGCTTTGAATTAAAATTATAAAAAGGTGATTCTTAACCAGATGGGAATTTCGTAGCAGTTTTTAAATACTTATCCCTCTGTAATTGAGAAATATTACGATATTAATAAATGAGGCATTCTGTATGATCGGTAGTAAGTCCACTTCAGGTCAGCGCCATTCCCCAGCGTCAACAAAAAAAAAAGTATAACAACTAGTAGATCATATGTAAAAACTTGACCACTTTTGCCTTGTAAAACCGTACGCATCATGTCGTAAATTACATTATCTTTTCTGAATGTTATTATGCGTTACTCCGTTTACCTACGTGTAGTTGTGAGACGTGATTCAACGTCAAATAGCACACATTTAAAAACAGGAATACAGCTAGTAGATCATGTGTCAAAAGTTGACCACCTTTGACTTGTAAAACCATACGCATCATGTCGTAAATTACATTATCTTTTCTGAATGTTATTATGCGTTACTCCGTTTACCTACGTGTAGTTGTGAGACATGATTCAACGTCAAATAGCACACATTTTAAAAAAAGGAATACAGCTAGTAGATCATGTGTCAAAAGTTGACCACCTTTGACTTGTAAAACCATACGCATCATGTCGTAAATTACATTATCTTTTCTGAATGTTATTACGCGTTACTCCGTTCACCTACGTGTAGTTGTGAGCCGGCGTCGTGTGCAAACCACAACCCTCTCGCTTCTCGCTAAATAGAGTTAAGCTTGCATCAATCAGGATTACAACGCCCGCATCGCTTTTGATTAGCAATACTTTCCCTCTAGGTGTTTCTTTCGTTTTTGTACGTACTTATTGTACCTACACGATATTTAGGTAACTATAAAAGTTATGTACCCTTTTTGTGAATAGGCCAATTTTTCAAAAAATATGTTTCTAAACTTATGCATGCTTATGTATGATGGGTGTATCTGTAAACCTTTTTAATATTTTAACTATGTGTTTTAACAACTATTCTGAACAACGTTATAACTATGAATTTTCGAAATCCGTATTTTTTTTATTAAAAAGACCGAATTACGTGACCGTGTTTGAATGAAAAGCTGTTGCTTTTTTGCAAAAGTCATAGAAGAAATGTTGGCCAGAATAGTTGATAGAATACGTGGACCCTCTGTAAATTACCGACTACGGACTTTTTTATTCAGATCTACATTTTTAAAATAGAAATTTACATTAACAATATACATTATTACATTAACCATAATATGTAACGGATATCAGACAACAGAGAAATCACAAATATGATACTAAATACAAATTATATAACACCCAGATACAGAACAAACACAAGTGAACAAAATACCAAACGCGAACTGCTAATTGCGCGTGAATACGCCAGCAAAGCATGTTAGCTGGATAATAATGTTGCTTGCAAGGCTATGACGTGATTCAACGTCAAATTGCACACTTAGTTGTGCACCAATGATTGCACTTACTATTCCCTTGCCCTCATATTTAGATAGATCAAAGTGACAAGCAAAGTGATATCAGGCGCAGGACCAACGGCTCTACATGCTTCCCGAGGTACAGAGGTACAAGATCGCCAACTTTCAGACTTCGGACTGACAGACTGAGAATTTCTTAAGAGAAACACATAGGTATTTTTTTGATCCTTTCAACCGATACAGATACGTACAGTCACAAATCAAAGTACTTATACAAAACTGTCAAATTTACACATTAGGTTAAATATCAATTTGACATGTTATTTTAATGTAATGTGTGGCTGACAGTAACTAAATTTTAATAAATTTGAACTGGGTAATTCTTATCGCTTGATTATTTTTAACATATTTTTTTGTTCACTGAGTTTTAAAATCACGTAGCAATAATTGCATGGACACGTTGGTGAAATGAGTTTGAATTCCTTAATCGGTTTCATTTAGAGAGTTTCCAAACACCGTTCAATATGTTTACTCAACCATCGAATATTGCAGGGAACGTTAGTTTAGTTGTCGAGAGTGATGACAAATTTTATTTTTAGATCTGGATACAGTAGCGTAGCGTAGTGGGTGCGGTTCGAATAATCTCCCACTTTTTCTTGGGGTACGGGGGAGAACTTGTATCGAGGAAGAAAATAAGGACTTTAAAACTTTTACGCCACCGCACCGGGTGGGGCCTTTTTAGTCTCAGTAGTGCTACCATGAGTTGACATCGAAAACTGACATAACGTTAACTATTGCTGAGTCTCTTTCAAATGCATCACAATGAAAGAGACAAAGCGATCGTTTTCGATGGTGAGGATAGTATAATTCAAACTCATGGTAAGGTCACTGGTGTCCAAAATCTACGCCACTATTTAGATTATACATGCAACTAAGCATGTGGATTAAGGTAGAGTTACCATCACATTGTTCATGATGACCGATGGTAGCTCTGAGATCATAAAGAAAGATGAAAGATCGCGCCCGCCATGCGAGTTGTGGCAGTTCAAATCCGAGCATGCACGTTTCTACCACTGCGTATTCCTGCCTTGAACTCGGCGGTCAGGAAAGACATCGTAAGGAAACCTGCACGTTTCGGATAGTTTCTGAACTGAACCATGATTCAATTGATCTGGTTCATTTCTTCAAGGGTTGCGAAGGTCAGACGGAATACGCTTCATTGTAATTACCAGATTTCCCACATTACCATGGTAAACGTATCATCATAATTTTTAGCAACCCACAGTTGTCCACTAGCTGGACATAAGTCTCCTCTAATGCACGCCACTGCTTCTGATTTTCGGCCACTCTCATCCAGCCCACACCAGCTAGCCTTTTAAACGTAGGTATACCGGGATCTAAAGCGACAGCTTTGGAAGCAACCGATGAAGATGAGAGAGACCTAATGCTAATATTTTTAAACATGTAGGTAAATCAGAGCCTGAATTTCACATCACTATTTACATTATAACTTATTGAAATTAATTTTTGCACAACTTTTTATCCCTGGATATTTTGGTAACGGTATTGTAAAATGTCAAAAGAATTATTATGTCAGTGGTTTCGCTTTCTGCTGGTACGTACCATTCGACGTAGTGCTTATGAGCTTGCCCAGATGACATGCATGATTGGACATGCAATTTCTAGTTCATTAGTTCGTTACTCTTTAGATTGAGACTGTGATATAAATGATGCACTGAAATCATGCATTCATTACAGTTTACACGCAAAATGTAGTCACTACAAATGCCGTGCCTGACGCTGGAATGAAACGTGTCATCAAAATAAGCATTACCTACTTTATAATGTTTTGAACTGCTATTAAAATGTTTGCTTTCAACATACGACAAAAACCATGTTCATAATATGGTTATATCAATCATATTATTAAAATTTAATTCACATTTTGTACGTAATGTACAAGCATAAAATGTGTCGTTAAACAGTTTTATTTAAGGGTGCTTGTTCAGTCCAATAGTTGCTGCCGTGTAATTTTTATAATTTGTGATAAATAAAAAAAAATCTTTGTTTTCTCTCAATAAAGGCTACACATGGCTGACATGGCAATACAATTTAGTAAAAAACATTAAATTAACAAGATGTACCTTGAAGGAGGTTATGGTCTGAGATGGGTTTATGAAAAACCCGTGTTAAAAGTCACCTACCTCTAGGAACACTAGACTTTCTTTTTTAATAAAAACTGCTTCTAATACCTAATTAACGTCACGATTTCCTTTCACTATACGCCATCTAGTGGATTTGTCACACGCGATGGCCCATTTAATTATGTATATTCGGAACTAATAACCGCCAAAGAGGCGGCTAACTGTCTTATTACATTACGGCTAGCCGTATTGAATGATGTATGGCGACGAATACATTCCAGCAGTTTTTTATTCAGCCTGATTCTATCTGGCTTATCGTTGAACCGCCGCATTCCAAAACGGCCCTGTTTTTGTTAGCAAACAGCTAGCCGTAATTAAAACAGCGGATTATACCTACAATCTGCCTGCGACATATACCTACATTACGTCAAAAAAAACAAAAGGCGGCTTTAGTGGACCGATAGGGCGCTCTTAATCAAAAATGCGCCGAGCCCAAACTGCGGTCAGCGTCATATTTTCATAAAATATAATTTAAAAATTAATATATACATTTTATTAATTAATTGTTACAACGTAACGTATTGTCCTACTATTCATTTACATAGGTTAAATTACAATTATTGAGAATTTAATAGTGTTAAGTATTATTGAAAGTAATTTTGCTGAGGTTCCAAAGCTCTTTATTGGTATAGTGCGGAACGAACTAATCACGGTAATGTAATTAAGCTCAAATCATACCTACTATCTCGCTCATCTTCCTAGTGGAGTAATTTGAAAGGTTAAAAACGATGTTGTACTCTATGGGTTTTTCCCAAAATGTAGCGAAGGCGAGCTCCGTTTTGGGAAATGCATTAGTTTCAAACTGAACCAATATATGACGCTAAGGGTCTATTGCATCGCACAAGTTTTTTCAGTTTACCTAAAAGCCTTGTTGTTGTTGTAATATATCATAACTTTATATTCGTTAAGTAATACCCAAAACTTCTGATAATTTGTTTTGCTGTAGGTATAGGTATTTTTAGGGGTAAAGACCCCTTATAATATCACTTTGTAGTCCGTTTGTCTTTCCGGCTGTATCTCAAGACCATTTATTTCAAAAACCGCGTGAAGATGTCGAGTTAAAAATTAAACCATTATTTTCATGCCTGAAGCACCCTGAAGGTATGTAAAACAGGGTTCCTTAAAAAAACGTAGTCTTATTCGGCCTTATAAAACTGGACTGGATGACTTTAAAACTGGCGTCAAAGCAGCCCAAATTGACCAATCTTTATCCAAGAATAAATCTCTGGTATAACGTCTGGTATAAAATTTATGTTCTTATGGAATTATATCGTTATGCCATAGATTAATTCTCGGATAAATATTCGGCTGTTAGAATATTTATACAAACAGATTAGTCTATTATTTTTTAAAAACCTCATTCTGATATAAAAGGTACCTACTTATCCGTTTACTGGTCCTGTGGTCATCAATTTTCATTCTCTATAGAGCGATAACCATAAAGGTTATTTTTATACGCTTGTAGGTAAGCTTTATTGCTACGATGAAACAGTCGAATATCCTTGAAATTGCTATGATATTATGTACATAATAAATTTTCACTAAATTAGTAGGTAAATGGCTCACAAAGCAGTACAAAAATTAGGGAATTAACATAGCTATCGTCACGCAATTTAAAACTAATTAAGTAAGGCAAACGCTTGCGCCAAATACTTACTTCCAGAGAAAATGGACTTTGCAAATATTCTGGAGAATCAAGTGACTCGGGGCGTTTAACTTTTGTATTCAATTAAATAGAAAGCTCTAGAAATAACGGCAGAGTTGGAAGAAATGGCTTTCATATTTTTCACGATTTCGGCCCACCTTTTCTCAGGTGAATTGCTATTTATGTTCAGGTTTTGGTTTATATAAATTCGTTGAAAGGGTTGCTCTCATCACTTTACATAATTAAATTTAACACGGTTTATCGCATTAAATGTTAACTGTTAACCGATACACTTCGTTATTTTTGATGACTTTAATCATGGTCGTATTTTCAGTCGGTCCATTGATATGAAATTCACGCACTTGTGGCAGTCGGTGACATTTATCTAGGTCAAACCTTTTATATATTTGCCCCCTTATTATAAAACGTAGTCTAAAATAAGTGTAGTGGTTTAAAACTGTAGCCTTACCATGAGTTTGAAATACTATCCTCGCTATCGAAAACTATCGCTTTGTCTCTTTCATTGTGATGCATTTGAAAGCGACAGAGCAATAGTTTACGTTATGTCAGTTTCGATGTCAACTCATGGCAGCGCTACTGATGCTGTCACGTTTTGTAACTCATAAAAAAGTGACAGTTTATGCGCTAAACGATTTACACCTATCATATCCTCTTTTTTCAAAACTATCAAAATTATCAAACTATCGGAACTTTATTGCGTTGGTAATTATGCAGGCGATATTGGAATCGTATGCAAATCACTCATAATTGATACTGAAAATCAGCGTTTGATAAATGTTTCATAGAGATATCAACAGATATTGATTTATAGGTAACCATTGAATCTCAGTAATATGATGTTTAGCGTTCAAACTTAGTCAAACATTCATTCACACGCTTTGATTACAATGTTTGGTCCAGATATATCAAACAGTTTTAATCAAAGAAATGCCGATTGGCTCACCTGTTTTAGGTTTACTCTTGATGGTGATCGGTCAAACTTTAAACATGTAAAACTTTGGTTTGAGATATATTTACGAAGTTTCAAAGGTTGTAGTAACCTAACATTTGGCTGTCTTTAAAGTTACTTTCTGTTAGCTAATAAATTCTGTTAAAAGGCGAAAAAAGTATCTAAAATTTTAAGGATGTAGTTGGGTATTTAGTCATGGTGCGAATTTCCATCATTTAGGGATATCTATACTAATATAATAAAGCTGAAGAGTTTGTTTGTTTGTTTGTTTGTTTGTTTGTTTGTTTGTTTGTTTGAACGCGCTAATCTCCGAAACTACTGGTGCGATTGAATAATTCTTTTTTTGTTGGATAGTCCATTTATCGAGGAAGGCTATAGGCTAAATAACATTACGCTATGACCAATAGGAGCAAAGACAGAGCGGTAAATGTGTAAAAAACGGGGAAAATTTTTCCACGCGGACGAAGTCGCGGGCGGCCGCTAGTAAATAAATAAAATCAATACATATTATTTTGAAAAAAAAAAAATAAGATTGAGAAAAGATTTGAATTGGGCATCGTGACATCCAGAATTGCTACTTAAAATATTCCTACCCTAACTACTAATTAAACAGTAATATTAGGTAACACAACCTACTCTGGTTCCGGATCCACCACAACACACCGCGAGTTAGGCATCCCCCTCACAGCGTTACCAAACCGCACTTATCACGCTTCAAATTTTCGCTCCACTGTAACGTGACTAGGAGACATATCTCACTGTAAGGGCACTAAGTCGCACACTTACGGGTATGATCGTATGGATTTATTTACCCCCGGCACGCGCCGTCTCAGGTGCAACTCTCGTATTTAATATCGCAGTTGAAATACAAATATCTACGAGTACAGGGTCGGGCTTGGAGCGTTCGGTAATTATACATGTTGAATTAAGTACTTATTTGCAATTGCACTCTTAATTAGTTGTTGAGGCGAATAAGTACATAATTCAAAATAAATAATTACCGAATGTTCCAAACTCGACCCTCTACTCGCAGATCACATGCCATAAAGAGGCGCTCTCCACTATACAACGTGTTATGTAAAAGCGCAAAACGTAACATAAATCCTAGGTAGCTCAACCCATGAAACTAAACAATAAACATTGAACATCTTTCACTACCCGTATTGAAATAAGTTCAGTTTCATGAAACAAGTTTGGTCCCGAAATCGAGAAAAAAACAACTGATTCATAAAAATCATAACAATCAACGGACCGAGCCAATTCGTATGGAGTTAGTGAGTGGTGTGATACCACGACCTCACAGAAGAATGGCGTGAAACAGCGCCTGTGCTGTTTTTCACCCAGTGAGTGAGGGTTCTCGAGGCCCAATCGTGGGGAAGGGAGTAATGGTTGGCAGTACACTTGTGACTCCACTGGTGATGCGGGTATGTATGGGCGGCGACAATCGCTTATCATCAGGAAATCTGTATGCACGTCAGCATTGTTTTTTTAATGTGAAGTTGAATGTTTGAGTAAATCCTGCTGAAAACTAAAAACCTACCTTTCAAGACTTTTTTGGGTAACATTAAGTGGTTTTAGGAAGCCAAATATTTTTTTATTATAAATAACATTCTAGAAAATCATATCATAAAAAAAGAATTGCAAAATAGCCAATAAAAAAAGTTATGATTTTTTTAAGCCTCGCTGGCAGAATACTAAAAAACCTTTAAAAATTATAACCCGAAAACTATAAAAAATCGCTGAACATACATGGGGTATTTTTGGATAGCCCCAGGAGTGAGGAATCTAAAAAAAAAATATTGACGTCACTAGTTAGACCCCCCGTATATATTCAGTTACATGGACTAAATTTCCATTCCATTTCCATGTATTATATATGTGTGGACGCTTTTAGCTCAGCTGGAGGCTGGTCAGCGTGCTGATCCTGTGCACAAAATAGTTTTGGGTAAAATTCCAGAGAACTAAAGTCATCGACATTGCCGATGACTTTGGCTCTCTCGAATTTTCCCCGCCAGAAAACCTGCTAGACGGGTCAATAATTCCAACGTCTATTAACGTGATCGTGAGTTAAAACAATGGGCATTAAAACTCCAATTAATGATAATGGAATTTAATTATATCTAGATCTTAGCCTGAGTGATGTCTATCGTGGCATAATGCTTGTTTAATCTGTAGAAAGTTATTTGGAGATTTACGAAATTTCAACATTGTAAAATGTACAACAATAAAATTTTAATTAAACTGGTATAGTTGGCTCTTGTACGAGAGCGTTCAAACGGAGGTCGATTGAGATTACACAGATTGAAGTGAGAAAGATGTATCACTAGAGTAGAAAGATCGGCTTTGGGTTCTGTGGTTATTGCGAGTCACTATTTTTAGTTACTGGAATGTACAAATAGCCTTACTTCTACTCGTAATATCTAATTCTTATTAACTTTTTTAACTGAATACCAACACATGAAATTCAATTTAGGAGTTGATAATATGAGTATCTAGTAGGTCAACGTGGGCTACCTGTAGTACAAATACTTAAATATTGGCAACGATGGAATGTAGTGACTTAAAATCTAAAAAATCTCAATAAAATACCTTGTATTTGATCCGTTAGAAATGACAATAAATTGTCTATTCTAAAATTGAAATATATTTTACTTCATTGCCACAAACAAATACGTAATGTGTTAATTTAGTAGCTAATTTGTTTTCAACGTTGTTTGGTTTGGTATTCACTTAGAAACTTCAAAAGGAATATGATTAATTGTGATATTTTAAGAATGGAGAGAAAAAC
Organism: Cnaphalocrocis medinalis; assembly: GCA_014851415.1. Taxonomy (NCBI): domain Eukaryota; kingdom Metazoa; phylum Arthropoda; class Insecta; order Lepidoptera; family Crambidae; genus Cnaphalocrocis; species Cnaphalocrocis medinalis. The sequence continues at coordinate 9,699,714 of CM026280.1, read as the reverse complement.
AATTTCCTTAATAACTAATTTCAACAAACCTGCCTACGCTTTGTTGTATGACGTGTGCTTATGATATTAAATTAATTATGAGCATAAACAAAAAATACTGATCTGACGTTATATATCTGTTTACATTAGTCTCCTAGATATGAAATGAAATGATTTGGCGCTACTTGACTTGCCTGCCTTGCGGCTGACGACCACTACTTTAGAAAAACCTTGGTTTGTACTTAAATTCCATTGCAACTTAAAAAATACCTAATGGCCGATTTCACCATTAAAATTGTACGCGATCAACACAACACGAAAAATGCAAATGAAATCTTGACAAGGGAGTTCTGTTTGGCCCGTAAACCAAGGTCAACTAAATTCATCATCCATATAAGCGGTGGAATCGGCCCTTACTCTTAATCTTTTAGTAAGTTATCATCATAAATGAACCAAATTTTAAACCTGGTTTACCTTGCTACGATCCACTTACTGCAAGTTATTTCAAAAGTCTTCTGATAGTAGGCCTTTCGCTGCGATTCTTAAACTATTATAATTATATAAGCTGGAGCAACACGGGTGGCCTAGTAAGAGCTCTACTCGAGCATTGGCTATACTCAAATTTGCAGAATACATGACGAGGCAGATGAAAGCCCTACACCTACATTTAATCACCCCATAGCGGAACACTGCTGCGCAAACGTGGCATTTAGTAAAGCAAATCAGCTAAACAGCTAACCTACCTTCATTGAGGTCTAGCTTTAATGAAGCTAGGGATTTTGGTCTCAACCAAATAACACACTTTCTGACGAAATTTCTGGAAAATTTTGGCTGGATGAATCTAGAGTCAAGCGCATTGGTGACCTCTTTGTCTTGCTCTACAAGCTTATCCAAAATCAGCAACATACTCGTAACCACCACTGCTGTTCTCAATTTTCTTTACACAGATAAGTCCTGTGCCGTCCGCATCCAAGGAATTTCCGCGACCTATACCATCGGTTAAGGGGCTATACGAATGAAACTAGCGCCGCCAACCTATTTACACTGATAGTGGCGAAAATATGATATTTTTGAAGAAAATAAAACATTACAGACTTAGATCCAAGTAAATAGATTTTTTCGAGATGCAAAACAATATTTTTTACACGTGACAAGTAACAATAAAGTTCATTATTGCTAAAAACGGCCACTTTTGGCAATAATGAACTTTATTGTTACTTGTCGCGTGTTTTATATATTGTATTGCATCTTGAAAAATTCAATTTACTTTTATCTAAGTCTGTAATGTTTTGCTTTCTTAAAAAATATCGTAATTTCGCCACAATCAGGGTAAATAGGTTGGCCTAGTGGGGGACCCACCTGTGAACTAACAGGCGTACTTCCTATACACGGCCTTCTCCTCGATGACCCTTTCTATCCCAATGACTAGAACAAAGTAGGTAACATAGGTAATAAAATATTCCCAAGTCCGTCCCAACAGTGTAACGACAAAGCGAGCGTCATATTGCGCTAAGGAAGAGACTCCGCTGAACTTGTACTCATTCGAATATGTAGATATCAGTTACTTACCTACTAGTGTATCAACATTACTTCTGCTTGCTACCTTTAGAACTAGATATCATAAATAAAAGCCTGATGGTTCACTGAGACTAGCGTTAGTATGTTCCATACAGATACTGCTGTACAATATTGAACTGATAGAGAAATCAATTGTACGGTAAATTGAAAAAAAAAAAACGATTTTAAAGACATTTTGTTTTCCACCTGTCTATGTGTCCAGACCCTTTAAATTAAAAACATATACATACAAATATGTTATTGTAACAAAACATGTAAAACTATTTGACTTTAACCATTTATTAAATAAAGGTTAATTGACAAATATTTAATTAGTTCGTTATTTATTTGCAGCTTAATATAGATAAAGCAAATTAACAAAATTTTAATGTGTATCCAAACAACCAATAAACAAAGTACTTATTGTAAATAATTTTTAATGGTTTGTCCGTTTAATACTCAATCAATTCGTTGGTGAATTGGATGTTAAGCCATTTTACTCTCATCTGGGCTTTACTTCCGATGCATCCATACAGTTCAATCTGAATGTAGAGTGTAATCTATGTAGTAGATAGGTACCTACACATCACGCATGTACTCTAGGATACATTTATTTTACTCGGTTCTCGTTAAAATTGTTTTTAATTTTACTCGGAACATTTTCGCACATGTTATTTAATACATTGTTAAAAAATTGGGAAGCCTAGTTTTAACCAAAAATTTATTGCCATATTTGAACCAATTGCGATCAATCAAAACCAATCGACCTGATTGCGATCAGTCATCAAGTAGCTAAAGTAGGTGGGTACTTGTGTTGTATCCGAATCTACAGGGTAAAAAAAATACATTAATTAAATCGTTAACAAATTTAGTTTTACTTGAGGAAAGCATTTATTTATTATTATTTTATATTATTGCCCGGAAATCGAAGCGGACAAATACATAATTTAAGATTAGCAACTTTATTCCACCAATCGATAAGTACTTCATTATTAAAGATAGTTTTTGTCACAACTTGCTTGACACATTATAGTTTTTAAAGTCATCCTGTGTTGACAGATCTTAGTGAGCAAAGATAATTATGCCTCATAACACTTACTACAGTCTGCGGTATGAAACAATAGCGTTGACCTTGAGTGCGCAGAAACCAATTTTAGTGGAGTCTTCTTTTTTACAAGTGCGCAAACTAACGGTCATCGCTATTCTTTTATGCCGCCAGCCATACTTTAATTGGTTGTACATTACCTACATATAATAATTAGTTTTAAGTTTCATACCTCTGTTTTGTGTGCAATAAAAATATATTCATTCATTCATTCAACACTTGTCAGTAAGTTGTATCTCAGTCAATCCTTCACCGGATTACGACGCGTACGTAATATGGAGAGTAAATATGCGGCTGGGCTAAGGAAAATGCTTGAATGAACTCTGGTTAGCGAGTTTACTGAGGTTTCGGAGACAGGAATGTGCGTTAAGTGAAAAAGTAAGATTATTAAGTGGGTAGGTACATGCAGAGCTTTTTGGTGCATTAATTTCACACGCTCAACAACTTTTAGAAAATAAATTTGTTCATATTGCCAAAACAATAGAAAAAGGTAAAAAAAAAACGCATATTATTGAATATTGTTAATTTAAACGAGTTCACCGAATTAGCAAACTGAAGTGGCAGTGGGCTGGTCACATTAGCCGCAGAACTCACAACCGTTGGAGCCATAAAGTCCTTGAGTGGAGACCGCGACTCGGCAAACGTAGTGTTGGACGCCCTGCTACAAGATGGGATGACGACATTCGAAGGCTGGCTGGAGTGAGCTGGATGAGAGTGGCCGAAAATCGGGAGCGGTGGCGTGCATTGGGGGAGACCTATATCCAGCATCGGACGAGCGTGGGTTGCTGATGATGATGGTGATGAAATGAGTCCTATAAGAAAAAAAAACAATAACCATGTGCGCACTTGTGTGCTCGCTGGTGTACTCGCTTACCATCAGGTGATCCGTCTTCTCATCAGCCACCTAACACATAAAAATATTATACCTAGAGGCCCACCCTTACTTTGTTTTTGAATTCCTCTGGTGTTGCTCCTCAGTTGTCTATGGGCGGCGGTAATCGCTTACCATCAGGTGATCCATTTGTTCGTATGACCCCTACATCATAAAAAAAATGTTTTAATTTTCTCATATTAGTTCGAATCTTTTCTAATAGATGGTGCTGGGTGCCGATTACATCGCGCTAGTGTTTTGTCTTTTCAGGTTACATATGTACAATGTATGTGATGTAGTGAAAATATTATATATTATATTATAAGGCTTGTGTTTTCAATAGAAGTTATCTCTTTATAAATATAATAGATAATAGATATAGGTTCTGCTAACGTATGACCTAAGGACCGTCCACTTAGTTAAGATTGAGTCATCAAAAAATCTATTCATCCACATTAACTAAAAGTTAACACCGCCGGTCTGCGACCCTCGTCCTCAAGAAAAGATAAATGTAAGTGTTCCGTCAAGTGCCACCTTGATTGATGGGTCAGATCTCGGCGAGACGTTGAGACCCCGCGAATCTCCGCGTATTATGACAGATTGCTCTGAATATAATTAAAAAGTATTCTTAAAAATTGGCCAAGTTCGAGTCGGACTCGCCCATGAAAGGTTCTGAAGCAGCAGGTAATTTGAGATGGTTGAATGTGATTTTGAAGGATACTGGTGAACGATTTATGACGTATAACTAGATATCGTTGAAACCAATTTAGTTTGTAGTTTTTATCGAAATGTACGTCATATATTTTTTAAGTTCTATCATTCTGTTATTTTAGAAATTGCAAGGGGGACATACATTTTTCTACTTTGGAACTGTCTCTCAGATATAGGTACTATACATTACATACAGTTTAGAAATTATAGAATTACAAACTTTAATATACCTCAAAACGTGGGCTGAATAATATATTTTTGGAGTTTCGGTTCTAAGTATGGGGAACCCCATTTTTTTTCTATTTCTGAATAAATATCTTCTCGCGGTTCACAAAATGCTTCTACACTCTATGTTTCGATAAAAATTAACTTACAATTTCGAAATAAATGGCTGTGGCATACGGACAGATGGACAAACAGACAGACACGATGAATCTATAAGGGTCAGCCAATTTGGCTACGGAACTCTAAAAAACTGACTCCGTTTTATGCTTTCAACCACTGTGCACGCTTACACCACGGCCCTTCCTGATCTGGCCGTATAAATAAGATAATAGGTACGTAGCCCACAAAGAAGACCGCCGATATTATATGTATTTTCAGACCCTGATTTAAAGGCCCCGCGGGTAAAAAGAAATAAATGATACTTGAAGAAAATGTTGGCAATTCAACCATATTGGTAATGTCATAGTAACATCTGACAGCGGTAGTGATTTTCAATTTATGGGTTATGCCATTTTATCCTCTGACGCTATGTTAGAGTAAAAATTATTAAAGATAAATAATAATAATAGATATGAGTATGTAATAAAAAATATTATATGATCATATCATTGGTCAGCAAATATTTATTGCTGCTTTAGTAATTGCTGGCCAATTATTTATTTTGCTGACCAGTCATTTATTGGGTAGGTTAAGTTTCTGTTTTTTGCTGACCTGTTAAACAACACCCATTATCAAAACTAGCGGCCGCCCGCGACTTCGTCCGCGTGGAAAAGTAACTTTTTACCCCCCTTTTAACCCCTTACAACCCCCTTAATATAGCCTATAGCCTTCCTCGATAAATGGACTATCCAACAAAAAAAGAATTATTCAAATCGCACCAGTAGTTTCGGAGATTAGCGCGTTCAAACAAACAAACAAACAAACAAACAAACAAACAAACAAACAAACAAACTCTTTAGCTTTATTATATTAGTATAGATGTGAACAGATTTGTATCACGCAATTTATATTAAATGATCTCTGTTGCATTTCAATTTGTCAACATTCGTCTCGTGCCTACTGCTTGTATTATAAAATGCCATAATATGTAAGTACTTGTGTTCTACTAGTACTTGTATGCCAGTGGCGCTCTGCCCCAGAAAATGTTTGATAATTAATGAAAGTCACTAAGCCCGGAATTTCCACCGGTCAAATTCTGCCGCGGTCACACGTCATATTAAAAATAAAAAATGCTACAAAATTAAACAGCATATTTGCTTTATGTCAGGGAAAGTCTTTTTACAAAGCCTTACAGGAATTCCAATATTGGATACATGCGAGTACAAGCGTATTCATCGTGCAGTGTGCGGCGCAAAAAACGAACACTTCACCTTTATACCATCGAATTGTGAAACTGGGTGAATCCGCTTGGGCAACATCGTTCACTTAAACACATTACGGGCTGTGTTGGTGGAACTTCGCTCCGGGGAGACAGCGGGAAAACAATCGCGCCGCCCTGGGAAACAACTTGTGGGCTCGGGATAGTTCGCTGTAAATTGGCATAGAGTTCGTTACAAATTCTTTCCTAATTGGCCACTGGAATACGGGAATTGCGCTGGAATTATTTGCTGGCTCCGGTTCGCCCCTTTTTCAGTTTGTGTGCTTTTTGTGTAGCGAACAGTTGGTAAGATAAATAAAAATATAACATTATATTGCTTGATTAAATTATAAGTAGGTACTTGAAAACTTAAATGAAACCTTGATTTTAAAGGTAAGTAACATTTTACGTGCCCGGCCACGCGCAATGAAGGGGTCCGTTAGTAAGTCCATGATGGATATCACCTTCCACGGACATATGTGTACCGTGTTGCCAAAATAGCTGAAAATAAGAAATAGACATAGAAATATTCTCAATTTAAGTCCTTTATGAAGAACATTTATGAAGGATATGGCGCATAAGGCATATGGCGCCTGCCGATCACAGCAACGGAGACGATAGAGCCCTTTATAACTTAATCAACCATTACTCGTTACCTTGTAACTAAAGTAACAAATCTACCGTACCCATATAAGTATGTTTGGAAAACTCCAAGATACTGATCCTAGCGCTCAAAGGTTTTTATGGAAGGAAAATTGAAATATCATAGAAATTATCCGTACTAAAGAACCGGCTTTTTGATTTGATATGGAACTGAGTTTTTTTTAAATTAATAGCCTATACAAAAACCTACGCAAAAAGTTATTACAGGGGAGACTTAAATTAGTAGGTATCTTCATATATTTAAGAGGTAATGTTTTCCAAATATCCTTGTATAAAACAAGTAATTCTGAGAATAATGAAAGCAATGGTCTGAGTACTTCAGTATGTTGCCCGCACGATATCTACTACGCTGAAATTTGAAAATGATCAAGATAGATCCATGGTAGAGATTGTAATGGTTTTAGCCGCATAATTGCGTAGCAGGTTGTTAATTGTTTCCAATCAATCAACCTTATATAAAACAGAATAGAACCATTTGTACGTACATTATTTACTATGTAGGTAATTAAGATACTTTGTACCAATGGAAAATGCAATAAAGAATTGACTTGAATTGAATGTAGACATTTAATAAATATTTTACATTCAATATTTATCGATAATTATGTGACTTGGTGAGTAAATCTCAAATTAAAATTCCTTATCTACAATATTAAGAGAGGTGGGTATGTCAAATTAATTTTGTGAAACTGAAGAGCTCAAATTGAGGTATTTCAATGAAAAACCTCAGTAATTACGTTTAATTATAGTCAATGTTCTAATTAAGATATTATAATTACGATGTACAGACAGCCACACATCAGGTTACGGGAATCTATCAAATTTCCTTAATTAATATTGAACCAAACGTGTTAAACATTAAGGTTTAATTTGACAAAATTGATGTGTGGATGTCCGTACCGTCAACCCTTTGCTGAATATGAGCACATGCTTAATTTATTAATAACGTGAAATTAAATTTATTTTATATTATATACATTTACGGACAGTAACCTAAGTGGGTGTTTTGTAATAAAGAGGAGACAATATTGTCGTTTAAGATTAATAATTAATTATTCATTGAAGCTTATTTACTCATTTTCGGAGTACTTTGGTAAACCCGCCAAATAGAGAAAAAATATATTACAAAAACGTTAAACCATACCAAACCAACATAGCAAGGGATTGTATTTTTTTGCTACTATAGATAGATAGATATTCTTTATTGCACAGAAATAGAGTACATGAGTGGAACAATAGCGATTAACAGTACAATAAGGCGGTCTTATATTAATTATATAGGAACTTAGGACATTTTGACCTTTTAGTTTGTAACATACAAAACTACGAGTAAGGTTCCGGTTTTCTTGAAAATAGTATGTTTCATTGTGGAAATAAAGAGACGAAAGTTGTGAGCCACTTTTTGTGTGACTATTTGTTAGATATGCCTATGTTCTAGCTATAAAATAGTGATAAACGATGAGATGCGTCGTGATCGGTTGACGCGGACAAAAATAGGCCCCACCTTTTATTCACCGAAATTGTCTATGATTGTACATCATTGTATCAAAACTGTCATGTTGTTTCCTTACAGAAAGTCCCCGGTGTTTATACAATCGCATAATTTTGAATTTTTTAAGTGTAATTTTGTTGATTAATAGCTCATTGATGCAAAATAACATGGGCTTTAACTCATGTTCTCGCTTTTCTACACTGAATAGTATTTTTGGCAATTTCGACTACCACGGCTCCAGATAGTATACCTACTTAAACATAACAAAAGAAATGAAGAGCAGCCTATTTCCGAAACCTCAAATAAAAAACGCACACAGAAAAGTACGTGTTATGTTTAGTGATAATGCTGACATCGCGTGACCAGGAACGAAACTGATGCCTAATGGAACAGGAATCATCACATTACGGGCTTTTTACCTATCATCCTTGGAGAAATCGGCGAAATGATAATATAATTCTGCGTAATGTGTTTCTGATTATCCACTTTTGTGATAAAAAAAAACAGTGCTTGAATACAATACGGAACAACTTGATAAGTTTCTTTTTGGATTGGAAATATATAAGACAATATATTCAACCGGATGTGGAACACTAGGTGCAAACATTTTTACTCTATAGAAAAAAATACTCTAAAAATGGCTCTAAAAAATCAGTAAGCATACTAAACACTACAAAAATATTCTGATCTTTGACATCCAGTTTATAAAGCTAATAAATACGTTAGGAATATAGTGAATTATGTTCGAGATCCAAATTCCAAATGTGTTATTTTCCATGTTATTATTTGTTATTATTTTCCAAAAATCACAAATACTTTCAAAAATTTAACCTGTAGTCGGTAGATAATAAAGTATCTTAAGTGCCATTTAACCAAATAAGTACGAAGCCTTTTGATCTGGCAGTTGGTGAACGAAATGTTCAAGCTAACCATGCTAAACTTGTGCAGAAAAGAATTACTTACTCGTAGTTTTACACTTGCCAGTATTTTTTTTTCATTACCGATAGACTGAGTATTTACAGAGACTCGGTTTCTCGGTAAAAAATCTTTTTACCGAAAACAGAAATGGAGAATATCAGAAATTTCTTTGAAATAAAACCTACGTTTGTTATAAATACTCTCACAATTACTTACAAGTAACTACCTATCTCAGAGGCGTCGACGTGAATCCCCCAGAGTCAGAGTTGGTGTGCAAGTAGATACCGACAGTCTCCTATTACTCTAAACTTTCCTCGTTTCGCTCTATTTTAATCAAGATCGAATGCTTGTGATTGTATCTTATTTCTGCGTGATCTTATGACTTTGTATATTAATGTTTTCAGAATTCCTTTGCTTACGATTTACAGTACTTATAATAATAAAAATACCTTTTACCAACAGTATGGTACAACCCGTTTAGTGCGGTGGTATGAGCGCTGGTTGAAACGCAAGGGTTGTGACGCGTTTTTCCGCACCAACGCATTTTTTTATAATAGATATAGTTGGCAGACGAGCCGACGGATCACCTAATGGTAAGCGATTACCCATTGGATGCCTGCAACACCAATAGTGTCAACTGCGCTTTATTTGTGCGTACGTCAAAATGGCGATAACCCTACCTCAATTTTTCTCATACAATATCAGAGATACGCGTTTCTGTGCACGAGCATATTTTTGTTATGACAGTCGAGTCTGATTAGAACGGACGTAATTTCATACATTTATAACTGGTCTCCAAGAGGTGGTTACGCCCTAAAATCTACTGGACATCTGAAAAAGTTGTAGGATTGTAGAAAAATTTGATATAGTTTTGCAAACGGGAACCAACCCTCATTTTGCAAGAAATAGAGTTGCATGTTTTAATGGACTCTCCATCGACGTGTTCTACATGAAAATATTAATTGGACGTAGTTATGTGAACTGGAACCAACCCTCAAAAAGTTACTTTCGAGATAATTAAACTTTTTATGTAGGAGACGTATTGAAGAGTCTGTTAAAGTATGTAGCTCGATTTCATCCAGAACGAGGGTTGGTTCTTATTTGCGTTATGTCCAATTTGCCTTGCATGATTTGACGCTTTTATATGCACCGTGCTTTTTTAACCATTTTACTAATTTCACGAGGCCATTATACTGGTGAAAAAAAAGCCCCTCGGAAAATAGTCTCTAACTTACATTAAAAAACATACATTCCGATACAAAAGTGAGTGATGCAAATTGTACGGGAAGGTATTATTTTTGTATGGAATAATATCATAACATTTATTGATGATTCAAATTGAAATATTATGATATAACTTGACCTATATTTAAAATAAAACAATTGAGCGTGATCCCCTTTGACCTTTGGCAGAATAAAAACTGACGATACCCGTATTTAACCCGTATTTAAACCCACAAAATATGCAAAATGCTTGCGACACCCACATCACTTGGATGGTTTAACTTATGTTGCGTAGGTAGGTTTTACACATATTCAGGAATCTAGTTCATATTCATGTAGAATACTCTAATAAGGTTACATTCAGAAACAAGAATTTCCGAAGTAATTACTAAGTCTAGCCTCCAGACAAATTAATTAAAAGGAGTGAAAATTCGGGTTCGTAAGCGTGGCTTTTAAAGGCATAAGTAGAGTCACTTTATCCGTGTTCGTGTAAACTTGCCTAAAATTAATGTTCAGTGTTCAGTACCTATTTAACATTTTATTTATTAAGATTACTATGAGATTTTACATAAAAAAAATTGTTGAAAATGTGAAGAAATTTTATTTTGTACTCATGAGCATACTCATGAGTTCGTGACCAACTAGTAACTAGTCACTAGCCCATGCTAGTTGGCACGGACTAGTTATTATGAGCGCACCGAGTGATTTTAATGAACACACTGATCGTAGCTTTTAATCATTTGTAGATTAAAAAGCACTAAATATAAACAAATCGTACTCATAAGTGAAACACATAACCTCAACCACCAAGAAATGCGTAAAAATCTCCTTGTTGGCTTTACGTATAAATATTCCATATTTTTATTATACCAATTTTCTCAAGGATGCTAATATAAATTAATTTATGTATCATAATAAGTAATCTCCATACTTTCTGTAATCGCCAACTCTTTTATTAAAATATTATACTAAAAAAAAGTACCTGAGTAAAATAACTCATTGAATTTTCTGGGTAAAAATCGACATTCTGTTCGATAGGCTTGATATCATGTTTGACTTAATATTAATCCCATCAAAAACATAAATGTGAATTGTGCTAGCCAAGGTAAAAAGAGTGTTGTTTATCGAGTTCAACGTCAAAAGAAATGATATCTAAATAGGTGCCAAGGTCAATGGTGAGACCTACTCGGCTAATTTTCATTTACGTATTATTTATAGATCTCAATTTGGCATCCAAGCGCATTAATATAATTCGTAAATGACAATTAGCCAAGTAGGTCTCACCATTGACCTTGGCACCTATTTAGATATCATTTCTTTTGACGCTGAACTCGATAAACAACACTCTTTTTACCTTGGCTAGCACAATTCACATTTATGTTTTTGATGGGATATCATTACTTTTTGTAAGTATGTACAAGAATGAGTAGCAAATGGTTTTTAAACTAGTGCAATATCGACGATTTTGTATACAAAGGGAATTTAATCCCATACTTATCGTTTTACGGCTGTCGAAAAAACCCTGGGTTTTCCCATCCCCATCCCATCCCATGCCTTTTTACACGCTTTATAGGATTTCTCCCTTCACCGAATAAACCATGAGGAACGCCATATGGATAGCAAGCACACTTCGATTTTTTACTGTGTAAATCTTCAGCAGCATTTAATTCCGAAGCAGCTTCATAATATGAATTATGTTGTTAAACATAGCATGCTCCTTCGATACTCCTTCCTAATTGTATTATTGTTAGAAGAGTAAGACTCAGACAGGTTAGGAACTTGTTACGGACGTATAAGTACCTACTCTACTACCGATATGCGCAATATTTTTAAAGTTTGTAGCATAATATTTTTGTACCTAAACAAGGAATTGAAATGGAATAGACAGCTTCCATTGGCGGCATTTTAACTATTTGGTGTTAACTTTAAGTAAGCTCTTCACCCATCACTGTAGAGTTGTAGTTCCTTCCAGTGTCTACATACGTACTTTATATAGACTTGCGCAATATGTTCGTTCGTTGCATATTATTGTACCCAAACAAAGAATATGCCATAGTAGAATGAAAAAGACAACATCCATCGGGGGGCATTTTAACTATTCGGTGCAAAGAAAGCACTTCACCCACCAGTAAATTTACCGTAGTAGTATGAGCCATTTTCCTACGTAAGCCTCAATTTCTCAATTCAATCTCACAGGCAACTAGGGCGACGTGAAAATAGCAATACGGACATAAATTCCGCAATACTAAGGTATCGGTAAGATTATTTTGTATGGGAAGGTCGCTGGCCTTATAAGTAAACGAAAAATCGAAATGCGTGCGTGATATACTTGACACCCAGCGCCATCTATTGGTTTAATGTGTAACTAATATTTTCATACTATATAGACTAGGAAATGAATTACTATTATAATTTTGACTAATCGTCATTGTAATTATTGTTTTTTTTTTATGTGATAGGTAGCAGACGAGCAGGCGGATCACCTGATGGTAAGCAATTGCCGCCGCCCATGGACACATGCAACACCAGTGGAGTCACAAGTGCGCTGCTAACCTTTTATCCCCTTCCCCCCCGATGGGCATCCGGTACCCTCACTCACTCGGCGAAACACAGCACAGGAGCTGCTTCACGCCGGTTTTCGGTGATGCAGTGGTATCACTCCGGTCGAGCCGGCCCATTCATGCCGAAGCATGGCTCTCCCACAATTATTATTTTTTTGTTATTTTTTTTTATGTGATAGGTAGCAGACGAGCAGGCGGATCACCTGATGGTAAACAATTGCCGCCGCCCATGGACACATGCAACACCAGAAGAGACACAAGTGCGCTGCTAACCTTTTATCCCCTTCCCCCCCGATGGGCCTCCGGTACCCTCACTCACTCGGCGAAACACAGCACAGGAGCTGCTTCACGCCGGTTTTCTGTGAGGCAGTGGTATCACTCCGGTCGAGCCGGCCCATTCATACCGAAGCATGGCTCTCCCACAATTATTATTTTTTGTTATTTTTTTTTATGTGATAGGTAGCAGACGAGCAGGCGGATCACCTGATGGTAAACAATTGCCGCCGCCCATGGACACATGCAACACCAGTGGAGTCACAAGTGCGCTGCTAACCTTTTATCCCCTTCCCCCCCGATGGGCCTCCGGTACCCTCACTCACTCGGCGAAACACAGCACAGGAAATGAAAATGAATGTTAAATAAAAATCTTGGGAAGTTACATATTAACATTTTTTTGTATGGTTTTGTTCTAGGCGAGATCCAAATTGCAATTGGCAATTTGGTGCCATATTTAATTTTACTTATATTTATTATCATTTTTAGAATATTTTACTATTATTACAAACTAAATAGCTTCCCAAATAAGGAAAAAAAAATTCACATAAATTTTCCGTCCGGGTTTGAACCCGCGTTTTGGTGATTTCGGGAAAGTAGCGTATGCCACTCGGCCAACCGGTCACGTCTGGCTGAGTCGAAATTGGTCATTATAACAAGGATGGTTACTCTCATAGAAACAATTTATAGAAATTTTATAATAAATATATAAAAATGTCGTACTTTCAGATTTTTCCCACAATATTCACGTAACTACCTATCTGTATGCCAAATTTCAACTTTCTAGGTCATCTGGAACTAGGAAATAATTTTCGTCTATCTATAGTTGATAAAAATGACGATTTTTGGACATCAATATCTAAATAACTATTAAAGGTATGTTCATGAAATTTGGAGCATATAGTTATCTTGCTCATCTCATTCCACATGCCAAATTTCACACGTCTGTGTGCAATAGTTTTCGAGTTATGAAGGGGTCGAAAGTCGCTCTAAATGGTTCGTGTAATATTACCCTTGTTCGCTTAGTCGCCAATTTTTTTTTTTTTTACCTTGGCTTGACACGCTCCCGCGTGTCTAGATTATTATGAACGTAATGATTACTTGCTCAGTGTTATAAGTGTTCTTAAACACCTGTTTTAGGTTGAAACAGAACCCTTTTATAAATGATTAGGTCACCATCAACCTGTTGTAGCCAATCGCTGGACAAGGCCTTTCTTAGAAGAAGGGTTTTGTAAAATCCTAAGTACCTATGAATTTCCATAATATCGTAGATTAGGTATTTATTATTGGGTAGGCAAGTTGAAACAGAATGTCAATTTTTAAGAAGACTGTATCTTATTTCATGATTACTTATTTATTTTGCACTTGATTCAATTTGATAAAACAATTTCTCGTTCAAATTCAAGTCTTTGTTTTCGTAAACAGAAATAAATTGGAATTTCGGTAAAATTTAAGTGTAACATGTCTCCTCAAAGCTATTTGTATAAGTGAAGGTAAGCGAAAAGCGATGCTCTGGAAGTTTCTAATATAGGCTTTCTTTAATGAATATTCATTGCTTCATTTGCTTAAAGAACAACCATACATCATGACAACGAACGAGTCTCCGCGAAATGCGGCCTTCCAAAGTTCAACGTGTAATAAATATGAAATGAATATAGATTCAATAACATTGTATGTTGGTTGCAGAATTTACATAGTGCTGACAAGCAGAGCAGGGTTTAATTTGGTTTAAATATGCTGGTATGTATCATAGGTTAGTAGAGCAAGATGTTTTTGAATAAGATGCTTTTAGTTTTCTTCCGTCTTTTTTTTACTCAGGAGATGATCTTGCCAGCTAGAAGTGCAATGATTCATGCTGTCTGATTATAAATGGATTGGTTATGCTTCTCAAAGCTGTCGGCCAGAGGCATGCCCCCAAAACTTTTCGAGCTGTTTGATGAAATTTGACTTCATGCTCTTCCCCTAGACCAGACGACCCGTTTAGCGCAATGGTGTCAGCGCTAAGTTGAGACGTAGGGGTCGCGGGTTCGATTCCCGCGTCAACACAAATGTTTGTTGATGAAACAGATATTTGTGTTGGGTCTGGGTGTTTGTGGTTCCTTCGTTGTTTCTGGTTTCCATAGTAGGTGCAAGGGAAAATCTTTGATGTATGTTATTTACTATACCAGGACAATGTATGTTGTTTTATTTAATGGTAGTCTTCATGATGCATATTGTGTGATTATCGTAGGTCGTAAAGACGCACGGTCTTACCCACTAAGCTATAATTGCTCTTGTAAAGACATTCAATACTGTTCGATCTATAAGCATAAAGGACATCATGTTACGCTAATCAGTTCTCTAATTGTTTGTTGGGCGTAGCATCATTAACATTTCAGACACTCAATGCTAAGGAAAATGTCACTAATTTAGGTCACCTGTTTTAAGGCTTTGACTGCCACATTTCTAGACACAATAGAAAAAATATTGTTTGCCGGTCACCGGTGACCCCCATGACGTTCAAAGAGTTAATAAACTATTTCATTTCATGGAATGCTAACGGTCAAGGAAGAAAAAAAGCATTTTTGTCCATATTAAATTGAATCAGCCGTTCGATTTTGCTATGGAATTGCGGAAAACCTTTATTTGCCATTTCAATATTGCTCCTATACTTGTTCCATTTGACCACTAAAGTCAGTATTCAGAGGTTATTGATATATTAAAAACCGTTTTTTATCAAAATATCAAGTTTTATGTCTTATGATTTTGTATCTGAATAATGAGTACCGTCCAATTTTCTTTATTTAAAGTTCGTAGCAAACTGAAAGCAAAGGTTTGTTACGATTTTAGTATCTGGATATACGTATAAAGTACATATTGCTTACAGATATAGCGTCTTGTCTTAATTAAAATCCTCCGTCCCAGTCGTATAGAATAATGCAAAAATAGTACTTAACTATAGACTTAGTTCATTCAACAAGGTTGAAATGCAAGGTTAAAGAAAGAGTAAATTAACACCACGGTATGATTATCCCCTTGTTGTTCCATTAATTGAAATATATATAGGTATAGCCAAAGAAATCTTAGTGCGGGACTCGGTGCCTTTGTAACTTTGCAATTTTCAGCATAATAAATAATATTGCATTTTATTTAAAAATATCATTTCATTTCTAAATGTCCTTTAATATAATAGTAGGAACCTATACATTTAATACATATTAAGAATAACAATAGCCCAATAAGGGATCCCTGAGGTACATACGTTTGAAAACATATTGACCGGTTCTAAAATATACCTCTTTACTATGCTTAAAGGGTTGGTTTCAGTAAGCTATGTAGGATATGATCTATCTAAGTAAAGAACCATGTATATACGAGGTTGAGCTGGTTTTGCGAAAGAATAGGTGATGGTCCACCTTGTCAAAAGGACCTTCAAATGTAATCTTATTTGTGTATGGGTCTTTTTGAGATAGATGGGAAATTACTTATGAATAAACAGGAGTCTTATCGCATCATTATTTAAAAATATTTCCGTTAACTATCGATAATACGCAATAATACTTTGTCAAACGCATTATTGTTTACTCATGCTATCACTTGGTTAAAGAAGTCTGAGTCAAGTCTAAGGACGTTGGCAACAGCGGGCTAAAATTATTATGATAAGTCAAAGCTAAATTAATTTATCCAATTTTCGCTTTTACAAGCGTTATGAAAGTCAAATGAACCTGTTCAATGTTCCGAGTGAAATAATAAAATGAGACAAGAGTTAGTGGGATTCGGTCACGAAGGGTTTCGTACCTTAATTTAAGTATACAATGTTAGGCAATAAAAAACATAACTTTGGGTGTGTGGGAGCTGCCATATTTTTGACTTAAAATATATTATATTTTTTAAATTACACCATTATTAGATCTATTCGATTCTGCGATTATCATATCTACGCTGACGACATTCAGATTTATACTTCTTTTCATCCTAAAGACACCCAAGTAGCAGTACAAAAACTTAACGAAGATTTGAATAGCATTGAAGAATGGTCAGTTGATAATAATTTAGTTTTGAATCCATCCAAATCAAAGTTGTTAATTTTAGGTTCCATGTCACAAATAGAAAAAATTTAGTAATTTCAGCCCTGTTATTAAAGTTAAAAATAATGTTATTGAACTAGTAAATGAGACCCGTAATTTAGGCGTTCTAATGGATGGTAAACTTAGATTTCATAATCATTTTGTTGACGTTGTTAGAAGCTGCTTTTATAGACTTAAAGTAATCTACAAAATACGTAATTTCTTATCTACAGACGTTAGAATTAGACTCTGTGAGTCCTTGATCCTCTCTAAACTCAATTATGCCGATACCGTTGTGGGTGAGTGTCTGCTTGGGTACACCAAGCGGCTCATTCAGCGTGTCCAGAACGCTTGTGCTCGATTCTGCTTTCCCATTCCGTCTAGGTCTCATGTTACTCCTCACCTAAATAAGCATAATCTTATGACGATGGAATCACGAAGAATCGCTCCATTTCGCATGTCTCCTGTTTGGCGTAATTACACACGAAAAACCCCTATCTACCTGTATGAGAAACTACATTTTTCCCAACGACCATTCAGACTAGCTACTCGTCTTATTTGCCCCAAGACTAGCACAGCTTCATTTCGTGGCAGCTTCCGTTATGCAGCCACGAAAATGCTGGAACAATATCCCCCCACCTATAGAAACATTTCCAGCATTATTCTTTTAAAAAAAAGATTATAAGTTTACCTACTTACATCACAAAAATATAATTAAAAATATAAGCTGTGATATCTTCATTTCCTTTGTTTCAATAGTTTACTTTTATTTATGAAGTGGCTAATATAATATCCCATTCCATATAAATATATATATATATAATATTGTATGTATTAAGTATACTCATATTATTAACTTAATTCTTAAAGGAGTTTGTCCCAGAATGTATGGAGTCTGGGCGTGGTATACGTACCCTATACCAAAATATAGAGAATTATATGAAGAATAGTTTTTTGACTATCCAATTTCTCTATTGTAGCGTTGTTTTTTTGGAAGGAAACAATTTATTTTAGCAAAGGATTGCAACACAACAAAATGGTTGTCAATGGTGGTTACCTATTGACTGACATTACGAATTCGATTGACGTTTGACGTTTGTCTATCTGTCTGACGTTTGACGGAACAAACCACAGACTAAGAAATGAAAACTATCCAAATAAACCCTAACAACCAAACCGTTAACAGTCCATTGACAGACATTGACATTTACAGTTGCTTTTTTTGTCTTTGGTCACCGTCGTCTCACGCGTCTTGTCATTGGTAAGCGTTGAAAAATGTCATCTTTTTTATTTTATACACACGAAAACTGTGCATTATATGGAATTCAATTGGTATTTTTCTCGTAATAAAGCAATTTTTTCTCCCGATGTTTTAATTTAGCGTACATAGACCCAACCTATAATGGGACAACTCCTTATATATATGATGACGTTGGTGCGCGCAGTGGCGACATTTATTAGGTACCCACGGAAGACCAGCGTTGGGGTGTTCCTCGAAACACTCGGACATAAAGCTGAGTGGAGGCCTTTTGGTACTGTTTATTTCTGGTTTGCAATCTTTTATTTAATCTAATTAGGTGTAAGACTTATCTGTAATATTATTGTAAATGTTTAAAAACAAGTACTGAATAAAATTATTTCTTCTATTCTATTTCTATTTCATTGAATACTTTTTAAGTGATTTCAAACCCAATACAATGTTGTGAATGTTTTAAGCATGTACCTATACCCATTAGTCTGCTGTATTAGATCACGCCTCATTTTTAGGGTTTTCTTATTATACCGGTAACAGACAACATCTCTTGTTTTTTTCATTGATAAGTGGCAGACGAGCAGACGGATCACCAATGAAATGACAATTGCGCTTAACTTTAAATTCCCCTTGCCCCTGGATTAGGCCTCCATTGTCCTATCTCATACGGCAAAACAGTTTTCTGTGAAACTATGGATATGAAATGAATGGAGCATTCATGCCGAAGCTCTACCACGTCACCACGGTAAGATATCACGGATCATGAGATTACAGTCTGAAAGGTAAAATACGGCTTGTTAATAAAGTTTAGTCTTGGTAAGTAATATAGTATTTTTTGTCCTTTACTTACGGTACCCCAAAAAACTGTAGTAAAGAATTTTAAAAGGTATTTTCAAATGAATTGAATATTTAATTTTTTGACCAATGACAATATGGGATTTAAAGGTTAGTGAGGCCTTTGTAATACAATTAAATTAGGTACAAACTTTCGGTTACATAATGGTGTATTCTGATTAATGGTGTGATTAAACTTTCTCTGGGTTTACAGAAATGGTCCAAGATGTTCTAGCAAAGGTAAGTTAAAACAACTACAAAAATCGATTCATCACGAAACTTATTTATTATACCTCCATGTTCTGAAATCAAAATCCACTTCATTCGTGTAATAGGCCAAGCATTCTGCCACTATAATAGTCTGCACTTATTCTAATTTATTCGGATTAAAAGGTTTCATGCAAGATTAAAAATATGGAAAACACAAATACGAGGGAAATATTGTTACACGAAAGCTTACCTAGCCATTTCCAAGTTAGCGATCGAACGTTACGGCTCATTATAGGGCTTGTTATGTGGTCCGCATTATGCCTCACGAAGCCCACAACAGAAGAAAATTTTAAAATAAATTAAATAATATAGAAACTTGTGTGCTTATTCAATCTACCAGCACTGCTATTGGATGTTAATTACGTTAATTTAAGTCATCGGGATAAAATACTCCTTCGTTATTATCATCATATTACCACGCCACTCCGTGTGGCCCCCTGCCAGCCTCATCCATTTTTACCAACTACCATTACAATGTCGGACCTACGGGGGGTCTACTCACAGGAAGTCGTCGTCATTTTCGTAATATTTGCAAGAAATTTGGATGGTGTACATTATGATAACATGGGAATTCTTAATTATCTACAGACTGTCACTTGTCTCCTTTCGAACTGTTTTGGACTGTCAGTTGTTTCCTTGTAGTACCTAAGCTACAATTTTGCAATTTTGTTATACGAAAAATTAGTACCTAACTTTTGTGTTTATTAGTTGAGAAACCTATGAAAATATTTAACTGATCGCAGGAACAAGGGATTGTTCGTAAGATTGTAAAACTCTTTGTTCGATTTCACATCTAATTATATGAAGTTAAACTGCCTCCCACCTCCGGGAACCTCCGTTATTTTTGAATTAGGTGTTTTTAAATATTACTTTCTTCGTTCGTATGACGCACTTTACGTCGCCCAAGGCTCAGCCTGAAAATCAGCGCCGCAGCGGCCCCTAGCTGCTGAAGCAAATGCTGAGGTTGTGGCTTGTTGGCCGCAAAACATTGTTGTGTATGTTAATTTAATGTTTACTGTAATTTGTTTCTTTGTTTTTTGCTTTTGTGGCCAATAAACGTATGATATATATATGTATCTATCTATCTTCTTCTAAAAACTTATTTGGTGCAACAAAATTAAATTTAAACATACTGTATTACATCATTCGAGAGCAAGTGTGCGCTGAAGCGTTGACCCTTGATTCGGTCTCGATAAGACCCGAAAATACTTTGTCGACCACTATACCGACGAAATTGGGTCGTATAAATAAATAATTTTACGATGGTACCCTCACAACTAACACTTAACGACCTGCCCTTAAAATTGTATAAAACTCGTAAAAACCGAGTACATGCCACTTCGTTTTATTGGCATAATAATGTGATGACAGTAATGATCGTTCTCCTTTAACTGCGCTGGACCTTTGTAGCACCAAATGAATTCTTACTACATCTCAGTTTGAATTGATTCTATGTCACGGATGTCAGGCGATTACTACGAACAAACATAACACAAACACCAGTAACTACAACACTCTCAGATCTGCACTGCATTACCGCTTGTTAATTCGCTGTATTATTTCTCTACCCCAAGGTTGTCTTGAAGAGATCGCTATTAGCGATAAGACCGCCGATATTGTATTTGTAAATAACCTTAAAAGCATAAGTTCTGTCATATTTTGTGCAATAAAGAGTATCAATCTACAAATACAACATTTAATTGCACACATACACTGAACAATAACTGATGTTTATCTCACGAAAATTGATGGAGAAGGGGAATTGAACCCACGCCTTTGGCGTATGGGGTAGAAGTCACTACCAGATGCAGATCAAATTCCAAGATCATTGATTGCATTCATTAGTAAGTACTTACATAAAATATTATGTCACACTACATTGTATAAGTTTCTTTATCAATTTGGGCGTAGTAAAATTTGCAATATAGTCGTAGTTTAATTTCATTTCAAAGAGTATAAAATTTATTTTGACTTATACAAATCTTTATACCTCTTTAAAGTATATATTACAATGTATTTAGACATAAAATTTTACTAGTTTTATTTCCAGAACATGAAAAATTATTATCATTAAAATATTCTTTAAGAGAGTAAAATTATTATGACTTTCTTCTATCAGCATATTTATTAGTTTATTTATAACTTTATTTTGATTATTTTTATTTCACGTTTGATGGAAGTTAATTAGATATTTTTATTCCGATTATGTACATAAATGTTTCTTTTATACATTTTTACTTTGATGTTAGGTGAGCTAAGTTTTTTTTGGGTTCTTTCGTAATTGGTGATTTCTAGCGACACACACCTTCAGGCTAGACGTTGAAGGATATTGTAATAGGGCAGCCTATTATCCAGTTTGTTCAACTATCTTGCCTTTCTGTGGTGAATTAAGGAGATATGGGGGATCCTCTCAGTTATACATGCAAACTAATATCAAAGCGTAATCATTTTGATATCGAAAAATTTTCGTCGTCTAAAATGATCTGCGAGAAATTCAGGCTGATGACTGGCAATAAGTAATGCAGGATCGACATAAGTGGCGTTCTCTTGTTTCGGAGGCCAAGACTCGTTTCGAATCGCTGAGCCAGTGGAGTAAGTATATTCAAGTACATGTACCTACTAACCTTAAAGTTATAGGATATCAATGGAGCATGTTTTATAGTATGCCATGGTTTGTTTGTTGTTCTATGTGCTTTTTTGGCCAGTAAAACGAGGCGCTAGCAAATTTTCATACCTACGTGCCCAGGCCAACAAATATAAAAGTATCACAGGATGTTTGCGGTTATCCCTATTTTGTTTTCTCATTGAGGATAATTACTTTGGTATGTCTATCTTTTATCTTGAGTCCGTGTTATTATTATACATAGTTAATTAACGCTCCGTTGGTTTAGTGATTTAAATAACGGGCTGTGATCTCGGGGTTCCGGGTTCGATTCCTGGGCCGAGTAATTTATTTATTTTTGATTACCAATCCGCATTAAACAAGCGTGGTTATTAAGACTAATCCCATCGTAGTAGCGATGACTTGATTTCTATGATGAAGGCGTTTGCTCTGCAGTGGGACAGAATATAGGCTGATTGATACTTTGCTTTAGGTACTTTGTACACAAATATTTAATATCTGCAATGCGTTCTAAATTATCTCTACTTTTTGAATGGGTCCCGACTGTTAAAATGCTATGTGCAATTGGGTCCCTGTCCGATGACAAGTTCCTGTTTTAGAGTTTTTTCTTTTGAATATACCTACTTTTGAATTCCTTGTGTGTGTACAAGTTTATTGTCCAACAAAAATAGATTTGTTCCAAAATTTATTTTTATTTAAATATGGAGTTTGAGTTTTACGTCAGGTTGTTTGGTTTCGCAAGCAAATTGCCCTATCATTATACTTTACTTGGCGGCAGCGGAGTGTTCCAAAACTTTGCCAGCCCAACTGATGGTCCAACTTGCACAAAGAGTTGCTCGTTTGCTACTGAACACGTTTCGTCAAAGGATATTTCAATTATACGCCACCTTCCAACTTATTCATAAGTATTGGTGTACCGCAAAAGGTAATAGAAAGTTCTAATGTACGACTATTATAAATGTTTGTGAAATAGAGATCTTATACCGTTTCATCGTAATTAGTTGGGGCACACGCCGATGATTACGAATGAATATGTTTGCCGGGGATCTTGGTTTTGAATACGTACTTTGACCAAAGTACATACTTTAGTTTAATAAATACTTAGCATTTCGGGATTTTGGACATCGCAAAACATAGTGTACTTACCTCATTGACAAGTTTTATTAATTTAGTAGATATTAATTTGCGGATATCATAACCATTTATGACAGACAAAAGCTTAAGTAGTTGCGAGAATTGTTTTTTATTAGTTCCTCACGATATTCAATTATTATCAGAACAAGTGGGTAAAAAGGTTCTAGATTTACGAACTTCATGCTATCATATTTTGTTTTGCGTTTTTTTTTTTACTATTAAGTTCATATTATGGTTACAGTACGTTTAGCCGTTATTGAGTTATAATAAAAGGAATAATTTACACGACATTATTTTATATTTTATATTAGTGGGCCGCCCTCACTTAGTTTCAGTTCAGAAATATTAGTTCCTCTCTATACCAATAGATGGCGCCAGATGCCGTTTGCATCGCGATATCGTTTCGCTTGGTAGGTATACATAATAGTAGGGGAGCCCAAGAGGGGATTTTGGGATTTACTCAAGCGCGGCAGATTACTATACAGGCAGGTACCTTGTACCCCATTAAATACCTCCACTGAGTATGAGTCCTGTATATGTGGCCGTGCGTCAAGGATAAAGGATCAGATTAGTAAAAAAAAATTGATCATCTGAAATTCTCGAGCGCGTCAGATTAATCTAGGATAAGTTAGTTATATGCTAAAAAGTGTATATTCCACTAATCTGACAATTTTCGATTGACGATAAGAAGTTAGTGGGTTACAAACTTGTAAAAAAAAAACGTCATCTTGACTTTCTCGAGCGTGGCTAAATTTTTTTTTATTTTTAAGGGAATAATTCAACGTTCACGAAAAATATATAATCTGACGATTTCCATAAGCCGAAGGAAGGAAAAATAATCGATAAAGTTTAAAGCGTGCAGCTATACTCTGATTTATAATCATGTAATATCAACTGACAGTTGGCGGGTTGTCGCGTTATCGTAATCACAACAAATAGTGTCCGGTCGTGAGTAATCGAAAAGTTCAATTGCGATTCAATTATTTTCATTTTCTTTTCATGACATGAGAAAATCTTGAAAATTACATTTGGAGGCTGATTGATGTCCAAACTTCTAACTAAATGTACGAAGTGTGTTAAAATGTAGTCATTCAATAAAATAAATTTTAAGTATTTACAAGTAAAATAATCGAATCCAAAAACTTGGTTACATAAACTCATTTTCAAAGGAGCTTAAAATTATTCAAACAACCGGCCAAGAGCGTGTCGGACACGCACATGAAAGGGTTCCGTAGCCAGAAGACCTATTTACGACGACGACGTTAACACTTGTATTTTTTAGATGACGATTAAAAAAATATATATTTTTCATATTTATTTTCTTATAAATAAAAGTTTTGTACTTCAAAAAATATATACTGGTTTATTTGCATGCTATTTTTTCAGTCTTTCAATTCGTTAAGTTAAAAGATTTGAAAAAATAAAAAAAAAAATTTTTCTATTGTCAGATTAGGCCAATCCCTCCAGATAATTGTCAGATTATGAGACAACACGTTAAGGGTACATAGATGAACCATATATATCTTAATCTGACGCGCTCGATTATTTCAAAATGGCGAATTTTTTTTGCTCATTCAAATAATGGCCGCGAGTTTGGGTCACATCTAAATCGTCAGATTATTATATAAGAACCTTTATTTAGGTTCACTTAACACCCCCTTTGAAAATCTGACGCGCTCGATTAAATTTTTTTTTTCCGTTTTTTACCCTTACGTACGACCACCTCCACCATGGAAACAGTCAGATTAAAATATGTATGTTTTCAAAAATACGTAAGACATGGATGCTATTAATATCTGACGCGCTCGAGTATGTCCATGCAACTGTTTTTTTTTACATTTTTGAAAATTTACAGCGACTTCCCCCACCGATGGAAGTATGGATATTATATGACATTTTTTTTTTCTTATCATGTAAGGTTCGCAATCCAATATGTCTCTTTGACGCTCGAGTAAATCCCGATTTAGCATCCTGGGCTCCCCTACTATAATATGCGGTTTGTTTTTCCTCTTTATAGATAGTGTGTAGGTAAAGGTAGTGTGGATGGATAGACATTAGGCATCCTTAATATTACCACAGAATACTTAATAGATATTACTGAAATCCTTTTTTGTTTATGGATGCGAATTTTTTTTAGGTACCTATTTTCTTATCACAACGCTATATAATACATGTGGGTACGTAAATACGATACATAACAATGTTTATGGGAGCTTCCAGATGATTCATATCGCACTTCGAACAGAATTCCAAGTGAAAACTTCATTGGCTCGTGTAATAGACGAATCCAAATTTATGCTAAACACAACAAACGAATGCATTGTATAAGTAAGTACGGAATGTACGTATTCCGAACGTATTCAGCGGCTTAAATACGTTCGCATATTTCCACGAACGTTCCTCAAATTACTTAATTTACATATGATTTCTTTTCTTCGTATGCTGTGCTATCTTTGATTGTAAACCAAAATACGTTCTAGTTTTTTTTTAAGTTTTCTTATTTGTTGTTGTATTTCTAACAAAAAAGTTTGCATAGTTTGATAATATACGTACAAGACTCATATTTCGTAAAATCTATTGCGTTTATTTTTCTTCAATATTGTGTGTGACGCAAATCTAGGCTAACAACAACTTCATAGTACCGTATCAGTAATAGAATAATAATTTTGGTATAATTCACGTTTAATTACGTCTCTAACTACAAAATAATAAGGAATGCTCGCGTGCGCAGTAGTCATTGACGCTTGCCCAAGTAGCTAATTATTTTTAGCCCCCAGATTTCATGACTTCCATGCTTACGGGGAACTTCGAAGCTTAATTTTGGGTCTATTCGCTACATCATGTGTGTTTGTGTTTTCATTACGCTAATAGTAAGGTATAAAAGTGCGTGTCAGACAGACATTAAATTCATTATTGTTCTTGAGTTATTTGGTCTTAAAAAGCCACAAATTAACTAACTAAATGAGAATACATGACTTCATCAAATCTTTTCTTTAAAATAAATATCTCTGTGTGAGAATGCACTACAAAACTCGAGATCAATAAAACCGATCAGTGAGTCGGTGTTGCGTACATCATAAGAACGATTCCGTACAATTATCCATACAATAAAAGGCACTAGGTGCATTCTAAAACTAATCAGGAAATCTCACATGGATCAATCTCAGCGGACGGCCTGTAATACTTACTTTTCAAAGTAGATATAAATAAATAAATAAATGCGCCAGACAATCACACCAATCAACCTGGTCTCAAACTAGGGCAACCCCTGTATTATGAGTACCAGGTGACGATAAATAACTGGTGGCGTCAACCCAGAACATCCAGACCCAAGAAAACTTAGAAAATGTAATCTCCTAAATTTACTTGACCGGGAATCGAACCCGGGACCTTTCGCGCTTCGGGCGAACACCTTAGCCACTGCGCCATCGAGGCCGTCAAACATCAAACGTCATATACTTTTATATAATCAACCGTTTACATCTTACCGTAGGAGAGCTACACTTATCATGAATGGACCGGCTCGACCGGAGTGATACCATGGCCTCAGAGAAGAACCGGAAGAACCGAAGATCGGCGTCAAGCAGCGCCTGCGCTGCTTCGCCCAGTGGGTACCGGAGGTCCAATAAGGAGGAAAGAGGGGATTGATCGCACTTGTGACTCCATTAATGTTGCGGGTGTCTGTGGACGGCGGCAATCACACACCATCAACATCTGATGGTCCGTCTGCCACCTATCAAATAAATAAAAAAATATTGTGTAAGTAATTTATTGGTGTACAATCTAACAAAATAGGCAAAAAAAAACACGTGTGCTTGACTCGGCAAGACCGGGTCATAATCTAGGAGTTCTAGCGTTAGAATTCCGGGTCGAGCAAAAAGTATGTTTTGAATTTTTCGAACATAGCTCGGGTTTGTAATCACCAATCCGCATAATCCGATTAAAGTAACGATGACTCGATTTCTATGATGGAGGCCTTTGTCCTGCAGTGGTGGGATAGTACCTATATAGGCTGATACTTTACAGTTTAGGTAAGTACTTTATTATTCATTTCACCTAAACGTTATTATCAAATTATTTGTACAGAATAATATTTAAGTGCGTTATTATTTCACGATCTGAAATTCGTGTAATGGTCGCTATTTAGAAATGTCAATTGAAAGGGCGACTTCGCCGTAAACTTTTGTGATTGTTACGTTTATTCGGGAGATAGCAAACTTTTGTCGTGTTAAATGTTGAAGCAATAAATCAAAATTCAGACTAGGACGAAGTAATCTTCTCTTGAAGCTGTATTGATTGCACAATTTATCAGAACAGCTCTCTTTGATGTACTTATTGTTTCAAAGGACAGGTAGAGTTGGTTTTTAATAGTGCTCCAGTACAGTCAACTACAAAAATATGTATACACTTTAGGACCTTGTCACAATACATGTGTCCTATAAAATGTAGAAGTCGTTCTTATACATATGTATTGTGATAAGGTCCTAAAGTGTGTACATATTTTTGGAGTTGACTGTACGTGTTACTACTTCGATGGCTCAACGATTTAAAATTAGTCTTTACCTCCAATACCAGATGTCGCCATTTGTCTCGGTCTTGTGCAGCTTCTCGCCAATATCCTAACGTGTTAATAGCTGAAGATAAATAAAAATTTCGACAATATCTGCAAATAAAATAAAATCAAAGAAAAAATTTGGTAGGTACACATTTTCTTAACATCATTGCGATTACTTATTTAAAAGTATTGCTACGACTACGTAAAATTATTTTAATTAGCAATTAAAGTAAGTTGAGAGTTGATTGTCTCGGTGCGTCCCACTACTAAAACAAATGATTTAAAAATGTTACTAAACTAAACGAAATATTAGACAATACATAATTTGACTAAGGCAAAAGGGGTATTTATAATATTATTGAGGTTGGGAACATTGGGAACATAAGTGGTTACCTTTTTGACTCTCTCAGTAACGTACATATTTTAGTAGCTATAAAACGTATATCCCCAATTTTACTCCTTTTACGTTATTATTACAAACAGTTTTCTTATTTTGTCATAAAAGACACATTATTTTTAGATACATAGTTGTGATTTTAGTTTGGTAGTAGATATCGGCGCTGTCAAAAAAGTGTAGTCTGTGCAATTTTTCGTGTAGGTTTTACAATGCAATATGATAGACACAACATTTTTTCTATGTTTAAAATATTATGATTAAATACAAAATCATCCAGATGGGGTGAAACTAGAAACTATTTAAATCGGGCAGGTTTCTTCAGGAAATTATCCCCACACTTGGATGAAAAATGCACTTAGATAAGGAACCTCTCGATTCAAACCTATCTACTATCTAGTATCTAGTGTCTACAAATCTTCAAGTTCCTATGATGCAAATGGCCCATTATAGGAAAGTGGACATACTCGTAGATGCGTTTTGCTAACTTTTGTAAAAAAACACATTACTTTTTTCTAAATCAAAGAACATAAAGAAGTCCATTCGATTCGGGGGTCTGACCGGGCGTCTTCATAACTATGTCTGTTAATACGATATAGGTACATTCCAAAGGCTGAATTGAAGCAGTTATCGTCCCGGGACTCATAAAAAGAGATTGCTTCCACTCCAGCGACGTTTTATTGACTTATTAACATCGATATCAGATCGTAACACTTGATTCTTTGATCTTCGTCAAACATTTACTCAATGTGTAACACTTTGAACTGACGAATTTCTTTGTGAATCTCTTAGGAATTTCATAGACTAATCTGCGAAACTAGCAAAATATTCTTTATAGTTTCAGAGATAAAATATTACGAAGGTTATCAACAGATGAGAGAAGCGGCCGACGAAGCGCTATTAGAAAAGTATTTTAAACGTTGAACTGTTTTGCTACACTAAATTTACATTGGACTAAATAATATTGGTAAAATTAATCATATGCCCCCTTATTACAAACGAAAACTCTTGCATTTTTTCCTAAAAAATACCAAAGGGGACGTCTATGTAAAAAAATATTTTTCACCAATCAAATTTATAATTAAAATAACGGATAGAAAAACTTTTAAGAATTAACATTTATTTCGGTTAATATATTATATTTGTAGGTTAGTTTCCTACAGAATGACGATTGTACAGTTTCCAATAGTTGTATCTGTTCAGAAAATAAAACAGTTTTCTCAAGTAATTTTGATTGAAAAATAAAATCTACCTCTCCATATAAGGCGACACCGCTATATAAGTACTATTTGGCTGTAGTTGATGCTGAATTTCATAAATGTTACCGCGATATCAACACCATCAGAGGGGCATTGTCTCTTGTTATTGGGGCAAAGTGGAGATTAAACAGTAAATTAAGCTTTTAAATAGCACGTTATACAGGCTTTATGATGCTGTGGCCATACAAAAGCCTTAAAGGTTTAATTACAATAGGCCTTAAACTAAATTTATAATTTTAAAGTTATTATTTATCATTAAGTATGCTAGAGGCGGCAAACGAGTAAGCAGGTCACCTGTTGGTAAGTAATCACCGCCGCCCATGAACATCTGTGAGATCAGAAGTCGCCGATGCATTGCCGGACTTTTAGAAAGGAGTACCCTCTTCTCTTGAAGGTCCCTAAGACGTAGCAGTCGGGAAATACTAACTAGATCTAAAAATAGTTATTATAGTCTAAGCAAAAGTAACATAATTAATATTCGTAGCGCTTTGTTATTTATTGAAAAGTGGAGCTTTAGCAACAATCGAAGTCAGTTTAAATCACTCAATATTTTTTGACCTACGGATTCTTCTGAGAGGTTTCGCTGTTTACCTTTCGAAACTGTACAAAACACTAATTAAAATTTTCGGATTGCACCAGTACCTGTATACATAGGGTATACCTACCAAAGGGTATATCGCTGATGCGTCTGTACTCGGCAGAATCCCAGTAAAATGATATACAGTAAAATGGAATGTAACTTAAACGTCTGATTGTCGATCAGTCAATAATAATAAATTTTGGCCGCCAAATTAAAAATAAACGTTTACGTTAAAATTCTGTCCATCTCGTACTTTGTTACCTTTCCCACAATTTCCATTAATTTATCGTCTTTAGAGAAATGAATTTTCTATTCCGTTAGACGTTATTATTCCTTTCGTGCAAATTTTAAGAGTTGATTTTTGTAAGCCAAGAACATCAAAGTTGATGAGCGCGATCAAAGATGGTACCTTCCTTAAATATGCAAACAATGTCAGCAATATTTTACTTTGAACCGTTTCTGTGAATGAGAAATAATCATGCGGTTAACTCTTAAATAGCAATTAAACATTAAATTGCTCGCTCTTTACCTAAATAATTCATGGTCTAAGCGAACCTCGGGGTTCGAATCAACGGTTTTGGATGCTACCGGGAATGACTCACTGAGATGAGAGAGATTATATAATTAACAATGACGATGATCCACAATTTAAAAAAAGGATGTATGCATACCGTTTTTTGCTTTTTCACGCAAAAAGAAAATAACGAAGCCTACAATTAATAAGTTATACTTGAATATTATCCAAATTATAACGATAGTTCTATCACCGCGAGTGAGAAACCGCGGGGCGTACATAGATAAAGTGCCTCTTAGGCAAAATATTGTTATCAAAGTCTTACAAAATAATGACACACTATTATTTACAACTACCTAACTCGTAGGTAATACCATAATATCTTTCGTATAAGTAAGTATACGTTGCGTCGTAGCTATTAGGACAAGTATTTGAATTGGGAAGGACTACGTTTTCAAAAAATTGATTCACAGCAATGACGTCTTCACAGCTTCGCGCAGTCCCCGAGTATTTTGTACAGAAGTTTTATCGTAAACTTTCGAAGACGAACCGAAAATAAAAGAAAATAGTTCAACAATCATTTTACAAGATGGAACTAAAATGCTGTACAGTAAATGGAAGTAACAAAATAATATTTTATATCTACTCATTGTGGACACATTAAAATGACAGTCTTATTATCATTACGCTATTTCTATCCTCATATCAAAAGTTACCTAAGATAAAATTCAAAATTAATGAAAAAGGTTTTTATCGGACACTATTTCAGTATCATCGCCTTGTTAATTTAAAATAAGCAAGCCTGTAATCTCTTTATCTACCTATGTAAATAAATAAATAGGTAAAGTAATCTAAATATAAATTTCCAAGTTAATATTTCAAGCTATTTCAATACGTTGCAAGAGAAAATATCGGTTGAAACACATGCAAAAGCTTTTATATCACCTATCGAAGCTAAGAAGAAATAAAATCAAACAGTGCGCATTGAAGCCAACGAAATGCCGTATAAAACATTCAATTGAATCCATTTTATAAACACAACGGAAGTGGCTGCATTTCCATATTTTCTTCGAGGGATATTTTTATCACGATATGTATGAAGCATTTTTGTCGTATCGGTACTATGAGGGTTTATTTCATTTAAGCCTGTAGTGTGTCACATTTTTAAGCACTGCAGTGGCTGGTCGTGGGATAAATGCCTTAGTCGGGATTAGGCTAAAATATGTAAATAGTTAAGCTTTTGTAAAAAAAACTCTGGAACAGGCCGGAAAATCGAACTATGAGTTAGCGATATAAGGCTATATGAGTGGACGATAAAGGAGTCTAAAATGCTCACTTAATGATTGATGTAGAATAAACTGAACTAAATAAAGTGTTCCATTCAGCGAGCTAATAAGTCGAAGATTTAAAAGATAAATCTGGAGGTCAATAAGATGTAGGTGGGTAACCTACCTATCACTATTTTTATTCCAGAGATATTTTGCATAGTTTCACTTTGGATATCGGAGGATCATCTTTAATTATTGTGTCTGGACTATGCGCTAGTCTTCTTGGTACCAATAAAACACTTGTTATAGGCAAATCAATATTTTCTTAAATACATTCATTCATACAAAGCAAGTAAATTATTAACAATAATAATATATTAATATTACGAAAAACATTTAATTTTAACACGAATACATAGCATTCGTCGAGTCTTGATATTAGATTGGCCTGAGTACAGTTGCTCTACAATTTTAAGAGCTAATTAGTAACTGGAGTAGAGAATCGTGTTTCTGATTGAACACTCCTGTACACTGATGACCAATCAAGTGCACGCAAGAGCAAATTCATAATATTATACTATTCCTTTGGGAAAGATAATCCTAATAAACGTGTGAACGCTAGTTAAGCATTTCATAAAAAGAGATGAAAAGAACGGATTACAGAAATGTGAAAAGATTTGTAATTAAATGTAAATTTATTGCACAGCTACATTAACAACAAGTAGAAACATAGAAACTAGATAATTAAGAATGAATACTTTATATAAACGGGACTAAACACGAGGAAATTTAAACATAAACTGTAAATTATAGTAACGGTAAGCGTAGTGTTGGATGCCCTGCGACAATATGGGATGATGACATGCGAAGGCTGGCTGGTGTGGGGCTGGATGAGAGTAGCCGAAGATAGGAAGCAGTGGCGTGCATTAGATGAGACCTATGTCCAGCAGTGTACGAGTGTGGGTAGCTGATGATGATGATGAAATTATAGTAACGCAGTCGAAACGTCTAAGCAGTAGGTAGGTAAGTGCGAAAGTCTAAGTAAAGTAAAGTAAGAATGAAGATGCTATAATAACAAAACCATTAATATGTTATACCAGATTACTTACCACTGAATCCTAATAACACGCTTATTGGTATAGGGATGAGGAATAAGAACATTTTCTTAAGAATGTCAATATTGGGGTCGATGTATATGGCTAATGAATCAAACGAAACCAATAACGGGAATTAGGCAGGCGCGTAGGCGTGGGAACGTTACTTATGTACTTACACAATGGGAATATGTTATCTGAAGATATTTTCACAGTATGAAGATAGTCACGGTATATACTTCATAGATAGATAGATGAATAGATAGATATTCTTTATTGCACAGAAACAAAATACACTTATTATGTAACAAGAAATAATTAAGTAGGTATATTTGCATGTAATATTTTTATATTATAGACCGTGGATAGAACACCACCCTGTATGTTCTACCATCTTTTTAGTTTTTAAGTTGTGAACCTTTTTCTTGAATACCTACTGACCTCCAAAGTTTCTATTATTTTTGATCAAATCTAATTAAGGTGTTAACTTTATTAACTCCATCCCCCATAAACAACACACGGTCTAAAAATAGATTAGGAGATAACGGTTGCTGTACTTTTATTTGTCAGTTTTATGAAAGTGACAGCATCATTTTAAACTATGACTAACCTTAGTCTGCGTTTTATAGAGGAGAAGTTTAAGAGTGCAATCCTAAATTGAGTAAATAAAGATTATTTTGAAATAATAATGTCTAAATCATGCCATCTACACGTTGTAACGAAAACTGGCTTCTCAAGGCTTATATTATTGAACACGGTCGTGAACCATGCGTGGCCGAAGGCTCCGAGTAGAGGTAGGTTTAGGAAGCTAACGATAGATGTCGCTTTGTAACAGTTATTCGAATATTTCTGTAATAGGTAGCTAGCTAGGTAATTTATAAAACTAATTTAAGATAAATAATAAGCACTATGTAGCGATGCACAAAACGCTTAAGTCACTGAAGAGAAAAGACTGATATATTATATCTTTTGGACCTTCGAATATAATAATAATAATATGTATATTTGTGGTACATACTTATGTTATTTGAGTACCACTTTCATAAATAATCATATTTTCATTTATTAAATATTTGTCTTATTTTCGATAACTAGTTAAAAACAATAACTTTGACCGCGAGAGAGCCATGCTTTGGCATGAATGGGCCGGCTCGATCGGACTGATACGGCCTCACAGGAAACCGGCATCAGCGTATGCGCTGTGTTTCGCCTGGTGAGTGCGGTTACCGGAGGCCCAATCCGGAAGAAGGGAGGTTTTAAGGTTGGCACGTTCTTGTGACTCCATTGGTGTTACAAGTGTACCTACATGTGCGGCTGAAATCGCTAACCACCAGGTGATCCGTCTGCGCGTCAGCCACCTATCACATAAAAATATATTCTGTAGTTGCAACTCAGAAATTTTATTTCAGGAAACCTGTTCGTAGACAATCGACAGACGTATCACAGATCATAGTTGCAAGACAATAGCAGCTAGTAGGTAGTTCGCGGTCGTAAGAGATAGGGCAAAGTTCTCGGAAACCTGATGAGTTTGAATGCGAGGCCATTGCCAAGGCGAAAGGAAAGACGCACTCGATTGCCTTGATATCATTCGGTACTTTCTTTCTTTAACCAATAGCGATTATTCTCTTTCTGTAGATACTTGCTTACTGACGCAATATGGGTACGATTGCACTTTTTTATATGGCTCTACCTTCTTTTATGAGAATAACTTCAACAATGTCAAGTGAAATAATTGATATAATGTCGGTATTCAACAGTCGAAGTCAGTCAAAGTCACAGTCACTCAATAAAACTCCGGTGTTTAAAGTTTTATCGACCTACGGATTCGTCGAGACTACTTTTAACAAAATCGCAGGTTTTAAGACTCTATTAGGTCAAACCAAGTTGTAACACGTCACAACTCACTCGACACACAATAGCAGTGTTACACATACTGCTAATTAATTATTAATATCACTTCGCGGCATTTCACTCCACAAACTAACACTAATTGGACACTGAACCACTAAATACTAATTTTAAACCTTTGAATTGCATTAGCTGATGCAATTTGTTTGATATACCTACTTGTGTAGAATGCGGCGATTGAGTTAGCTGTCGGATTCAGTGACACTATTGTCAGGATAATGTCAGAGGTGGTGATGAATAACATCGTGAGGAACCCTGTACGTTTCGGATAGTTTCTGAAATCTGCTGTCACCGTGATTCAGTTGGTCAGGTGGCTTATAACGAAGACGTCCCGTAACGAAGAGATATATGAGAATGAGAATATACCTGTCACATGCAAACAAAGTGCGCACAGCGCGTGTGAAAGAGAGGGGAACTCCGATTCGGTCGTAACGTCCACTTCAAAGCAGGCACTGGTTTCCTTGTAAAATGTTTCCGAAGTAGCTTCATTGCAACTACCAGCCTCTTTAGGTCTAAGCGTACCCGGGCTCCAAAGCGACAGCTTTGGACGTAACTGGGAATTACATGCTAAGATAGGAGATTCTAACTTATCGAAACGTAAGGACCCAAAAAGGTCTTTTTGGATCCTTATAGTATGTTTTCTCGATGCAGGGTTTAATTACCTGTTAAACCAATGTTAAAAACTACTCGAGGGCATTTTACAAAAAAAAACTTTTTCCAAGGAACATTGAACAGTCCCTATAAAAGGATTCTGTAAGGTCTGTGAAAAAGAAAAGGAGGTGTTGCGCAGGTCAGACGCAATGAGTGACCAACACGGCTATCGCAGTTGTGCTGTGACGTTGTTTGTATGACGCAAAAACAATACGGCACTTTCTCATCTGCCATGATTCACCACATAGAATGTACAAACAAAAAGCCATTCTAGGCTTTTTGATAAATCTCTTATGATACATAACTGTTATATAACAAGTTTGCGTATCTAGTACTTTTATCGATAGAAATGAAAAAGTC
The DNA here is from genome assembly GCA_014851415.1 of Cnaphalocrocis medinalis. Taxonomy (NCBI): domain Eukaryota; kingdom Metazoa; phylum Arthropoda; class Insecta; order Lepidoptera; family Crambidae; genus Cnaphalocrocis; species Cnaphalocrocis medinalis. The sequence continues at coordinate 9,664,036 of CM026280.1, read as the reverse complement.
ATTTGAGGGAAATGGGCTCAAACGTTGGCAGCGCAATTGCACTCTACTGGTGTTGTAGGTGTCTATCGCTTACCATCAAGTGATCCGTCTGCTCATCTGTCACCTATCACAAAAAAGACCTAGTTAAAGAATGTATATAAAAACATATCTATTTTAATTTAAGTTTCTTTATTCTTTATAAGCACCTAGGTTATAAAAAATCTGATTCGCTCCCTCTGCCCTGTGTACGACCATGGAAAAAGAATTTATGGAACATTTGGCGACGGAGAGACGATACGACGAGCTGCCTGGCGCGGATTCGACTTGATTTAACTTGAAAATATTGGACCCCAAGGTATTTTGTGACATGCATATAATAGACATAAAGCTCTACATGGGTTCCTTTTTTACCGCTTTAGAATGTTAGTTTAGGACACTACTGACCTGCGACACGAAATCAGACCCGGGAATCGAACCTGGATTTCCAAGCATTAGAAGATCGATGAGCACTTAAAGAGTGGGAGTGCTAAAGCAACAATGGGTGGCTAAGTAATACAGGAAACGATATACTGCCCACCATGTCAGCTAGAGCCGCCTTCCTGAGTCTTTTGTTTTCGTCCCGTCCCTCCTTGCCACAATTCATTGAATCTTGAGAATAGCACATTCTAAGCTATTGGTGGTTGTACCTTTCTTATACTAAATTAGCAAATTGTTTTTGACCACAGAAAAACTGGCAAACTGAAGGAAAACGGAGTAATAATACAATGGTAAGATGCGGAGTAGGTATTTAGAATTGAAATAAACGTATTTATTAGTTACTACTTTACCTACATAATTACCATTAATTACTAGATGGGGTATTCCACAATGTTAAATTCAAGGTTGAAGCACATGCTTATAGGTTTCATTCCTATCACTAAATTGTCTGTAGGTAATTATTTGGTTATAATAGATATTAGAGAAATAAATGTATTCGATAGAGTTTCCCCTAAGTCTGTTCTTTTAAACTTGTTTAGCTCAGTCAAAGTAAACCAGCTATATTCAAAGTATGGGTCTCGTATCCTCGCCTTTTTGGTCACGTATTCCGCCATGGGTATGTGTCTTTTGAGTGACTTCTTGTTCGGGGAAAGGCTGAGGGTACAAGAAAACAGGAAAATCGTCTATAAGGTGCATCAACCAGATAAAAGTAGATATCATCAGATAAAGGTACCTACAAACCAGTGTAAGTGAATAATATCTTTTAACGAATGATGAAGTGATGACCACGACCACTCTGTCAAAAGAAGAAGAATAACAAGGTGTACATTTAACTGGTAATAAAAAAGACACATATAAAGATAATTTTGTTATAAAAAAATATATATAGATAAGACGGAGAGCACGGAAGCTGTATTTATAAATACTTAACTGTTGTTAACACGCCCGTGATATATTTTTCTTTTCTCAACAATATTTTCATTATCACTAACATACGAAAAGCCTTTCATTGTTGCTATGTTTATAATGATTTGCGGTACATACGTGCTAGCACCATGTACGGGTGTTACGTGTAAATACAAGGTAAAGCAAACTCAAAGTATCTACTCATAAACGTGATACTAAACGTGAACATTTATTTTTGTTTTAAAAAGGGCAAACTTTTTTATGCAAGGTTTATGAGGGCCTGTTCCACAATGTAAATTTAAAGCGCCATAAAGCTATGCAACACATAACTTATTTTGAGGATAAAAGTTGCGATTGCGGAAAACATAGCCATATTGAAAACCTCCTCCTTTTGTTTTTAAAGTCGGTTAAAGAAACAGACTATCTACACTTTAAATTTGATTATATTTTATTATATTTAGAAAAATCGACAGGGCTGAGATACTTAATTTTATTTTTTTATTAATGGGATAGACGGCTGAAAAAAATTATAAGAGAACTTTCAAAAACTGTAAGATCAAAAGTTATTATAGTTATTTGAATAAATCTGTAAATAACATCACTAATCTTTCATAAAAAATTTTAAAAGCTATTTTTACAAATCTGTTACAAAAGTTATTCAAAAGATTTTCAAATGATTCCTATTAATACGGAAGGATACGGAATCTTAGGTACTAGTTGAAAATTTAAATTGGTCTGTTGTACAACCATTAGGGACCCTTTTATTTGCGGGACACATGGGTCTTCCTACCAGATGCTTACGAGAATTATTTATTTTTCAGTTAGATACCCATTAGTTGTAATCTATTACTTATGCTATGTAAGGAGGCATGCCTCGACAAGACGTGTGAATCGCTTCATATTGATTTTGACGCCTCATACATTGTTTAAGTAGTGATTTGCACAAGCACGTCCCAGCCCGACTCTGGAGTCGCAAGTTCATGGTTATCTTCATTAACCACGTACATACAAGTGTTTTTAAATGATATTTAAGTTGGTAGTACCATGGTGATAGGTGCCGTCTGGTTATTGTATGTACATGACGCGAACTCCGCTCAATTATAGTGAGCATAAAGTTTTTGATTTTTATCATCTACGTTTGCTCTTGACTGTACCTACTAATGTTACAAAATTTCTCAAACAAGGTTAATATTGGATTTTGAGACTGGTACGTACCTTATTATAGGTCTATTTATTTTCTTTGAATTAGTATCTCATATAAAGTGATTAGTATTTTGTGTTTTTTAGAGTAGGTACTTTCGTCTGTGTGTTTTATTTGTACAACATTAAACTGGATCGTAGAGCAACGATATCACGCTAACCATCGGTAATAGATTGCGTTATCATGGCATTGGTTGACTTTGCCTCTATTTCTATACTATTTATAAAGAGATAACTTCTATGGACAACGACAACGCTTATAGGTAAACCGAAAACACGAAACGCTTGCGCGATGTAATTGGACACAGCGCCATCTATTGGTTCGTTTCTGAATTACGGTCCCGAAGCAAAGTGAGGGCGGGCCACTAGTAATCAATATAGTGATAGGTATATTTATAATTATGTAGCTACGCGGGGTAGAATAAAAAAGATTCGACCCTGGAGAGACCTGGTATTCTAAAGTTAGCATGGTTTTCTTAACAGAAAGATTCTTTTTTTTTTTAAAGAAACATATGAAATCTTTGATATTAACATTCTTCTGTCGTGTAAGAATTCATAATACCGAATGTTTAGTAAACAACTGTGGATCGCCAATACCGCGTCTCTTTTTCAAATATCTACTTACAATTTCATTTTTAAAGGTATAAAAACTCGCCCGAGAATTCCAAGATTTTTTTCGTCCCTGCTCTAACCTATCTTCACCAATATATTTTCGTTTAGTAGGGTTTAGTATTATTATCACAAAAATATTGGTTAATTTAGGTTAGAACAGTGACCGCTCAAAAAATCTTGAAATTCTCTGACAAGTTTTTTCTGGCGAGTTTTCCCCTAAGTTCCGGGTAAACTTACTCCATCGTAGGCTTCTTCTCAAGGCTAGGGTTTAGTAAGAAGCCAAGAACAAGACCATCCATCTATCTCTATCTTTATATCGACTCCCAGCACTACCTATATACATAGGTTCAGTTAGAAATTACTGTCCGAAAGCGAAGTGAGGCCAGGCCACTAGGTTTTCTATAAAAGAAAATACGACTTAGGTATGGACACTTAAAACACTATGAAAAAAAACACTGAGTTGTAACTACCTACATCAATCAATACTATTAGCTCGTTCAAGATATTAGAACTTTTCCTGTCTTCAGTTACTAGTTACTTATTGAAGGCAGGAAAAGAAAAAAAACTGTACCTACTACATTTTCTTTGTGAAAAGTGCGGTTAAAAGGCTGTTAATAGCCTGCAACTACTAGTACAAACAATAGGAAATCTTTTATACATTAGTTCAAATTATGACAGTATTACGATAATTGCTTATACACTGCATACACATGTTAGATCTAAGTCAATAAGAGGCAGGACAGTATAAGCAGGCACGTGTACTAAAGTGTGCTTCGAAAACCTGTCTACTGGTTTTGGACAGATGATTATCGTGAGAAGTGTCTGTGACCATATTTAGGGTCCTCGTAAACGAGCCACTCTCTGGTGACATACGGTTGCATAATTTTCATACATTTTCTATCTCTATACCTACGTTGCGCACGTGTATCACGGAACGAAAATGTCGGTTCCAGTTATAATTGACATTGAGGTCATTGACCCACGCTAGAAAATATGATATGGTGTCCCTCCCGCATACGTTCCGCCGTATAGTAGTCCCTGTCATGCCGACCCACGATGAGATTGTACAGTACACGCGCCTGTGTCGATTTGACGGGTGCTAGATATAATAAGCCTTGTGGTTGTCTGTAGAAGATATCTCTCTCTTCAAATAATACTGAACATAACGGCTATTCACTCGCGACTTATTGTCTTGCATCTTGTACAGTCGAGTTCAAAAATATGTATACACTTTGGGACCTTGTCACAGTACATATGTATAAGCCAACTACTTCCAATTTCTTATAAATATGTATTGTGACAAGGTCCTAAAGTGTATACATATTTTTGAACTCGACTGTAGGTACGCGCGATTAAGTAAGTAGGTACCTGCGCGACACGCCACGCCACCCCGCTGCACGCTGGCTACTTGTCGTATCCGCGTGGCTGTAATGATGACACGTACCCGTAAATGCCCGCATAGTAGGTACTCTTTAATTACATGCTACAAGTTTAAAAACAACGGCTGGCAGCGCTATCGACTACTTACCTCTGTGCATCTTAGGACTGATTCGACCAATGTTCATTCGAGGATAAATCTTATATTAAGTATAACGCTGCAATTCGTATGGAATGATAGCCTTGTACAATAGGATTACTGTTGGATATAGATTGGTCAAATCACACCTTAACGAGAAAGCAATGAACAAAAGGATAAATTGCTACCAATGGAGGCTCATCAGCGCAAAGCCTTATTTTGGAAAAATAATACCAAAAACTGGTTTATTAGTGTTCATTTATTGCAGCCGAATTGTTATATTAGCCATTTTATTTAAATAGTTTAGCAGACTAAGTAGGCACTTATAATTCAACTTTTATAGATCCCATTGCATGACAGTGCTTTAATTTAATACAGTTTTCTATTCGAGTTTTTGGATGAGATCAGATTCTTATTTTAATAGGTTGTTTTTTAATAATAAAGCAAGGCATCGTTGACAGTAGCTAAATAAAATTCAAAGGAGCAACTGTGGATCTCGAATGTGGTTAGGGTATGAATTTAATAGAGGGAAATCAGATACAAGAAAAGGATTTTTGGAAGAGGATCGATGACGAATCTTTAACGTTATGGAAATTTAACGATCTATTGACCGTGATAAATAACATTTGACTATAGGCTTATTTGAAACTTGACAGCGTTCACTTTTTAAAACATTAGTGATGCTTTGGTCGCTAGTGAAAAAAATAGGTCGAGCATTAATGAATCAATGACAACATAATTTGAAACGAATTTAAAAACATTAGTCAAAGTTAGGAACAAAGGTCTTTGACACGTCTTATTTATGGGAATGTTGTTGACTGGGTGTCTGTAATATATCAAAGATGAAGACAGGTTTCGCTATAATTTTGGAAATGTTAATAATATTTATTAAGATCCAGTGAGGTTCAAGCTGGGTCTACAAATGGTAGTAACGAATATGTTCTATAGAGCTTTCATATTTTTTTGTCTCTGTAACACGGCCTTATACGAATTTGAGCGTGATATAAAAATGAAATGAAAGAAAAACACTGTTTCTATAGGCATTTTTTTATTTAATAATAATAGGTATAAATAAAAGTCTACGTAACAACATTCTCTGCTAATACTAGAAGGTCATTCACGACAGCAATGTAATTTTAACATAAAATTACTGAAACCTTCACATCGTCCGACAGAATTGCTAGGGGAGTAGAAAAATCTTATTCAATTTCCTTGTAAAACCAAGGAATAACAAATTATCTACATAGTTCCGAAATCCGCGTCAGCGGTTCCGAAGAATCAGTCGAGTAACACAACTGTCACAAATAATTTACAAAACATAGACATACGAACAAATAAAGGATACAAGCATAACCCTGTAAATGCATGCCCGACGAGGCAAACGGAAATGTCTTTCACAACACGTCCATTTCTTTTAAATAACTATATCAACTTTTCATCCAACATCCTAACATTCAACTCGTATTGCACTCAGCGAGTGTCAACAAATTGCTAATACTTGATTGCACGACTTTTCTGTACTTTAATAGAAGCAGCGCAATCGAATATGTAGTATTTTCCTCTATTTGTTCATATCTATGCAAAATACTGCTTAATTACCGAACAAGTCAATGATAATTAATTAGACATAAACCGTGCCAAATCTGACTTGTGGTTTTGATTTAGAGAACAAATTTGATGCAGTCTTGAATATGCTGATGATAGGCCTGAACGTGGAGGTTTCTTGTCTGTAGTACGATTTGGGCTGTTGGTACTGGTATTGGTACTGGTTGTAGTATTGGTTGTTGTATTGGTTGCTATACTGGTTGGAGTATTGGTAGTTGTATTGCGAGTCTCCGCTGCTGTCGGGGATGACGTTCGAGATGTAGCTGTTGCTGTTGTCAACTGTCTGGTAGCTCGAAGATGCTGTGAAGGTACCAGCTGTAACAAAAGAAAAGTAAAATTAGTTTTTAATTCCAATAAAGTAGTAATGTCTATATTAATTGAAACTTTTGTTAATAATGCAAATTTACTTAAGAAAAGAAGGTTTGTGGAAGTGATACTTACAGCATAGACCGGAATATTTCCGCGAGTCGGAGAGGCCGTAGCTGCTGCAAGACGGGTAGCCCTTTTCGTAGGGGTTGGAGCCGATGACATTGCCTCCGGGCCCGTAGTTGCACACGTACAGCTTGGTGTAGCCTCGAGACGGGTCGTAGTAGAAGGTGAAGCCGCAGCCAACGTGAGAAGTCTCACCCCATACCAACTAAAACAAAAAATAGAACACGTTAGATGTTGTAATACAAAATGTAGCAGGTAGGCGACATGGTTTGAATTAATTTTGATCATATAAATTTGGAAGTGGCCTTATTAATTAACTCCTATAATTTATATCTGATGCACTACCTCGTTATCTGCATAATTAATCATAATAGTATCAACAGCAACGTTTATGCATTAATAGGACAGTAATTTATTCTAAAATTGATGACCTAACCTAACCTAACCCAAAAACGGTAGCAGTTAAATGTTTGATTTTGTTTTGGAAATAACTTGCAATAACTTTGGCTACGGGGTCTAATGCATCTAGAGATATATACCTGGGAATAGTGACCGGTGCCGTGTCCGCCACTGATGGGCTTAAATCCGTAGATTCCGACTTCGTCGAACCAAGCGTCGATCTGCTTTCCGAAGTCAGGAGTTGAGTCCGATGGCTCGGATGGAGGACGAGTGGTCCAGGTGGCAGCAAGGTTCTGGCCGACCGGGAACCGACCGACGTCACGCTGGGCTGCGCGGTCATGGGCGGGAGTACACTGGTTAGCCCATTGCTGCGCAGTCGCTGCTAACTCTTCATCCCACACCTAAAAGAAATCAAACAAATCGTCTTACAATTTTTTTCAAAGATTAACATTAACAAGTCGCCAAGGTTTTTTGTCCATGTTTGTTAAACTGATTTTTAATTCGATTTTAAGCGGTGATCTAAATGATAGATCGTGTAATGTCAAAACATCGTGCGATACAATATTTCAAGTTTTACTACTGGAATTAATATTAATGACGGTAAGTCGTATGCTGAATTAAGTCTCATTAGCTATTAAAATCGAATCAGTTCGAAATTATTACTAGAACTAGTCTATTCCTTGATTTATGATGTTACAAGTTACAAAAATATTGGATGGTATATTTTGTAGACAGAGTATGTGAAAATATTATTTTATATTGCTCATAATAAATTTAAATTTTATAATTTCGTCATCGACTATTTTGTAATGAGCCTTAAATTGTAACATTTCATTTTAAATTTCGTTCTTGTTATTGACTTTGGTAAGGTATTTTCTTGGAGTCTTAGTTACAACCTTATTTGACTTTTTTTCATTAATAAAATAGGTAAGTACTCACCATTTCCATCATATTTGCCGCTGGAGGCTGCCTGGAGACCTGCCCCAGAGCGACGGACTGTCGCAGGCGATTGTGAGCATCCACGATTGCCTGCTTCTCGTACGCCGACAGTCCTCCAGATTCTACCGAAAAATAAGCCGTTGAGTAAAACATCCTCGATAGCGAGTAGCGGGCGAAAAAATTAAGCTAACTTAGCTTACTTAGCGTTCTTATGACAGTTCAACTAAAGTAGGTTAGCGTAACTTTCGGTCCGCAACACATTTTATGATCCTTTTCAATCCGTAAAATCTGGCGATGACTTAATTTTATTACGCATTATATAATTTTGATTTGATTACCTATAAAATGTCGTTCAAAGGCAAGTGTCAAGGCGGATGATTTCATAATTCATCGGATTTATCTGATTTATTAGACCGGTGCGTGCTAACACAGGTGTCTGTGTCAATAAAATTTTATGACCTCGACCCATACGAGTATGCTAATTGTAGCATCTTTGGCAAAACTTGTTCGCAAATTCTAGACTGGATGGCGGCTGGGAAATTTATTACATTTTCAATTGAAAATTGTGTCATTTTTATTTCAGTAATTGTTATTATAAGGGTGGGCTTACTTCTTAATTGGATTAAATCTTGAAATAAAAATTAATTTTAGAAATACTTATCTAAAAATAAATAAATATTTAGTCACTCATTGATTACAATGTTTACTTTAAGGCAATTTCCATCAATTTTAAAATTAATTTTCATAGTTAAGATGTGTATGATGAAAGAGAAAAAAATAACTTACTTATCATTTGTTTTCCTGCGCCGCAACCCTCTGCTGTTGCAAGAAGAAGACCTCCCATAACAAACAACACTAAGGACATCATTTTGTATTTAGAGTCTGTTCACAACACTTGAAACTGAAATACGATTACACGCGTAAGTTGAGATTCGCAACTAAAGTTTTTCACTTATTTACGAAACGTCGAACTTATTTAATTTATGGCCTGTGATCCGCAGCACTACGTGCGGCGCGCTCAACAGGGTACAGCGATCTGTGTGGCGAGCTGGCGGCGCGCACGCTTAAGTACCCGCAGCAGCGTTACCATGGAGACGGAGCGACGCCGGCCGCCCGCTGCGCCTGCGCATCGCCGGCTCGCGCCTCGCTATACTACCACGCGCACACCCTCTGTCACTACAACTTCAATTTTCAGCTCTAAAACTAGCACCAACACTCAATTCACACATTTTTTAACACCCCTCATTGAAAACATCCAATTTTAAATCCTTTTAAATTCGCTGACTGACAGGACAATAGTCAACCAAGCCTATTCATGGATCGTGTAGTGTCTTCAGTTACGAAATAAAGAAAGGTTAAATGGACATCAGGCGACCACTTTTTATCTGCAGTAATAATTTAAAACTCATTATGCTCCACCCGGTGGTTGTCAATGAAATCGAGTTCTTGTGATGTGTCCAACCCGAACGTGGAAATATGTTGACAGATATTGGTCGGAACGGAAGTGGTCTTTAAGCAAAATTATAGGCAACTCAAAAACAAGGAAAGAATAATATGCAATCACGAGTTTTTTGAGGCAAAAGCTACTTACTTCGTGTCATGTTTTTTTGTATTATGATTAAGTTCTGTAAACTCATTAATAATTTTATTATTTTTACTGTTAGTCTAGTGGTTTAAGTACCGGGCCATGATTTCGGGAGCCCTAGGTTAGACGGCTATAGTAAGTTTTTATCTTTTCGAACATAGCTCGAGTTTGTAAACACCAATACGAATTAGGCAAAGCGTGGTGATAACTTAGCGTAATCCGATCATAGTAGCGATTGTTTGATTTATATGATGGAAGTATTTGCCCTGCTGTGGGATAAGAAGTCATAAGCTGACACTTTCTGATTGTATGTACAATACAATTTAATAAAGTTTCTTTCCTTTCAGTTTTACGTACGTAGTTTTATTGGTGGAATAATATATTAATCTTGTACTCAATCTACAGACAGCATTTACTTTTCAGTTAGTGTGACGTAGGTACCGTTGTCAAAGAATTACAATGCCTTTGAGAGGTAAATATTCAATATTATTAACTTATTATAGTTTCAGTCAAGCCATGGACTTATTATAAAAAAACCAGTCAACCCATGGACGTAGAAAACGACCATCATATTTCAAAATAAGATACCTTGTAGAAAATCATAATTCACATAACATTATCCAAATGAACTCAAATTGATTGCAGATTATGATAATATCAAGATATATAACATTTATAAATAGAGCTTATAAAGAAATAAATATCCACGATGTCTACCAATTTCTACAAAATGTAAATAATATGTCCGTGAAATGAAAAAAAAAAACAGATTAGTAGTAAAATTATACTACAAATACATGCGTTCATATTCATCCAATCGAATAAGCAGTCACAAATACATAGGTATTTTATCGATTTTTAATACAATCATTTAAAATTTATAATCAACATGTGTATTTATATGTCAGTAAACTAGATTATTATTCATGCATGATCGAGATATAAATAACAATGACCAGCATGGGAAAAAGAAATAAAAGCACTGATAACATTTTGAATTTGAACAACCATGAAATTATTATTTGTTCGAATCTCATATTGAAACATAAATTAAGTATTGATATCGGTGGATGTTTTGAGAAAAAATATTGATATAATATCTTAATTGTGATGTCTTTGTACGCGTTGTGTTGTCCTTTAGTCGGCGGCAATCGCTTACCATCAGGTGGTCCGTACGCTCGTCTGCTACCTATCACATAAAAAAGTGTGGGACAATGGGATTGTTTTTGACATCAAAATAGTTTTCGCATTTTTGTGCATTCGATAGGCACCTACTAATTCTAAAAATCTAATAGCTAACTAGTAGCTTTTAAGAATTCTATTACCTACTGTTAATTTGTATGTTGAATGAGTTGTTCTGAGTGTTAGATATCCTAAAAATTGAATAAATAAATTCTCTAGTACTTTGATATTGCGAACCATAAAATATTATGACCCAAAGAAAGTAAAAAGTATTTCATATACCTACCTACCTGGTCAGAAAGATGTTGTACAAACTAATATTGGTCAAACGTTTGAGGAGACAAGGGTGATTTTCAACAAACTCAATTTTTGCTAATTACGGTGGCGAATTTTTAAAACCACTTTACATACATTTTAGGGGAGGCACATAATAGAATAAACATTGTAGTATTCAAAAATATAGTAGGCATAAAAAAATATTAATTATTCTTAGAGATATTTCAATTTGAAATTCTTACAAGCCACCGCAATTGTATTTGAGCCACCGTAATTTAATCCCTACCACCGCTTTATTATAATAAATAAACAATTTTATTGTTTATTGTCATTTATTGAATTAAATTATTAAAAACCTGAGTTTAATTAGATATAATATATGACATGTAGGTATTGCAATCACGTTAATATAGGTACACATTAGTAGATGATAATTAATGTAACTTGTATGACTTTTTAATAAAGGTAATAGTCGTGTAGAATATGATCAGTTTTTAAGTTGTTGCATAGCAATAATCGTAAGGGGGGGAGGGGGGAATCAGGGTATGTTTTTAGTGGGAATTACTGTTAGTAAGTGAGAACGGCATTGCCAATAAAGTGCTAAGAAACCATCTGCAGTGCTAGTGGCGGAACACCAAGTTTAAGCAGAGCCCTAGCCATTCCAAGTCACCTCACGTCACCGTCGTTCCTCCTGGAACCGTTCAAACACACGGCCGCCACCTTGAGGTGCAGCTGAGCTCAGGTCGAAAGGCGAGTCTTCTGCGCCTCCAAACCGAACCAAACTCACAAGAAAGGAAACCCGAAACAAAACCGAGCACGCTTGCAGGCTCCAAGGTGGCAGCCCTACCAGCTAGCTAGGGTATAGTGGATTAATCACTGGCTTACCTGAACTCAGCTGAAGAAACTGATGAAGTACAAAACCGGACCGATAAAGCTAGGTACAACGACATTTGGCATGTAAATACGGTCACGAATAGCATGTTGGAATGTGCGAACACTCGGCAAGGATAGCCGACTAGCCTAAGTGGAAACAGAAATGCTTAGATACAAGCTGCAAATACTCGTCCACAGCAAGTGCGTAGGAATGGATTCGGAGAACTGGGAACGTCCAGAGGCCTTACTTTATTTTAATCTGGGGAGGAGGATGAAGAAAGCGTACGTAAAAACGGCGTAAGATTCCTCCTTTCTGACGTTGCGACGAAGAGCCTACTGGACTGGAAACCCATCTCAGAGCGAATCATCACGGCCCGATTCAACAGCAAAGCTCGCAAGATAATCGACCTAGCCGACGCCTTTGGGCTAAAACTGCGAAATCGCTTTTCTGTCAACGCGGTCAAAAATATCTCTACACTTTTTATCAACGCGGAGTGGAACCACATCAAAATGGCCCATACAGAGACTAACTCCGCCGTCCTTGGACACAAAACACATACACGCGAAGACTGTATGTCTCAGAAAACCTGGAACCTGATTGAGACAAGGCGGGAACTCCATCTTCAACTCTCTCTCCATCCAAAACTCAACAACCTCCAATACCGACCGATTCGCAGAAAAAATTACCGCAGTACCCGTCGTGATCGCCGATTGTGGGCTGACAGTATTGTAGAACGAGCTCAACGCACTGACAATTCCAGTAATCTCAGGGAGATATATAAGGCGACATTGATGTTGTCTTTCCCTACAGGAGAAAAAGTATTGAAGGCCATCAAATACCTGAAAAACGGGAAAGCCCTAGGAGTGGACCTCATCACAGCGGAAATGCTAAAAGCTGATGTCTGGACCGCTGCGAACGTGCTGAATTCCCTCTTGAGGAACAGCTGGCTGGCCGAAGAGGTGCCCAAGGATTGGAGAAAAAAAAGGCCTTCTCACCACCGTACCCAAGAAGGGACACCTTAGTGAATGTGGCAACAGGAGAGGCATCACCTTGCTCTCAATTCCTTTTAAAGAGCTCTGTTGGATCATCATAGACAGACTATCGAGGGCCGTCGAAGCTCTTCTTCGCACAGAGCAGGTCGGCTTTCTACCCAACCGATCGTGTACCGACCAGATCAACACCTTGCGAATAATCTTCAAACAGGCATCAGAATGGCAGAGGGAAATGTATCTGACCTTTGTGGATTTCGAAAAAGTCTTTGAAACGCTATCTAAAATGAAACGTTATCTGGCGGCTCGTGAAATCGGAGTTTCCGAGAAGATCACCAACATAATCAAGGCTTCAACTGGAACTATTCCTGTAGAGTTGAGTCGAGACGCACGAAGGCCTCGTCTCGGAGGACGTACCAGTTGATCCGGAGGTATGTCAGGGGTGTCTCCTCTCGCCTCTCCTCTTATTTGTCGCTCTGGATGGCATTATGCATTAAACCTAGAACAAACACTGAGGCATAGAGTAAGGACTGTCCAACGTATTGGAAGATTTGGACTATGCCGATGGCCTTTGCCTGTTGAGCCACACACGAGCTGACATGCAGGCCAAACTGGACGACCTTACACGAGAAGCTCGGGAAATGGGTCTGAAGATAAACATCCCAGACCCAGGAAATAAGGTGTGTAGTGACAAGTCCTTCGCCGTTGCTCATCGGCACAAAGTCCACAAATGTACTGCGATTAGTAGAAAATCAATTTCAGTGGCACTGTACAATTACGGTGGCGCTATATTTCGCCACCGGAGCCACCGGGATTGCACCACCGGACTTAGAAACAGTAACAAAATTGGCATTATAAAAAAATATATTATTCCACCACTAACTCACAGTCTATAAATATGACAGTTAACTTAATCTCAATAAGCTATAGAACTGATTTTTATGTAAAGGAGAAAAGACAGCTCAAAATACATGCCACCGGTATTGATGAAAAATGTTCTCCTGCGCCACCGACCTTAGTACTTACTTGTTTGGCGGGAAAACGATGACAGCGCGCCGCATGTCCTTTAATCCCGATCATGGGGACACACTGAGCGGTGGGAGGAAGCAGAGCTCGTGTCTCCCAAAGCACATCGTGACAAGTAAAGAAGGATTCAAAACGCGCCACCGTTATTGCTATTTCCCTCGGGACATTTTTGAGATCGATATAAAATTCTAATTACTAATATTTAAATAATTCTGTTTGATTAATTTGAAGTCTCGTCTATTGTATTTTAAGTCTACATTATTCTAAAGTTACAATTATTCATCAAAAACTTACAATAACACTTTTATTGTAAACTAATGCAATTTGGACAGTCCACCGTAATTAGAATTTAGGTCTTCCAACATTTTTAAAACTAATAAATACGTATCTAAAGGCTAAAACGCTGATGGCATGTCATAAATAATAGTTCAAATATTTACCAAAAAAATAAAAACTGTTACTAGTAGCTCTCGATACATCGATTTTCAGCTTCGCCGCTAAAAAAAAGTACTTGGGAAAATCACCCACAACCTGTCTGTTGCCACCCAATCCGGTTTACCACCTGAGGAGATTGTCTTCGGTCGATCTTCCCCATTAACATATTAATGACATATATTTTAGTGACTTTTTATTTTACGCGACAACATTCAGTACAGTTTTATTAGTTCGTTAATTACTGAAAATCAACGTGATGGGTTTTTGAGATTTTAAAATTCAATCACAGGTATGTAAATATCATGTTGGCAGAACCACTATCGTTGAAATAGAAACGATGTATACTCTGATTCATAATCATGTAAAGTAAACTGACAGATGAAAATGACAAGTTTCTATGCATTTTGACATGTGTCAAATTGAGTGATTATGTATGAGGATGACACATTGACATCTGTGAGTTTACTTCACATGATTATGAATCAGAGTATAGATAGGTAGTATAAGAAGACACCTACTCAGATGAGATACTGCTTACTTGTGACTCTACTGGTGCTGCAGGTGTCCATGAGCGGGGGCAATACTTACTATAAGGTGATCCATCTGCTCGTCTGCCACCTATCACATAAAAAACTATAAGAAACAATATGGGTTTTCAGGCTGATTGAAAAAAAGCATTACAAATAAAAATATGCAAGGTTTTCTGATCAACTGTTTAAAAAACTAATATTGTACGTACAGCCACACATCAAAGTATACAAAACTGTCAAATTTCTTCAATTGACTCTTATCTTACTGTCATATACATTAGGTTGAAAATCAATTGAGGAAATTTGACAGATTGTGGTAACCTGATGTGTGGCTGACTGTACTACATATCACATGGATAAAATAAAAATATTCCGATAAGAAGAATTAGTAAATTAGGAAATAGGTACATATCAAATTCCTTATTATTCTTTAATCTCACATTAGAGAATCACAAATGTAGGTTTGAACTCTAGAAGCATACACATGCAACCCTATTACTACGGTATTATTATATCCTTTGAATAAAACCGGCCAAGTGCGAGTCGGGCTCGCGCACAAAGGGTTCCGTAGCAGCAAATATAATGCCATCGTTTTCAGTGTAAGCACAATAACTTAACCAAAATTACAGTTAAATCAACCTATCTCAAAAACTATAAGAGATACTTTGATCAAACCAAAAATCGTTGAAAGAGTTAATTAGCATGCATCACCTCTATTTTTTTTAGAATTTTATACCCGTAGTTATAAAAATAGAGGGGGGGGGGACATACTTTTTACGACTTTGAGAGCTGATATCTCAAAAACCGTTCACTTTAAGAAAAATGTTTTTTAGAAAACTTTATATCATTTTAAAAGACCTTTCCATTGATACCCCACACGGGTATGTACATCGAAAAAAAAAATTTCATCCCTCAGTTACATGTATGGGGGGCCCCACCCCCAATTCTTTTTTTTACTATTTAGTGTCATATTTTTGTAGCGGTTCATACAACACATATTCCCATCAAATTTCATCACTGTAGTACTTATAGTTTCCGAGTAAATCGGCTGTGACAGACGGACAGACGGACAGACGGACATGACGAAACTATAAGGGTTCCGTTTTTGCCATTTTGGCTACGGAACCCTAAAAATGAGTTTTTTTTGGGGTTTTCGTATACATTCATTCAATTTACTACAGTCAGATACTAAGCATTTATTATGGCAAAAATCTAAATACTTAATATAAATCACGTTGCTGTCTCTCTGTCAAGATCCCTTTTCTCAGGAACACGTATTATAAAAGTAAAATTTAAATAATTTAGTAGGATCTATGGTTTTTAAACTGTATCATTCGACGAAATCTGATCATTTAACTGATGCTCACATCTTTTGCAAAAATATTAATTTTTTAATAATAATTTTACGAACATAACTCGGGTTTGTGATCACCAATATCAATAAAAAAAAGGTATCACAAAATCTTATCTTATCATCATATTCGGCAAAAATTACATCATGAGTTACATCAAATATTAGGAAAAAAACTTATTGCTCGGAACCCTCTGTGTACGAGTCCAACTGGTATTGTCCCGGTTTTTTTCCTATAGACGAAACGAGCGATCAAAATTATTGTAATAATAAAAAGTTGTTCACGTTCTGTTTGACAGTAAGATGTAATATGGTATCAAATATCATGTATTAATAAAAATTTGCATTCCTAAACAAAGGTGATGTGAGTGAAAATTCAAATGGCTACTATTAGGAGAATTTTATGTTCTAAACACTCAACTACTTATAAATAAATTTGATTCTAATTTGTGTAGGTCATGACGATGGATAGATGGTCAAAAAGGTTATTTGCCTTTACTTGTATAGTCTTGAATGATACCTACTTTGTTTTCTTGGAGAAATAGAGACCTCTAGGCAAGTTGAGTATATTACATTTTACATAATAAGATACCTAAACTCTGCTGTATACGAGTAGGTATTCGGTAAATTTTAAGACTCTGAATTGATGTCAATTTTGGAGAGATATGTATTTAAAGACTGCCACGGTAATCACATCTGATGTGAATCAGCAATCATAGTTTAACTTTAATCACAAGATTTCCATTGTTTTCTTTACCATCACCATCATCACTTTCGCTTACCATCAGGTTATCCGTCTGCTCGTATGCCACCTATCACATAAAAAACTGCACTTTACAATAAAACTCTAGCTAGAATCATTAATGTTCGATATAAGTAGACCTCGATTTAAGAAAAGTATGTGGTACCTATGTATAAAATAGTAAGAGCAGTTTAATTTTAGGTTAGTGGTTTTAATCTGTAAAACTGTAGCTAATTACTTTTGATAAGCTTCTCAATTCGATAGCGGGGATTGCTAACTATTATAATGTTAGTAAATTGACTTTTACTGCAGCGAATCAACTAACAAAAAAAAACTAATAAAGTAACAAACATGATTTACCGCAGTAGAATTTTTGATAGTGGTAAATCTATTTTGTTCAGTACAATTGTACTAAAATTATACTAGAACAAGAAAATGTTAGGTGACAGACCAGTTGCCACCTACAGCGATGAACCTTGAAAATTTGGAGATGATAAAATATGCAAATGCATAATCTAGACAAGTTCAATATCAAGGATAGATTTTTCTTGCTATTATTTATGTATATTTTATTCTTTATGATTAATTAATTGGAGTATTCTTTATTACACAACTTTTTAAACTATTTCATATAAACCGATGAGCCTAGTACAACCCAAAATCTTTCCGTCGGCAAAGATTTAATTATGTTAATCAAAATGTATTTCAGTTTTAAAGTTAATCTATACCAATTTATTTAAATTTACATACAAGTATTGCTTAATTATAACAAATGACTCGATTAAGTACCTAATTTCCTCTTATGTTAAAAGGTTGGTAAGTTTTTTTTACTTTGCAACCTACACATACTTTTTTATTTTTGATCGTAATGACCCATAAAACTTTGTAGATCCCATCGAAAGGCGGAGCCAGTTCATATGACCTTTAAATAAATGGCCTTATTATTAAATGTTTCAATAAATCACTGACAGAATTTTCAAGATTACTCTAAGCACCCTTATAATACTTTTATCTGGTTTACATGAGATACGTGTAGTTAAAAAAAAACTGTTGAGAACAATATGCATACTTACAATAAAGACATAATTACTTCTTAATACAGATATGAAATAAGTGAAGAAAACAAAATATTATGTACTTAAAACCATTTCGTATGCCTATGTGAAGTTGAAAACCATTGTGTGGAGCGATACTGGGTGAAACCAGTTTCTGATATTCATAATGTCGTATACAGCAGACTACTCCGGCAGACAAAGCGACGGCTGAACAGGACGCGTATCAACACATGTATCGCGTGTATACGCAATGATGCATTACACGATAGTAAACCTTTCCAACAACCCATAAAGATGTAAACGCATTGCACTTATCTCTCGATATGACGATCGTCGTGCGTAGGCGCGCATACGATGCAGTATCAATAATTTCAATGCCAGAACAGGTGGAATCGTCATTGTCCGATTCCTCATCAGGAAGAGTTGGGGTTAAGTAAATATGTGTTTTACAAATATGAGTTAAATATGGTTTCGTAAACGAAAAACACGTCAGTGTCATATTAAGTGTTTGTTTGCTCTTCTCGTATTGAGGTAAATTCAAAGAAATATAAATGGGAGGTAAGAAAAGAGATCTAAAACTACAATCGACTTTGTTACATATTTGTGACTACTTACTGGCTTCACAGCAATGCTAACAACAAATATCTCTCTCGTAACTCTCTTTTGCGCAATATCTTTAATTCAAAATGGTGTTTTGTTATGCTTTATGATATTAAATAAACAACTTTGATGTTCTTCAAAAGTCTAGAAGGTTTTTAGCTACGACAAGTTTAAACCATTTTTTTTCCTATACCGTCACGCTACTTGCTCGGGGTAAACATTGAGTATATTTGCCTTCCCAAGCAAAGTTTGTCTGTGGCCAATACGACCACATCCTGCTAAAGTGATATTTAAATCAGGCATTTTACAAAATCAAACTTGCCTAATTAAGTTTTATGTTTTGTGGATTTAAATATAATAACATTATTAGAATAGTCGGCTGCCGTTATCAGCTCGCGAGTTGTTATGTAACGTCTATTTATATGGATTAAGTCGATCGAATGTGGAGTCAAGTGCCTTTGATGGCGTATCATAAATATTTATGTGTTACAAATAAAATGTCATACTGTATTAAGAGTAACATAAATATAGTAGATACAATAATATTTTTATTCTTATTTAACTCAACGGCAAATGATTTTGACATAATACGTATTTTATGGTGTCAAGTAGGTTATTTTTGAAGGTTTGTTTTATAAGTGCAAAAAAACCTTATCAAAAAATCGTTTTAATGTATTAAATTAACTTTAGATCCTTGTTTATTTATGGCTGCTATAAATCTTTCGTGAGTATTGTCAATGGAAAATTAGGGTGAACCTGACGTAAGAATAGAATTGATTATGTTGTAAAAAAATTAAAAATAGTATCATAGTCACACAGTTGTATTAAAATAGCCCGCTCGTTAAAGAGTCTTATTTCAAGAGAGTGATGTATCACACGACATTCTGTAGAGTCCGTTTTATAACTACAATAAAGTATTTTATGTGAATATTTCAATGGAAAAAACCAACCTTATGTATCAAATTTTTACGTAAATTAATAGTTTGATTCGAATAAACCATTTTATTTTTTCGCAGAAAGCAAGCGTTTGCCAAATTTGCTTTGCAATTTTAGTAAACACCAACGATCATAAAATTCCTTACAATGGTTTATGCAGATTCCAGCTTAGTAATTAACTTTCCAAAAGTGTAGATTTTCGTGGGAAATGATGTCAGTGTGTGGATGGAGGAACCAACCCTGGGCATCACAAAAAAACTTGACTTTTTTCGTTGAAATAGACAAATAAAAAAACAAATTTTCTTGCAATTTCGTATAAAACATGTTTTAGTAAGTATGTTTAGATTAGAAATGGCACATAAAACAGAATAACATCAAAATAGCATTTAAATAAAAAGTACATTGTTTATAGTGTAGAGCTAAACATTTAAAAAACTAGCGTTATTTATTCTTAAAATTTTTTTCGTTTCTAAATTGCAACGACTTTTATGTTGGTGAAAACAAAAGTTGAATTGAAAACGTCCTCTTTTACCTTATTCTTTTCACATTGAGTCATTTGTTCTAAGAATTACTTTCGCTCTACGACGCAAAAGTAAACAAGCTCGAATTTATTTGTGGCAAATGACTGATGACTTTGACGACCTATGCTAAAATGCTTTCTCTATTCATTATTTCTATATTGCAACAACTCTGTTTTGGTCGAATACCGTTTCCTTTGTACATACTACGTAGGCATATATCATATGTATATGAATTAAATTTTTTTTCTGTGGAATATTGGTTAAAATTGCACTTATATATTTCTAAATTGCCTAATATATCAAATAATCAGTAAAGACATCAGTTAAAAATAGTTATTATTTGTTTTGTCAAAGGCTATGTACAGACAGCCGCACATCCGGTTACTACAATCTGTCAACTTTCTTCAATCGAACCTCACCTTTATGTCAAACGTGTTTGGTTCAATATCAACTGAAGAAATTTGACAGATTGTAGTAACCTGATGTGCGGCTGTCCGTACCTATAAATATACTTTTGCAAACCTTGAGCAATATAATTATTGCCATGTAATCTAATTTGACCTAGCCACTAAGCAATGTAAAAAATGACAATTTAACATAGTTAACAAGGGTTACTTCATTAACTATGCCGTATTTAAACTAAGGATGTTTTCAAAATATCAGGCACATAATATAACTTAACATAAAACGTGAACATGGCAGGAAAGTACTCCTCTCCACCTGTTATTGAGATAATATTATGTTATAACCATTTAGTATATTTGACTGTATGTAATAACCTTGTTTTTAATTTATCAGGGCTGCGATAACTTCTTAAATTAATATGTTCATACTTTATACCAATCAAGCTGTGTTTTCTTGGAAAATGAAAGAGAGGTTAAACTGTGGTCAAGACACTTATAGGCTTGAGGAAGTGTATGTGTACATAATTATTTTTATAGACCACAAAGCATGCCAGGAAATGGTAATGTTGCAATAATATTTCAATACTTTAATGATCCTCATTTTTTCTCTAGACAAAATGAAAGTGGTTCTAAGTGTTGCGAGATTATTTTTGTATGCGGGCTATAATAATAATTTCACTTTCACTACACGCATATGTATTTTATATATAAACTCATGATCATTCTATGAATCAATCAATTAATCTATGAAAACTGTTATCGTATTTAGGGATTTTACATACTTAGGGCGTAAAATTGTAAGCTTTTTAATTTTAAAAACTTCTTGATAATGATGTATAGTAATAATTAAAACTAATACTTTAAACAAAATTGTTAAATTGTTGGTTGGCTGGATGTTTATTACAAATTTATTTAAAACATAATATGTTTTGTTAATGTTTTTACGTTATCTCTTCGCAAGCATAAATAATAGGAAAACCGATCATTTTACTGGAAAATACTATTTAGTCCAGGTTAACGCAGCATGGGAAATAAAATATTTCAGCAAGATAGGATATCAAAAATAAAAGGGAATAAAATATATAAGCATTTTCTTTCCCAGAATTTTACAGTAAAAGGATACGATTACTCGTACAATGCGCGGCGTATATTCTAGATGGTTTGATTTTATAATTCGTATAAGATGTTACTGCTAAATAAATATGCAAATCAACAGTATTTACTTCAATTTCCTTAAAATGTTCAGCCAAAATATTTAATTTGTGCTGTGTTTGAAAAGTTGTACGGATCATGAGTTTTTTACGAGTATAATACCTACTCGTAGCTGTTTCCATAATAAAGAGTATTCGGATTCAAATATAATATTAAAGGTGCAAGCTCGTATGATTCGGTTCTTTTTTAATAAAATCAGTTTTTTTGCAGGGCAAGGACCTTAAGTAATAAAATTCAAATGATATGAACACGAAAGCGCTCTCTTTTATATTATTTGCTTGATTATTTTTAAACTGTAACTGTTCATTATTTTATGTACAGGATGCCTTTAATACATACATTTTATAACCTTCAATAAACTTCTTTCAATAAGCAGTGTTGTAACTAATAAAAAAAACTACTAACATACCTATTCAACAAAAACATGAGCTAACAGTGATCCAAGCCGATTCCTTATTTGGACAATTATTTCGATAGGTAGGTATCATCGTTTTTTGTAAACGTCACAATTCGCTAATTTTGTCAAAAATTGCCCTATATATAAATTACCTAATACCTATTTACGTTCATTAATTGTACGCAAACCGTAAGTACACCAATAAAAATCTTAGTAATTAGTACACAATACAACCATGACAAACGTATAGTTTTAAACAAAACCAGATCAAACAATCTAATTTATTCTTTAAAAAATGCAGTTACCTTTTATACAGCCTGTATGTTAAACTGGAAAGGTTATCTCCGAACACGGGCCATATCTCGGACCTTGTTGCTGGGTCGCATTTGATGAATATTCAATAAAACCGATTTGTTAAATGTGCGAGGCGAAACGTAACACAGTGTGCGGTCAGCGACCGCCGTTTGTTTGTTTCTGCTCCTTGACTTTGCTGTTTGCTTGTTACCAACTTAAAGTGCCCGTAAGACGTGTTAGACTATAGCATGTTAGACTTTTTAGTCTAACACAGTTAGACTATTTAGTCTAACACATGTTAGACTACTATGTCTAACACGTAACAGCGCCAAATGGTACAAATTACGTGAAAAAAAACAGCATTACTTATTTATTAAGGACACTTTAAAAAAATATGTTTAAAAATACTGCGGTATAGCTCTAGGTTCTACAAGTTGCAAATTTTAGACGATCCTTGGCTACGAATATAGGTACTTCCCACTATCTTAAATTGTCAATAAATAAATCAAGATAGCTGAACAATGTTAAACACTAGTTTATTTATGCGTTTCGCAATTTTTAATCATGACTTTTTCAATCTCTGAAATGTACCAATTGCTAGTTTTTCAAGTAGTCATCTACTAAAAAGATTAAAAAAGAACCTAGTAAGTAGTAAGTACCTATCTATAGTAAGCACATATCTATGCTTTTAGTTTCGCTATCAATTTGAAAAGAATTTCTGAAGAGTTCATTGAGCTTCACATCAAATTGAATCAAGATGTGTCTAGCCTCTTTGCTCAATTCGCTGAGGTTCTCAATTTGTCGGAATCTTATTTTCTTATGAAGGAATGGATGCACACATCTCGGGTAGGAATTTGAAGTTATGACTTTGCAACTGGTCTATGTTCCCAAGGCGATATAAAGATCCAAGGACAAAATGAGAATAATAGTCGTCTAGACGACATCTATTCTTACGAATTCAACAGATTAATTAACATAGATACATAAGTTTAGGGATAAATATCTTATCCAACCTACAAAAGAAAATGTCAGGAGCGGGATTGGCAGAATAATTCATTAGCATTATCTAACTAATTTAAGTGACTGGTAATAAATAACGATATTTCAAAACTCAATTATAAATGCGGTGAAAAAAAAATTTTGATAATTTAACTATCCTCATGCATTGCATAAATATTTAAGGAGATAAGAGTACTTACATTTTAAATATCTATTAAGTATAGACGAGAATAAAATAAGATAATAAACTTTAATATTGAAAATGAAGTCAGTAGTTATCATAAAATTACAAGTAATTTCCTAGTAATGCTTTCAACACGAATCACAATCACCATATGAACAGATTATCCTGCGTTAAAAACTAAATATCCTTTGCACGTACCTTCGCATGATAAATATTGTTGTTGCAGTGCTAACTACCATGTATTCGATTAGCTTTAGCTTCGATCGATCGTAAAATAGTCAATATTGAAGCTTTTAGACATGTTATGCACTCCACAGTGTGCGAATCACTAGTCAAATACTTAATTCACTTTTTCTACACACTATACACATTTTTTTCAAGTACTTACCTACTTTCAGACTGGAAAAAAAAGTGGAATGAATACAATGATTTATAGTTATTCGCCTTTATCAAATAATTTACTTAAAAGTTAGGAAAATGTTGTTTACATCCTTTAACGATGATTCTCAAATACATATTGTTTTCGTGAATAACGTTAGTGTTTTTTCTCAAACAATATTTGTTTTGAATTTACTTGCATAACCATTTGCTGGCGGCTTAAATTCAAAGGAAAAAACTGCATTAATGCTTTCAAAACCGTAATTTTTCATTAATTCCTTTTATTTATTTTATACTTCATCCATGCATGCTGCAATCTTTGGAATAAATTAGTACTTAATTTGCGTGAGTTATTTCGTAGCTAAAATGATAAGAAACAATAAATTAACCAATAATGTGAACTAAAATTTGGTACATGCTTCATTTTAACAAGTCCAGATGGCAATAAAAAATATTTCTTACAAACAATAACATCAGCGTCGCATATTAATTTATTAATTTGACAATAATGTAAAATTTATAGCTGTATGATACCATGTTTTGACCCACAGTGCAGTATGGAGCGGTCGTAAAAATTATTTTATAATGGTTAATCCTTGTCGCTTTGCAAGAATTGTTTTCCTTATGGTGCAGAATTGGACCCTGAGATGCAATCACTTTAAAATTATCAAATGACAGGTGTAATGGGAATAATGATTAGAACATGTGTTTAGATATAAATAAATATGGTAAAATTATTTTTAATTTCTTG
The DNA here is from genome assembly GCA_014851415.1 of Cnaphalocrocis medinalis. NCBI lineage: Eukaryota > Metazoa > Arthropoda > Insecta > Lepidoptera > Crambidae > Cnaphalocrocis > Cnaphalocrocis medinalis. Next base: position 9,639,250 of record CM026280.1, on the reverse strand, counting down.
TTTTAGTAGAAATGCAGCATCGTCACGGTAGGTTATGCTTTTGACCGCGGCTTCGCTCGCACTTCCACTTCCCTAAAATGGGGGATTAGAAAGGGGCAAAAACAAGCCTTTGTTACTTTCCATCCCTATCTCCACTTAAAAAATCACGTCAATTTGTCGCTCCGTTTTGCCGTGAAAGAAAGACAAACATACAGACAGACACACACTTTCCCATTGACTTTCCCAGATGATCAACGTTTGGATATCTTGAAACCCCAGTATTTGCTGTAAGATTTATATTTCAGTATGTGTTGCCAGATTGATAGGAGCTATAGATTTTAAAATTGCAATTCTAGAGATTGTAAACATAAACCTTCAAATTATATCTAATTGTATTTTCCTGAGCATGACACATTATATTATGTTTTATAATTAGTTATATAATAATAAAATATAACAATTCTGAATAAATAAGCATAAAGTATATAATTTATAACTGTTACATTGATCTAAGACAGCTTCATACAAGTTTTTTGTTCTTTAGTCCACGTGTTTTACAATGTAAAAATGTAAATAAATAATAGTTAACATTTTAACGAGGTGTTAGAAACAAGCGCGGACATACTAATAAGGCCAATAACAATAAGGCATAAAATTTATTGTACACATGTTTTAAGAATCAGTTTATTGAGTTATAATGAGCATGTTATTTTTTTTATAATTTTCGCATTTTATATGCCTCTTCTCAAAACTTGATTAATTCCAAGTAACTAATTAATATTCTTGGATTGCAGACCTTTAAAGATAATTTAGCCAATTATTTTATAAGAAAGATCTTTGGGATGCAGATTATGCTTTTTCTTGCTGGTTTTTGCTACTTTAACATAATAAAATACACAAAAAACATTGGAGTAAACTCGACCTTATTTAGTGGAACTTGTATTCGAATATTTTGGCAGTAGGTCAATCATTACAAAAGGCGGTCTCTACTTTGAACCTTTGTTCTCCAATCAATCAAACATGTTATTTGATGAAATATGAATATTCATAATTAATAAACAAAGATTTTAATGTTTTTGTGTTGGACATGTCTTTGAAGTGAAGACAGAATAGGAAGCAATACATTAAACTTATTGATGCACAAGGTCATTATCATTTATTGTTTTTATTATTTCCCTGACTTAATACAAGTTTCACATAGTTGTACCTGAGTTTAGTTCTAGTAACATAACTATTTCTCTAAACTGCCAATGTGCCAAATGAATTTTTACTTTCTTAATTTGGATTGTGAAAACTAGAAATAAAACGAATGATAAGAAATTTACTTGAAAAGTATGTACTAACCACATTATGATTTCATTTTAACATAACATGTAGACAAATGCGCATTTGGGAATTCACTGGTATTGCAACCACTTACCATCAATTGATCCATCTGTTCGCCTGCCGCTTATTATATAAAAATGTCTACTATGTAAAACATGTAATATATTGACCCATAAGGTATTTGTTAACTAATAAACATTTGTACGCCAATAAACACAACCTTCGTACTAATGGATAAACAAATAAATTAATTCAAGTGTGAAACGCCATAATGTACTTATGTACGGTTTATCTATAGGTAGCTATTGTACATTTTTAGAATATAATATATGCTTTACAAAACCAACAGAATATTTTAAATCGATAGCAAAATAAATATACGTAATATACAATAAAAATGATAAATGATAAATTTCAGTCGTTTTAATCCCGACGAATAAAGAAAACGAGAACATTGAAAACAGTTGTTCCATACATTATTGCTTGGTGAATTTCTTTTTTGGAAGATCTCTGACACTCAAAAATCAACTAAGTACCTTTGATTTTTTCTTTGTAACATTTCTTGTTTGCCCCTGTACCGTCCGTATTTAACAGCTGATTTTTATTTTTCTTATTGATGATCTAACTTTATTTGTGTTACATAATTATGAGAACAGAGGAGATACGATTAAAAACCACGAACATCCATCATGATGCACATACAAGAAAGCATATGTCATTCTCTATAACTCTTAAAGGGTTCGAAAGTCTGACAAAAATCGCTTTAATGTTGGTATTCTTATTAAGTATATAGCTTGATAATTCCTGCTCTAGGGTTCCAGATTTACCTATAAGTTTCCACATACCGAGGCAAGTCTTAGACTGGAATCCCGTGGTCGCCCGAAGCAAAGAAGACAGGACTGACTTGGAGCGCTGTTTCACGAGAAGCTCAAGACCGATCGTTTCTATATCCTATGCCGACGCCCTTTGCCCATTCTAGGGGACCCTAGATTGGGGGCGTCGACATAGGACATTGAGTCAAGTCAAGATTCCATATAGCAGGCGTAATTTAGGGATAGTTCTGCACTTCATTATCAGATGATATCATCTGTCAAAAAATTTTTCATGCGTGTATTCAATTAATCACAGCACAATCGTGCACTAACAAATAAAAAGTGCCGCAAAGATTTATTAAACATGTAGACCTTATTCATATTCGAGTAATATGGGAAATCGACATACTGAACTTTTGACCAGGTTATAATGGCCTTAACTTTTGCTTTGCTGTCACCATTCGTATTCATCATGCGTTAAATACAGGGTGTCAACTTAATTATTAATATTAAAAGCCGATTGTGAACTAATAAATCAGGCTGATAAAAGAAAGGAGCTTAATGTTTATTATAATGAGTGATTTATGTGATATACCTACCTAAATTTTTTGTCACTTTGTTATAATATTGTAATAATGCTTTATTTTTTTATGTTGACGGCCTCAATGGCGCAGTGGCTCAAGTGTTCAAGATAAGAGTAGGTAAGGTGGTGAGTAAGGTACCGGTCAAGTCAACTTAGGAAAGTACATTTTCTAAGTTTTCTTGGGTATGGGTGTTTTGGGTTGACGCCCCCGGTTAATTATCGTCACCTGGTACAGAGGTTGCCCTAGTTTAAAACCAGGTTGATTGGTGTGACTGTCTGGCAAATTTATTTATTATTATTTATGTGATAGGTGGCAGACGAGTTGACGGATCGACGACGGACGAGTGAGTGCCCTCACTCATTCCGGGTACCGGAGGCAGTCTTGGGGGGGGAAAGGAGATAAAAGGTTGGTGGCAGTGCACTTGACCCTTCTGATGTTGCGGGTGTCTATGGGCGGGGGGAATCGCTTACCATCAGGTCATCCGTCTGTTTGTCTGCCACCTATCACATAAAAAAAACTAGTCAATTTCTTGAGATTAGTCATCTCGAAAATCAGTTTAACTAAAAAAGGAGGTCAGGTCAAATAACTTTTACTGCATGTGGTTGGCCACATATCATCTTTTGCTTCAGTTTGGTTACCAGCTAAGTGATCGGCGAGACGTGACTACGCGTAATTAATAATATTAAGACGGTCATTTAATATGTTTACTACCTATTAACTTTTGTCCTTGTTTGCAATTTGCGAGGCAGTAATTTACTTAAAGATGCAAATTAATGTATTCTTTCGAAGCAAGTGGGACGCAATCATGATACCAGACGGTTATGGGTGATTTGTTGGCATGTTGGTGCAAAATGCCCAAAACTGAAAAAAATATCGCATTAGTAATAGACTATATCAAAATAAAAAAAAACTTGTAATTCAATACCCAGTTTGAGGAACCCCTACATTTATTTATTTTGTATGAAAATCATAATGTGGTTGATAGAATACGTCTACTTACCAGGTTTTAACAATATAGTTCTTACAGTCACGAAAAAAAAAATGGCTGTGACAGACGGACTGACAGGAAGACATGACGATGCTTTTGTAATAATGTTTACTGGATATTGTATATGTATACCAACAATATATTTATGAGACTATCATCAGCTCATGACGTCAGCTCATGATATCAATTAGGTACTTACAAAATTCGTCGGCTTAGTACGGGGTTCCGTTAGTTTAATCGGTTGAATAGCCACCCGGTATGTGGATGGTTGTGGGTTCGAGTCCCGCTTGAACCCTTCGATGAATTTTTAGGTGCATTATTTACTTAAGAATAAATTGCAAAGAATTGCTATACCAAAAATAAAATTAGGCATGGTTTCTTGCCATTTGACTACGTAACCCTAAAAACAGTTATTTCCGACCTTAGGTAACACTTAACAATCCGGATGATATTCTTTGATGTTATGCAAATTCAAATCAATCAAGATAAAAAAACCCATTTTTCATTCAGCGTATAAACGTAAAAAATCCACTATCAACTTTTTGTTGATAAATTAATATTGAAGAAGCTTGTAATTAAGGATCATTTTGGATTTACTTCCGATTGGTCCATCCATCAGATTCGTTAGCGTGAAGGAGATCGGTTAATATGACATAAGTGTGTAAATGCACATAAATAAAATAAAGTAACCGATCACGCTTGTTCTCTTACAAACGACCAGGTCACGGTCGAATTATAGTGTTGTCAAAGTCAATACGCACATAAGGAACAAATTGATGGTCGTAACGCGTAAATTATAACTACTACAAATGATAACACCGGAGTGTCTGTCAATGATATGGGGTTCCGTGACTAAATAGAAAAAAAACCGGACAAAATGCTAGGTTCTGAGGCTATTAAAGTATAATAATTATGTATGTACATTATACATAGTATATTTGGGGTGGTAAAACGCCTCGTTAGTCTAGTGGTTTAAGTACTGAGCCGTGACCTCGGGGTCCTGGGTTCGATTCCCGAGTTAAACAAAAAGTATATTTAAAAATTTTCGAACATAGCTCGGCATTGTGATCACCAATCCGCATTAGGAAAGCGTGGTGATTAAACCTTCCCCATCACAGTAGCGATGACATGATTTCTATGATAGAGGCCTTTGTCCTGCAGTGGGACATAGGTTAGTACCTTCTTTTCTTTTTTTTACATTTCATTAGAGTCACTACTGCTTCATATGCCCAAGGTCGAGTGTTCGATCCCTACCCTGGGCAATTATTATTTCAGTGTCTGGGTTTACACCCATATTATAATTAAATGTTATATTTATAATACCGCTTTTGTCTGATATCTGTAGCACAAGCGCTCAAGCTAAGTAAAGTAATGTTGTGTGAATTTATTGCTTGTTTATATATCGTCGCGTTTTGTTCCGTTTTTTTTAATTAATTATTTGTACAATGCAACGTGAAAGTTTAAGATCATAAATAAAAGTTACCATATCGTCTCAGGTCGTTAATCTCTATTGAAGATGCATTCATGACTCAGTGAAGAGTAATATCATTTGAAGAAATTATTTATGAGGATATAAATAACTGAGAGATTTAATAATAATGAGATGTGTACGTAATGAGATGTGGGTACGGAACATTTCTTTTTTAACCGTGAGTTCAATGAAACTGGGCTTAGTCACCAACATTGTAATAGTATGAATTATTGCTTAAACTAGATACTTATCCCAAACATGCGTCTCTATCATGTCTTAATTACTTAATTTGATTAAACTTCTCTTAATTTTTTTTTATGTCTTAGACTTTTAATCTCTAGTTAACAAAGACTTAAATCTTTGATTGATATTAGGTAGCTATTTATCTTCCTCTATTCATTTAGAAATAAACAAGTGAAATAAAATGGAGTACTTATTTCAACATTAGCAACAAATTATAATTCAAAACCACCAAAAATACATGTTAAACTATGTTCCAATTCTTTTAAAGACAGTTAAACGCTTATAAAAGAAAAAATATACGATAAGAATCAATTAGCAAATCTGGTATATTCGTTAAAAAAATGGTCGGATATGGTACGGAACCAATTTTCACAAAAATCAACATAGGTAACTTAAAACATTATATTATGTTTGCAATAACCAGATATTATGTCTGTTATGTTAATAGCTATTGTAGCTAAGAAGATACCGCCCATTTGTGAGTATGTCATAGTTCATATAGGATTGTTTACATAGTTCATTAGTTGTATTTTTTCGGAGTCTTCTCGACATAAAAGAACTTCCTTGTTTCCACTTCCGAGGTTTGAATACCTATGTGAATCCACATCCAAATTCGACAAATCAATCTTATAAGAAACCGTTTTATACAGATAGTGGAGTAGAAAGAAAGTTTAGCATAGAAATTGTTTTTTGAAAATTTTATTTAGTTAATAGAGTATGATCCCAGTGCCGCCAGACCTACGTCATTTTAGCTAAGCTGAAATATTGGTGATTTATAGTCTAGTACGTACCTAGTTAGGAGAGTATGCGTACTTACCAGCTCGAAATCGGGGCCCTTTCACAGGTAGCGCGAATCTGGGAGAATAATTTACCCATTGGATTGGTCTGGCTGCTTACAAAAAGTCTGGAAATAGTACCACGTAGTTATATATCATGTCCAATTTAGGCTTTTTAAAATGACGTAGCCTAGCCAATACTTCCGCCAGTAGTTATAAAAATTAGGTAAACTACGTCATTTTAGCAAGCCTATTTTTGTAATAGTAGGTATGAATTTATTGCCTATCAAGGCCTTTTTACGAGTCCTAAAAATAAAATACATATTTATTTATTTTATTTGGCTTCTCAACAATGAGTACACTATTACAAGTATTACAAACATTCTTATATCTAGATAAGTGCCTCACCACTTACAGAAAAGCACCACATGCACTTATAGTGTGTTTACACTTTCACACTGTGTTTTGCAGAACACTTTCTGCAACATCCGTACATATAAAGAAGGAATACAAAATAAAAATATAGCCTATTCTAATCTTAAAATTGGCAAAAAAGAAAAATCAGGAGCAACTGTGATTTATACTGGGATATTATTGTGGACAGATGACAGAAATTATAATGACCGTTAACAATAAAGTTAATTAACTTGGAGCAGTAAATATCAAATACAGTTATGATATAAATGTCTACTCTTAGGTGATGTAGCGTATTAAAAGTAGCAGTATAAATTTATAACCTATTATTTGTTGCAAATATTAAAAAGTTGATCTTGCGAGATGGATTAAAAATTAACAGACTGTAAAAACGGTGAGACCTATTAGCGTCCAACTGCAGTTATTTTGGTTGTTTTTGGGAGAAGTCTGCCGACGATGGCATATATATCTACCTTTAATATATCGTGGGAGAGCCATGCTTCGACATAAATGCGCCGGCTCGACCAGAGTGATACCACGGCCTCACAGAAGACCAACGTGAAGCAGTGCCGACGCTTGTGTTTCGTCAAGTGAGTGAGGGTACCGGAGGCCCAGTTGAGGGAAAGGGGGTTAAAAGTTATAACAGCGCACATGTGACTCAACTGGTGTAGCAGGTGTCTATGGGCGGCAGCAATTAGCTAACTATTAGTTTGATCTGTCTGCAGTGCTCGTCTGCCACTTATCACATAAAAAATACCACTTCTTTTTCTATAATGTCATTCTTCACACAATCCATAAGCACTCTGTTTCTCTGGCCAGTAATATTAATACTCATCATTCTTTTCGATATACATACATAATAATTATGTAGGTATGTATGTATATCGGAAAGAACATTATTATGATCTTTAAACTTGACTCAGCCTAACCTACACAAATGAAAAGCGTTACCAATTTATTGAGATCACGTGTCAGTTGATGGATTCGACGCCACGTATAATACCGAATTTGAATCATCAACTGGTTATAGTAGACTTGATAACAATAAAAGATTATTTATGACATTTTGCCATCAAAGACTGTGACTCACTGTATAACTTGATTGTTAGATCGCTTTTGTTTTGTTAAGTTTTAATTAGCTTAATACTCGATCTAAAATTAGCTTTTAATTCTCGAATGTTTTTGTCTCCACAAAAACATCTTTTGATTACAACACATTTTATTTTCATTCATTTTAGGATCAATACTTTTGCGGCAGTTATGGTAAGTTATAGTTTGTTATTTTTGGAGATCGGAAACTTTTTACATTTTTTGGGTAAAGAAGGTTTCTTCGGTCAAATGAAATGCTTGATTAGAAGGCGACCATCTTTTTTTATAATATAGGAAGGAAAACGAGCAAGTGTGTCACCTGATGGTTAGTGAACACCGCCGCTCATGGACATCAGCTACACCACAAGGAGCGCGGATTCGTTGCCGGTCGACGATTATACGGGTATTGCTATGTCAAACTTGTAATGAAACTTTGTTTTACTTTGAACCTGCTTTTTAATTTCTGAAACTTGGAAGTGAACTCGCTTTGGTAAAAAAATACGCCATGGGTTACATTATTCTGTGGCACGATGTGGTTGGTACCGTGGCTAGCGGAGAGGTTTGGGTTTATTTATTTTACTATTCTTAGGTCGGGATAATAGTAGATTTTTTGCAAAAATCAGAGATATGCAGAAGTAGGGAGTAGGTATATCGACTTACAGAGTTCGGGTTTTGTCTAAAATCACTATCCTAGCCAAATCCTAGCCAAATCACTTTTAAGTCCCATCGAAATATGGTGGTAAGTGAATAGGTACTTACAGAAAGTGTAATTTTGTGAGCTCATGCCTACGCTCTGCGTGCTTGGAGTCGTAGCTGAAAATGTTGCCTGGATTTTTATAAAATAACTAAAAAAATTGAGACAATATCACATACTTTGTCCACCAGGACAGGACAGGATATTGTCTCAATTTTTTGGGACCACCCAAAGTAAGGTTTTCCCTGGTGCTATGGAAACCTGAAGCAACTTTATATTATATTTTAATTTATTTTTATAAATAGTACTTGTCTCTCTCTCACTTTAGCCCGGGGTACGCTTTTACAATTAATTCAGGAAATCAAGCGACTTCACAACTCTTTCCATCACGATATTTTACCTCACCCCGAGTTAATAGTAGAAATATGCACACACTAGATTTGAAACATTCACAGGTGCATGTTTGGATTTAAACCACGACCCCACGTATGGAAGGCGCGTTCCTATTCACTGAACTACTATTGCTCAACCATGGCCATAAACTCAATAAATTTCATACCTATTATTCAGGATTTGTGTGATAGAATATTTAAGTGATCAAAAATATATATATTTTGAGTTACTGTGATTGGATATTATGTGGAATATTCTACGTTTAAATAATTAAGTCCATGCCATGAGCCGGCTTACGAATATTTTATGAATTTTATTAGAATATTTTATTAATAATGATGGATACTTATAAAACATTATGTTTATGGCGCCAAAATTTTGAGATGTAATCTGATAACGCCGTTTAGATATTTAATATGATATCATAACTTGGTGATTGGTGATAATTTGTTCAAAATTTCATCCTTTTTTGACCCCTATACATTTCTATAGGTATGTTATTTATCGACAGCATACTTAAAAGCTTGTTTTTTAATATTGTCAATAATTTCTTTGTTTTATGTTTAACAAATCCTTTTTCTACACCTAAAAAGATTTTAAGACATCGACTATTATCTTAATATCTTCTACGTTCTTAATATACATACGTACTTACCTACCAACAACATAGATCTATGTTGGTAAAGTATTTTTACAAGATCAAAGAGAAAGTAACATTTTAGTATGGTAGTTAAATATTCTATCTCGTTTTGTAGGTTGCCTAAATATACCAGTATTACCTACATTCAGTTCTGTTCATATGCTATTAATGTTCGACATGAAAGCAAAGGTGTATTTAATTAAAATATTACTTAGTTTTTTAGATTTTTGCATTGCATTATAACTATAATTAATTATTACGAGCATTAACGAGAAGTTTTTATTAAGTACATACATCGTTTTTACTTCCTGCTTGATATTTCAACTGCATTAAGGCAGCCGTGGTCACTAACATACTTACGCGTTAGTTCCCCTTTTAATTAATTATAGTTATATGCGTACTAAGAAGTCAGTTATGATAATATACGAGATGGGTGATTTTCCCAAGCACTTTTTTTTAGCGGCGAAGCTGAAAATCGATGTATCGAGAGCTACTAGTAACAGTTTTTATTTTTTTGGTAAATATTTGAACTATTATTTATGACATGTCATCAGTGTTTTAGCCTTTAGATATGTATTTATTAGTTTAAAAAATGTTGGAAGACCTAAATTCTAATTACGGTGGACTGTCCGAATTGCATTAGTTTACAATAAAAGTGTTATTGCAAGTTTTTGATGAATAATTGTAACTTTAAAATAATGTACACTTAAAATATAATAGACGAGACTTCAAATTAATCAAACAGAATTATTTAAATATTAATAATTGGAATTTTATATCGATCTCAAAAATGTCCCGCGGAAAATAGCAATAACGGTGGCGCGTTTTGAATCCTTCTTTACTTGTCACGATGTGCTTTGGGAGACACGAGCTCTGCTTCCTCCTACCGCTCAGTGTGTCCCCATGATCGGGATTAAAGGACATGCGGCGCGCTGTCATCGTTTTCCCGCCAAACAAGTAAGTACTAGTTGCGGTGGCGCAGGAGAACGTTTTTCATCAATACCGGTGGCATGTATTTTGAGCTGTCTTTTCTCCTTTACATGAAATCCAGTTTTATAGCTTATTGAGATTAAGTTAACTGTCATATTTATAGACTGTAAGTTAGTGGTGGGATAATATATTTTTTTATAATACCAATTTTGTTACTGTTTCTAAGTCCGGTGGTGCAATCCCGGTGGCTCCGGTGGCGAAATATAGCGCCACCGTAATTGTACAGTGCCACTGAAATTGATTTTCTACTAATTACAGTACATTTCTGGACTCTTTCCACACCCTTTGTGCCGATGAGCAACGGCGAAGAACTTGTCACTCCACATCTCATTTCCTGGGTCTGGGATGTTTATCTTCAGACCCATTTCCCGAGCTTCTCGTCGAAGGTCGTCCAGTTTGGCCTGCATGTCAGCTCGTGTGTGGCTCAACAGGCAAAGGTCATCGGCATAGTCCAAATCTTCCAATACGTTGGACAGTCCCCACTCTATGCCTCAGCGTTTGTTCCTAGGTTTAATGCATAATGCCATCCAGAGCGACAAATAAGAGGAGAGGCGAGAGGGAGACACCCCTGACATACCTCCGGATCAACTGGTACGTCCTCCGAGACGAGGCCTTCATGCGTCTCGACTCGACTCTACAGGAATAGTTCCAGTAGATGGCCTTGATTATGTTGGTGATCTTCTCGGAAACTCCGATTTCACGAGCCACCAGATAACGTTTCATTTTAGATAGCGTTTCAAAGACTTTTTCGAAATCCACAAAGGTCACATACATTTCCCTTCTGATGCCTGTTTGAAGATTATTCGCAAGGTGTTGATCTGGTCAGTACACGATCGGTTGGGTCGAAAGCCAACCTGCTCTTTGCGAAGAAGAGCTTCGACGGCCCTCGATACGATAGTCTGTCTAGGATGATCCAAGAGAGCTCTTCAAAAGGAATTGAGAGCAAGGTGATGCCTCTCCTGTTGCCACATTCACTAAGGTGTCCCTTCTTGGGTACGGTGGTGAGAAATCCTTTTTTTTCTCTAATCCTTGGGCACCTCTTCGGCCAGCCAGCTGTTCTTCAAGAGGGGATTCAGCACGTTCGCAGCGGTCCAGACATCAGCTTTTAGCATTTCCGCTGTGATGAGGTCCACTCCTAGGGCTTTCCCGTTTTTCGGGTATTGGATGGCCTTCAATACTTTTCCTCCTGTAGGGGGAGACAACATCAATGTTGCCTTATATATCTCCCTGAGATTACTGGCATTGTCAGTGCGTTAAGCTCGTTCGGCAATACTGTCAGCCCACAATCGGCGATCACGACGGGTACTGCGGTAAATTTTTCTGCGAATCTGTCGGTATTGGAGGTTGTTGAGTTTTGGATGGAGAGAGAGTTGAAGATGGAGTTCCCGTCTTGTCTCAATCAGGTTCCAGGTTTTCTGAGACATACAGTCTTCGCGTGTATGTGTTTTGTGTCCAAGGACTGGCGGAGTTAGTCTCTGTATGGGCCATTTTGATATGGTTCCACTCCGCGTTGACAGAAAGTGTAGAGACATTTTCGAGGGCGGAAAAGCGATTTCGCAGTTTTAGCCCAAAGGCGTCGGCCAGGTCGATTATCTTGCGAGCTTTGCTGTTGAATCGGGCCGTGATGATTCGCTCTGAGATGGGTTTCCAGTCCAGTAGGCTCTTCGTCGCAACGTGAGAAAGGAGGAATCCTACGCCGTTTTCACGTACCTACGCCTTCTTCATCCTCCTTCCCAGATTAAAAAAAAGTAAGGCCCCTGGACGTTCCCAGTTCTCCGAATCCATTCCTACGCACTTGCTGTGGACGAGTATTTGCAGCTTGTATCTAAGCATTTCTGCTTCCACTTAGGCTAGTCGGCTATCCTCGCCGAGTGTTCGCACATTCCAACATGCTATTCGTGACCGTATTTTCATGCCAAAGGTCGTTGTAGCTTTATCGGTCCGGTTTTGTACTTCTTCAGTTTCTTCAGCTGGGTTCAGGTAAGCCAGTGATTAATCCACTATACCCTAGCAAGCTAGTAGGGCTGCCACCTTGGAGCCTGCAAGCGTGCTCGGTTTTGTTTCGGGTTTCCTTTCTTGTGAGTTTGGTTCGGTTTGGAGGCGCAGAAGACTCGCCTTTCGACCTGAGCTCAGCTGCACCTCAAGGTGGCGGCCGTGTGGTTGAACGGTTCCAGGAGGAACGACGGTGACGTGAGGTGACTTGGACTGGCTAGGGCTCTGCTTAAACTTGGTGTTCCGCCACTAGCACTGCAGATGGTTTCTTAGCACTTTATTGGCAATGCCGTTCTCACTTACTAACAGTAATTCCCACTAAGACCATAACCCTGATTCCCCCCTCCCCCCCCCCCCCCTTACGACTATTGCTATGCAACAACTTAAAAACTGATCATATTCTACACGACTATTACCTTTATTAAAAAGTCATACAGGTTACATTAATTAACATCAACTAATGTGTACCTATATTAACGTGATTGCAATACAGCTACATGTCATATATTATATCTAATTAAACTCAGGATTTTATAATTTAATTCAATAAATGACAATAAACAATAAAATTGTTTATTTATTATAATTTCGCTGGCTTAAAATAATCGCGGTGGTAGGGATTAAATTACGGTGGCTCAAATACAATTACGGTGGCTTGTAAAAATTTCAAATTGAAATATCTCTAAAAATAATTATAATATTTTTATGCCTCCTATATTTTTGAATACTACAATGTTTATTCTATTATGTGCCTCCCATAAAATGTATGTAAAGTGGTTTTAAAAATTCGCCACCGTAATTAGGCAAAAATGGAGTTTGTTGAAATTCACCCAGATGAGAGATGTATTTGAATATCTTGTAAATAATTAATTTAAACAAATTGTACTGCGTGACTACCTGTTCGTCCAAATTAACCAAACTATGACTTCAGACAATGACATAACTACCTATCAGAAATCAGCATTATTAATTATAATAATATATGGGTGTTTTGATTTTAAATCTAATTAATGAATGCATAAAATTATCAGTTCAAACAATACGTCGCTTTATTGTTTGGACTATTAATTTTAAGCAAATGTTAATTTAAACAAACTGTTTTTAACCATTTAAGTATTAATAAAGGAACCATAAATATTCACCATACTTAGCATGTTTCCCTGTTTAACTTTGTTTATTGCCAAGAAATTCGAAAGCTAAACAATTATTTTTAAATTTAACAATAGAATGAGGTAGCTGAAGAAAAACTAAGGTACTGTTTTATTAACTATGCCCTATGTATTAAATAATTTGCTTATTACTACCTATATTTCAACAAAATCTCCTTCATTCTTCAATAGGTACTTACCAATATAATACAAGAATATACCTTTGCATATTAATTATCATACACAAATTCACAAGAAATTAAAGAAATATTATAGCAAATTCTACTGAAAAAAGCGCAGATCATTGTCATTTTAAAGACAACTTTCCCGCTTACCATGCTCCTATTCGTAAAATCATAAAAATCCTTATAAAGAAAATCGATTAAAATTTACAAGTTTTCGTACCATGTAATGATTTATTCGTCCATATTGTCACGAAAATGAATGAGTTCCACATAATACCTTAGAAAGTCACTGGTCCAGTGGCTCACATGCCTAGTTTGCGAGTGTAAGGTCAAGGTTCAATAGCCGGGTCAAGCGAGAAGCCATTCTGGACATGGATTGGCTAAATCATCGATATCGACTTATCTTGTCATTATGTAGTATCGATATGGTGATTATTCCAAATATCCCTCATTGACTTGTTAAGCAGCTCCAACGAAACATGTTCATGTCTAGGAATATGTTTGTAAATCAATGATTTATCGACTTTCGATTATTTGGAAAAATAAGGATGTTTTTAAAAATACTTGGTATGTGTATATTTTTTTAAGAATACTTTCAAATTACTTTGCCTAGTAGTAAGCATTGGTCTGATATAGTAAATCTGTTTAAGTAAATTAATAACTGTAAAAATGTCCGATTTGTTAACCATTTGCGTTTTTCAAATTTGACATCCGTTTGAAAAATCTATACAATTTTGTATAAAGATACAGCTTCTCGAGAAAACCTCAAGGCTTATTATGTAACCCGAAAAGACTTAACACTTGCGGGATGCATTTGAAACCCAGCGCTATCTATTGGCAAATATTGGAACTAATAACAAAACCATGTTCCAAAACAAAGTGAGAGCGGGCCGCTAGTAGAGAAGGCAAAAGAGAGATACAAAAGTAGAGTTGGATACCATACAAAATAATAAAAAAAAATACAAACAATTTCCATGCACCCATCGATATGATACATGCGAATATGATGTTATCAAATATGTATCCCCTAACCCAGATGGATATGGGGGGTTTCTAGCATCACAGCAGCAAATGGTATATGATCCTAGTAATTATGCAGTACATACAAGTAACGGTCTCTGAACACTGGGTTAGGATTGTACAGAGGCTAACATGATAATAAGCCACTTCATTTACGTTACTTAATGATTGTCTATGATATCATCGCTAAATCTAGCGCCCTGTTTAGGCATAATTCAGTTGACATAGTTTGTTTTATTAAAATCAAACGAATTGATTACCAATTAATTCTTGTTTCGTGATTTAAGTTTTATCACAGCATAAACATAATCAGTGGTTCAACTGACTTTATCGTCAAGATCAATGCTGAGGTTTAAGATCGGGGTGGTATGTGACATTCACCTTAGTCTATTTTCAATGCAAAGTATTTCATTAGAGTATAGAGAACAATATAATTGTCAAAATATCATTATTATTGAATAAAATGCTCTACCGTCTGCTAAAAGTTGCGTTCACTGTCGAGAGGGTGTCTCATCGCGGATGCACTACTTAATTGCGGAACAAAATATTCTGCACAAGTGACAACCTTATGATTCTTTAAACAAGTTCACTAGATAGCACATTAAAGTGTTCTATGTCTTGTTAGATGATTGTCGTTTCTCCGAATCGTTATTTCCTTTGATACTGAGAATGTTTGCACTGCGGTCGTCATTTAACGTGGTTAATATTATGTCATCCGGCTAGTTCCCGTTTCGAGTTTAAGTGTTGCCAATTAATATGATAATGTGGCAACTGGCGAGATGTGTGATATGATCACTAACCGGTAGGACTCGTCAACTGGCACATTTTATACGCACAGAGCTAGACTACAAAAATATTACGGTTCTCTCTAAAATCTCAGTGGTACCGTTTTTTTTGTCACTAGCTGTCTTACCCAAAGACTTATATATAAAATTTTTGGTCTTACCTACCAGTTTTAACTTTAAAACATATTTTTAATATCTTTTTAGCGGCGCAGTCTTAACTGTATATGATGTACATTTTACGGATTTTATTTCTGAAGAGATAAATAAAATTAAGGAATCATAATATTATGACCACATTTTATAAATAAAGATTTCACAGAAGGATCGGGAAATCTTAAAGTGTATTTATATGTAAATATTAAGATTTGGATATTATTTGAATTAACGAGCTAACAATACCGACTGCCTCCTTGAAAAGGAAGAAATCACAGTCACAAAAACCGTGTAATTTAAGTACTAATTTAAGTGTAATAAAATCTCGGATATCGGATCGCATCGACCGAGCTCCGAAATCTGTCGTCTTAAAAAGGACATTTTCATTTTAGGTGGTCATATTTGCGTTTATTTTACTCTGACAGGTTTTATAAAATAACTTAATTTACAATATCACCTCACCAAATGGCATTGTAATATAAAGCAGCCTTCGAAATAATTGTTCCGACATTATTTCTTGACATTGGCTTCTGGGCTACAAAATTGAGATCGGTCGGTACAAAACTACCACTCCTGAGTGGAAGGTCAGATTTATACTTTTTGATGGTACGTATCAGCCACACATCATAGTACAAAACTGTCAAATTTCTTCAATCGACTCTCATCTCAAAGTCATATACATTAGGTTGAATATCAATTCAGGAATTTAGACAGGTTGTGGTAACCTTATGTGTGGGCTGACGGTACAGTGTGTAACACAACACTTCTGATAAATGGTTCTAATTCAACCATTTTCCTCGTGATTCTGTTACTAAGGAGATTCGGAATCACCACCCGTGGTTCATTAGAAATATTTTCTCTTTATTGGCCTATAAATTCAATTTAATGTGTAATCCACTCCATCTATTTGTACCTATTTAAATATGTTAATATCATTACTAACTAATGACTTGAACGACTAAAATAAGTAAATAAGACCAGTTTGTACAGAGCAAGTTTAAAATGTTATATAATAATGTCTAGGATTATCACCTAAAGACACATTTTATGTAGAGGTAGGTACCATTTACACACTATATTAAATATAAATTTATTTAATTCATCATACTAGCGACTGACTTGATTTCTATGATGGAGGCCTTTGCCCTGCAGTGGGGCAGTAGCAGATTTTTCTTACTACTTTAACCATATAAAAAGTTCGGTGCTTCGCTCCCATTTTAGAAGGAATAAAAATGAACCTACGAGTGTTTACAAAATTTAAAAAGAAAAAAAAAATTTTTTTTTTTGCTTGTTAAATTTTTACAAATTGTATAAAATAATTTAACTTATAAGATATAGCCCTCCATTCAGCAAAATACACATAATTCAAAGACACTTAAAAAAAATAGCAAAGCATTGTAAAATATACTTTATTTACTGGAACGGATTATTCTTTATATTATCGTACTGGTGCTTTTTTTACAGATTCAGGATCTATAAAAAGTTCAGGGATTAATCTGGCAGTTTAAAGCCTAAGGGCGAACCCGACACGCACTTGGCTGATATTTTCCTTACTACCTCAGTAGGTATGTAACACCCAACCTGTGTATAAACACTAGTAGTTAGTGGAAACACTTCACGTGGAAAACAAATTGCTTAAAACTAATAGATTTTGGCCTCACACCAAATAAACAATGACACAGTTGCACACTTGCGCAGACTTCTGAAGAAATTGCATGTTTTGGTTTAAAAATCTACTGTTTATTTACAAATGTGCTACATACGTCAATCTCAGCTACGGGAAACCTTTAAGGAATTGACAAAGTATATTGTATGTTATTCATAGAGGCATGCAAATATTTTGATTCCTAATTCCTGTTTAAAGTAGTTCCTTTAAGCCGAAATTTAGATTCAACACACATAGGTGTGAATTTGTACAAACTAGGTGGTTATGAACGTAACATAAAAAAGTGTAATGTGTTGGTAAATATGTATATTAGACTCAGAGCAGACCACTTATCATGTTAAAAGGTAAACTCGAATCACTACTTTTGCCCCGTCCAACTTATCGTTAACTTTGCTGTAAAATCACATGAGCTGATTTTTTTTGGGGATTTTTACAAATTTTATTTGATCTTCTAACGAATCTTAGTTCAGTAGTGGTGATACAATGTGGATTTTATGAAGAAAATCCTAGTAAGCTATTCTTAAAACAGTCAGTATGAGTCTAACTGCTTATTGTATCAATATGTAGACCTTAGGAGAGGTAAATGATAGTCCAGCCATACATAAACTTAAGAAATTTGGTTCTTATCTTAAAGTTTAATAAATAAAAATGGTAAACCGTCCTATATTAAAATGTTCTGAGTCACTGTGATAATAATGTTAATCCGTGCTGCTTAAATTATTAGTTTAAAGTGACATAAGTGTCTAAAAAATCTACTTGAATAAAATTCTTATCTAACACAGGTTTCTAAATGATTTTTTATTCGGTTGCAAATCCGTCGTGTTTTTAACCGTTAGCTAAACTGTCACAAAGCGAGTTATAAATTTAAAGATTTGCTTAATTTCGAAGGTCTTTCACCGTTCGGTTTAGCTTAAAACTGGATAATTTAAAATGTGGAATCTTGTTCTGTATATTGATTCGAAAGTCCTCTTTAGTGTTCAATGGATACATTCGAAAAATCGAAATCTCTGTCAGAGTATATGAAGTTAGTGAAGCATATCATCAAAGCTATATGAAATATTTAGTAAGTTTAATTTAAATGGATTGGGTTTAAATATTAATTTCGTTTAGTTTTTCAAATTTTGTCGATTAAAATTGGTAACAGTAAATCTCAATCCATAGATATTTACGGTTTATTATAAAGATTGGGTAATCACAAATTCGATTAGAATTATGTAACTTAAAATTATGTATATTCCACCTAAATAACATTTAAGCAGTTATTCCAGTCTGAAGTGGACATAGTCGAAACGGCCGATTTGTAGGCTTCGACTGCCTCTTCTGGGCCTGGAAACCGTTGACCACAAAGCAAATCTATAGTTCTTAGGAGCGTGAGGTAATCATTGGGGTCATGTCAGGGCTATATGGAGTATGGTCCATAAACTCCACGTTTTTTTCATTTAAAAACGCGATCGTTTGCCGAACCGTGTTGGAGCTCGCATTATCGTGGTGAAGTATGATGCGACGATTGGGATTACGTTTCCGAAGTTTGCTTATAGTTTCCGGCAAACAAACTGTTGTGTACCAATGAGCAGTAACCGTTCTTCGTTCCTGTAAAGGAATCGTAGCCACGTGTCCGGTTTTTGACACAAACGAAGCAACCATTTTTTTTCGACACGCTACGAGAGCGCGAAACTTTTGTAGGCTTGGCTTCACCTTCGTAGACCCATACAGCCGATTGTTGCTTTTTTCCCGGCTCAAATGAATAGATCCACGATTCATCACTTGAGACAATATTGTTTACACATTTGAGCTTCCTCATCAAACCGTTGCAGAGCAGACCGACACCAATTAACCCCGAGCCAACTTTGTTCTTCGGTCAAATGATGAGGCACCCGGTGGGAAAACTAAACTTCCTGACACCTAGTTCTTGATGCCAAATTATTTGAATGGCTGTCATACCAATGCAAGGAAGCCTGTATCTGCTCGTATGTCACATGTCTATCTTCTTGTTATAATTTGCGTACAGCATCGATGTTTTCTTGTGTTACCGCTGTTTTTGGTCGGCCCTAGAAAGAGCTGTGGTAAGCGATAAACGTCCTCGATGAAACTCAGAATACCAGCGATATATTAGTCGTGTTATTAGATGCTTCAATTCAAAAACAAAACAAGCTCGGTGACGACATTGTTTTTGAGATTAAACCCCGACGAAAGTTATAAAAAATATCGTACCGGAAATTTTCCCGCGTAAGCTCCATTTTCTTACTGACTTCTAAATTTGAAATGGCTGGCTACCACACTTTTTTTTTAATTTATTCTTTTTTCAAAAATGGAATTAAGTTTTAAAAAACCCTTAATTTTAAATACCAAAATTTTTAAGTCAAAGTTAATTAGAAGTATTCCATTCCCGATCTTTTCGTATACCCTACTTACTTTATCTAATAGAATTATTATGATTCTAATACAAACCCATGTTTTGTAGCATACGGAACCTTTCTAATATATCCAAGACCCGACTGACCAGATTAACTTAGTGTATTAGGTTCAATAATTTGTTGGTGGATTATTGCAATCTCATTATATTAAATGGTTGCTTTTATTAATAACTGGTGGCCCGCCCTGACTTCGTTTCGGGAATTAATTTTGCGAAACCCGATTTTTTCTCTGTACCAATTGAAATTGTGCCTTTTTAGTTTACCTATAAAGCTTGATGTTGCTTATTTGGGGGCACGGTGTAATAGTGCCCCATTAAGTCGAACAATTGGCTATCGCACTAAACAATTATATTTATATGAATGTCACAAAATTTAAAATAAATTCAAATCCAAAAAAAATGGGCGTCCATTTTTGATATTTTTTTATGTGATAGGTGGCAGATGGGCAGTCGGATCACCTAATGGTATGCGATAACACCGGTAGTCACAAGTTTAGTTGCTTTATAATTAAAAAACTTTTCTCATTTTTCCTGAAGAAGCTATGATCTGTCTACCCTATCCTTGAATTTGAGACACCCTGTATGTGTGCTTGCGTTGCGTTTTCTTGCGATTGCCAAGTCGAAATACCTATTTAAACATCTGCAACTTATGACAGAAGGTCTTTTAACGTAGTAAGGCCCAGACAGCAGACACAATGGAAAATCAACCTTTTAAAAGGCTTTTGGGTCTTACGACGTTAAGTAGGGACTGAATAAATTAATATCCAACTTGGTATTACATGGATCTGCACAACTTTTTACGTAGAATAACTCAGTTGTGAGACTTGGGTTTTTTTTTTACCAGATCCTTTCATAGGGAAGGTTCATGAAATATTTCAACTTACTGGAATAAATAGAAGGTTTGTGTGTGACACACGATGACCCAAAGTTCAACGACATTATTATGTAATAACAATAAACATAACAGCGAACGTGGACCTTGAAAGCCTAAACTTTTGAATAGGTTTATAGTCGAAAGCGGTTGACAGGACTGGTATTACTCGTAGGTATAAAGGCCTACTTCATCTTTATTTTTACGCGTGAGAAATATATTAAATTTTTTTTTAGTTATTTTAATGCCTGTTAAATCTTTAAAGTTAAAGATTTTGTAACAAAAAGAACTAGGTTTCATAAACTACCAACTTTAATTGTTCAACCATCTTATTTATCAATACTTTTTTTAGCTTGATCCCATAGCCTCCGTGAATGTCTTCCATTTGCTGCCGTTATTTCCTTGTCTCAGGAGTTTTGATCCAAATTGTCTCGCCGTTTTTTTAGGCCTGACTCTTAGTCGATGTGACTCAGCAGGCTGCCATTGCAAGACGATTTCGGTCCATCTCTTCGGATGCATCCTACAGACGTGTCCTGCCGAATCCCATTTTAACTTAGCGTTCTTTTCACCCAAATCTGCCGGATTTGGAGCGGATTGCGTTATTCGTAACGTGGTCCGTGTTTTTGATACTTAAATTCCTTCATGTTTCTACGTCTTCATAGACCAGAAGCTCTACTAGGCGTATTTATTTATCAATACATTATTCGTTTATTTTAGACTATTGGTCCGCCCTTACTTCAATTCAGGACATTATGGTAGCCAGCCAGCGGTAGTTGTTACTATAACGCACTTTTAGTGCCGTCCTTCTTCTTCTGAATATAATTATATTGTGATATGTCAACATTTTAACGGTATCCTATCTATAGACGGTATCCTAAAACGATTAAATTTTGCTATTGATTTTAGTTATAACAAAAGTGGGATTAGCAAAAAGGCTGGATGATAAAATCAGCAACGGCAACGGATCCGAGATATCAGCCACATTTAAATTCATCGAGATTGGGTAAAAGCGTTCAATAATAATGTAAAGATTAAAATAAGGTCAAAGATTAAAGACTTGTCGTGTAGAACCCATCCGCAGGGTCTGATGTTACCCATTAACGGGTTAGGGGATTTTTAATTTGATGGTATTTAAATTAGTTTATTTATATAAATGTTCAGTTTTAGAGGGCGTCTTCCTCGTTCAGATTCAGACAGACAGATTAAAGGGATAATGACCTTCTTATCTATAGGTACATTTAATATAATTCAGCAAAGTGCTAGTCGGACTCGCGCACGAAGGGTTCCGTACCATCGAATTTTAATGCTTAAGGTTATGTATCTGAAATTGTTATGTATGATCGTTTTTGAAATATTTTTATAGTTGACAGTCAATTATCAAAGGTAATCGTGGATTGCGCGAATTATAGGTCGTATTTAGAACTACGTCGACTTTTAAATGTGATGGTGATTAGATGAGTACCTAATGGTTAGCGATTGCCGCCGTCCATAGACACTCGCAACACCAGTATAGTCACAAAGTGCGCTACCATCTTTTAACCCTGTTCCCCGATTGGGCATCCTTTACCCTCACCCACTTGAAGCTGGTTTTCAGTGAGGCCGGTGTATCACTCCGGTAGATCCATCCATTCCTGCCAAAGCGTGGTTTTACCACGCTTTAAGTGCTAATTAATCGTGTAATGTTTAGGGAGTTTCAGGTTGTTTTCCGGGAAAAGTTGAAAAAAAACTAACATTTTTAAAGTGAAAAAAAAAAACCTTTGTGGATTAGGCGCAGAGGGACGTTTCTAGCTGACATTGTTATCAAAGAGTTCGTTGTCGTTGACTAACCTACCAGATAGCTCATCGGATCGTATCACTCTGGCATTACATTGCGTATAGTCCTGTCTCTGTTTTATGCCGAACCACACTGAGATTACTGTACACGCGCATGCGTATATCCGTGTTTCCCAGGCACTTTAACTCCAAAGTATTAGCACAAATATTAGAACTACACACTTATATAACTACATCAAAGTATTACTTATATAAAAGTGTTGTAATTACGTACGTTACTTTCTAGTACGTTATTTGTGATATGTGAAATATACCTACGTATAATGTTTTATGCATTACACGTGAAATGCATTTAAATGGGTCATCCACCGCCGGTAATGTGACAAGGTAGATTCGTGTATTACGTGAATGGACTCTTTCGTGTTCTTCGGGGGCATAACCTTGTATTGTAGTTGAATGCGACTGAATATTTTATTTACCTCACAGCGTAAATACTCGTAAGTACAATCGGGGACACGTACGATGAATCAGTTTGATTGGCAAACGCATTACGAGCATGCGCACGCTCTCCTGATTCGCTAAAGTCATTGCCAATTCCTACTGTATGCCAATGAGTTTTAAGCCGCAGCAAAATTGACAGGGGGGTGGTTTTATAGTAGTTTAATAATACCTTAGAAGAGAGCAAATGTTCCGATTTTTGCGCATTTCAACAATTTTATATTTAACAGTAAACAGAATAACTTTGCTATGGAAACGTCATGATCATTACACTAAGTGTCATCTAAGCACTGTTACGGCTATGCAAGTGTGTGTAAAGTAATAGACGCATCGCGATCAGTTATTGTGAGCGCTGCGTGCCACACAACATCGCCCTTATGGTGGAGCTTCAAAATTTGTCCTCGATTGTACCTATACTTTTCACACAATGGAACAATTGAAATCATTTTTTCCACTTTTTTATTTTCTTAATTTATTATCACATTTTTGTTTCATAATATTGAATGTCTTGACGTAGTTTAGTTTACCCATCGAGTTATTCTTATACTCATATATTATAATACCTATTAGATAGAGAAACATAGTGAAAGTCAACTTTGGTTTCATAATCAACCAATAATAGGTTTGTATGTTACTGTATCGAATCTAATTTTTGTAGCTAATTGCATTCAAAAATTATAAAATTGCAAGCTCGTTAAAACTTTCCCAGGCCCCCTTACTTCCTTATAACTTCTGAAATCGTCAACCACAATAATAATAAACAGAATGTTGACCTCCGAGCGTTACTAATTAATATTTCTCGATTAATAGTACACGCCGCGTGAAATAAATCTTTTTGGCGATTTTATCTCACGATGTCGGGTTATAATGGTCAGGTGTCCGTACTGTCGTGTCTCCTTTTTATTTGCCATTGGAAATTTATGATTCACGTTGAATATGTATTGGGACGGTCACGTTGTGTCCTCGCAAGAAATATGCAAATTCGTTCTCAGAGGCTGCAGACAGAGTGGCAGCCGACCCGTCCTGAGAGCGCCGCGCGCCCGGCTGAGGTACTCATCTGTATTGGTAGTCGGGTGTTTAAGTAGGTAACTACCTACTCGTAGGTACCTACGAGTATGTATCATCTCAGAAATTGATGAGAAATTCGCTCGGAGTTTTGATCAAGAAGTTTCTACGTTGATTCAGAATGAGCTTAATACGTTTTTCTTTCCCTTCACGAATCAAATAGACTAACAATTAAATACTATTAAACATTAATATTACCTGTCATTTGGGACAGCATTTTTCCGATTTTAAAATATTTCGACTTTTCATGAGCTGGTCATATCGATACCTTAAATCTCAAAGGGCGTAATCACCATTTTGGCCAAAATGACTTTTGAATGCTATCTTACTCCATTTTTTTTTCTCTATCGATCTGTATTATCAAAGTTTTAAAATTCGCAAAAAAGTGGTGATTACAGCCCACGTGTTTACCGTCGATAATGCAAGAATTTTAGTCGTAAATACCTTTAAAAAATTCATTATTAAGGTTTCGGTCGATACACCAGATAAAATTATAATGATGTGAAAAATACTGACTATCGAATGAGGCGTATAGGACAGATATGTGTAACAGTGGCGTTTACGACTCGAATTACTTTAAGAATTTAAACAAAATAAATAAAGTAAGTGGTAGTAATACTGCATAATGAATATCGCGTTTTGTCCGGTTTCTATAAATTCTAAAATAAAAACGCTCAGACATGCAATTAGCAAGTACTTTTACTACCCATACGTAAGAAGAATTACTCTAGTGTCAGTATCCTAGACGAAAATGAGGAAATACGAAAATGAGCAGAATATACCACTCATTTCCCCTCGTCGAACCGAATCGTATCGATGTCTGTGATTAAATTCTTGTTAATATAGTGAAGTTGACGTCTTTTATTTCTTTTGCCCAACAGTACTCCTATTAAAGATTGTTAATAGCACGCAAAACCTGAAACATAAACAAAGTGGCGGGAGTTTTTGCTAGCGCTTAAATCTTATGTAGATCAATCCTAGCTTTAACATTTTTAAAAATAAATGTTTGTTTTACTTCTTTGCACAGTACTGGTAGAAGACTTATTAAAATTTAAGCTCTAAGTAAAAGTCCTGTCGATGCAGATATTGTTTATACTAATTTAAAAACAAAACAAAATTATAGAAATCAATAACTTTCGTTTGAATTTCAAACTAAAATGATTGTGTTTATATAATTGAAATAATAAAATCGTTTTCATTTCTGTACTTGCTATAAATTTTGTAATAATAAAACTACCCGTATTTGTCTCTTAATTTGTATCTTCCTCGAAGTGTTTTTACTTATAAAAAACCGAAAATAGCTTTTTAAAATGCATTTTCTATAAGTTAACTAGGCTGTTACACCATAGCATAGAGCAGAATAGCCTTTTTTTTTCAAGTCGTAAACGCCATTATACCATAACTTATTGCAGAACAGCCTTTTTTTTAGGTCGTAAATGCCAAGTTGTCAATATTTTTTTGGCGTAATCACAATCAGTTTGGCAAACATTGGTTGTATTTTGAATACCATATAACTGTGTTATAAAGCTCTCGATACTCGATAATTACATCCAAATTTCATTTATATGGCATTATTAGTTTAAAAGTTATGAATTTAATTCTTAGATTTTTTTTTTGTTTCGGCTCTCCTGAAAAGTGATGATTTGGTGATTACGCCCTTTGAGATTTAAGGTATCGATATTAATACGGTCATTTTGTATGAGGAATGCAATTTAGTATTTCCAAAATTTCGGAAAACATTTAAAACCTCAGTTATGACCAATTTATAATTATTAACGGTTTACGGTAGCTTTTGTTTAACGAGAGACTTTGTATAGTTTTAGCCATTAAAATCAATTCAAACGCACATTAGAGGTATAAGTAGTTGTTTTTATTGCTGGAAGTAAAAAACATGATACAATGAAAACAATTGTAGGTGAATCTATATTTGCCTATTGATAGTTTGGTTTAAAAAACTACCAATAGTTATTATTACAATATACAAAAAGCAAAGCAAAATAATCATCAAAATAATATTATATTCTTTATTATAACTAAAACGAATTATTAATAGATCCGAATGTTTTAAGGGAATCATAATTCATTTGTTAGTTAATTTAAGGTCCCTAATTAATATCTCAATAATAGTAAGTATCCTCAATTTAAAAACAAAACCACTCCTGTTTCCTTATGCTGTTTTCCCTATCTTCGCTCGTGGTGAATGACGTATAATTACATCTGAATTTAAAATATCCAGTAGTCGGATTCGTGTCTTCCTTCTCCGTATACCTTGTTATGCACTTAGCCACTATTAAATATTGCTTAACAAGCTCTGTATACATTACAACCGTTTAATTTAATTACACTAATTCTTTTGCCAGGATCGCCTTTAGCAAGAAATAAACGCCAAGCTAAGATATTGCTCTAATACCTGTCATTGTTTCATTTACGTACTCGACAATCATAATAATTACGAGTATTAAAATTCCTTTACTTAATTTACTTGATAACTTATGCAATTAATTTTGGATGTTCGTGGATAAGTAAAGGGTAACGCCAACGCCTTTTCATGAGTTAAATGTAAGTTTATTTAAAGTGTCATTTACAATAAACATGAAACATAAAATTAAACATTTATAGAAAAGACAAATGAAAAATTATAAAGATATTAGATATTCACTTGGGCAAAATTCAAAGATGAAAGGCGATCCAAAAATGTGAATTAAGAAAAATATGACAATAAGAGTAACCAATAAATTGAATTAATTATGTATAGGACTTATTATTATTATTATTGAACGGAATTAATTATATACTTTGAATGCTTGAACTAAATAATGACTAAAGAACTGTAAATATTTACATCCCTTTAGCCACGTGTTCTACCAATCATTGTGGTCAACATTTATTCAAAGACTTTTGGAAATTCAACGTTTCATTAAAAAATCGGTCACGTTTATTTTGTATGAAGAGTTAGCTTTAAACTACTACTTGACTCTACAGCACATAATATGTATATGTAAACTTATTATATTTTATCATTAACGTAGTAAGACCCAAAAGCCTCATACAACGCAAAAATAATTGATTTTCTATCGTGTCTGCTATCTGGGCCTTACGACGTTAAGTGTATAAAAATACAAGTTATTTAAGTAATTATAATTCGCTCACAGAATATTTTATTTTACCTTATTTATTATTGTGTGTTTATGATACAGTATATAAAACTTTTTGCTTCTTACTCTACCTAACAACATTTTCAAAAATTATGATTAAAATAACTTATGAAATTTCATAAAAGCTCTACCACATGGTGTCGATGTTATTTGACAGGTTTAAAAAAAGTCACTCGTTAATTTTTTATGACTTCAGAATAGCGTTTACTTTAGCACCTCGTTTGCCTTCGATTTCTCTTCCAGCCATCAGTCCAATTGGCTTGTACCTACCGCAGACATACTTAATATTAATGCGAGTAACGTCTTTCTCATTTTACGAAAAACTCGAGTCATGTATGTATAATGCCTTTGTACGTTTAAAAATTGTGATATTAAAACAGGCGTATTTGTAATACGTTATTTTTATCATTATGTAACTAAACGTTTTTCTTACAAGAATATTTAGAGGTTTTTATTATCTTTAATATCAAAGTGGTTATATTTTGTAAAAACAATTTTTTTGAGAGCGTTATTCAGGAAGTCACTCTACTTATTACGGCTTAAATATATTGGTGTCTTATGTAAAATGTGAAGATAAGTAGCAATAACTTAAATAAATGTTCTAGGTAAGTACCGATAAGTTTGATACTTTAGCGGATTAGGCGCTATGATTTACCGATTTCATTACCATTATTCTGACAAAAGGGCCGCTCCTGGCCGATGACTCATGATTTTGAATGATTTTAAACAATATATTCGAATAATGACTCATTTAATGTTTTGTCCAATTTAATAAACTACGTAATATAAACGACGTGCCTAGTTTCAGGTCAACAGTTCAAGCGCAGTATCAATATTTCTTCTTATACTTTTTAACATTTAGCATACATTAAGTAAAATAGTAAATGATGTCACGATCAATATGAGTCATAATCTTATTTGAATAAAAGAATATTAACAAGATTCAACAATAAAATCGCTTATCTGACTTTATACATGGAAATAGTAGAGATTATAGTTAGAGGTGATTGTGTTTTGTTTCATAAATGGCCACGTTGAAAAGCAGGCGTGGCCCTAAGTGGTTGGTTATAGCTCTAGTTTCTGGTAGGGCGCCAAGGACAGCCGCAGAAGTCATTGGATGTCATGGTCAATACCGACCAACAGGTGGCCAACATTACTCACTACTGTGAATCGTAAAGCAATCAATTTAGGGATTATCGAAACAAATGTAAATATATTAAAAGGACTTAGATAAATGTAATTAATTTATTACTATGATAGCACGCGAGTTTAGAGATGCTAAACCTTTCATCATTTACATCCAAATGTCCACAAATGTGGCGGCCCACACGTGCCCACATGTTGTTTTTGGAATGTAGGTGGTCTAGTTAGATAGTTACCTAAATTTATTTAATAGCATTATCATGACTGAGTTATTGTGTATGTTGTGAATACAATGTCAAATAAGGATACTAAGAAAATTACAGCCTTCGTTTATTGCTGTGTATTTTAAAATCTATGTATGTACGAACACGTACTCTATCTATATGCTAATAATGTCGTACTCTTATCTGTTAATATTATGATTTTCTGTATTATTTATTACCAGTTGACTTTAATTTTTGCATAGAGCGTCATCGGGCATACATAATTTTACAAAACTAGCTAAAAATTAGACAAAATTAATGACGTTTCAGGAAACGTCGCGGTGAATAGATAACAAGACATTTGCAAAAACTCATAAAGCACTCATGTGATTGATCGAAAAATATAAATAGAGGCGCGTGCTTTGCCAAAGCAAAAAGTCATCAGTATGTTTTTCTTTTATGTTTTGGCGCAAATTTTTCGACGGGTCAAGAAGTATATAAATACTGAATGTCGGAAGCGTTGTTTCGGTTTTTTTAAAGTTTGAACAATCATTAATTAGAAGCCTCTTTATTGGTTCGTTATCGATGAAGATCTCTGATACTCACCGAGTGACAGATTTATTACTCGTACAAGGATGCGATTCACTTGTCTTCCTGGTGTTGAGATATTTGTGCACCGCGAAACGCCTAATTGCGGCATGCTGCAGGATGGACACAATTAACTTAATTACAACTAATAACAACATTCAACACATGTGTTTACAAAAATCATAAGATCAAGTTTCCGCATAGTTAGCAGAATCTATGTTACAGCATTTTTTATAATAAAATTAATTGTAGATTATAAAAATCATCTTTTATTTTTGCGTATAATTTTGATTTTGTGATAAGGTAATTATAATCGATAGTATAAAGTGTTGCGTTTTGCAAAAAATATATACCTACTTAGTAGTTATGTGCCCAAAAAACTATATAATTGTGACGCAATGATGTCTCAATCATTTTCAACGTTGCTTTCAATAAATTATCAAAGTTTTGTTAAAAACTACAAAACAGACAAAATACTACATAATAAACAAGGTAAAAAACGGATGTTCCTTTAATTTTAATATCTGCACTCAATGACCTACATATATCGCGTTTTGTTCCGTGTGAAATGAACGATTGTTTTGATCTGTCTGAAGGAAAGGAGCAAGGCTGGCGTTAATGGGTTTACGCACATTACGATATTCTGATAATTATTTTGTTTCTCTCGATAAATTTGCTGGGCCAAGCACAAAGGCTACCGCCACCGAATTGATACTGTGTTCCGTTTTGTAATCGATGTGTCGCATAATTCATGAACCAACCGGACGTAGAAGTTGACGCTACTAGAAATGTCATTTTTATTTGTTAAATATAAAAATAATATGTATTAACCACTTGTTTGCAATGTTGGTTTAAAATTTAGCCTTTGATGTATGCTTTTAAGTAATTACTTCACTAGAATTCATTACGTAGGTAACGTACAGCTTAAAACAATACATTCCTCGTATTCTGAAATAAAATATGTAAAAAATTGTTAAGCTGGATAGGAGACATCCATACCTATTTTTAATATTTAATCTAGACTTCAAATAGGATTTTGTACATCCTTATTTCTGTATTTTCCAATATCAAAAATATTTAGAAAAATATTTAAATGTTGTTTCAACGGAAAAATGCTCTATGAATAAAACAAATTCTAATTTAAAATGAATGCGATTTTTCACATAGCTTCTATGAATTCAGTTTTCAGTTTATTTAAAATTGATTAGTTATAAACCAGATTGTAAAACATTTAAAATCAACATGTTTCGGTACATAGATAGAAATTCTTTATTGCACAGAGACAAAATACTGGTATGATACAACAATAAAGTATGATAAGATAGTAAATATAAAAACAAACAAAATAAGCTGTATTTTTAAGTATGACTATTAAATAAATTTAAGTAGATATATCATATTTCATACATAAACCACTTTAATGCCTAGCGGTAAATTTGATTCACGGAACAGGAATATCAAAGAATGAAAACAGTAGAGTATTAGGATAAAAATTGATTTCCTACGGAAAAAAATACCTGATTATAATTAAAATATCATTTTT
Source organism: Cnaphalocrocis medinalis (assembly GCA_014851415.1). Lineage (NCBI taxonomy): Eukaryota > Metazoa > Arthropoda > Insecta > Lepidoptera > Crambidae > Cnaphalocrocis > Cnaphalocrocis medinalis. The sequence continues at coordinate 9,608,650 of CM026280.1, read as the reverse complement.
CATCGTAATGATTACCTTTCTGTAAATTATTGTGAGTAATAAAAAAGATGCAGGTGTGTTGTATACCTACTGGTATTGATTAATAAGAGGTTTTGTTTTTTATCACAAATGAAATAAGAAATATGATTTTATTATTCATTATTATGACAGGGCTTAAAAAGGATTTGCACACCATATGAGCTTCTAATGCCTTGTATTAAGTTGCTATAGCAGGGCGTATCTATACAGTTTTTATTTCTTTATAAAAAGGTATATTCTGTAAGTGTGTGTGAAAGGTCAGGGCAGCTCAAACTACACGGTAATTAAAGGTTATTTTTGGCGATAACCATCAGTAAAACAGTTACCTACGTGCGTGAAATAAAAAGCCGATGGTCCCACTCCACCGAACCTTGGACCGAAGGGCCTTTGTATGCGAAAAGTCAACGTATTCGTGATTACTTTCAGATGGAGCAAAGGAGCTGATGGAAAGTTTTATGGGAGTGAAATTATACAGACGTCAAATAGATGTATGTAGGACCCTGTAGCGCTACCATGAGTTGTCATCGAAAACTGACATAACGTAAACTATTGCTCTGTCTCTTTCAAATGCATCACAACGAAAGAGACAAAGCGATAGTTTTCGATAACGAGGATACTATTTCAAACTCATGGTAAGGTTTCTGATGTACTAATGTAAACAATGAGCATTAAGTGCGAAATCTGCGATAAATTTTGTAAACTAACAATACAAAACTAGGTCTCATGCTAGAAACAAAAGAACCAAACTTAAAATTTACAATGAAACGCAGAAAATATCTGTTGTCGTTTGCTAGAGTAGTATTTCTTATCATTTTTGAAGCTCTGATCGGAAATTGTATCATTTGATGGTAAGCAATTGCTGCCGCTCATAGACACCTGCAATACCAGAAGAATCACAAGTGCGTTGCAAACCTTTAATTTATTTCCCCCCAATTGGGCCTCCGGTACCCTCACTAACTCGACGAAATACAGCGCAGTAGACTTACCATGAGTTTGAAATACTATTCTCGCTATCGAAAACTATCACTTTGTCTCTTTCATTGTGATGCATTTTAAAGAGACAGAGCAATAGTTTACGTTATTTTCGTTTTAGATGTCAACTCATGGTAGCGCTACAGGTGCAGCTTCATGCCGGTCTTCCGTGACGCCGTGGTATCACTCCGGTCGAGCCGGCCAATTCATTCCGACCGTTGATCCTCCCTCGGTAAGTTTTTGTAGTCAGTCTCCATCAACTCCGGCATATAACTGTCTCAGTGGCAGCAGCGGCTAGTGGGTCGCGTGAGGTTTGATTCCCGGGAGGGGCCAAAAAAAAATATTTTTTGCTCGTCAGTACTCTAACCTAACTTCATCAATATTTTTCGTCTAGTTGGAGTTTCGTCAGTATTATCAACATAAAAATTTAAGTTAGGTTAGTTGAGAAAAATTTGAATTTTCGGACCAGTTTTCCCCACCCGAGTTTTTTATAAAAAAAATCTCAGTATCAACCCGGAGTGAGTTCAGTCAAAGTTGAAGGTGGGGTACCCCCGTGTCTTGGTAAGTACATTGAGCTGATCTTTGATCAAGCTAAGCTTTCATCTGAAAGCATTGCAACAACACAATGGTGCCCCATGAGAATAATGAAGGTAAGGTAAACAAGCGTGTACTTATATTTCGTACATACCTGTGTACTACAGATCTGTCACAGAAACATCCTGTATAATTTACTTTGTGCTGCTGAGCTGATCGTTCAAATTGGTTGCCGTAGCCGAATCGATAGAAAAATTATCTAATATTATCAAGCAGGGCTATCGCAGTTAAGTGGCATACTCGCATCCATAAGTGTAGTGCCAAAAGCAGTGGAGATCTATTGGCTGAAATGATGATGATGATGATGATTGATCTCCAATTTTAGCTAATTAAGTTCATTGTGTTTTATTTTATTTATTTAAGTGACCCCCATTACGCCTTTTTACCCTAAGTATGAGTACCGGAATCCCAATTGGGGGAAAAGGGAGTTAAAGTTTGACAGCGCCTTTGTGACTTTACTATAGGCGGCGACGATTACCATCAGGCGATTCGTTTACTCGTCTGTCACCTATCACATAAAAATTAGACATGTATTTAGACATGGTTGTAGCGTAAACATCATTATAAGCTTTGTTATTATGAAAATAGAGTTTTAAGCTAGTTATTTTATACTACATATAGCTAAAGCGAACTTTCTCGGAAGAGCCCGGTGATACATCGCCCAATAAATTGTGGAGCCAAGAGCAATCCTCCTCAAGGCGACTCTGTGTGTGACTCTCCACGAGTAATGGGTACGCTGATCGATACCCAAATAAATTCTGCCGAGTGAATGACACCGCAACAAATGATCAATTTTATGTGATCTCACTGACTCACGGGCGGTAAAAAAACTTCGATATTTTTTTATAGGTGGCAGACGAACATACATATCACCTGATAAACGACTGCCACCGCCCATAGACACCCGCAGCATCAGTAGAGTCGCGAGTTTGCTGCCAACCTTTTACCCCCAATTTGGCCTCCGGTACCCTCACTCACTCGACGAAACACAACCCTAAAATAGTTACTTTAATATTAAGTCATTTCCGCGTCTATCTAGCTGCCGCACTCATAGACGAGAATTAACTTTAATTGTCACTTTAGAAAAATGTACACTCTTATTTTAATACGGATAAAGAATATCCATTAATTAAGACAATTAACATTAAGGTTAATAGACCTCTTTGAGTGGGATATGATATTCAAATAGTAGTACATCATAATTTAGGTATTAAATGTAGGTAATTATGATGTAGGTAGTTATAAACAACTTATGATCAATTACAGCTGCCAACTGTATAGATTTTTTTATTTGAGCCTATAGTACGTTACTTACTTATATGTTATTTATTTCTTTCATTAGATAATTCGTCTTCACTTTATTGTGACTTTTTTAGATATAGTCGAGTAAATACTTACTTGTTAACAAGATATGACCTCTGCTCACATGTTTTATGCAAAAAAATAGCAAGGCTATGTCAAGTAATGTAATTAATTTTAAATTGATATGTTAAGTTTGATCTTTCGTATTCGTACCAAGAAAAAATACGCTATAAGGCAGTTATAATCTCATAATAATTGTTGTAGTTGTAAAATAAAAAGCAGCAGCCTATCTACTTACTACTTGTACTGCTCCACTGCTTTAATGTTGACGACCCGTTTAGCGCAATGGTTTGAGCGCCGGTTGAGACGTAAGGGTCGCGGGTTCGATTCCCGCACCAACACAAATGTTTGTTGATGAAACAGATATTTGTGTTGGGTCTGGGTGTTTGTAGTTCCTTCGTTGTTTCTGGTTTCCATAGTACAAGGGAAAACCTTAGTTTGGGACCAGGACAATGTATGTGATGTTGTCTCAATTTATTAAATTATTATTTTTCTTAAATCATTTGATTTTCACAGCATTCAGAGGAATACTGGTGGTAATGAAATAGACGGGCCTAAGCCAAGAATATTTCATGATTGTCTTCTAATGAAACTGTACTTTGTGTGGTGGTTTGACCTGTTTATTAATGGTTAGATTAGTAGATCCGATTAAGCGTGGTGATTAAACATTAGTTACCCCAATTCCCTCATGCAGATTAGAGATCACACCCGAGATATGTATGTTCGAAAAATTCGATTCGATTCGATATTTTTGCATGATCCGGAAATCGAACTCAGGACCTGGTACTTAAACCACTAGACCATTATGGCGTTGTATTGGTAATTCTTTTTATTGTCTTATATCGCACTCTTAATAAGATAATGACTCAATTCAAAATTGCTAAGTTTTGGTAAATGGCAAAAAACGATTTGTATTTTTAGAGCATAAACATTAAATTGCTATAAAATTTGAACTAAGATGAGTAAGAAGAAAGTAAAATTACGGTTTTAAGCCTGTGAATATATTCTTTTAGATTTAACAAAAAAATGAATGAATTTTATACACATAATAATAAAAAAACATTTTTGAAAAATATATTTCGAGATGCGTCATTGTTTTATGAAATCCAACCAGTAAATTTATGACGAAATTAAAAATGGGTCAATATTTTACTGAAACATTGACAAAATATTCTGACCATCTTTTACTTAGGTCACTGTTTTATTAAGTTTTTAATACAAATATAAGACTCAATTCGGAAATAAGTGTAGGTACTTTTGACTTAATTAGAAAAACAACAGTATCGTTTAAAATGTTTTATTAGAAAACGTTCACGTAAAAAAGGAAAGTACAAATTAGCATAGGTGTTGATTCAACTAATAGTTATAATGTTAAATTTACTCTCAATAAGTTGTATCTTTTAAGAGTCTGAACTAAGTATTTATTTCTTAAAATGTAGCTCTAAAATGTATTAAAATCTAAAATAAATCTTTATAAAAACGCACTAAGTGCAACAACAATAGTTTTTTATGATATAGGTGGCATACGAGCCGATGGATCACCTGCAACACCAGTGGTGTCACAAGTGCGCTGCTAATTATCCTAACAATTAATATTGTTCTAATATCGCCTTAATTGCACCACAAGGTAGGCATATTTGTACTAGTCTTAGGGCTTAAAAACGAAAAAATATTGAAAGTGTCATATTCGATTAAGAACCCGGACATTATTTTTAGGTATCGATACTATACTATAAATAATGAGCTAATAAACAGGTAGCAAACCAAACAAAAATAAAATAAAGATATTTTGCGATATTAACTGTACCAAAAAGAAAGTAAGTAAACAATAGGCGAACTTAATGCCAAGAGGCATTCTCTACTAGTCAACCTTTGGGTCAGAAAAGAAGGTGCTGCAAAAGGAGAACTAAGTTAATATTTAAATGGTAACTACTTTTTATCTGTAATTATTTTTCTTCATTATCTTTAATAAATTATTATAACCCGGTTATACTCAATAGCTCAGAAGTTACTGTTATTCCATCTTCGTATAAAGATTTTAATTGACCGGACCATGCGCTATCATTGTCTACCTCTGCACCTGATCAGCATGAGGCTCAACCAGAAGTAGGCAAGATTTAGATACAATCTCAGAGTCTCCTAGTATGGTCATACCAAGCGTCGCGTCTCTTATAACCATATCGGAATGTAATTCTTCACCTATGGCAGTATCCCAATCAGTTGTAAAAAAAGGGGAAATGTACCTTTTTTTAAATATACCTCTAAAATAAAATAAAATGATGTTGTGGAGTATGTACGGTATGCATACTCGGCAGAGCTCTTTTTCGAAGCATATTCCATGCGTGCCCAATCGGGTTGAGGTCTGGTGATTGTGCAGGCCACGGCAGAACGTTGATACGAGCTTTGGCAAGAATGCGTGTTACGACTCTAGCCGTGTGTGGAAGTGCGTTGTCATGCATTAGTTGAAAAGAATCACCCAAGTGGCAAATACCGGCCCATATCGTTATTGTTCCCCCACATTGTTTATATAGATGAACTTCCTGACAGTATCTCAAACGTTCTTTACGTCCAAATGTTCTCCAAACTCGAGTACGTCTTTTATCCGGTCTCATACCGAAGCGGGACTCATCCGAAAAGCACACATAGCGCCAGTCTTCTTCCTCCCAGTTTGTGTGTTCGCGAGCGCATCGTAAACGGGTCCTGCGATTGCAAGGTGCAATAGATGGATCTCTCAGCGGTCTTCGGAATCGCAGACCCACTTCTCGTAAACGATTTAGGATTGTTTGATCGCTTATTAGCAAACCTGAGGAGCTGTGGCGCCTCGTAAACAACATCACGGCGGTCATGATACGATACCGTTGAGCAGTATTTTGGATATACCGGTCCTGTTTCCGAGTCGTGATGCGAGACCGCCCTTAATGTCGCCCGACCACGCTGCCCGGTATGCCCGTCATGCAATAGCGCCTCCAGAGGCGACTTATGACGCTCTGTGTAGTGTAAAAAGCGAAAGCCACAGCACGTTGCCTGGAACCAGCTTCCAACATTCCGACGGCTCGCATCATCTCTTCTCAGGTTAAATGATGTCGTCTTTCCATAATAATGTAAATTGGATCGGTTCTGATGCAGATATTGTAATGATATTGTCAAACCGCTAGTACTGTTTTATACAAATTCACATTGACAATCGATTTTCTTCTTATTAACGAATTTTAAACAATGTTTCTTATTTTAATGTTAAAACTCACTAAACAGCATTATTAGCGATACAAAAAAGTTAGTAAAATTAACCATAATAGCAGCAATACTCTTAAACGTACTTGATCCCTAGACACTTTTGATGTGTGTACTTACATTGACCAACTCATATCGGTAAATCCTAAGACTTACAAGTAAATCTTATGATTTACCGTACTTCGAGCTTTTACAGTAACAGCTTTATTATTTATTTTTATATTTTAGAATATTGTTTTTATTTGCTGGTTCTCCATTATGTCTGTTATCTGAAAAAAAATGTAGGTAAGGTAGGTAATTAAGTATTAGTAAATGTTAGTTTAAATTAAATTACTAAGTTTATAATTAGCATTATAGACTTGTCAGTTTAAGTAATAGATCGTTTAGAAAACGAAAATAATAGAACTTGACTATTTAATTTAAGGAATACAGCCATGGGTGTTTATTTAGCCACCATATTTTCAATAACACCACCAATTACGCACCTGCATACAACTACTGTGTGTAGTCGACACAAATTATCACACTCATTACGCGTATGTGGTGATACGCACAGTAAGCAAATCAACGTAAATGGGCACTTTTGCATGGTTATATTAATTATCTAACATTATTCCGACTTTATACGAACGGACGCGGGCGAGGTATACCTACGCGTTCAGATCTTGACATGAAACCACGCGATTTCAAGGCCATGTCCTTGAAATCCGTACGATAGTATTAGCGTAAATTTAAAATTCCAGCGAAAAGCTGAGATACGAAAGAATAAACTTAAACAATACAGTGACTTAAAGTAAAAATTCCAACCTTATATTTAATACTACGAAAGACCTATTTTTAATTGTAACTTCGATTTATTCAGTTTTTTTATGAAACAAAGACCTAAATTCAAACATTACAAAACATTTTCGTAATTTTTTAACAATACAGAGACCAAATTTGATTTGAGTTATATTTCGTGAACGATTTCAAATAAAACACAGACCTAAGTAATAATTTGTCATTGATCCTACAGTACATTTTAATAAAATAAAGACTCAATTCAAGTTGAGCCTGTATCAACGGAGAGAAAGTTACTGAAACAAAGACCTATTCCAAAACCAGTCAATATTATAATGATAAATATTTAACAAACTTACCGATTTGTTTAGTAAAACACTGACGCATCTCCAAATCTGCCGGCGTTTGACACAAACCTCGCGCGAAACCGCCGCCCCAAAACTGAATTGGTCGATATTCGATGAACGAACGAAGTGTGCGGGGCGGGAAAGATAGTGACTCATGTATTTTATACGTTATTATTTACAGAATAAAGTTGATTTTTAAAGAAGTATGCTGTGGCCCTTGGTCTATAAGGTCGTTTTTTCACCAAAACTCATTTTTCCGAAATTTTGAGTTAGGTCGTTATCTTATTAAGAGTGCGATATATACATGATTTTTAGCATTATATTCAAAAACAATACGTTAATTTTGCTTGTGAATCAATTGTAGGATGTTTTTGGATTATTGTATAATTTTCAAATGACTATTAACTACCAAATACAAAAAGGGACTTCATAATTGAATGTATTGAAACAGACTATAATTGTAGGGTATTTTTGTATAATTGTATATTTTCCTAATGAAGATTTACTACCAAGTAGAAAAAGATATAATATTTGATTTGATCTATAGATCTCGCGCGTTACGTACACGTAACGTGCAGAGTTACGTTCTTCGAAATGTCCAGGAGGACATCATAATTGAAACAGACTATAAAAAAGGAACTATTTAAACGAAGGTTTACTTAGTAAAAGTCGAAAGAGCAAAATAAAGAAAAGTATCAGCCTATCCCCCTACTAAAAATCAAGTTGTCGGTACAAAGATGGGATTTGGTTTCACTGACTTGAGTAGAAATAGTAAAACTAAGAAAAAATATACACGCAGTTTACAGTTTTTTATGCCATATATAGCATATTAATAAGACATTATAATACATACACAAGGATTTTTTGTTTCTTTTAAATTAAAAACAGTGATTTGTCAGTTTACAAACAAGTATTTTAACATAGTGGTGAGACAAATTTATTTTAAATGCAATATTTTAATAACAAACTGTGTACCTAAGTTCTCATTAAAATGTTCGTTCACAAAAAATGGAAACTGATGCGAGTTATCATCAGTAGGCATTTTCAATATTAACCAGTCATAATTTCTTCTTACACAAATCTTGTTGTAATTGCAGGATCAAGACGAATACAGTGGCAGGAATACGGAATAAGCAGCCTGACGCAAAATAAAATGCGCATAAAATACCTGATTTACGCCGATATTATTATACAATGAACACTGTGAAATTTATGTTTGCCTGTTTAATGCGCTGGCGCAACCAAATGCACGACACCCGTAAGATGCGCACGTACTATTCCCAAATACGGAAAGTGTAGCGACACGTTAATTTATTTCATGTAAGTATATGAGTCTTCTTTATTTTAAACCCAAACCATCTTATTACAAATAGTCGTTAAAGTTAGTTTTGGCCTAAAACTGATGCTGCTACTTTTATTTTCATAAATGTGACCCACAACAATGAATAACTTTAGTCTCTGATTTGTAATAAGAGGGCGAGTGACCCAAGTACTCTACAATTTTGTCCGTGGTAAAGCCACGCTTTGGCATGAATGAACTAGCTTGACCGCAAAACAGCGCCTGCGCTGTTGTACTGGTTGAGTGGTCCTCATAATCCGGGAAAATGGGGTAATGGGGTTCAAAGGTTGGTAGCGCACTTCTAGGCCATGGTGTTGAGTGACCATGAGTGGCGGGAACCATTTTTCATCTTTTGGTTGATACGTTTGCTATCTAACACAAATAAAATTGTACACTCAAGCTAGTGGAAAACAGGTATGTACTAAGGAATCAAAAATGATGTGTTTTGATTTCTTGTATAAACTGAATACGATACTAGATTAAGGGCAGCTGGACCAGTAGCCGTTAGCTCTAATAGGTAGTATTTTAATTTCTTCTATATCACTTTAAATAAGATTTCACTGAATTTTTACACATTTAACAAATCCTTCCTTGAGTTACAAGGAACATTATTTACCTATACACCTATGTGTCTGTTATGTACCCATTCTAAGGCGTTTCACCAAAATGTATTATGATAAAATTGTAGTAAGAATTTTATTTTGTATGAATGTACCCATTTTTTCTTTTCAGATAAAATGGGTAGGTAAATTTAAACCTTACCCTTTTTATTCATATTCAACAATTACAAAAGAATTTAGCGGCTTCGAATCTGTGTTGTAGGAATGTGAAGGCCCATTCCGGTGTTTTTGATTGTAAATAAATATTTCTTTTTCGCCCTTTTAGGGCTCGGAACGCAAATAAGCGATGTAATTTAACGATGACACTTTTAAAATCACTTAAAGTCTTTTACATCTTTCGTTTTGTACCGTTCAAGTTGCCTTAAAACAGTACTTTGTTTCTCGTGCTTGCTATAAAGTGGCTTTATATGAGTATATGTGATGACGCTGAGTGTCACCAATGTTTTTTATTATACTACGTAAGTTCGTTCGTCGTGCGGTCTTTGTGGAAGATGTTTCAATATTATTTCAAGTGGTACCTTCACTTTTATATTATTACCTTAATCATCTATACTTATAATAAATTAAAAATAAACGTGTCAAAAGGTTGTGTTAAAACATTTAATAGGTACTAAGATTTCATGAATGTAGATATTTCTACATTCATGAAAGCAATAAATACTTTGACTTTGACTTTGACTTAGTAATTAGTTGTTTAGTTGTTTAATCTAACTATCAACAATAGTATAGGAACTGAGACCAAATTATTTTTAGGGTTTCATCAAAAAGAAGAAAGGAAGAGAAGAAGGAGAAATGGAACTCTTGTAAGATCAATGTTACAATCAAGACTTTATTTTGGGAACGCGTGAAGATAGTGAGTTTAAATTTAGAGTTGTGAAAAATCAAACCACTAAGTTAAGTAAAAAAAGATACGGTCATTTATTTGGGTTTGTCGGAAAACCGAGGTAATCCACTCTCAGCACCCAGAATTTCAGCACCTGGGATTTCAGCACCTGGCCTAGTCCACTCTCAGCACCTATTGATATTTTTGGCAGGTGCTAAAAGTGGATACAAATTTATTTTTACATTTATGTCCACTTTCAGCACCTGTAACAAAATAGTGCTGACAGCATAACAGTATTAAATGAAAGATATCGATAAAAATCACTTGAACGTTAAGATATTATTTTTTCTACGTATTATTCCTTTAAATTGCATTAAAATCGATTATTTGTTAGATTATGTTGTTTTAACATGCGATTGCCGGTCAATATATTTATTTAAAACACCTGCAACTAAAGGTTTAAGGGACAATAAGTAGCATGACGTCATGTTAAATTGTCTAGAACGCCTTCTAAAAGACTAAGGCTAATAAATATATGAATAACGCTCCGATTCGTATGGAATGACAGTTTTATACTCGTACCATAGATTTACTGTCGGATACAAATTAGATTAAAGCCCCGTTGGACTAGATTCCCGGGTTCCTGGGTTAGATTCCCGGATCCAGCAAAAGTGTTTCGAATTTATCAAACATAGCCTCGTGATTTGTGATCGGGTCACCAATCCGCATTTGGCGAGCGTGGTGATCTATGATGGAGGCCTTTACCCTACAGTGGAACATATTATCATTTCTTTTTTTTTAATCATTCCACTTTCAACCCGCAACCCATTAACCTACAGGGTGTATCTGTAAACATTTACATCCCTTTAACCACGTGTTCTATCAACCATTCTGAACAACATTTGTTCAACAACTTTTCTAAATTCTTCGAAAAAATTTTCGACTCCCCATACGAAATGACCAAGTCACGTGACCGACTTTGTATGGAAAGATGAATTTTTTTATGCGAACTTCAAAAGTCTTAGAACAAATGTTGTTTAGAATGGTTGGTAGAACACGTGGTTAAAGGGATGTAAATGTTCACAGATACACCCTGTATATATTCACACAACATCTCATACATTGACGTGATTACGTACAAAATAATGTATAACAATGATATCAGAAAACGGAGGGATCACAAATTTAATCTATACTTACAATACCTAAATCTGTAGAAAGGTCAATTCCGTACATTAAATTTATTTTCAAAATAACTATCAGGGGGAGATTAGTGATCGATACTCATGCCAAAAATGCAATCAGTAAAATGTTTGTCTGTCTATCTGTATTTTGTTCGTTATAGAAACAAAAACTACTCGTTCTCCGCCGTTTCTGCACCGATTGCCACGAAAATTGGTGGAGAGATGCATACTGATAATTCAAGAATTGGTTATTAAAATTAACGAAAAGTAATTATTTTTCGTCATCTATTGGCTTGGTTTAAAACTAATCTCTCGAAACGAAGTGAGAAACATTTCGCAGAAATACGCGCTAAAATTGGAATATCATTATCGCAAAGACTGGCAGAAAAAAAACCTTAATTGATGGCTACATAGAAGAATACAAAAGTGGTCTAATTACATTAGGCCAGTGCATAGAGAAACTGCGGTTTTAGTTTTTAATTTACCTATTGTATTATTTTAAAGTTTGAAATTTGAAATTATTATACGTTTAGATTACTTTTATCGATATATTTTATTTAACATCGACTGGTTTAGCTAACAGCACTAGGCTGCTGATTGCAGGTGCTGAAAGTGGATATAAATGTAAAAATAAATTTGTATCCACTTTTAGCACCTGCCAAAAATATCAATAGGTGCTGAGAGTGGACTAGGCCAGGTGCTGAAATCCCAGGTGCTGAAATTCTGGGTGCTGAGAGTGGATTACCTCGGAAAACCCCTATTTTGCATTTCCTAAGTGACTCAAAACCTTTAAGTTACCTAATTCATATTGACCTAACACTATGAAATTTGACAAGCAATCTTGTAGATTTACACGTAAAGGAAGAAATCTGAAAATTAAACTATTGTAATTAAACCTTAAAAATAGGGTTTCTGGGAAACTACTAAACGGAAACTATGTTGCTAAACTATGCATGTTAATAAGTTGACAACAGATCCAAAACTATCTTAGAAAAACGTAATTTGAATCTTATCTCTGAAACCAGCCTAATTCTGATAATAATTATAAATTGACTAGACATGGGAAAATCCCAAAGATATATCCCACCGTTTATCACCTACTAAATTGTTATGTCCTCCCATTAAAAATTCGACCAATTAAACCACAGCTCCTAGCTTGATCCGATTTTCACGGCCATTAAAATTAACCGGTATACATTTTAAAAAGTCATATAATTTGGCCACAACTCATGTCACTGTCATCGAAGATAAAACTTAACCATCTCGATCATTTACGACACTCATTAGACGATTTATGACACATACATAATTTATTCAGAACTTATAGGAACATGAAGATTCTCATCGAAATGAAATCATAAATAATGTACCTCTATAAAACATTATACAACAAAATCGACGCCGTGGAGTCTGCCCGAGATAATGGTGGCACTATTTCAATTTAGAACACTTAATTCTGTATATTAATGAACCCCATTATGCAAATTTGAATTAACCGAAAAAGTGTTTCCAAGCAATACATAAGATAGGTATATTAATTGCTAGTTCTTTAAATTGTCTCTTGGGTTTTCCTTGTCGTCTTGTTTCTCTAAAGTTTGCAGCTGGTGTGCTGTTGATTTGAACTATTCTTCGTAAATGTTTATTTTTTGCACTGGAAGTTGCAGATGGTAAATCACATGACATTAGGTATGTTTTTGACTAATATTTGATTAGCTAATTTAAAAGACATAAACGCGCTCGCAGTGCCAGATAAACATTTTAATAAAGGATTTTAGCAACATAATATAGATTAAACGGAAAGTTTATCTAAGTTAAAATAGGTAATATCACCATTTGGGTCGCCTAAACTAACGTTTTTTTCATTTTAAAGTTCATGGATGCAATTTTGAATCAGGTTTCCGACGGTTGAACGTGTTTCGATCGTTTGCTTTATCTAAAAGACATTATGTAAATCCAGCGTTCCTCTTTTTATGACATTAACTTCTTTCAAATGTTAAGTAAACGTATGAATCATAATGAATTTAATGACCACAAGTGGTATTAAATTAATTCCTTCGGGGTGACATACTTGACCTAAGATAAGTTAAATAGATGTGTTTATTTTTGGAAATGCTACTGTGAAGATCAGGCGAGTGTCTTAATTGTATATTAAAAACACAAAGAGGAAAGGAAAGAAAGGATCTATTTCGATTTAAAAACAAAAAAAATTGCTTTAACTTTTTCGATACAAACATTGTTGAATAACTCTATTCAACAATGTTTGTATTAACTTAAACAAAAAAAGACAATCCACTGCACTTTTGTATTAACCATCCGGCCCTTTGTATGGAAACATGAATTTCCTTTTTGACTTTTCACTTTTTTATGGGCTTCAATATTCGTTTTCATCAATATGCCCCCGAATAGTGAACGTTGGTTGCTCAGTGGAGAAAAACATGCTCTTTCTAAACGAGAGATCGTAGATTTGGAATTGAGCATGCTTAGTATTTTAATTGTTTATTAGATAAATTGTTCTGCTTTGAGTGACAACATACAGAACGCCCCGTTGTTCTAGTGGTTTAAGTACCGGGTCATAATCTTGGGGTCCCGGGATTCGAATCTCGGGCCGAGCGAAAGTATGTTTCAAATTTTTCGAACATACCTCGTGTTTGTGATCACCAGTCCGCATTAGGCAAGCGTGGTGATTAAGCCTAATCCCATGATGGTAGCAATACTAGCGATGACTTGATTTCTATTATGGAGTCCTTTGCCCTGCAGTGGGACGGTACCTATACATATAGATAGGTATAGGCTGATACTTATTCACATTCCATTGAAAATAAATCCTCTTTTGTACAATACTTTTCTCTCGTATTAATTTTAATTTCTAATAAACATTCCTCACATTCATTGAAAATAATTTAGTGACACTAGTGATCGGCAAAGTATCTAACGTTTATATTAGTGAAATGCATTGGGTTTGGGTTGCTTACAAGGAAAAAGCTTTAATTTGGGTTCACTACTATAGGTATTGGGACATTGTGAAAATTTATTAAATAAATATTATTTATTTGACATGAGGTTGTGATTGGGGTCTAACGATGAAAATATTTTTAGCATAAAAATGTAGCATACATTTTAATTAAGTATTTTATTAACAAACCGCTAGAAAGCTTAGATATCAATTAAATTAATTAGCACGAGGTAATTTATTCAAATAGAACACAGAATATTAGCACAGAGCCAAAAGCTAAAAAAAATATCTGAACTGTTTCTAGTTTTGTCGTTTATTTGAACTCGAATAGCCATTTATTTATCTAATTTATTGCTTTACATTAATAATAAACTGTTTCTAGCGATGAACTGTCATTAATCTGCACAAGTTTAGTGACCCGATGTTTCATTCCTACTCAAATTTATTCAGAAACATAATTTTGTACAAGATTCCTAAATAGGGCAAATGTAGCAATATTTTGCATATTGTATAACTAAAACTTTGTGTTCACTTTTTTGGAGCTACTTTCAGTTAAATCGATGTCCTATGTTAACGTGGGATTTGACTTAAACTATCTGCGTGCGCTGTGTTTTGAGTGAGTTAGTGAGTGAGTATCGGCGGCCCAATCAGGGAGTGTAAATGTAAATGTTGGTGCACTTGTGATTCCACTGGGCGGCAGTTATAGCTTACCATCAGGTAATCAATCCGCTTGACTGCACTTCATCATATAAAAAATGTAGGTATCATAATGGCTATAGGTACTCTTAGTTCAATGATAAATACCTATACGGCGTTATATTACAAGCTGAAGATTTGGTTGGACAATCCTGAATAGGTACTTTATACTTTGCTTTATACGGTTTGTGACTATGAACTAGAATGATGTTGAATAAGATTTTGTGACAGTAGGCGTGGTTAGGGTCATTGTTCTAAATGTCAAGCTTATTAAGTAGGTACCTGAGTAGGTATTATGTATTATTGGGCATTTTTTCACAATTTTGTTTACTGAATTGTATAATTTGTAAAGCTGCCTATTTACGTATGTTTGACGAATTTTCTGTATATCAGCGGTAGGCGAGCAGATGGATCACCTGATGGCGATAAGCGACTGCAGCCCATAGTCAGCTGCAACACCAGTAGAGTAAAAATCGGTTTGTTTACAAAGTTTCCACGATCATTTTTATTCAAGAGATTATTATAATATGTATAAAGTGCCATCTACCGGCGTATTTGGGAATTAGCAGAAAGCCGTGGCCTGCGAGGTGGCTAGTGTTATATTAGCAGTGTTGGTGCCAAAAAAGCAATGTACAATTTTCCTTTAACCTTTACAGACGTTTACTTTAGTTACCGATAGATGGCTTTCGGTCTAATAAAAGCCTTCGTAAAGAACTTATGCTTCGAGTCGGCGAGCCTGAATATATCGTAAATAAAATACAGGGTGTGTCTGTAAATATTAACGTTCCTTCAACCACGCCTTTTAACAATCATTCTGAACAACATTTGTTGTACGACGTTTGGAAATACTTTTTTCGACGTCATGACCGGAATTCTGTGAAAAGATGAAATGTTACTATCCGTATTTCAAAATGTAGGTCTGTATAGAACTAGTGGTGTTCAAAATGGTTGACAGAACACATCGTTAAAGGCATGTAGGTAAATGTTCTCCAATACACCTTGTATATTGTATATGTCTTCCCAAGTCATTAATATAAAACCTATTTTTTATAAAAGTACTTCGATATGTACACATAATGTGATTGTGTGTGACTAATACAAGCATTATAATGCTTGTATTAGTCATAAGTTTTAGAAAATGACAAATAATGCTACACACTGTTCTTGAAGCAATAAGGTATACGAATTAATAACCCTTTAAAAGTATAACTGTTCTACTTTCATTTACAGGTTATATTTGATTAAAAGATTAAAGAAAGACAATAAATAAATAAGAAAGATTTTAATAATTTAAAAATAAATTAAACAATTTATACACTAATTAAGCTTAAAGACATTCTATAAAAACTGGGTAACAGTGCTTCAAAGTCTCATCAAAAATAGCTCTAGCAAGGGGTGTATGAGACTTCCTAATGTTTATCTGGGTTTGGTTATTAAGCAGGACTTCTGTGAATGGGTCTAGTTGTATATTGTTGTATGGGTGAGGCTGAAGCTTCTCAGAGGCTTCCAACTGCTTTGCGTGTCCGCTGATGAAGCCTAAATCTCGACAGATGCCTTCTAATTTTGATCTTGTATGCTTCTTTTCGGTATAACACTTAGAATGCCATACACCATGAGAACGCACCATAACTTCTCCCGTTCCATGTCTGTAACATAGAAATTCAATCTATACTAATCTATACTAATATAATAAAGCTGAAGAGTTTGTTTGTTTGTTTGTTTGTTTGAACGCGCTAATCTCCGAAACTACTGGTGCGATTTGAATAATTCTTTTTTTGTTGGATAGTCCATTTATCGAGGAAGGCTATAGGCTAAGTTACTTTTCCACGCGGACGAAGTCGCGGGCGGCCGCTAGTTATCAATAACGCAGCAAAAGTTAGTTAGTTACTTACTTAGTTCCTAAATCCTGTTAAGTAATGTTTTTAAACTTTCGCGTTCCAATATATGTACAAATACTTGATATTATATAAACGGGACTAAACACGATCAGTCCACTTGTGACCACGGCCGATGTAACGCGGTCGAAACTTCAAACAGTAAAAGTACTATAATATATAGGTACTTATATTTATTAACTGCTCGCGTTAAGTCCCGTTAATATCAAGTATTCGTATTGAGTAATGTCCTGGAGACGTTTTAAGAAAAGTCGTTGTAAGAAAATACACTAACTAAACAAGTTTAGAGTCTAATGGAATGTCTGGAATGGTTTAGACTAAGTAGGTACAGAAATAGAATAATAGTATAAAAATAAAGGGAACCCAGAGTTCAAGTATCAATAATCATTATCCAGATAGGTACACTGTTGAAATAATTTAAAATCAGCATAAAAGGAACGCCATTAATTTACGTAAGTGGAATCAATGTCACTGATATCTAAATTGCGTCTGTCGAAATTGACGATGAAAACGAGATCAAAAGTTATAACGACTGTTAAGTTATCAGAAATTACTGCTTGCCTGGACAAATCTCATTAATCATAATTTTTATAAATGAACATTGAAAACTGATATCAAATTCTTCTGAAGTCACGTTTTTTTTTCAATTTATGATTGGTAGGATTACTTTGATAATTTTAGCAGTCATTTAAAACTTTTAGAATGTCAATCAAAAGATGTATAATTGCTGGACTGATCCGATGGCGCATTTGGCGGTGACTCCTGCCTCTATACGCCAAAGGTTCAATCCCCAGCCTGGAAAAACATTTGTGTGGTGAATACTTACTTACCTACTTGTGTTTGTTCAGTGTTTTCAAAACATATGAAATACTTACGGGGTGCCCGGTGGGGCATTTAATCCAATGCAAGTCTGTTCATCCTCCCCATTCGGACAGTCGGGTACTCCATCGCAGACCACATCAGGTGCAACGCAATGATCCACGTCACTAGTTTTGCCACACCTATGACGCAGAAGTAATAATATGAATGATATAATTATATATATAACTATATCACTGACTAATTTAGGGTCAATAACCTCAAACATTAGATTAGTATGGATACGGCCGCGAGATTTCAAATTCTAGGAAAGGTTTCTATACATGAGACATACATTTACTCATATTAAAACTTAAAATTGTACATACTATGTATGAACAACTTCGAATGAAATCGCGATCCATTTTATTACGGCATGTCTTTGTCCAATTGTCCATGTTAAAAAATTTCGTCTATAATTGCACTCCTAAATCCGAACACTGTATAAATGCATTGACTAGTAAGTAAACTCATGCTACAGACTGTATCTGGATGCAATATATAAAACGAATTATAAATAAGTACCAAAAGCCAAACCTAAATACGAATGTTCGAAAACTTGTCCATCAATATTAAATTCCTTTACCGCTCCCTTTTCCTTAAAGAAAAATAAAGGACCACAGCTACGAGAAAAATTATATTCAACCGGGTCTAGAGAACGAACTTACTTGGACGTATTTTGCTTTCATTCGAATTCAGTTAGCAGAAAGAAAAAGACTTTCTCGTAGGTTATTTAGCTACTTGGTTCGTCAAATTAGGGTAAATATTTGCTCTCAACTTCATACGTTAACCCCAAAAAGGATTAGAGGTAAAAGATCAAGTGAGGTAAAACTTTCTAGCTGTATTTTGCCTTCCTATTTATTACATTAATGCCTCCAGAGAGTAATATTCTGCCTGTTACTCGCTTAATACATTTTTTTTAACTAAAGAGTTTCTGTATTAGGTAGATACAAGTACCTTTAAAATTTTGATAGTTATGGAAATGTTGTACCACAGGATAGAAAATTTACTATCAATCAATATATAATTCATTAATTTGACTAATGACTTGTTTACTTACGGATAGGTTCGTTTAGCAAAGCACTTGCAGAACATAGGATCTTCATCACTCCTATCTTTACAATGGACCACACCATCACAAAGACCTGAAGGGTTAACTCTAGCTAAATACATAGCACAAGTAGATTGCTCTGGTTCGTCAGTTCCATCTCCGCAGTTGTCCTCACCATCTTTGAATTGTTCTTTTGGTATACAAATACCATTGTGACATCTGAACTGGTCTGTTGAACATTCTATAAAAAAAATTAAATGTTTTAATTTTTTACATAAACAAAAGAATGTTGAATTAAAAGCAAAGAAGAAGATACTCTTCAGCGTGTCTTTATTAATAACACCACCAAAAAATATGTTTCAGTTCTATGATTGATTGACCATAATTCTCTCTTTCTTTATGTGCTAATTCAAAATATTTGTTCTATTGAAATTAGTATTTATTTTAAAGTATAACAAAATTAATGATAAATGCTTACCACAATATTTATCATGAGGGTCTTTTGCACAAAATTCGTGCTTCATTTCACAGGCTACCTCTGATTCATCATTGCCATCCTCACAGTTCCTGACTCCATTGCAAACTTGACGCAGATCTATGCATTTGCCGCGACCGCATCTTACTCCAAGGCATTTGTCAGTAGTATTTTGTTTTTTGGTTTCAGAAACACCATTATTATCTGAATTTTGAGGATAAATAAAATGTTTAAGAATGTATTTAAGAAAAGCAGAGTAGGTTTTTCGCTTAGAAAAGCTGCACAAGTCAATGGAAATGGGAAAATCTTTAAAAATATCTTTCTCCCACACTTAATGGCGCACTTTAAACGATATCTAATGTAACTTTAAAAACTTATGTATTGTTAAGAAAAAAGTTAAAAAACTAGAAAGTGCTTTTAGTTTAAAAATTAGAATGTTGTACTTACGATAGTGTTTGATTTCAATTTTTATATTTTCAATGGCTGTACCGATGATGTGATCTCCGATGCCACACTCTCCCCTGATGTCAACAAACGTCGCACTTGGATACCATCCTTGTTCTGAGTGACAACTTATAATACCAGCCCATTGTTGACTTGAAATCTTCTGTGTCTTTGAAAACAATTGATAATAAGTAAAATTGAATTTAAATTGAGAATTGTGATGTGATTTATTATTGAAAGAAGCCTTAAACTTACAGGACAAAGAGATTTAGAGAGTAGCTTATAACATTTGTTATGCGAGTGGCAATTTTCCCTTGTTTCTTCCACAAATGCACTAATTGTTTTATTACTTTCGTCTTGTCCTACAGCAACACATGTTTGGTTGTTATCATCTGGAGTTATTCTGTAAAATTATTTAAAAACATGATATATCCCACTTTAACTGTTATAATACACTATCTGCACATGTGCAAATCTAAAGAATTATAATTTAAGAGACTTACGAAGAATGCACGACCATAGGTTTGACCATAGTAGTGTACTGAGCAGGTTCTTTCAAATGTAATAAAGCAACATTGCTACGATACAAATCTTTTTTTCCATCAATTTCTAATATTTGCTCGTATGGTCCTCTGGTGCTATTCAATGTTCTATGTGAACCAAGAATCACTGTAACATGATGTCGGTGCAAGCTGAAATAAAAATGCCATTTAATTATTTTCACATTTAAAAAAGTTCAATTATGTAACGTTTGATTATTTTTAAACTTACGATGAGTCCCATAGACATGAGTGGCTCACTAATACTAATGAACGGTCCACTAAAACGCCAGTACATTTGTAGTTGCCTTCAACAAAAACTTTGGCAATCCAAGGCCACATTTGGTCAGTCAGTCCAGTTTCTGCAGAACGACCGTAAAGGTAATAATTTTGGGACAGATCCAAGTCAAATAGTCCGTGATCACAGTAAACATATAAAGATAAGCAAGTTTTCTTCACATTAGGGACGCATTCTTCTTTGAGCACTTGTGGTTCCTTGATGACAATGTGTCGAGCAACGTCTTCTTTTTCACTTGCTTCTCTGTAGGTGAAATGCACAGGTACACTACTACTGGCTTCTCTCCTTTTTCTTTCGTCATCTATTTTGGCCTTCAATAGTTCATCCTTAACGTTTATATGTTTTAGCAAATACTTGTTTGCGGAACTGAAATTTAATAAATTATTGAAATTCAGCTTTTAAGGAGCGTTAGGTACGAGTAACTATTTATTTTGAAAAAGTTACCTGAATCCTAAATAGTGACAAATATGGGCAGCAGCTTGTTCCTGCTGATCTGTAGATAAGTTGTCTTCACAAACAATGTGCCATTGGTTCTTTTGTTTCTTCGTAAGGTAGCCTTCTAGACTCAACTTCGGTCGTTCATCAACGTTGTATTTCAGTTCTTTTCCATTGGTAAGAGCAACTAAAACATAATAACATCAAGTTAATACATATCAAATTGACATCAAATTATAATCATGATTTATTTGGTCATGATAACAGTTACTTACAGCAGTCAATTTCATCTTCTCCTTGAGGACATTGCGCTTTTCCATCGCAGAACTTTTTTCATTGGTAAACAAATTTTACTTTGTTTACATAGAAAACGGTCCTCAGGGCAGCTGACTATCAAATAAAGAAACTTTATTAATAATGAAGTTGAAGGTTTACTTAATCCAAAATAATTTTCTTTGGCGAAAATCAACTGTGATTGTCCAAAATTTTACTTACAGCAATCTATTTCATCTTGACCATCAGCGCAGTCAAATATTCCATCACAAATAAGAGATTTTTCAAAAGCAAATAAATAATCAACACAAGTACAGCTCAATTCATCAGTACCATCTTCACAGTCGGGTTTATGGTCACAACGATTACTATACGGTATTATTTGTGTAATGCTGAAAAAAAAGGTTCGATAAAATTTTGACTAGATGTTGTCTAAGTTTTTAAAGTCGTTGTAATAGTTTAAGTTGTGAAACTTACCGCTTACACTCAAATTGTTTTGGTGTAAGATGCTTTTTCCGGATTATGGCTGGTTGTAGTTCAGATAATACCTCCTTCTCTATGTAATCCTCTATTCTGTGAATGATATCTTGTTTATCGTCTAAATTAATAATCTTTTTGTTCGAAGTATCTTGTTTATCAAAACCGACATGAGTAAAAAGAGCCTTATTTTCAGCAGTATCAGTTATGCCGCTTAATACCTGATGAGATGGCTCGTGTATGTTATTCGAATTTGGAAGAAGCTCAACAAGTAGGGATTTAGATTCAGCCTCGTTCGTTTGATTATTTCTAATACTCTCATCTAATTTATTAGAATCAAGAGGTGTGATTTTAGTTTTGTTTGCTAATTTCGGAGAGTGGTGTAGTCACATCTACAGTTGAAGCTACTGTTTGTATTGATGATAGACTACTGGTTTTAATTTCTGTCGTCGTTTCTGCAGGAGCTGTATTTAAATTTGACAAATCTTCTTGTATGTCAGCTTCTCTGAAATGCATATCGTCAAAGCCAACCGTATCATCGTTTCCTATTAAAGAAGACCTTGATTCCAAAAATGATGAAGGAGCAGTCACTGTAAATGAACTTATTTTATTGTTTTCAATAAACTCAGATTCACGTGAAACTGAAGTTGGATCAACAGTTACTTGATCAGAGTTATTATTAGAATCTTCTGATTTTTTTGATATGAATTCTTCTTCAGTCGATGTTTGTCGAAAATCATTGCTAGTATCAATTGTAATTTCATTTTTGTCTTCTAATGATGGATTGGCAGATTTTTTCTCTGATGCTGAATCATGTAAGATTTTATCAAAGCTTATTTCACTAGCAAGTGGCGTAAGATCTTTTGGGCTGGTATCTTTAGACGTTCTGCCTAGGAATATACTCTCAAATGATCTTTCAGAGCTACAATTCATCTCGTCTTCGCCATCTAAACAATCGATGATTTTGTCACAGACTCGTTTATCAGGTAAACATTTTAATATTCCTGAAGAACATTTGAATCCAGGGCACTTTTGCAAGGGTTGAATAGTGGGTAACATATTTGATCCTGCAAAATAGAAAATATAGAGTACCTTAAATTGAAAACATTATACAGAGCTTTTTTACATTATTTTATTTACTTTAGGACCGAGTTTAAAGTATTTATACAGTTAAACCCTTCTGCGCTTCCACGGTCACTTGAAAACTTAAGGACTGATTAAACACTGTGTATTCTTACCTATGTGATATTTTATCCATTTCACAAAGAGGCTAACTCTGGTGTAAACGCCAGGTTCACCTTTACGAGCACATCCATCCCCGTGACTTACGATGCCTGCGACATACCATTGTTGTGAATTCAAAGGACTTCTGCAAAGGAGTGGCCCCCCGCTGTCACCCTACAAAAGATCAACGTTAAGATATAAGACACTAAGGACCTTCAGATACAATTATGTGTAAGTTCACAATAAAATATGCATCCAAATTACCTGACACGCATCTTTTCCACCTTCAAGAGGACCTGCGCAGATTTCTTTTCCTTCTCGGTCTTCTGAATGTTTACAGCTAGCCCAAATAGGTAACTCAACATCACGCATGTGATCAGCTGAAATTAAAATTAGATGTTAACTGATCTTAAGATTTTGTTTTATGAATAACTAGCTGTATCCCGCGGTTTTACCCTTTGTTTATTAGGGAAAATAAAATACTCTCTTTTAACACTTTATAGGTCGATAAAGTCGCTTCAAAATTTTCTACAGGAATAAAATATTTTCCCGCAGTAAAATGTAGCCCCGGACATAATAGAAGAAAAGAAAGAAGAAAGACAAAAAATATATGTTAGTTATAGCTTAACGGCAGTATCATTTTCATTAAAACCGCTTAAAATAATTTACTTCTACCGATCTTCCTATGGAAATTAGATAGTTTTATAATAATAATATGTTACTATAAGGGTGTCAGCTAACTCCGCACCAATTTTAGTAAGAGGTGCTTAGATTAAATTTTTACAAAAAAGAAACTTTCATAGATATTTTCTTCGGAATTAGGCATTTCCCTGCTGTAAAATGTACCCTTTATGTTTATCCAAAGTGTCACCTAACACTGAATTTTATTAAAATCGCTCCAGCCGTTTAGTCTCTCGCAAACTTTTCCCTTAATGATATTAGTAATAAGTGATTCATTTATATCATTGTGTACAAACTTACGATCTGGCCCATGTTCAACAGTTGCACCCCAACCAACAGCCGTGCACATTGCTCCGGGAGGAGGGCCCCATCGCCACTGTGGACCCGCAGTATTAGGCCCAGGTAAGCATATCGGCCGGACCCACCGACTGAACTGAATTGCCGTCCTAACCCTCAGCAAGGAGAGATCATTCTTCATATCCGCCTGGTCGTAATGCTGATTCACTATAATGTGACTTATTCGGTGATTCTGCTCTTGAGGGGAGAAAGAAAATCGACGTAACATGCCTACTTGGACTTCGAAATAGTGCTTCCAGAATCTGTAAAAGAAAAAAGTGCGTTTGCAACAGTTCCCTTATTAGTCAACTTATGCTAGAACATGTAACTTTTAAAGAAACATTTTAAGAAAATCATAGTAAGTTGCATAAGAAAACAAAAAAACTTTCCGAGTATGAGTGGCTTATGATCGAGTGCCTGCAGGGAGTAGCCAACACAAACTTTGCTCTCAGAAAATGAGTGTCGGTATTATGCTAGGAGTTATGCTCAAACAATATCGGTACTAATGAAAATATATGTCATTCTTGTCAAACCGCATAATAATATCTTCGTCAAAGGGCTTATATGACGTAGTTGCAATAATTTAATTTTAATTAATTGTGATAAAATTAAATTAGGACGTTTAAAATGATTTTACAGTTAGATCCTTCTGCGCTTATAATAAATGCAAAATAACAATGGACATACGAAACACATTTTGCTACCTATGAAATATTTTATCCATTTCACAAAGAGGCTAACTAGACCAAGCAAACAAACCCTCTTAATATGTGATGAAACAGCGTCATCATCTCCGATTGATCCAGTTGAGTTTAGAACAGTCGCTTGAGAACTTTGCATGGATGCGAGTAAAAATATGATAAAAACGATAGCTTTTTTATGGATAGTTAATTAAACCAACTTCTTTGAGTTTATTCATTGAACAAAACTCATTAAATGTTTTAACAATAATTTTGGTGTTGTTTTGTGCAATGAAGTGTAACAAAATAATGAGTGAACTCAACTAAATCAGTAGAAAGACTGTGACTGACTTTGATATTGACTTCTTTATAAATGTTTACTTGACAGCAAAAAATCGTCCATACAGAAAATTAAGAATTTATTATAAAAAATATATTTAAGAGTTAACTTACTCATGAACACAATGAGCAGCAGATAGTACCCAATGTTGAGTAATGATGACCCCTCCACAATGGAACATACCATCTCTGTACATAGCCGCCATCCAAGGCCACGCAGCGGGCTTACTAGGTCTTCCACCTACAACTCGACTTTGAGCCCTTTTAGTCTTTAAAGTTTTTACACTGCCTACATTACTGGGACTTCGAATGTACCCGCCATTGTCCCTTGAAGATCTTTTGAGCGGGTCATGAAAAGACACGGGGTATGGAAGCCCGTTCATAAGAAAACGTTTGTTCCTTCCGAAAAGATGATTTTCAATAGCCGAATTCTGTAAAAGAATTATAAAAGTATGAAAAGACAATTGAAAATCAATATTTTTTAAAGAAAACAAGGTTATTATTTAAACAGATTGAGACAACCTTACGCACATTGTTGTCGTGGTCTCAAACTAAGGTTGTCTCTTGTGGCATTGAAATTATGACCAAAAAAAGAACTAGATACACCCAGACTCGACACAAATAGTAGTTTCATCAATAAACCTTATTGTTGGTGCGCGAATCGAACATGCGGTCTTTGCGTCTAAACCGTCGTTCAAGCTACTAAACGGGTCGCCATTCAAAGACAAATGGTAAGAGTCCCAACCTATTACGCTCCCAGGTGGCCAAAACTATGAAGAAACGTATTACTTATTAGATCCAAAATATCAAAATTTATTTGGATACATTTTCAGGGAATCTGCCAGCCAGGGGTGCATTGCAACCCCCATTCTGCCCCTAACCAGACACTTTGAGCTAGACCAGTTATAACAATACTAACCTCTTGGATAATCTGGGATGTCGAAAGTATTCTTGTCCCGCAGAGCAGCTCAGGGCATGTTATGTAAATAGCCGAGGAGTTGAAGCAAGTATCACTAGTGTGCACTAGTCCGTCAGGTCCAGTGTTCAGATAGTTCACTCTGGCCATTGGATCAACTGGCACTATTTTGTATGTAGGGTGGCCTAAAACAAAAAAATGCAAATACATTTTTGGGGACTAGAAGATATAAGAAGAAAATAGTATCCTACTTGAATATAAATAGATGGATTTTCTATATTACACAACATATAAAACTTAAAAGGGTATAAAGAGAATTAGTGTATAATTTAGGAATTCTTACCGCTGGAAGCGATCACTACCAGACAACCTTCAGGTAAAGAACATGAGACATAAGAGGGACGTGTGATGCAATCTTTCATCTTAAGACAGTAAATTTTTTATGAAATAATTTCACTTTATTCTCACCAGATGCCGAAATACCATACTAAGACTTAATGTAACTTTATCCAACTTACCTAATTATAAGACCCGTCTCCCGACGACATGCATCATGCGCCCACATGTATGGATTCTGACAAACCGCGTACCAGTCTCCTTTGAAGTTACGTTGTAAAAATCCTTCTGTGTTGGATACAGCAAACAACTGTAAAATATTTTTTAAATCAAAATATCAAATGCTCATAGAAGGTCGCAAACTAATAGAATTATACGCTAACGCCTGACCAAAATTATTGTATCTGATAGAAAGACACGATGATATTCCTATCTACCTTGAAGTTACCAAAGATAAGTCTGTCTTCTCTTACATTAGAAACAATTCGGGATTTAATGATAACCAATAACCAATATAGGGTCGATATTGGTTGAAAAATACTAAGTTCGTTTTTGTACTTAGATTATAAGTACTTACTAACGACAATATCACTGCACTAAATAATGCCTATAACGTTCGAATATTTTCCAATAAAATGTTTTTCAAACTTATTTTGAAGACCTTTTATTTGAAGCCATAAAAAGCTTAGTTGAAAAGGTGCGGAAAATTCGCCAATGGATTTGTTTTTGTTCTCGAAACTTTTAGCATGAATCGGCTTTTAAGTCTTAAGCTATTCTTTTTTCTCTTTGCAAACAAAATATAAAAATAATGTTGACAGCAATGGAAGCTTTGAATCCGAACCGTCCGTGGGTTTGAATCCGAACCTGAACCTTTAGTTAGAATTTTGATATCTGTGTGCGTATGTTCACTATTAGCTAAACGGTGTGTGAAAATATGGTGAGGAAACTTGCACATTTTTAACAGTTTCTGAATCGTGGAGCCACAAAATAATGTGTAGATATGATTCAATTGGTTTGGTTCCCTGTTAAGGTGTTGCGAAGGTCATACAGCAGTTTCTTTATTGTAATTACTTGACTCTTTAAATCCTGAATCATGGTCAAAGCGTACCCCGGGCACCAATGAAACAGCTTAGGACACAACTGGGAAATACACGGTGATGAAGATTTAATTAAAATATATTAGGTACCTACCTTAAATTCCTGTGAGGAGAAGATGGTTAATCAAATTTATTTTAACTTACAGGTTTATTGTGAAGACTTGGTGAAAGCATATTACAATCGATCTCATCTCTGTTGTTAGGGCAATCCATTATATTATTACATCTCTGTTCTTTCAAAAAACAAGTTGTTTTCGAATTCATGGTTATGTCTTCGCAGCTGAAAGCGTTTTCGCTACAACCTATTAATCAATAAATTAAATTATTAGAAAATAACCACACACTGTTTTATCTATCAATAATAATATATTTGGTTGAAAGTAATTTCTATTTGGTTTTTAAAGTAACTCAAATGATCACAAAACTTGTCACAACATTAAAACCCCAATCTAGCTTATAATAGAACATATGAAAGACACTTACCGTAGCATCCCATCTCATCTTCTCCAAAAGGACAATCAAAATATCCGTCGCACAATCTTGATTTATCGACTCTCGACTTGCAGCTGCATTTGGCTTCATCGCTGACGTCAGAGCAGTCCACATGACCATTGCACCACTGAGTTTCCGGTATGCACCCTTCTCCATTGTAACACGATATTGTTCCTTGTGGGCATTGCGCACTTCGCGATGTTGCATTTGATAATGTCTTTACTTCTGGCCTGGACATAAAGAAAATGAGGATGACATTTGTTCTAGGCTATTTTTGTTATGTCTTCTGGCTGATTACAAATATGTATCTAAAGAGGATATAGTATGCACTAGAGTACACGCCACGACAAACACAATGACTCTTCATATTTCAAATGCAGCGATGGGTCACCAGTGTGCAAGGATCAGAGAGGGGTTTGGGCGCAAAAACTTTTTTCATTTTCACCCGACCTTCACCTGACCAAATCCTTAGCCAAGCGCGGCTAATCTGTTTTTCATTGGTTTTAGAGCATAGTTTAAGTAAGTGAGATCCAAAATGAAGTGATAACATTTTGGCTTCTGCCTGGTCAAGGGAATGTGAACTTCAAGAGTTCCCTGGACTAGCGGTAGGTACTTACTTGTATTTTATTTACCCTCTAAGAATATATTACTTCTGAGGCTGGTTTAATACACAGAGTATTTAAAAAATATTATTATTTTCATTTTTTCTATGTACGTTAGTATTTACGAAAAAATAAACTGATATTACACGCCACAATGGGTTTTAGAATCGTGTGTAGAGGGATTTAGATGCGAATTTGATAAAAGCTAATAAAGGATTTATAAGTCCTTAAGGGTTAATTCATGTTTGTGGGATGTTAGGTACTTATTAATTACACACGTTGAAACCGCTTTGTTCCCTATAGTCTTAATTAAAATGTGAAATTTTGACGTGTTAGTACCTAAATAGAAACAGGGACATCATTGTAGAAGAACAGCGGTCAATAAATAAGTACACTAGGGAATAAGTAAATATTTGTGTTACGTAAATAAATATTGAATTACAACCATCAACATAATGGAATCACATTTTTTTTTATAAATAAAACCTTGTAAGTGCCTAGATTTGGTAGAAGGTACCTATAAAAAATTTAAATGTATCCCTACCAAACATGTCAGTACTTCAAACCTTTGCATAAAATATCATCATAATCAGAGGGTTCAAAATCGTAAAAAATCTGGTAGTCTATATTACTTTCACCGAGTCAGTATTTAATTTTCACGTCAGAAGCGTTAGCTGACATCAAGCTTCAACAGCATATAAAACAAGAAGATATCATTAGGTATCCTAACATTTCGTAGTAAGGTACTACATACTTTTGTTGATATTAGAAGACTTTACTATACAGAAGTACTTACTTTGGAGTAAGAAATTTCATGAATATTTCGACGTCTTGGGGATGTATTTTATGTTTAGGCTCGCCGTCCTGCTCTTGCATTAATGATGATCTGTACCTGAAATAACATCACATTCAAATTATTACGTAGCTTTGTACTGAATTTAAATCAGCCTAAAAAAATAATGGTTGAATACTAACTTGTATGGTAAAGCAGGCAAGGGCTGTGGATAGTAAGATTGATGTGGCACATACTCTGGCCTTGGGGCATCATAAATACCTGCAAATATAAATTCATTTTTATTAAAACTTCACTATCAACTAATAATACTAGTATAATGTGATGATGAAGATGTGAAATTAATTGATAGCACCACTGCTCCTTCTCTCGTTGGGTATGGTAGCCTTATTGGTTTTAAAACATATTGGGAACTCCGTTAGTTCCCTAAAATCTTTTGACGCATTATATCTATTTGCAGCTGATATTCGATAACCAAAAGCTAATTGGATGCTTTGGATTGTAACAAAAGATAATTTCTTAAGAGAGTGTCAATGTTTAGTTTCTACATATAAAATCACCTTGGTGATGAGGGTGGTTCTGTTTCAATAGACGTGCTAGTAGACACGTGTCAGGAAGATGCGGTAAAGGCTGTGGTTGGGGATGAGGTACTGAATAGGATGGCCAGGAACTTGGGTACGACTCGCCCCCTAATCCGTATGCGTGGCGGCTTGCAAGTCCAGTCAATTCTTCAGGTAGAAAATCAGTTTCTCGCAAAGTCATATCGCCAACTTTAGTAAGCTTTTGACTATCGGTATGTTCAGATGTTGTTAAAGTTGACGCACCTTTCTTTGTTTTTATAGTCTCTGTCCCAGGGTTTTCTTGCTCAGTGATAGTCTTTAGTTTATTTACAATGTCTTTACATATTTCATTTTTGCTCTCTGAATTGCACAGAACATTATGATTCATTATAATTTCTCTAGCCTTTTTGTAGTCCTCGTTTTTGAAATTAGATATACTTCGATCAGTATCTTCGAGGACATGTCGTTTCTGCCGCTTAGTCATTGCATTTTCTGAATTATTTTTTAAACGGAAATAAATTTCTACATTGTCATCTTGTTGAAATGTTATGTTAGATGGTCTTGATTCCGTTACGAAAAATATTCCAGTAGTCCGAAAATATTCTGTGAAATATATTAAATTGTTATAGAAAGTTACTTTGACACATTAATTCTTATATGCAAAATATTAATTATATATTACTTGGATAAACTTACCCATACTCTCATAAACTCTTGTCAAGAATATCAATCCTCCAATAAATATTATGGTAAATATTAATAGCATACATATTTTTCTTACTATCTTGTAAATAAGTATATCTCTTCTCTTTGGATCTAGGAAAACAAAAGAAATTAATAGCATAAGAAATTAAGAACATATTTTTTTAAAAAGTACTGCTTATAATTTCTATGTTTATTTTATCAATTTTACAGTTTTACCTCTACTTTCTGCGAGTGCCATTGGCGGAAGACCAAGCTGGTGCATGTCTTTCTCCATTTTGTGTCGTTTTTAACTTTCTGAAAAGTACAAAATAATCCACTTATAACTTATTTTCACTAATGTCTTGGATGCCCAATTGTGGATAAGAGGTTAAAAGGGTGGCAGCGAACTTGTGTGGTGTTACGAGCGTCAATGGGCGGCGGCAATCGCTCAAGGTTATCAGGTAATACGTCTGCTCATCGGCCAATTATCACATGAAAAAATGTTGGTAGCTTTAATGTCGTAAGACTTGGGTCTTTAAGCCTTTAAAAAGGCAAAAACAATTACTTTTCTATTGTGTCTGCTGTCAGGCCTTACGACGTTGAAGCAATTCGAAAAGTCCGACAGTCACAATTCCATCAGTTAATATCAATAAAAAATACTACATTGCCTCGGAACATCGTAACGTAATATCTTTCAATATAGCAACTTTGAAGAGATCATGCAGAAAAAATGGGCACGGTCCAATATAAGGGATGGAGTTATAAATTATCGCGGCCTTAATATGGGTAATAATATTATTTGCGTCGCACAGGCGCTCGCGATATCCATCACTTCGTCTACGAAAATAGGTATATTCTGGAGATATACAAACCTACTCCTGTATTTATTAACACTTTATGTAGAATAAAATATTTACTACGCACATGCTGCCTAGGTGTTAGATGGAAGGTAACTCATTTGTAGTAAAATTGAGACTATAATTTACAAGGCACTTTCGTAGGTACTTTCGTAAGTGGATTACTTAGTACAACGGTGTTTCCTAGAATATAAACCCGATTCCACTTTATGAATGTGTGTTGTTATAAACGAAACAAGTGTCAGCTATCTAAGGTACTAAACCGACATGTTACATTGAAAAAGTTTAAGCAAAAAAGTTAGAATTGATTCAACTAAAGCAGAATGTATATTTTTGTTATTAGAAAAATAATAATATAGATTACCTGGTTTTCAGCGTTGATGGCATTATAGTATTTGTCGTGTATATGCGTTAGTCTCAATAACTACTGCCTGCTCTAGATTAACTACTGATTCGTATGAATAAATTATTTATAAACATATATCTGATTTGCTAAAACATAACTGATTTTCTATAAAGGAATTTATTGTAAAGGAATCTGTGTCTATAAACATTGCAGAATAATATCGAAGAAATTCTAGAATGCACACGTGAATGTTAACGTAGTGCCAAGGCGCTATGTCATCTAATCCTAAGGTTCTAAGGTTTTTCTGTATGTAATAGGTGGCTGACGAGCAGACGGATCACCTGATAGTAAGCGATTGAAATACCAGTAGAGTCACTAGTGCGCTGCCAACCTAAGTATAACCCTCTTTCGCCCCAATTGGGCATTCGGTACCCTCACTCACACGACGAAGAATAGCGAAGACGCTGCTTTACGCTTTTTCCATAGAGGCAGTCACTTTTACCTTTTTAGGATGTTTTGTGTGCAATAAAAGTAAATTCATTCATCAATTACAGAGGCCTATGCCTGAATGGACAGACACCGGCTGATTAAATTATTGATTTTCAGGCTATCTATTACTTACTGCAGAGAAAAATGTAAGTATTTACGTACCTTAAAATTTCAACCACAAAATAAGATCACAAAGTCTACATAATAACGAGAAACTAATTCGTAATGTTTACGAATCCACTGACTCCGCGGCACTGAATCAGTTACTTCGATTTTGCTGATCTCCGAAATATCGGGTTCATACGTTTCTTTAGTCAGTAAATTTTACTGTTAGGGGCAGTTCACAGTGTTTACTTATTTAAAAAAAAAACGCAATTAACAACTTCGCGTATTTTGCCAGTTGCGTCTAAAGTCGTTGCCAAGATCCAGGATATAGGATGTCTGGTTATAATGAAGCGACTGCCGTCTGACCTTCGCAGCCGTTAGGCACGAAAACCAAATCAACTGGACCATGGTTATAGGTACAGATCAGAATAACTTAGTCTCAATTAACTATCCAATAGGTACAGCTGCCATCCAATGCTTTCCCTTACCGGCGTCGAGTGAATCGTAGAAAAACACAAATGCTACACAAACAAATCGATATGGTATATTTAAGTATTATTTTTGTGATCCTCTGTTGACTGATATCTGTAACACAAATGCTTGAGCTTACTTAGTACGGAGTCAGGTCAATGTATGTAGGTATGAGATGTCATATGAATTTATTTATTAAATAGATTTGAAAATCGGGGAATCTTTACACTGAGCTACCAGCTCTTCATATTAGTCCATTCACACGTGTACATGCTCAATTAGGTGCACTAATAGAGTCTGGCACATGATTTTTCAAAAAGAAACAAGTATTTTTTGTATTTATTCTCTTTCAAAGAACAATGGCTACCTTGTTTTCGTTTTCCCGAGTAAATAAATAACGCGGACCAAAAACTCACCCATTATCTTGCGTGTAAAATGTTCATTAAGCAACCTTACCTAGCCCAGTAAGGATAGTCTCTTCGTAAAATTCATCACAGATCAAAGATTATTTATTTTGTTGTTGTTATAGAAATCTCTATAGAAAACGAAATCAAAATTAAGTTA
This sequence comes from Cnaphalocrocis medinalis, assembly GCA_014851415.1. Classification (NCBI taxonomy): domain Eukaryota; kingdom Metazoa; phylum Arthropoda; class Insecta; order Lepidoptera; family Crambidae; genus Cnaphalocrocis; species Cnaphalocrocis medinalis. The sequence goes on along the minus strand of CM026280.1, from coordinate 9,575,414 downwards.
CTGCCGTTTAACCTTAGCATTCCTTGGAATAGAACTAGACTAATTGCATCATGATTAAACGTTCAGACGTGTAGGTTTCCTTCGACGATGAGCTTATAGACTTGAAAAATCCAGAGGTAATTACTCGGATTCGAACCATGTAGTACGTGCTCCTCCGTGCTGGGAGGAGTCAGGAAGGTATTCTCTGAACTACCATTGCTCTATTACGATGTCTTTTAAATGAAAAACTGTTAGTGACTTCAACCTTTTTTCTGAACTTGAACCAGTTCCTGGCTTGGTGAAAATGAACCACTTCAGATGCAAACTTTAGACAACAAAAAAAATTTTGGAAATAGTCCTTTGACTTCCTAAACATTGAGGAGTTGACCTTCAATCATCAGCTCAACCACAATACATAAAACTACATAATATATTACGATCAGGCGTAAATAGCATTGTAAAATACACTGAAATCATACATGTGCCTACAAAATTTTAAAGTTGCCCTCGTATTCTCTAGGTTTTCATTATTACTTCCTGACCTGGTAAATTATATCTCGCAAGTAAACACTAGCCAACGAAAAAAAAAAGAAATCCGTCGATAAATACAACGATATCGATGAAGATACGTAAATATAGTACATACAGTTGAATTGAAAACCTAATTTTTTTGAAGTCGATTAAAAGTATCTTTTAATTTAAAAATAAATAATTGCATAGCAACTTCAAATAGCAATTTCTTTATTTAGCCATGTTGTTATATTTTTTCTTAAAACATGCACAATGTGCGCTCCGGTTTATCTGAATCATCGAAAATAGTACGTCGATGACCTGATATTGATTTCGAAATGTCCATGCATTGTTTCGACTGCAAATCGTTATTGTTCTAAATAGTTGCGTAATTTAGTTTCCATCCAAATAATTTAGGCATAATTTTCAACTGACTGCATTAAAATTCAACACTAGGTAGGCACAAAAAATTCGTCATAACAATATGCTATCATGAATTTTCATGATTCACTGACGATTTAGTGCTATTCTTATAGAAAGATAGTGAAAAAATAATTGATTGTATAAGCTATATTGTGGTAAAGTTTCATTCAAATCCATGCAGTAGTTTTTACGTGAAAGAGTAACAAACATCCATACATCCATACATCCTTACAAACTTTCGCCTTTATAATAGTAGTAGGATAAATAAGATTTGATCAATATGGTCATAAGGTTAGCACACTTGACTCCTATGGTGTTACAGGTGGTACCTAATCGCTTACCATCAGGTGGTCCGTCTACTCGCCTGCCCCCTCTATCTCTTGAAAGAATTCTATGGCTTTGCTCACTGGGTAATTTTTTTTTGTGTATGGGTGTGCCTTCAGGGTGTATCTGTGAAGATTTACATCCCTTTAACCACGTTTTCTACCAAGCTTCTGAACAATTGGAAATAATACATAAAAAAAACAACTTATTAATTTTGTCAAATGTTCATTTTGTATGGGGAGTCGAAAACCGACGAATTTCCAGAAGTAATATAGAACAATAAATGTTGCTCAGAATGCTTAAGTATAAGGGATGTAAATGTTCACAGATATACCTTGTATTTATATAACCTGTAGGTATTTTATGCAATCGAGAGCTATAGCCCTCCAATTTCAACTTTAACTTGACTATTCTCAGGAATGAAAGTAGTGAAACCCAGCGATTTAATTAGTACTAAGCGCACAGACTCTTGCCAGTCGCAGTCATAATTATTAGGAGTAGGTAATTGTCTGCTACGCTTAAATTTCCCTCTTGAGCTATGTATAATTCAAAGTGGTTGTTCTGTTTTCGGTAAACGTTACCATGACGTTATTTAATAAAATATCAGTTTTCATGTAAACCTTACATTCCTTTTATGAACCTAATAAAAAAAACTCAACGCAGCAGGTCTTTTGAATCCACCTTCCAGCGGTCATTAACTCTAAATCGGTGGCGTTTTCAACATAATTCTAAAACAATTGCTGACACCTAACAATTAGTACTTACCTACACGTCTACGCCTATGAATGCATGACGCAACTATCTGTCCACAATAGGTGCGGTTGCATAGAACAATTTAATCAATTAGTAGCGACTGCTTGTAGGAGCCTTGTTCCATTAGTTAATTGATTTTGATCCTTTGCTATCTCTTTTGTGTACGTTGCGGTTTGTGCTCCGACGCGGGGCTTTAGAGTATGTTTGTTGAGCATTACATATACTAATATAGGCGGTTATGGGGCCGAGAGAAAATAGATCATCTAATTCAGTTAGTAATAAGCGGTGATCGCTTTTTACTAACAAATTCTTAATAAGCAGGTACATTATTGTTTGCTGCTAGCGTCGCTATCCTAACTAATATTATGAATGCGACAGTAACTGTGTCTGCCGGTCTGTCTGTTACTCTTTCACGCCAAAACTACTAAACGAATTTGAATGAAATTTGGTATACAGCTAGTCTAGACCCTACGAAAAGGACATACTACTAAAGGCTACTTTTTATTGCGAAAACGGGGAATGAAAGGGGAAGGAAGGGTTGAAAATTATTAAATAATTAAAAATGCTACCCAAAAATAGAAGAAATATAGAATATAAAGAATAGAAGATAGAAGTCGTAGGTAACAGCTATTATTCATAAATTAATAACATGGATACGACATTTTATTGGATCGTCATTTCGGTATTTTGGGATTCTTATTGAATCCCAACTTCACGTTATTGCCCACAAAGACAAACAACGCCCTTTGCTCTATACAGTAAATTATATTACATGGCACACAGTTAACTTTAGTCGGTCCAATATTGAATCGAAGACAAATGATTATCGACACAGAGTATGGGAGCATCGTTCGAGGATAAGGATCATTATTACTTTTCAAAGTTTTCAGGACAAGGGTCAAACTTCAAAACGTACCTACGTGTCTTTTTATACGTCCAGCAGCCACGCTGGTAAAATGGTCAAAGATTTAGTGCCAGAAACTGAAATTCACAGGTTCAGATCATATTTACTTTTATCAATAGAATAGTTTTTTATATTGCAGTGGTTATTATGGGTAGATACATAAAATTAGAAATCATTTACCTATTTGCTTTAAACTTAAGGTGTCAAATACAATTCAATTAAAACAATCATGCTTCACCTATCTCGTCAGTATGCAAATATTTAATTTGTACAGTCAGTATAATAGAGTCAAACTCTACTCGTCGCCTTAAACTAAACGCGCTGTTTAGCGTACGTTTAGGATTAAAAAAAATATCATAATAATAAGTGCATAATATTTTGCTACCTGGGCAGTAACATGCTGTCATTAGCCAAGTCTTGGCAAATTTGAGAATTAACTTACAACCTACCTTTGACTTCAAAGGGCTGGACTTAAAACTTTTGGGTCTGTCTGGGATAATAGGGCCACATCACAACATGAAATATTAACTGTGGCTTGAAAGGAACTAAACTGTGTAGCTATTTACATCCATGTCATATTCTGCTTAGGTATATTAACTTTCAGTTTATTCGGCGGTTATTCCTTTAGTTAAAACGTTTTTGAACAGTGTTACGTTGTTAAACCAGACATAAAGGTACCGATTTTATCCCGAACAATAAAATTCTAACTAGAGTTGTTTTAAAAACGTTGGTCAAAGGTTACTTTCCTATTTAGGTAAGGTGAGCAAGGCAAAGCCAAAATCATTACAGCGGCCACGCGAGAAGCCCATTTGCATGACAAAGGATCTCTTCGGCATTTAGTTTGTATTGGACGAACGTACGTGATACCTTTAAACCTTTCCTAGACTGGATAAACTATTTGTTCGATTTTTAGAACCTTCAAGTACTTAATTCAGGCCATTTGGATAATGATTTCAATATTGAAAGAACTAGTACAACACTGTAAATTAACGTTTGAAAATGGTTTACGATTGAAAACTTTTTTTTTAATCTCGCTTTTATCTTTGCCAAGAAATCCGTTCCCTCACTGTCAACCTGTGTTATTCTGTGAAAGACACATAATTAAGTTAATACTGTACTGAGAAAGTTGCGGTCCATATTTAGGTATTATTTATATTTATACATAAAACAGTCAATGGAAGCTTATTTAACTATTTGATTTTACGTACATACCTACTTAGTATAATACGAATGTCCAAAAGTCGTAGAAATAATGTTGCTCAGAATGGTTGGTAGAGGACGTGGGTTTCACCCTGTAAATGTTGATTAATGGTGTTTTATCTTGTACCAAAGTATGTAATCTGAAAGTAAACCAAAAAATTACGTATTCTGTACCTACGGACGATGAAAGTTTAAAAAGGTTTATTAATTCAACCGCCTATGTGATAAATTATGCCTTAAGTTACACCCACCTACATATTTCATACAAACGGTCATCTAAAGTTAAAATGGACGTTTTTGATTCACTTCACAAATGTAGATTAGTCCAAAATTACTGTTAGTTTTTAACCTCTTACGCAAAAACGACTGGGTGTTTTTTATGTGATAGGTGGCAGACGAGCATATGGATCACCTGATGGTAAGCGATTAGCGCCGCTCATAGACACCTGGAACACCAGTAGAGGCACAAGTGTGAAAATTTAAGACTTTATTCTTTATTTCATATTAGAAAAGTGATTTACTTTAATCATTTTTTCGTAACATTTATACTTGTACATAAGTCACTTTGGTTTTGTATTTATTTTGTATCATTAATATATTTATCTATTGCCTCCTCTTTTATTTTTTTTCGTGACATCGATTTAGTGAACCAACCGACTCTTATATGAATACTCTTATACTCTTATATGAGTTTACAAACTTGTAGGACCTATACGATAGGTCACAAAAAACACTACCTACAAAATAGAATTAGCAATACATTTATTGCGTAAAACCCACAAACTTGTATTTAATAAACCTTGAACCGGCCACATAATTTCCTCCTGACTACCCTTGAATGAATCCACATCGACTATATTAAGTCGAGTGATTTTATCCTGCAAGGAACAAATAAACAATGCCATTGCTTTATGCCTTCCACCCAGTGCTCTCAATTTTATTCATTCATAACATATTGGGTTCCATGCATTAGTCCCCTTTATTCCCATTTCAATAGGCACTGATTTATTATGTTTGTGTGCTGGTGTTAATTAACTATAATGTTCAGTTGAGTGTTGACTCTAAAGGTGTTCATATTATGTTTAGACTTTACCAAATCCGCAATCCAATTAAGCCAGTGCGCCAGTTTGGCTCACAAAATTTGTATGTTTTTTGGTAGGTGGCCGACATGCAGACGGATAACCTGATGGTAAGCGATTGCAACACATTCATTGGTGTGCACAGTTACAAGTTCGCTACCAACCTTTAACCCCCTTTCCCTCCAATGGGGACCGTACCCTCGAAACACAACACGCCGTCATAAGGCCGTGCAATCACTCCAGTCGAGCCGGTTCATTTATATCGAAGTATAGCTCTCCCATCTATACATATAATAAAAATGTAAAAAAGCTGTGTCTGTACATTGAAGATATTTATCTCAAAATAACTTAGGACGACTAAAAAACAGTAACAGAACATGAATCAATGATTTTTAAAATTTTTGTCTGTCTGTTTGTCTGTTTGTCTGTTTGTCTGTTTGTCTGTTTGTCTGTTTGTCTGTTTATCTGTTTGTCTGTTTGTCTGTTTGTTCGCGCTAATCTCGGAAACTACTGAACCAATTCGAATGAAACTTTTTTTATTGTATAGCTGTAATATCAGGGCAACTTATAGGATATATCATATTTTGAAGACCAGGCTCCTTGATGTAGAACCACAACAGCCCAGCTAAACTATAAGAGGTAGGTCAATGGCACTTTAACAAAAGTTGTGTAGATTGATGAGCATTTTATGATGCCATGAAAAAAATCAAAGATAATGGAACATCTGGTTTGGAACTCTAAGAGCCCAGCTCCACTATAACAAATATGGAATGAAATGGAATGGAAAATTGTCAAATGTGATGAGCATTTTTGGATGAGATCCTATAAGGAAGGATATTCCAAACTTAAACCCCTAATGGAGCAAAAAGGGGGTTCCAAGTTTTTTCATCTTTAAGCCAAGAGTCATAAAGTTCACGCAAACGAAGTTGCGGGCGGCCACTAGTAATTAATAAAATGAGAAATAAATACATATTCTTGCAGTAAGTAAAAAGTTTCGAATAATAAATACCAAGTTACCAATGTTAGTAACAAGGTCGACAAACGGCAATCAACATTGAAATTGGTACCTTTTAATTCCAACAATACTCAACGAAATCGTATTGGAAATTGATAGAGAAACGAAGAAAAACGATATTTTAATAGAAAATTACTGATATCACATCGCAACGGTAAACAACGGCGCAATGTCACCTCCGTCACGGGTTTGCACAAACAGTAACCTAGGTTTGCATCTATTCATTAACTTGATTTGGTTTGTGGTCGCGTAGAAAATGATTCGCTTTCCATCGACCACCTAGCTTATAATGTAAGGGGGTCACATGCAGTTTTCCATTCCTTTTACGACCTTGACTGTATGCAGTTGTGGTGTAATGTGTGGTTTTTACTGAATTGACGCGGATCAGTTTTGGAAAAGGTAACTTAAGCAAACGGTGTGCTTGTTAGTAGCTTAGATATATTATTTAAAGAAAAGAAAGAAACAAATATTAAAATAATATATCCTAAATTTATAAATAACATCAAAAACCTAATTCATGTCATCTTCAATCTTGTTTTTGATTGAAAATTCAATCTTGTTCAATCTTGTTTGAAATTGAAATCAGATTGATCTCAATTGTGAGTTTAATCTTATATTATTGTAGATAAAGTTAAAATCCACATTTTTTATCTTTAATTAAATAATCTACAAAAAATGTGTTCACATGTTTTACTATTTATGTATTGTTTGCAAAATATACGAGACTAAGTAATGGTAAGATAAAAGGAGATGAGTGTTGATAAAATTTTAGCAAAAATAAATACATAGAACTTATGCTCGCTATCTAAGCGAGCATATTACTCAACTCACGAAAACACTGTACCAGAGCCCTTTGTACTCTTAAAGAAGTAAAGCTCAAAATAGCGACCTACCACAAAAAGCATTCCTCTGTTCCAGATTATCTAATTCGCACGTACAAGAAATGGAACTTATAAAAATATGAGCTGTGTAATGCGCCCGCGATCCGCCATGAGAGTTGTGGTGGTATACGTTTTCACTGTGACCTTAATCTGCGGTTGCCATGGCGACCAGAAAGACGACACCGACGCGTATCTGAGTCGTTTCGTAGCTGATCTATGGCTGGAAGGTGCTGATGTCATGAAGATTATATGGCGGGATTGCTCGAAGAAAGTAAGTCTAACTTTTCTAATTTCTTACTCATAAGGTTGTGTATAAGTGCTGACGCTGTTTCATAAAGATGTGAAACTTTGATAGGCTTTTAGTTGGCTTTATGTTCTGTAACATTATCTTCATATCGTAGATTTTTTTCTATGACTACTCATAGTAATCATTATTCAATGATTGAGACAGCAATTGCCGAAAAGATTTATTGATTTTAGATTAAAAAAGATTTTTTTCACTGGTATTGGTTATCTATGCGCGGCGGTAAACGCTTACCATCAGGCGATCCGACTGCTTGTTTGCCACCTATCACATCAACAAAAAAAACGAATATCGTTAGTTCAAGGTGTATACCTACATCAGTCGTAATATTAGTACCTATTAAGAGGCAAAATAATTTCAAATCAATGTATTTTTTCAAATATTTACAGTATCTATCTTTGGAAATTTTCTTCATTATAACGTAACGTAATTAAAAGCAGATAATAACAGCATTTAATGCCTTTTTCTGCTCGGAACTTCTTTGTGGATTAGGATTAAGTAGACATGTTAGGGATCAAAGAAACATCTTAATGGACATTTGTAAGTCTTTGTCAAATACTTAAAGCAGATGAGTAAGGAGTCCTTTCACACGATAATCGATATGAAATGTTAGAATGAAAATAATGTACCCGTCCATAGAAGCTCACTAAATTACGGGGTCCCTAACTTGTTATTAAATATTGATTTAAAAAGTATCTGTTTTTGGTATAGGCACAAAAAGGTTGGCGACGTTTTCTTCAAATTTTCTCCTTAATGGAAACATCATTATGTTGTGAACGATGAATAATATATTATTTTATTTAATAATGAAAAGGTGTATTGTATATTATTTATTATAACGCTTATTATTCTTCCAAGGAAAAACTAAAGTACACTAATGACGAGGAAAGCTTATACCAATAATAGTAAGCTGATTACGTCTTAATTAAGATTAAGTCTACTAACCAGCATTGTGTCTAATTGCAAATGTTAATTTTAGATTACTCTACCTACAAGGTAACTTCGAAATCAATGCGCAGTTGTTTCTATACCATCAGTATATTTCATATAATAAATAAATAAATGCGCTAGACAATCACACCAATCAATCTGGTCTCAACCCTGAATAATAGAAAGTTTCACAAAAAAAAAACTTTATTTGTCAGATTTTTTATTACATCCCACGCAATTTTTCTAAATTTTCGAACAGACCGCTGTCCTGCGAGCTTAAAATTGCTTATTTTGCTATTTTTATGAAACATTCAAACACAAAAAATACGTGTATTTTTATTTTAAACTAACCGTATTAATGTTAACTACTTACATGAAAGCAGTAAATATTATCCTTTTATGAAAAAAATTTCGTTTCGTCTCCGAAGCAATACGATATTTAAATAGTTTTCTTGTATTTCAACACAAAATATAATTCCTCGATTCTTTATGCCACTTCACAATAGCGTAAAATGTTCACCAAAGCGGAACAACTTCGTTATTTCCCCACAAATGTTATCTAGTAATGAACATTCCAGTTAGTGGACGTGAAGGATGTTATCGACCACAAGGAGTACTTCCCGAAGTTCGTGCGGTGCATGAAGCGGAAAACGCTGAGGGCCCTCGACCGGTCGCTGAGCCCCGACGTCGTGCCCATCGCCGACGGAGTCAACTTGGTGCGCTTCGAGCTCGTCGACCGCTCGGGGAATATTATGCCTGAAAATGAGACTAGGTAAGAAAAAAATGTACTAAATATTGCATGTCGCGGAAAATGCAGAGAGATGTCTATCGTGCTCTCTGCCTCGATGTCGAGGCCCCAACTGAGTCAATTTGTGCTTGTCGACCGGTCGGGAAATATAGGGTAAGCTTGAAAACAGGACTTTCGATCGAGGACATCGATCAATGTTAATTGAGGCTTGACTAGTCTAGCATACTTATCCATATAAGTCTACGAATTCATTTTACCATCGATTGATGTCATCGATCTATGACTGAGGGCCCTCGACCGGTCGCTCAGCCCCGACGTCGTGCCCATCGCCGACGGAGTCAACTTGGTGCGGTTCGAGCTCGTCGACCGCTCGGGGAATATTATGCCTGAAAATGAGACTAGGTAAGAAAAAAAATATGTTGCGCTAAAATTGCATGTCGCGGAAAATGCAGAGAAATGTCTATCGTGCCCTCTGCCTCGATGTCGAGGCCCCCAACTGAGTCAATTTGTGCTTGTCGACCGCTCGGGAAATATTAGGTATGCTAAAAAACAGGACAAGGTAAGAAATAAATTATAATGTCAAGTTATAAATTAGGATGCTACCAATAAATTGTTAGTGGACGTGAAGGATGTTATCGACCACAAGGAGTACTTCCCGAAGTTCGTGCGGTGCATGAAGCGGAAAACGCTGAGGGCCCTCGACCGGTCGCTCAGCCCCGACGTCGTGCCCATCGCCGACGGAGTCAACTTGGTGCGCTTCGAGCTCGTCGACCGCTCGGGGAATATTATGCCTGAAAATGAGACTAGGTAAGAAAAAAAAATTATGTCGAGTTGCAAATTAGCACGCAGAGAGTTGTCTATCGTGCCCTCTGCCTTGACGTAGAGCCTGCATCAACAGAGTCAATTTGTGCTCGTCGACCGCTCGAGACATATTATTTTCCAAAAAACACGACAAGGTAAGAAATAATACAAGTTATAAATCAGCATTCAGCAGAAATCGCAGCGAGTGGTCTATCGTTCCCTCTGCCTCGATGTGGAGCCTGACACCAACTGAGTCAACTTGTACTCGGCGACCGCTCAGGGAATAGGAATTACCTACTTTATTAAATGCGATACGGTAAGTTATAATAATTTTGAGTTAAAAATTAGCATTCAATAGAAAACTTAGAGAGCTGTCATCGTTCGTTCCGCCTCGGTTTCGAGCCTGATATCAACTAAGTCTACTTGATTTCGTTGATGTGTCGGTCAACGAGGAATACTTAATATAACTTAAAATGCGACTAAAAGTAGGTAAATCTAATAATGGCGAGGTTTTGTGTTATTTGGTTTTTTTGATGTATGTCTATGTACTTAGTAATGCTAAGAGTCCTATCAATCTTTTCGCCTTCTTGGTATGTACACTTAAACTCGATCTTTCTGGGAATAATAAATTTGCCAAAAATGTTTTTATACCTACGTGCATCGTGCAATACCTATATTAATTTCTTTTTTCATTTCCAACACATCGATTTTATCACCAAAAATGCGAATACAAAGTCCACTAAGACTCAAATTAGGAGGCATACTCAAGCTTGTTGACTGCTCGGGGAAGACCGTGCCAAAATTTCATCGAAATAAAATTTAATCCAGCACGTTGCGGCTGCAATATCATCTTGACTCTTATAGTTCTGAAGTGAAACGCCAAGGGCTCTGAACCGGTCAGTTAGCTTCGTTGTTGGGCTGATAAAGTATAATCAACTGCATAATTATGTCTGTCCTGAAAAAAAAAACAGGTTTTTAATGTAGAATTTTAAAACGAATATGGTATACTTACCTACTTTGTCACCGGGAGCTGTTGTAGCTCTGCATGAGATATATTTTCCTCAAACAGTACTTTTATTTAAGGTAAGACGTATTTTGATTGAATACAATATTTCACGATAAACTGAATTAATGGTAGACGGAAAATCAATTTTTGCGTGTAATCGTGCGTTTGACTCAGACATAATATTATTTGATTAAGAGGATGTATCAACAAATATTTATACATAACCGATACCGATACACTCTGTAAATCATATAATATTTATATTTTCGGTGGGTAGTGGAAAAGGATTTGTTAGCCTGGTGGTGTAGACTCTGTCTCCCGGACTCTGAGTAAATTGGTTAAATTTTGACGTGTACGCATGTGACGAATGTTTTCCATAAACTAAACGACTTCAAAACAATAGGGAAAAAAGGCTATCAATTTAACTATACGTTTTTTTCTACGCTTATATCCGTGCTACATCAACTATTTTATTTCAAAATACGAAACTAAAATTAATTACGCAGAGAACCGCGGGCAGGGTAAGAAGGAGATATATGAACTTCGTCACATTTCCCCAATCCATTAACAAAACGGTCATTTTAAATAACTGAACATATTCATATAAATTCTTTAGCCAATAGATCGTCCGGTATAGTGGAAACTGGGCCTTAGCATTGTAGCTAGCTACACTGCATGGAATCTGTGTTCGCAGCGAACGATGTACAAATATGCTACAGTTCTCACCGCCCTCTACATTGAACTGTAGACTGATAGTCTGATACGCCGCTAGTCAGTCAGCTGTTCACTGTTCGCCTAATGGGAACATGGCTTTATAATCTTACCTACACGTAACGTTTGTTTTGACGTATGGAAATACCTCTATGATGGCTACAGCACAGCTAGTGTTGAGTTTCATGACGAATTATTTTAATGTGTCTTGTTACAAACAAGCGAATGGCGGCAGTGAGAAATTACAGGAGGCAAAAATAGCTTCAAATTAATAAATAAAATTCCAACCCAGGACACCTAAAGCCAGGTTGGTACTCAAAACATTAGACTAACAGACCAGCAGGCGGATCACCTGAAGGTAAGCGAATGACACCCGAAACTCGCTGGCGCTGCTTTCCGCCGGTTTTCTGTGCCTTGTAATTATTTCATAGATTTTGGTAATAAATTACTAGGTCTATGCGGTTAAAGCTTTCATGACTAGCTAATGGTACTGGAATATTAAATTTAATAAATCTAAAAGGTAGGAGGTACACAACACTTAGTTTACCTCCCGAAATCTGTTCTTATTCCGCTCTAATGAACAAATTGATTAACTGTCTAGGTTTACAAATAGGGTCGTAATCCTTCCTTTCTTTTTAATAAATTTATAAGTAGGATTCGTTGAATTTTGCTGTAATATTCCCTCCTATCCCCTTTTATTTGTAGATTCACCTTCTCTAAGGTATAAATATAAATTAATTCTATTGTCATTACTACATACCTTATTCGTCGTCTAAGCACAAGTCTAAGCTGGCTCGATGGAGCATCATAGACTCTGCCTCATTCGCTAAAAGGTCGTGGGTTTAATTCCCACTCTAGATAAATAAACGTGATTCATCACACTCGTGTTTAATGAGTTTCTGCGTGTCATATACTCGTTGTAAGTCCTCTGTTATCTAATATTTACAACACAAGTGCTAAAAAGCTACCTGATGTAGATTTTTAGCACAAGCTTTTTAGCAAAATAACAGAGTCAGGAAAAATGTACTCGTATGAGACGGTATTTGATTATTCTGGCTTTATTTTAGGGTAGACCGTTTATGAGGGTTCTGAAGATCAGATGTTAATCCCGTCGGTATAATTACCAGACAATTTTTTTAAGTAAGAGGAAGGTAGCCAAACGAGCAAGCGGGTCACCTTATACTTTCCAAATCTCGAATCATGATCTAAGTGTACCTCGGGTTCTAAAGCAACTAAAGCTTTGGACAACCAAGAATTATACGCTAAGAGAAAGTGACTCGTTTTTACTCAATACTTATTTTAGTGCGGGAACAAAAGATAGTACCTCCCTAAGTCTTCCAGGCTGTATTCCCAAAAGGCTGGAGTATTCTTAATAAAGCGGAAGCTCTAGTTCAAAGCTTTTTGATCGATATGCAATATCTAGCTCATTGTTATACACAGGCTGGTGTAATATCTTAACTTTGTCAACTTTTGTCTTAAGTCGGTTGTAGTATGGAGACTCAAATTATTAACTGTTGCAAAAAAAAAACAAGTAGTTGACAGAAATTGATACAAAACGTTTATTACGATACAGTCAACTGAATCATCAATATTTTTTTAAATACAATGTTTTTTGCAAGTGATATCGTCTCTGTAAGCTACTAGTAATTAGTAAATATATTAAATAGATTGTATGGATAGTATTTGAATCCAAACTCACGTAGATTTAATCAATTTTTAACCGACTTCAAAAAAAAAGAAGGAGGTTCTCAATTCGTCTGTATGTATAATCTTTTATTGAGTAGGTTGAACAAAGTAATCGAATGAGTATCGAATATATTGTTGAAAATTGGGAATCTTTTCCATCAAATTAGCCAATATTTATTGGAAAGATTATGTACTTATCTGGGGCCTTAACACTACCTAATTATTGGATACACTTACGATTTTTACGAAATACTAGTAATACACGTAAAACCAATTTATCGTGCGTATCCATACCTCGTTATTTTCTGCCATAATACCTTTATCGTGGCAGAGAATCGAGTACCTGCTATAATTCTAACTTTACTCCTAAAACAGTCATTATAATGTTATCTTAAGTAGTCGTTGGTTAAAGTAACTCTTAACCCAAGCTTTGATGATAGTATTGATTAAATTGTACCTAAATCTAAGTGGTCATTAACTTACTACCACCGGATATACTTACGATTGTTATAATTATTAATTACAATTAAAAGTAGAAGTCGACATCCCGAATCAGTGGTAGATTAGGTACATATTTGACATTCATCATTGTTTGGTTACTTACCTAACTGAATACCTACTATATTTTTTTGAATCTCTACATCTTTTTTTAAACCCTGTCTAATTTGTCTTCAAATGTGAAATGATTTTTTACTCAGACAAATAAGTGGACATTTCTGCTATTTAAAAATAATGTTCATCAATTGGTTAATAAAGTTAAGTTGCACTTTACCTAATTAAGGCAATAAAAGTCTTAAGTCTATCTTGTGTGAAATATCCGGTTTTTGATATGAGATATCAAAATGTCACTAAACAACAAAAAACTTATTTATTGAACTCATAAAATTGGATTTAATATTTAATGTCCAATCACAAGCAATTATTAATTTTCTATTCTCGCCTACTCATTTCAGAAATATGAAATGGAGCTATCGCGTGTGGAAAAATCCGCTAGATGGCATACTGTAAACTGAGGTCCATTTAAACGGTGATTTTTGATGTGAGATGTCAAAATATCAATAAACAACACTAGTATGGATATGCCCGCGGGATTTCGAAATTTCGCAAGAATTCTATGCGTATATTCTCTCTTATTAGAAATTAAAAAATAAAGCAAGTACCTTCTCATCAAGTTAGTAAAACAATACAATTTAGTATATTTAACTTTTATCGAAATTGTAATCCATTTTCAGCGCCGTAAGAATGTCAATGCTAAGATTTCGTCAATAACTGCTTATCTGATGTATGAAAAATAATTTATTGTTTCTAATTATCTGCAAAACCTTTCTTGAGAAAAATATAAACCAATGGAACATAATGTAATATTAGTATAATGAAATTCCACAGAAAAACTTCCTACTTGCTGAAATGTCGTTTAAAAACGTACCTACACATCAAGTAATAAAGAAAGTTCTTGAGATGGGAGGTACAGATAGAAAAAAAAACTAGAATGATTTTACAATTAACATTCTAAGGTATGTAATAACAGATTTTAATTTATATGCAAAATAATATTACGATGTAATACTGTAAAATAACATTATCAAGAGATTAAAAAGCAAATTTTAGTTTCTACGTTGATTTTATAAAGTATAGAAGTAACAAGTCAATGACATTTTCAATTAATAAATAAATATAAGTATTCTCATCAAAAGTAGGTAGTTAAAATACTTACTACATTCTTTAATAGTTTAAATAAATAGTCCCTATTGAGGCAAGATTGTTTTGCTGTCTGTACGCGACAAGTAAATGATTGGAGCGCGTTTATCTCTCCTAACTGAAGAAGGTAAGGTACAGTACCCATATAATTGGTTTTTCTACTTTTGCAAGATACATATTTTATAAGGTTCGACGATAATTGTTCTACGAAGCATCAACTATCATCCCTACCATTCAATAAAGGTTTCTGATTGAATTTGTATCCCAGAGTGGTTAGACCGGGTAAATATGATATGATTTGTCATGTCAGCTTAATAAGTTTCTCAACTTTATCAAAACCATAAAGTCTTGGGGCACTGCTTTTGCAAAGTTGTATTATGTCAGTCGAAACTGTAATAAGTTTGTTAGTTTTCGACAGTTACAGAAATTACTGACTAAAAGTTAAGAATGATTCACCAATTTAAGATACAAAAGACCAATTAAAAACTTTACAATATCTTTTCTTTCGGCTTTTCAATCTGTAACAATCGCCCATTTGGCGTCCCACACATTGTTCTAACTTTTATGAAACTCTTTCAAATTTATGGCCAAGACGCTTTCATTTTATACTCGTAGCTCAAAAATACGGCGGTCTCACTTGCGTGGGTAAACACTCGGAAAGGCTATTCGGAGATATAATTTACAATGGTAAATCATAGCCTGAGCAAGCTTTGACACCAGGCTTAAAATAGAAAGGCAATATCCTTCTCTGGGCTACAGACGGCTTTCTGATCCCTTTTGTCTAGTTCATTGTCAGAAACAAAAAATACCCATATCAACCCTTTACTTGAGACTTGAGTTTTGATAAAGTATACCAACGGGAACACGTACTAAAGATAGATATTCATGTCACTTTGATCTTCGCACTATTTTCGGTAGCAAATATTTGTACATGATCCCCTTAATTTATTTGTTTAATTAATGGGTCTCATGTTTAGATAGTCTGATCATTTAAATCTGTGTGTATAATTCCTATGATATAGCCATTGCCATTCGCTCACATACTTACAAATGAACACATGCATAAACATTTTCCAAACTATCACAATTATGCTAATGTGGGTCAATATTTACCGCTATTTGAAATGCATATCTGGACAAAATTGTTGTCGCTCGCGAAGGTACTACCAACACAATGCAATAAATGTTTTCTTTGTAAACATAATTTGCTTACTTCTTGTAATTATGAAATTTCCTTGTACCTTTATGCAGACTGTAGTAATCTGACTTAATTGTCCATAGAAGTGTGGCACTTCTGACCTACGAGAATTCGTAGATATTTTCGTATTTGTTTTATTGAAGAAAGTCTTACTAAACACGTACAACATTATTGTTTTAGCCCTCTTCACATTTACCTTTTCTAAGTTATGGAAGAAAGTATCAGAGATAAGAAGATAGCAATCGCCCACGCGGTCAATATAATAGAGCTCACGCTGGTTCCATACAAAAACGGCTTAGACCCACGCGGGGTTGCGGGCCCATTAATTTGAATTAGCGATAACGCACAATAGATTTCACCTTTAGCTCCAAGTTCAAGCTTCGAATGCGTTTTAATTCCTGTAAATAAAATTAGTAGTAATATATTTTTTTTACATACAATAAATACAATAATACTTTATAACAGTACCCTAAAGGTAGTAGTTTTAAATAGTAGCAACGCTGTAAAGGTTGTCGCGTGATAACCAACTACCATACCTATCTGTATTATAGATTAACTTTGTACTACCATGCGTAATACTTTTTTTCCTAGGATCTAGATTTTGTCGTAGGCCCCTATGGCTATCATTTTAAGTTACAAAGTAACCGTCATCGCGTCACGACGAATCAAATGAGCCTAAATTGGTTGGGGTTGTGTCGTTTTGCACCTTACGACTCCATCATCAGATTAGCGCCACATCATCATAACAACCAGGAACCGGAATTGGATCAAATTTAACTAGTCAAAAATTAGATTTGTCAGGTTAAAGTAAAATAAAACGTTGTATTTTTTTCACAGCTCATGGACTGAGAAGGAACTGGAGGAAGGAGAATGGCGGACACTGGCCCTGCAGAGGATGGCAAAAGTGCTACGAACACACGTCATTAAATTTGATTTTGAAGACGGAAAAACATTAGACAAGGGTAAGGTCAGAAGATACCCATTTCCTCTATTATTAAACCAATTCCTTATTTTGATGTCTAGTTACTGTTGTATTCGAGATACTTTAGACCAATTAGTCGAAAATTTCATTAAGGTACCTATAAGTAATTATAAAATGTACAAGCTGATTATGCTATTCGTTTCTCTCTCGTTCGAAGAGTCTTTGGTTAGGTTAAGACCAATCTTTGAAAGTTGCTGTTTGTCTTTGTGTGTAAACAGCTCTTGAATTATAAATATTCTTATGATATTTTAATTATTGCTTCGCTAGTTTAGTTTGAAATCTATTACAGTAAACATTGTATAATTTTTGGTGTCATATTTTCAAGTGCTAACGAATTATCCAAGTCTGTCGTAACGTCCAGTGCGTTTTAGACCCTGTTGAGTCTAAGAGTGCGAGGTCTAAAGTAGGTTTGAACGCAATCGGGAATGACAAACTAAGATTATGATTATGACTGTTATGTAGTGGTGGGTCGTCGACGATTTTACAGTCGACGCAACGAGACCGTTTACCGTCGACGATAAACTAGTTTGAAAAACAGTCTAATTTTCGACTAGTTTACGTCGTCGTCGAAAAGACTACTTCATCACATAAAATATTAGTGAACGTGAACGAACGGCCAGACGCTCGCGACACGACAACGGACTCGTCAACCAGTCGACGAATAAACTAGTTTATCTGTGAACTGTAAACTAGTTGAATCGTTCACGTACAAAAAACAGTTTAGGTAAACGGTTCGTTCATACAACGCCCACCTCTACTGTTATGTAGATGCATAGTACTATGATAGATAATCCTTTTTTGCTCTCGCAGTGCAATACCGCGGCCGGCGCCGTCATCAAATGATGACTATGATGATGTTTGGCATTGTCTCCATCGGCATGGTCCTCGTGCCTATGGGTTTCCAATTTCTGGCAGTACTCGGAGGGAAAGCCCTATTGTTGGCAAAGATGGCCCTTATACTAGCTTCTATACAAGGACTGAAGAAGGTAAGCATAATCTTAGACTTATCATTACCACGTAGTATTTCATAAAAAACGTTTCATTTTCAAGATATCTTAAATAACTTCATGGGTACTTAGGAGTTAACATAGGAGTTAATTTTGACGCTCTTCCCGGGTTTTCGTTCGTCCCGGGCTTAAATGGTAACATTAACATAAGTAACATTTTATTCAGACATCAGACTAGTACAATGTTGATTTTTATTTAACCCTAAAGTAGGTAAGTGAGGCATGTGTATATTACCTTAGGTTTAGACGTTTAACGTTAAAGAAATAAAAGAGTAGCAGCACTGGACAAAGATAAATGATGACCAAAAAGAAAATATCTTTGAGGTGGCTAAAATTTAAGTGTCCTGTATGGCTCATCCAGAAATGGAAAATATATTGTCTTACGTAAAGGTTGGTGTTGGCGATACATCTGGCTGGCAACCCCGTTTCAAGGTAGTCGTTGATCGTCAGTAGGCTTAGCAATGGGATGCCCTCTAGGATTTTATTATTCAGATGTTTTTATATTTTTCTGTGTACCTTTGGTCTAATGCTTATCTTCTATACTATTTATAAAGAGATAACTTCTATAGACAACGACAACGCTTATAGGTAAACCGAAAACACGAAACGTTTGCGCGATGTAATTGGACACAGCGCCATCTATTGGTTCATTTCTAAATTACGTTCCCGAAGCGAAGTGAGGGCGGGCCACTAGTACTATTTATAAAGAGATAACTTCAATAGACAACGACAAGGTAAACCGAAAACACGAAACGCTTGCGCGATGTAATTGAACACAGCGCCATCTATTAGTTCATTTCTGAATTACTGTCCCGAAGCGAAGTGAGGGCGGGCCACTAGTTATAAAATAAAATTCTTTTTAAGTCCGTAAAGTTAGGTTTTTCGCACACATTTCATTTTTGTAGTAATAGTTTATGTTCAAGATAGCTCTAAGAAAGATAAGTATTGGTTAATTAAACCATCAAATTAATGTAGGTATGATGAGTGAATAAGGTTAGATTAACAATTCAAGTGGATAAAAATATATTTCATGCCATTGCAGTCTATTTTTTCTCAGGTAAAAAGTAGTTTACATGCTGTAATACTTAGTTGTGGTGATATAAAAATTCTTGCAAGATGCTTCGTATCTATATTACCTAGCATAATATTTCTTTCGAATAGGTTACCTATTAAAATGACATAAGAAAAATGGTCACAATAAACTATGACGAAATGTACGAGTGAATAAAAGATTAAGAGGTTATGGATGAGTGAAATCATAATGCAATAGAAATAAAATTAATCTTTTATATAAGATTTATTCAGTTTTACGTGTAGGCTTTGCAGCTAAATGGAGAACAAGTGACTTATTATTATTTCTACTTATCCACGAATATTAACATATTGAACACAAAAGGTTTTGAACAAAGCTCCCTAAAAAGGTTTCCTTTTCGTACATAGCCTGATTTGCATTAATTTCCTTTCCGTCCATTGTTTTATACTAACGTTAATAGGGAAAAAATATAATGGATTTAAGAAACTTTGTACTAGAATAATTGATATTTTGACCATACATTCTGAATTATAAATCTGTTATTATTTTTTCTCACAGTGTAGAATACACGTTTAGCCATCATCATCTAGAAACCGTTTTACCTATTAGGAAATATTTAGTAGTAGCTGAAATAATCTGCGTCAATTTCTTGCACATTTATTAATACTGACGCACCCCTTATGTAGTTGCGGAATTTCAATATTTCCAAATTAAGTCAATAGATGGGTGTCGATTATATCACGAAAAAGTCAACAAACGACATTTGGTCAAGCCTTGGCCGTAGCCCATAGAACTCATTAAAATTAAATAGCGTAGATAGAATTATAACAAAACTCCTCTAAAAATTTTCATTGAGCCAGTGACTTGCATTTTTACATAAATTAATACAAGTAAAGTTTAACACACTAACATTACAAGCTAACATTCTCTTCTAGGTAGATCCTAATTATGATGGGTATCATGAGAGGGGGAAGGTATGCCATTACTTAACAAAACTGATTTATTTTCCTTCTTAACCCTTTAAAGATTTCTATAAATAATACTTATATGTAACAGAAATATTCAAAAATTATGATTAATATTTTAATAAAGTTACATCATCAAAAAGTTACATCCCGTCATCTTGAATAAATCAATATTTTTTACTTAGTTATAAATAAAAAATATTTCATTTTTATCTAAATGCGATAAATAATTACTACAACATCTTGCCTATACATTTAATGATTCCGTATTATTGTGTGAGGTACTGTTGTCTGATATCACAACAGAGGAACTCCAAATAAAATACTTTTATATCCCGACACTGAAAAAAAATTCATTAAAATGTGTGTGATTATTTGCGCATTTGGTAGTGGTGACTCTACTTCATTTGTCATTTGGCAAGTGAAGTGGAGTCACCACTACCAAATGCGTAAACTAAATTATTATAAAATAAATTATAAACCTCTTTTGAACCCTTACTCAGTTATAACGGAAGGGATGTAACTTTTCATAAATATATGCTATTCTAATCTAATAGTAACAAATGAATTAATTTTGAAAGTACAGTCGCACGCTAGGCTAACAGCACATTACTAAATTTCATCTCGATAACCCGTTAACAGGCTTTCTGTTCCAGATTGCTACAAATCCGGTAAACTACGGCTTCTACCACTCTTATCCATATGACTATTACGAGAAGCGAAGTCGAGACGACTGGCCGGCACCCGCCGTGATGGCGACCCCTCCGCCGCCCTCGCCCACCCAGAACTCTTGGAACAACCACGCAGTCGTCAAACTAGACCGAGCGAATGTAGCCAATGAAGCAACCAAAGACCCTAAACATGCAGAAGTAGTAACATGGAAACCAGAGCTCCCTAAAACGGTCAAACACGAATCAGAAGCGAGACTCTATCCAGTTTACTCCGGCTCGGATGGAACGCCACCTATATTCACTTCAATCGACGCCCCTACGTCTCTAACAGATTTAACTACAAGACCTGGAGAAGTTCAAGCTGACTATGCGCTTGAACTGCCATACAATGGCTTTCGTTTTCAAAGTCCCGCTACTGTCGTTTCAGCTTGATGTCTTTGTTCAACTTTTTCGAGCTCTGTATAATGTTATAGTAGGCATATACTCCTATGCATCTCAAGTGCTATATCCTAAAAGAAATGTATTCTACACAACTTATTACTGAAGTTTGTATAGTAAATAAAATTAGTTACTTTATATCTTTTACAATTTGTTACCCACACAACCTGACATCTTTGGAAATGGATTTAATCCCTTTAGTATGCCGTTTATTCTACATGTATTATAGATAGGTATAATAATACTAAAACAAAATAAAGGATTATATAATAATTGTATTATAGGATGATACTGGGCGGGTCTAATAAAGACGTTATTGCGGTACACCTACCTACGAGTAAAATACACACTTCTTAATAAGCATGTTTTATATAAAATGTTCTAAACTAGTATCAATTTATGCTTCATCTTGTCTCAAAAACTCAATATTTGGGTTTCAAGATAATTATCATTTTCTGCACATACGACACCACTAGATAAATGTTAACTTTAGAATCGATGCTTCTAAATGAATTTAAAATAACCATCATCTACATATTATATGAGGCGACTTCGCACTATTCACAGTTTAACATAAACAAATGGAAATAATAGTAACAACCGTAAAATTAAATGTTGCTTTGACCAGTCTCGAGAAAACCTTTCAAGAGGCAGTGTTAATTGCTGATATTTTATGTTTGTACGGCTTTTATGTCTCAAGATTGTTTTTAGTTTTATAGTCATCGTCGTCGGGGTGGAATAAAAGGGTTAACAGATTTTCATCCTTTTAATGTAATTTAAAGTTAGACCTCTTTTAAAATGTTGTACAAAATTAAGTTCACCTCTCAACTTTGTAATAAATTTGTTCACTTAGTATCATCTGATGCTCAATATTTGTACAAAAGCTATCTTTTGAAACAATATAAATAAACCTAGACGTTACTACTCAAGTTCTCACTAGCATCACTAGGTATATATTTTGGAATGAAAACTATATTCATCTGGTCTATTAGTGTTTATTACCAATATATTATTATGTGTCATGTCGTTTCAGATGACACAGATAACACAAACCAACTCACTTTCCTCATTATTTTGTATGTGCTGGCTAAATTGATTCAGTTAATGTTATTGAAGAAACGAGAACAAAAACAGTAAATGTCCCCGTTATTAAATGTAGGGCAGCGGAAAAATTGCCATACTATCTGCTTACGTCAAGTATCAAGATTAAGGAGGAGCTGTATCGTGTCGAGCAGTCACGCCTAGTGACATCACAAATGATAAGTTAATATTGAAATAATATCTAACTGCCGCACTCAGAGACGACATTTAACCTTAATGCTCATTATCTTAACTAAGGGTAGTAGGTATATCTGTCTATTAAAATAAGGGTTAAATTTTTACTTAAGTGATGATTAAGGTGTAATTAACTTCTCTGACTGTGGCAGTAAGAAGGGTTTCTGTTCTTATACCTATCGTCATTTCAAAGATTTGAAATACTTAAATTGAGAAGAAAAATAATATTTTAGGTTTCTGTTCTGCATAAGATTATTAATTGTACTCTAGAAACATATTAACTATTTAAACATCTCGATGGCGCAATATCCTATTGGTTTTGTCTCCAAGCGCGTTAGTTCGGTTTGACGAGTTAAAAGTAGAGATACGCTACGACATACATTAGAAAAATCCTAAAATGCGGGCATATATTGAGCTTACCACCTATTTCTGATGATGATGAAAATAGGCATATTGAGACAAACAGTCATTGAGCGCGATGGCAGTGGATAAGAGCGCGGGTTTCATACGGGGACTTGTGGCAAATAAATGCGCCAGACAATCACACCAATCAACCTGATCTCAAACTAGGGCAACCCCTGTACTATGAGTACCAGATGACGATAATTAATCATCATCAGCAACCTACGTTCGTCCACTGCTGGACATAGGTCTCCCCTAATGCACGCCACCGCTCCCGATTCTCGGCCACTCTCATCCAGCCCACTCCAGCCAGCCTTCGAATGTCGTCATCCCATCTTGTAGCAGGGCGTCCAACACTACGTTTGCCGAGTCGCGGTCTCCACTCAAGGACCTTATGGCTCCAACGGTTGTCAGTTCTGCGGCTAATGTGACCAGCCCACTGTCACTTCAGTTTGCTAATTCGGTGGGCTATGTCGGTGACTCTGGTTCTCTGTCGGATTACATCATTTCTGATGCGGTCCTTCAGAGATACTCCGAGCATAGCCCTTTCCATAGCTTCTTTGAGCGACTTTGAACCGCTGGATTAGTCCAGCCGTGAGTGTCCACGTCTCGGCACCGTAAGTCATGACCGGAAGGACGCACTGGTCGAAGACTTTCGACTTAAGACTTTGAGGGATGGGTGACGAGAAGACTTGACGAAGCCTACCAAATGCTGCCCAGCCTAGCTGAATCTTCTATTGGCTTCTCTCTCGAAGTTGTTTTTGCCTAGTTGGAGCGTTTGTCCTAGATAGACATATTCCTGGACAACTTCGAGAGGTACTCCATTAACAGCGACCGGTCCCGGATCAACGAGCTCGTTGAACATGACCTTGGTTTTATCCAAGTTCATCCGAAGACCGATGTGTTTAGAAGATTCAGCCAGGCTGCTCACCATCTCCTGTAGGTCCTGTAAGGTTTCCGCCAAGATGACGATGTCGTCTGCGAATCGTAGGTGTGACATGTACTCGCCATTAATATTCCATAGTAAGAGACGCGTTTTCATAGGGGGACTCCTGGTTCGAACAGCATGGCACCCGGGAATCAGCTCGAGATAGAGAGCAAGATGAGAGAAAGAGATGAAAAATCTATCTGTCCAACGTGGCTATTTAAAGTAAGAAAACGCAATCTTATAAATTCTTTTAGCCAGTGAGCAACCCGTTTATTAAACGGTTTATACAAACTGTTATTGTGTTTATCAGAGGCCGTAAACCTTTTTATCACGTTATTAGTGTTTCTCACTGGGGAGCAAGTAAAATTAAGTTTTCTCTTACAAAAGATACGGTGAAATGATTTCGCGCATAAAAGATAGGTAGGTACTTGTGTTTAGTAAGAACTTCATTTAACTTCTATCTATACTTTTATACTATTTATAAAGAGATAACTTCTATAGACAACGACAAGGCTTATAGGTAAACCGAAAACACGAAACGCTTGCGCGATGTAATTGGACACAACGCCATCTATTGGTTCGTTTATGAATTACGGTCCCAAAGCGAAGTGAGGGCAGGCCACTATGTAATCATAAAGAAACTTTTGTTGCGGGGTTGAATTTTATTTTGTTATAATTTATAACAGAAAAATGGACAGGAAATTTAAAAGGACAAGTTATTTTAAAATATGGTACAATAATATTAATAGAGGATGCCCGCAGCTCCGCTTGCGTGGAGTTCGTTTGGCCACTACAATATTTTTCAAAATAAGTTCCATACCTCCATACCACTACAGCTACACATCAATGTATACAAATTTGTAAAATTTCTTGAGTCAATTGTCACCTCAATGCTAAACGCGTTTGGTTCAATATCATGTAACCTGATGTTTTCTCTCGGTGCTAAAATGGTGGAATCTGCAAATTAATCCAAAATCGGTATAAGTACCTATTTAGAATACGATAATACTCATATTTCAAAAAGGTAAATGTTGAATTTAGCTTTAGCTTATGTTATTTTCCTGACAATTTACGAAAGGATTCGTATTTTCTCAAAATCAGCTTGATCATAATTTTCAACCCTTCAATATGAAATTGGAACTCAATCTTTTTTATCTGTCTCTTTATTTAGCTTCAGTGAAGTCGTGACCTGTCACTTGTCAAATTAAAGATCAGTGGGGAAGCAGAAATCTGCGTCAAAGTACTCCGCCGTGACGTCATTAATTTGTACGTGAATATTTGGAAGACTTTGACGATACAAAATTGAACTTTATGAGGCCTTAGAAATCAGTGATTTCAAATCACATAGTAGGTAAGTAGTCAATATTGGTTCAAAATTTTAAGTTTCTAACTTCGTAGGTAGGACTTTTTTAGAATCAAGGCACGTGCCTACCGCCATAGTAAGATTTTTGTACCTACGAGAAACTTCTTAATAAGTTATCGCGAACCTTATTATTCTTGTTTCAATAACTAAGATATTTTGCTTTGACTCTTTGTAGCGAAAATAATAATTACATTGAAAGCAACTGAAGTATTCCACCCCGCTGCAGCTTGCAGCATTTTTCCTTATTTTTAATTAGATAGCTACAGGTTTTTTGTCACTGCCAGAAATAACTATGTTCGGTACAAACATCTCGGTTTGTTTACTCGTATAAGATTTTTTTTAAATAATTGAAGTACCTATATTGTAGATAGCTTTCTATAAAGAAGAGGATAGAATCACAAAAAGGATTCTTCTATAAACCAGTATTTTATCTAAGACTGCCTTTTAAGGTTCCGTAGCCCTTATTAGGATCGCTATGTCTGTCAGACTGTCCGTCCGTATGTCACAGCAATTTTTTCCTCAAACTAGAACTATCTACGTTTGAAACTTTACTGTAGATGTATTCAGTGCACCACTTTAATATTTAATGAAAACAAAAAAAAAGAAAAAAATTTGGGATGCCTCAAAATAGACTCAATATTTTTGATAATATATTATACCACACATGTAATATGTGGAGTATCTACGGATTAGTCTTCAAACATGATTTATTGTGGTCAAATCATCATAATATGTGCCATGTTTTTTTTTGTTTTTTGAGGATGAATCATTTCAGCAATATAATTTGTAGTGTAGTTCTCGAGAACTTTGTAAAATGGTCAAAAAGCAAAGTAGTCACGAGCTGACAACTGTGATGATAACAATAATGTACTTAATGCTAAAACGTAATGACTTACTTGACTTATTTGTTTAGTAAATACAGAAAACTAAAATAGACTTACAGTTGTTGAGCTGACAACCAGCACTTTAAAAGGTTGTTTGTTGTTTTTGTTTAATTACCAAAGAAACTTTGCTAACACCCTTGATCTTGAATCACAAACTGAGTAATAATGATGAACTAACAAAATGATATTGGAGTTTCCTTTGTGGTTGTTAGTAAGGAAATTGGGGTGTTTAAGGCATCGAATGTCAATTTGCTGGAGATGTGGGGGCGGCAAGCGTTTATCACTATTCATCGTGTGTAATTTTAGTTTATAGATACTACAGTTTACTCAGTAGCATAACAAAGTACGTGTCGAGCATTACTGATCCAGCTTATATAGAAAATATTGAAAAAAAAAACATTTGGAGGTGGTTTGCACCTCAAGTAACATAAAATATAACGCTATTTGACAGCCGTGAAACGCAACAACAGTGTTTATGGTAGCAATAAGTAGCATATATCTTATGTAGAACTTATCCGTATATTGTGAAGCAGACACTTAATTTATTAGCTTAGCCTTCTGAATAATTTTTGAAACGTGTAACCATGGTATACCTACTTGGCTTAGTTCCCCTGTTAAAAGGTTGCGAAGTCCAGAAAGCAGTCGCTTTATTGTTATTCAAAGTCAAAGTTTCTTCATTTGCATAGGCTTGTACACAGCACTTACAAATCGTCATACATGAAGAAAATATTTTAAACTATTTAAAGATAATGTAATATAATTTAAATGAAATTAAATAATATATCTTGATACATAAGATAAAGGTACTAAAAAATAATAGACATAATGCGAGTCTACCACCGGTATCGGAAAATTGATTCTGACGAGAAGATCCGGCAAGAAACTCGTTATTGCCAGACTTCCTAAACCCTGAAACATGGTATGCTTAAGAGTGTAGACTCCAATACGACTGTTTTGGACGCTACTGAGAATTACTCAAAGAGCGGAGATGAGATGATAGAGGTAATTTTCTCTCAATCACAAAATTATTAGTATTGCATCTTTGATTCAGAAAGGGGATTATTGGACCAATTTTGAGGGAAACAGCAATCACGAAGTCATCACCTGCGATCGACACTCAGGAAATAGGCAGGGAATATTTCCTCGTAGTTTACATCGTGGCTTTACATCAAAGATCTATATGTAGATGTATGACACGACTTCATACATCTACATAATAAGTAGGTAGTGCAAATTGGGGCCATATCTATATATATTCTAGATAAATAACACTAGCTCGGGAGTTGGGGGGCTTGTTTATGAGAAAAAGCGCGGATGACAGACAGACACGGAAAAACAGACAGACAATAGAGACTTATTAATACAGCCGTTTTTGCATTTTAGATACGGAACTCTAAAAAGGCTAAGCAAAAATAAAAAATGCATAGACGAACTTCCATAAAGATTTGATTTGCCTACCCAATATGTGTGTATCGTCAAACAGATGTGACATGGAATAAAAGGAATTTATTTCTTACACCTACAGGTTTTTAACAGTATAAAATCATAAGATGGCGATACTGCGTATTGTTTTTTTTTTATTCATGTTTATGTCGTAGGATGGTAGCCAATAAACCGTAAAAGGCAATTGAAAAGAACCTATAACTATAATTTCAGGGTTTTCTTTGAAGCCCGGATACATTTGAACCATTTTCCAGGACTCGGTAAGAGTAGTAATTTCAATAGAACAACTGAAACAACTGTAACTGCCATATTATACTCGTAACTTCCTCAAACCAAGTCGCCCACATTCTGCTGGAGTTTAACAGAGTGGTGACCAGCTGCCGGGCGCACTCCCTGAGGAACTTATGTAGTCTCCGGGAAATATTCAGCAGGGCGAAGGCGTTGTCAGCTTTCCTAGAAGAACTTTTGGTTGGAGTATATATTGGCTGACTTCGCCCTCCGCACGCGAAATGGGCTCATCTGAAGCCAGATTGCGTAAAAACCTGTACTAAGAAGAAGAAGAAGAATTTCCGCGACCCAGAAACATGGTAACTAGATCAACTGGATCATGGTAGGTAATTCAGAGTCATTACGTATCTCAACAATAATTAGTAAGTATATATAGTTTTAAAAAATCGACGCCGAGCTAGTGGTAGACATACGCACATATTTGAAAAACCTAGAAAGATGCGTGCTTAAAACTCGACAACCTCTCATTTCTAAAAGCGCACGTTCGTAAGTATCTACTGATTTATTCCTACCTGTTTTTCTGCAGACATATTTTACAGTATAAAATAATTAATGTAAAATATTTTACTGTAAAATGATATGAGTAGGTATTTCAAATTATCATCTGAGATATTTATAACACCTTGAGACAATAAGGTAAAAATATTTGCTATGCAAATGTAAAGAAGATAACAGTTCGCTCGTGCTACAAATAAGTAAGATAGCATTCGTCTCTTGTATCTACCGGTATTTTACTACTGTCATCAAAACGTGTAGTACCTACAACTTTATGCACGTCAAATCTCATACATTTTACAAAAAAGATAACGTTTTAAAAAAGTGATTCTATTAATAAACTGTGGTTTTATATTTCACTTCTGTTCATCGGTTAACATCATACCATTCTATTTTATTTTGCTGTTTTTGATATTTAAAAAGTTATTTGGAACCGAATCGAACAATTAATAGATCGTAAAAAATTGAAAAAATAAATTTTGAGTTAAAATATGTGGTAGAGGTAACAAACAACTGAAAAGTTGATGCAAAACTAGCTAACCTACTTTAAGTTACTAAGTACTTTAAGGGTATGAATTGTTTTTGCAAAAATAGGAAAGATGTGACTTTAAAAAAACAGGTGCCTTCAATTTGGAAACGGAAGTGTTGCGTGTGGGTGTCAAACCGTGAAAGCGCAGATCTGGGTGCGCAGTAACAATTCGTACCCTATAAAGGGATGGGGGGTTGGTCCATTCCATTCACAAGTTCCCCGACGCCGACGGTAGCGCAGGGTTGACTCGTTAACTACGAGTTTTGAGTTTCTGTGAAGTGTAGGAATTAGTGGCGGAGTAATGAAACCGTTTGTCTTCTTAGCTGTGCTCCTGTTGGTCGGTGAAGGCATCGATGGACTACTTTTCCCGGTAAGAAATTGACGAAACTTTTTAAGTTTGTTGAATTGAAACTTTTAGGAGGCAAACTTTGCTCAGTTTCAAACTTTCACTGCAAAATATACTTAATGCATGAATAACAGGGGTAGAAATAATATGAAAGTGCCGATGGTTATCTTAAATTATTCCAATATTTATATGGTGGTAATAAATATATTATATAAATACATAAAAAGCTTAAATTTTTAACAAGTAGGTACTTTCAAAACCTACTTTCTAAATTAAGTTATATGTAAATAGATAACCTATTTTTTAAAAAAAAAACCTTAATCATTCGCATGAAACTATTTTGTCACAATGAATGATTGAAATTAAAATTATTAAACATAAGATAATATTAGGAATATTATGATAATAATATAAATAAATAAATAAAGAAAATAACAACATGATAATATTTAGAACAACGCAGATATTCTACATAAGTTCCTAAAAATATAGAACGTCCGCAAATCATTTAGGATGACATAAAGGCTTAGGTAAATAATTAACCAACCAACCAACATTGAATATATCTTGAAGCCTTTACTTGTAACATGTTCACCGTCCTAAAAATTTTTTATAATATGGACGGATCCATCGGAGGGCTGTTTGCATTTATTATTAAGTACGTACAAGCTCTGGTTACGAGAATGATGGTCATTTAATACTCTACTTAATAAATTCCTGAATGAATACCAGTCATGTTGTACCTATACAATATATAAAAAAGCATACCATGGTCGAAGTAATTGGATGCGAAGTTCATAAGGCAGCCATTTCATCGTATTCAACAGACTTAACCAATCTTGGACGATGGTCCAAGCAAGCGACGGGCTTAAAACATATTTCTACCATTAGCTCAACGGCGAGAGAAAGGGAAACCATGCTCAAAGGCACATCTGGGATACCTTAAAAAACATTAAAATGGGAGTTAACGTCGTGCAGTCACAAGCGGACTTGAGGCCGCTTGTGACCACGGCTGCTGCAACGTAGCCGAAACGTCAAGCAGTAAGTACAATACAATGTACTTAGCAATTAACCTCGCGTTAATTCTCGTTTCAATATTTTAAAGTTATAATGAAGCAGCCCCTGTGCTGTGTTTCGCCGAGTGAGTGAGGGTACCGGAGGCCCACCTGGGGGGGAAGGGGATCAAAGGTTATCAGCGCACTTGTAACTCCACTGGTGTTGCAAGTGTCCATGAGCGGCGGCAATTGCTTACCATCAGGTGATCCGCCTGCTCGTCTGCTACCTATCACATAAAAAATGGATGAATGGGATATGGTTACTGCAACGTGTAATCATGATTCAGCTGGCTCTGGTTCCCGTCTAGGGTTTGCAAGGTCAGATAGAAGGCGCGTCATTATAAATATCGGACTCGACCAAATTCAGAATGGTGTTCCAAGCGTAGGTACTTCTAGGTAGGTAGGTTTCTTACTATGTTGACTGTAGCCTTAGTGGCCCTAAAAGTAAATTAAAGGAAAAAGGTATAAATTGTTAGGTACTCAAATAATCTATTCTAATCACATATTTAATAACATATTTAACACTTTTACATCAAAACATAGACAAACCCCTTTTTACTCTTCCATAATCACTATAAAGAATATATCTACTTACAAAGGAGTATGGTCGTGGCCGTCGCCAACATGGAGAAGTGGAATTACTGTGCTATAAACTTTTTCAACCAATTTTATCCTAGTGCCGGTTTTCATTGGTTCCTTTACAACATTGATTAACCCAGATAACATCACTTTGTACAACTATTCACCTATTTAAAAATTAGGCTAATAAGTAGGAATTTCCTACATCAAACCGTATAGAAATAGGTATTCCTCGGAGCGCTCGATGGCACTCTATTAATGTAGAGTACTTTTTAATTAAGCTGTCAAAAGCTCCTGCACTTTGCCTGGACCGGCTATTAGAAATCCGTCTTTAAAATGTCGATGATATTCTAAATATAGGTACGTAACGTGGAGCACCTGAGTTTTTATGGTTTAAGACATTTATTTTTCTAAAGCATACAGTTCACTTAGAAGAAAAATACAAAAGATAGCTTAAGTAGAGGGTAGTGTACGTTAAAGTTATTATCTGGTATAATAAACAATATGTAATATTTTTAATAAATTTTTTTTTCTTTAATATAACTTCAGCCTTTCCAAGTATTTTCTGACATCATAGAATTTTATGCAGACTCAATCTAAACACATATCCTAAGTATGAAATTGTTTATAAGTACTTACGTCTAATAAAAACTACAACAGTTACATAATTCTAAAACAAAATTTTGAAATTGGTAGAAGACGTGGAAGGGATGTAAGTGTTTACAGATACAACCTGTATATAAATCTAACAATTGTCTTAAATTTATGCCAAAAAATTATCTGTTAGGAAATTTAGCATAATTTTATTAACCTGATATGTGCATGTTTGTATGGGCTAAAGATCTTTTAAAAATATAAGTTGATAATTAGATCATTATCATTAATAATATTTCATGAATGTTATACTTAACTTCAGTCCCTATATTATTCACTATCTCTTGGATATTATGAACACGCAGACACGTGAACTAAATACCAAGTGAGTAGGTATAGGTATAGATAAAAAAAATCTCAGAAGGATACCTTTTGTTTTTCCTAACCCTCAAATTGTTCTTGATCACAATCTGGTTTAAAGGTCAAGATGAGGAAAGGTATAAGGCATGAGCAGAAGCTTATTTATTTTAATTAATTTAGAATGTTGGATTTCTAAGGCCTAATTCGTCCAATCTTCATCCGAGGATAAATAATAAAACTATGTCATAAAGTTCGGTTTTGTATGGAATGATAGCCTTATACCTAGATTTATTGACGGATAAAGATTGGTCGAAACGCACCTAAGTCGAAAAATACACTCTTGTCAAATCCACCACACATTAAATATACTATTCTATTAAGAAAGATCAGTATACTAAACTTATTATATTTGTATTGCGTAACCTATTTCCGTACAACCTAGCTTTCAAAGAAATTGTAAGATTATAAATTATTAAAACGGGAATTAACGCGACGATTATTTTTAAGTACATTGTATGTACTTACTAATAATCGAATGAATACAATACGAATTACAATACGAACAAGGATACGAATGTGTACAAGCCAGTATCCTATAACCCTACAGCCAGGGTTACACGGCGCATTCGGTCTCTGGTCTACGAGCACAGGGACATCTTTACGGAGGACGAGTACACCTTTTTATATAAGCCTAAGCCTGTGAAACCCCCCAAGCTTTATGGACTGCCGAAAATACATAAAAACAACGTACCATTGCGGCCCATTGTGAGTCAAATTGACTCGCCGACTTACGACTTGGCAAAGTATGTTGCTGGAGTGTTGCAGACCATGGTTGGGAAAACACCGTCTTTCGTGAAGGATTCCTACCATTTTAGGGATATCGTAAAGAGCATACGGTTGGAACCTGGAGACATTTTGGTGAGTTTCGACGTGGAGTCGCTTTTTACGAATGTCCCGTTGAAGGATTGCCTAGAAGTGATCAAGGGTAAACTTTGTGATGAGGAGTTACCGAAGGAGTATATTGTTCTGATTGAAAATTGCTTGGACGGAAATTACCTTTTATTCAGAGAACAGTTTTACCTCCAGATCGATGGAGTTGCAATGGGTAGCCCACTCGCACCGGTCATTGCAAATATCTGGATGGAGCATTTTGAAAACACAGCACTAGCCACTGGTCCTCAAACTGTTAAACTCTGGAAGAGGTACGTTGATGATGTATTTTGTATTATCAATGGTGGTCAGCAGGAAGTCGAACAATATATGGTACATTTAAATTCGATCCACCCGAAAATAAAGTTTACCTACGAAATGGAAAAGGACCGATCATTGGCATTCCTGGATGTGCAGATTAGAGTGAGAGAAGACGGTACACTTTCACATGCTGTTTACCGGAAACCCACGCATACGGACCGATACCTACACGCCTCCTCGCATCATCATCCTCGGCATTTGCAAGCAGTTGTATCATCGTTGACTAATAGAGCTCATAACCTCTGCGACCCTGAACATCTCCAGTCTGAGCTTGCGCATGTTCAGGAGGTACTTCGACGAAATGGATATAATATGCCGAAGTTGCTGAGAAAGCAAAAGAGGAAGGAAAGACATCCAGAGGTGAACCGCCAGGCAGCGTTTTTACCCTATATTAAAGGCATAACGGATAAAATTGGAACAGTACTGAAGAATTTCTCCATTAAGACTGTATATACTCCGTTATGTCAAATATCTAAACAACTGCGGTCACCAAAAGATGTTATACCGTTCCAGACTCCGGGTGTCTACAAAATCGATTGTAGTTGCGGTAGTTCTTACATTGGACAAACGAAGCGGACTATTGCAGAACGTGTCAAGGAACATATCGCAGCTATTAAAAATCGACAGGCGAACAAATCGGCCATAGCTGAACATCTATTGGAAATGGGAGTTAATCATTGGATGGAACTGCATGACCCGAAAATCCTCTCCACCGATCGTCATTATCATACCAGGATGGTGCGTGAAGCGATTGAAATTAAGAAGTATAATACTTTCAATCGGGAGGACGGATTTAAAATATCATCTACATGGAATCCAGTTATTAACAAGTGCAAACCCCGTGCTAGGCCGTTAGCAACGCAAACAAACACCGATACGGTTAGTGTAGTGTGTCGGAGTAGCTTCACTGACATTACAACTAGTGGCGAATTAATATCACAAAATGTGAGGGTGTCCGAAGATTCGCTGCCGGGCCCTAGCAGACGACGCCGTGCACCGCCAGTTCGCTTGTGACCACGGCTGCTGCAACGTAGCCGAAACGTCAAGCAGTAAGTACATACAATGTACTTAAAAATAAACGTCGCGTTAATTCCCGTTTTAATAATTTATAGTTACAATGCAACGCGAAAATCTGAAAAACTATTTAACAAACCGCTACGGGTCGGATATTGTATCAAAAGTTAAACACCTAGAATTCCTTCGAAAGAAACGGGCGCGTTTAGAAACGAACTTGATATTTTTAACGAAATGTCGGGACAGTGCAATCATACCTACGTGTGTTCGCATAAAACCGCGTAGTGATATCGCGCATTCGAAGAGAATTTTAAATAACGCGAGTGTTAGTCTGCTAAAGCAGTTAATACGTAATTGTCACAGTGTAGTAAGTGGTGTAGTGAGTGAATTGTACACGTTACATCAGGAATGCAGTGCGGTATTATCTAGTGATGATTTTGATAAGTGTGATCGAGTTACCTATCTACAGGCGTCTCGTACGTATGAGTTCTGTCGTGCCCGCCATGAACGCAAATTTGGTATTTTGTGTTCTCGCCAACGTCGTGGACTGGAATCGCGGATACCCACTAGTGATGCGATTAATACAGACTCAACCGAATTTAATATGGAACGCACTGTAATCAACTTGTCGAATGAAGTACTGGATGAGCCGTCAAGAAGTGTACTGGCTAAGGGGATGAATTTTGCTATGACACCCCAGCGAATTCCCCATGAAGACATAATGTGTAGTTTAGAACAGGTGATTATGCGAAACAAAGTCCCACCGGCAGATGCAGATATAATCAGGCAAGATGTGGCGGTAATTTTGCGAAATTCTAAACTACCTAAAAGTAATGTGACTACAGAAGAGCGTCTAGCACTAAAGGAGTTGCGTAACAATGAGCGGATACTAGTGTTAAAGGCCGATAAGGGAAACGCCACTGTAGTGATAAGTACTGAAGATTATGTCTCCAAAATTAGGGTTCTTTTGTCGGATACGAATGTGTACAAGCCAGTATCCTATAACCCTACAGCCAGGGTTACACGGCGCATTCGGTCTCTGGTCTACGAGCACAGGGACATCTTTACGGAGGACGAGTACACCTTTTTATATAAGCCTAAGCCTGTGAAACCCCCCAAGCTTTATGGACTGCCGAAAATACATAAAAACAACGTACCATTGCGGCCCATTGTGAGTCAAATTGACTCGCCGACTTACGACTTGGCAAAGTATGTTGCTGGAGTGTTGCAGACCATGGTTGGGAAAACACCGTCTTTCGTGAAGGATTCCTACCATTTTAGGGATATCGTAAAGAGCATACGGTTGGAACCTGGAGACATTTTGGTGAGTTTCGACGTGGAGTCGCTTTTTACGAATGTCCCGTTGAAGGATTGCCTAGAAGTGATCAAGGGTAAACTTTGTGATGAGGAGTTACCGAAGGAGTATATTGTTCTGATTGAAAATTGCTTGGACGGAAATTACCTTTTATTCAGAGAACAGTTTTACCTCCAGATCGATGGAGTTGCAATGGGTAGCCCACTCGCACCGGTCATTGCAAATATCTGGATGGAGCATTTTGAAAACACAGCACTAGCCACTGGTCCTCAAACTGTTAAACTCTGGAAGAGGTACGTTGATGATGTATTTTGTATTATCAATGGTGGTCAGCAGGAAGTCGAACAATATATGGTACACTTAAATTCGATCCACCCGAAAATAAAGTTTACCTACGAAATGGAAAGGGACCGATCATTGGCATTCCTGGATGTGCAGATTAGAGTGAGAGAAGACGGTACACTTTCACATGCTGTTTACCGGAAACCCACGCATACGGACCGATACCTACACGCCTCCTCGCATCATCATCCTCGGCATTTGCAAGCAGTTGTATCATCGTTGACTAATAGAGCTCATAACCTCTGCGACCCTGAACATCTCCAGTCTGAGCTTGCGCATGTTCAGGAGGTACTTCGACGAAATGGATATAATATGCCGAAGTTGCTGAGAAAGCAAAAGAGGAAGGAAAGACATCCAGAGGTGAACCGCCAGGCAGCGTTTTTACCCTATATTAAAGGCATAACGGATAAAATTGGAACAGTACTGAAGAATTTCTCCATTAAGACTGTATATACTCCGTTATGTCAAATATCTAAACAACTGCGGTCACCAAAAGATGTTATACCGTTCCAGACTCCGGGTGTCTACAAAATCGATTGTAGTTGCGGTAGTTCTTACATTGGACAAACGAAGCGGACTATTGCAGAACGTGTCAAGGAACATATCGCAGCTATTAAAAATCGACAGGCGAACAAATCGGCCATAGCTGAACATCTATTGGAAATGGGAGTTAATCATTGGATGGAACTGCATGACCCGAAAATCCTCTCCACCGATCGTCATTATCATACCAGGATGGTGCGTGAAGCGATTGAAATTAAGAAGTATAATACTTTCAATCGGGAGGACGGATTTAAAATATCATCTACATGGAATCCAGTTATTAACAAGTGCAAACCCCGTGCTAGGCCGTTAGCAACGCAAACAAACACCGATACGGTTAGTGTAG
Organism: Cnaphalocrocis medinalis; assembly: GCA_014851415.1. Classification (NCBI taxonomy): domain Eukaryota; kingdom Metazoa; phylum Arthropoda; class Insecta; order Lepidoptera; family Crambidae; genus Cnaphalocrocis; species Cnaphalocrocis medinalis. The sequence goes on along the minus strand of CM026280.1, from coordinate 9,538,816 downwards.
TGTGTCGGAGTAGCTTCACTGACATTACAACTAGTGGCGAATTAATATCACAAAATGTGAGGGTGTCCGAAGATTCGCTGCCGGGCCCTAGCAGACGACGCCGTGCACCGCCAGTTCGCTTGTGACCACGGCTGCTGCAACGTAGCCGAAACGTCAAGCAGTAAGTACATACAATGTACTTAAAAATAATCGTCGCGTTAATTCCCGTTTTAATAATTTATAGTTATAATGCAACGCGAAAATCTAAAAAACTAACTAAATTGTAAGATCACTAAAAATCCAAAATTTAAGTACTTAGTTCGTATTACTGTAATCAGATCTCACTATGCTACACAACGGGTCTATGCAATGCAATTTTTTGGAGCAGTAGGTATATTATCTTTGTAAAACACGCTCATTTTAGGCTCTACTTAGGCATTAGGTACTTTTCATAGAACTCAAGTACATTTTGATTTGACTGGTGTGTAAAATCTTCACCTCAGTTGACTGAATAAATTGTCCTAAAACAACATCAAAACAGACGTAGAGACTTTCCTTCCTACAAATGATCTTATTCTAACTAGTATGATTTGCAGAGATTCCACACATTTTACAGTTACAAAAACAAACGAACCCACGAACTAAGTACTACAAATTAAAGTCAACAAAATTTGTCTGTCTATTTCATTCAACCTGTTTGAACTGGAAATATCTGGGGAAACTTAAGTTTGTACCTCTCATCAGTATTCTTGCAGTTACCACTCCCGTCGGAGAAACGTTGGAATGAAAGGAAGCAATAATATAATAATTCTATACGCGTATAGCTCGTTTGTACTCAGAACAAACTGATTTCAGGAAGATTTTGCGACGAGAATGAAAAAGGTGGAAATTATTAAAAATAATACTTTGATATCATCAAAGCAATAAAAAAATTAACATAAAAACCTACACTTAAAAACCTAAAGGTTAGTAAAAAAATAGATATCCTCAAGGTAGGTATTCATTTGCATGAAGCAATTGAGGTGTTTGATTCGACGTTTCTTTATGATCTCTATGGCTGATGGTAAAATAAACTGTCTATCGCTCACAGCCCAAACTATCAACGAATTCCATCTACATTTACAGAAATTAACTCTTTGAACGCCATGGGGGTCACCGGTGATCGGCAAACAATATTTTTTCTGTTGTGTCTAGTAATGTGGCAGTCAAAGACTTAAAGAGCTGGACTACTGCCCCTCCTTCGACAATTATCCACTGGTGTTGCAAGTGTTCATGGGCGGTGGCAATTGCTTACCATTAGGTGGTCCACCTGCTCGCCTGCTACCTATCACATAAAAAAAAATATTACACAATGATCGCAATATAAATAGCAATGTAAAAAAAAAACTAAAAATAGACTTCTGAATTTTGAAATTCTGAATACCAATTATCGTAGTTACCTACGTCGTCATCGTTAAATAAAAGGTTCAGCATAACCTTTGCATTCTTCGTAGCGTTCATATTTGAATAACATGCGCCAAATGTGTATCAGCTCTTTGTGAACAAATAGTGCAGACTATTTCTGCAAATGCATCAGAGGACGTTCCATTTTTACTCTTTTACGCCACTTTATTGCATTGCATCTTGCATCCGCTCTAACACGGCAGTTGTTAAATTCTAGCATGAATATTTTAGTTCAGGTACTCGTATTATTAATATTTCTATCAACCTCGACGTTAAGAGTTCTTTTACACGTTCACGTTTCAGACATAAATTCTCAAGCTCTTTAGATAGTGGATTAGGTACACATATTGTTGAGATAATGATGTTGAACGTAATGTTGGTAAACGTAGTGTAGGACGACCTCAGGCCAGATGGAGTGATGATCTGCGCAAGAGGGCTGGCTGGAGCTGGATGCCAGTAGCCGAAGATCGATCAAAGTGGCGAGCATTTGGAGAGGCCTATGTCCAGCAGTGGACTGCAACAGGCTGATGATGATGAATGATGTTGAAATGAAATAATCAATCTGAACGTGTCCATAACTCAGTTGGTCTGGTTCCGCTGTCTAAAATTGACGAAATGTTACTCGCTTCAATGAGACGCTTCTATACGAGATTTGAGAGTCCATGAACAAGTACGAAAATATAGATTTAGATACAATCATTTCATATTGTATCCAGTAGAAAACATTTAAATTTAACCGTAAAACCGCCAGTGAAATCGATTCCATATCGCCTTTCAGAAATTTTATCTTGTTGATGAAACAGATCAGATATTTCTTGATTGTTCGATTTTTGACGGAACTTGCAGGGCTTTCTTAGAACAACGTATTTTTTTCATGACCAATTGAATTGTTTAGTTTCTCGTAGAGATAAAATTTTAGTACTTGTATTTATCTTTGTATACCTACCTTGAAATGTGAGCAATAACATAATTCGGTATTGTTCTTTTTAGATTATCCAGTATTTTATTATACAATAACATAATATATTTTATTTTTGCGACTTTCGCATTTATAATATTAGTTAGGATGTTAACCTCTTGTTAATAAAAGCGTTCATGCTTTATTTTCTTTCATTATTTAATTGAAGGCATACAAAAGAAATTAATTTAGGTATGTCCATTCCTATTTTGTAACAAACAAATATGTTTTTCAAATGGAAAAACTCATTACATAAAAAATTATTAAGTATTCACATCTACTCCTATTATTTTCTTAAAAAGAATGGGCTCGAAAACTGCCAGCACGATTTTGAAAAACACAAGCAAAATGTTTAAGTATTTGTCCTTGAAACCAGGAAGGCTACATCTAACTACAACATAACATCATTTACTCCACACGGGAAACGCTGCGAGTGGAAAGCTATTATAGTAACAAGGTAGTTGTTGATTAATGCATCGTATGCAACTATGACAACCAGGGTTGCCATCTTCACAAGGTAGAACAAATATTGTCTACATGCAGATGTTTACTATTTATAAAGGGATACATTCTATAGACATCGACAAACCTTTTAAACAAACCGATAGGGCAAAACACTAGCGCAATGCAATCAACGCCCAGCGCCATCTATAGACAGACAGTGGAACTACTGTCCCGAAACGAACGAAGTGAGGGCGGGCCGGGCCACATGTGTTAAAATATGTAACGGGCCAAAATGAGCTGTACCTTTATTTATTAAGTTAATTAATTTTGAGCAGAGGTTTCGCATTATAATAAAAGTCGTAAGCTTTTTTAATAACCTATTGCTAACTGTGTAAATCTGTAATTAGCTGTAAAATTCTTAATATCTATCTGCTATTGTAAGCTGTTGTGTTTCCAAAAAAATCGTGCAAATTCAAAAGCTTCTTTACCATTGGTTAAATAATGTAGTTAAAGTTATAGAAAGTCGATTACATAACATAGTGAGTATTAATAAACTATTTTTTATTATTATTTTGTATCATAAGAATAGGTACCTACTCGTATTTTATATATTCAGTTATATGCCAATACACCCTAAGTAACAGATAAATTAGCATAAGAAATTGACACAAGAAAGTCGTTTTCTCGAAAAACCTATTTTAGATATCAAATATTGGCACTTATTTACCGATTGCCAATTCCCGCTTAAAGAGTTCATCGTACTATTTCCTCTATGTATGAATTTCATTACGGACCTATTAATATACCACAGATACCTATGCCAAAGGGAAAAATAATGTTACAAGTATTAGAAAGTGAATAATCCACCTTAAGACACGTTATCAATCTTACCATTAAGTGACAGTCAAAATACGTCAATGCATGCTAATTTATATTAATACAGCGGTAAGTTAGCCTAAGTCTTTTACAACGTATATAGGTCGGTAGGTATCTACAACATTAACCATCAAATCAGATTTGAGTTTTACCGTTCGGATTTATTTTAAAGCGTATTTGAAGATATTAGAGTTCAAAAGTTAGCAGAAAGTTACACGGTGAAAGTTTAATTTGTCTTCGAGCTGTTTACTTGTTGATGTAAATACTTAAATGCGAAGGTATTTCGATTACACATTTTACCTATATCATCCTTGCGTATGATACTTGCGATGTAATGAGGCAAAAGGTAGGAAATTTATTAATCGAAACACTATTTTCCCCTTGAAAATGGGGTGTCTTTATCTATCACAATAAATCGTTTTTTTCGTTTCAATCTCGAAGCCTTTAGCATGATAGATCATCAATATAAGTGAAGAAAAAATGTTCCACGCATTATAAATTGCTGGGTGGATATTTTATTTTGTAGCAGATTTTTTTCGCTTATTATCATTATAATTTTTTATGACATTAATTGGAGTGTATGTACAGTACCTATTAAGCAAGTGCGTGTAGGTACAGTACTAATCGAGGCGCTTTTTCACGTCAGTTATCTGTGAGTCCGTGGTACTCACATTTACTCTTACACTCCGGAAGAGCCTGCCAATCCATGCCGAAGCGTGGAAAGTAATTTGTGGCCAAATGCTACTGTGGTTTATCTTTATCTACCATGTTTAAAATAAGTAAGAAATCATCAAAAATAGAAACCTTAGAGAATAGTTGCATTAATTTCCTGAAAATTAGAAACAAAAGCGAAATATTAGAACGAACGTTTACGCCGGTAAATACGGGTGATTAGGACAAATGCCGGCCGTAGGACTAATTATTTTAATCAGAGAGCTGTACCGTGCCACCACAAAGCTATTATTTTGATTAAAGCTCTTTAAGTAGGGATAACGGAACCTTTTTGTCATATTTCTATGAGTATTTATGATCGTCTTAAAATTTTATTACGATTACGATGTAACCCAAATAATTTATTGATATAGGTAACGTATAATAAAAAAAATATGATGAGATGATAAATATTGCCTTCTATAAATTTCTAATATTGTGGTTTCACATTGGAATCTACTATGAATTACAAAAAATTCATATCATTTGTAAAAAAAAAACTACATTGTTAAGGGAACTTAGGAATAAAATTTAGTAAGTTAGTAAACTAATTAGTACCAATAGGTAACACCCAGGTATAGAAACGTTCATTATAAGAGCGCTAGGTACCTTCAGTTACCATTTAATTGGGAAATGCTTTCTTCTATGTATAAAAAGGACATGAGAGCTTAAATGTCCTTTTTATAGAAAAAAGCTTTTATGTTAAAGATAGTTACCTCAATTGCTTAAGATTGATACTTAGTCTGTTCACTTGCCATATTAAGATCAAAATTGTATATTTTCTAGATCTCCTGCCTAATTCAGTGAACGTGAAGTTTTTGTTTATTGACAAAGAGGCGACCGGGTTTCAGGTTTTATTTTGGAGCAAACTTATTCATGTGGAAATTGAAGTCGAACCGAGTATTTATTTACTACAGCGGAGGCATGCTAATGAAGTTTACACGATAACTCAATGTGTTTATTAATATCAACATGAAAATGTAGCAGGAACCCCAAAATTGTCTATATTATTCAGATGTGGATGTGCAACGAGCCTTTTTTTTAGTCCACAATGGTTTTTGTCGGACTTCCCCCGGGTTGCCCTTATAATGATTACCTATATTATACGAACCTCTCCGGACTTGGCCCGACTTGTCAACGACTTGTCAGAATGTATTAATTTGCTTTATCAATTTCTATCAGTTAACCAAATGTGATTAATAAAAACTCTAATTTTGTAAGTTTTAATTTGAAGAGACGACAAGAATTAAAACTTTGACTGACACTATAACAACATCGCTAATTGGAGACTAACGAACAAAATAATTGTATAACTTTTGAAATATCTCTATGTACTACCTACTAAGAGCTTCAGGGTCTGCTTTACAATAAACGGATAAGTTCTATTATTGCAAACTGTCAAATAGCGTGCTATTTTACTTTACGTCCATGAGTTTGACAGATAGAAATCGCAACTTTATCCTTAATTATTGCATAGCTATGTGACGATCTTTGCATTGTGAAACAGGCCTTTTAAGTAAGTTTTATTTAGTGCTCAGAGAGATTGAATACGAGCCGTGCGTTGCAAACCCGGGTCACCCCGGGTTGTCTATAGAAAAAAATCTAGTGTCACCCGTCCTGCCAGAGTAGGACACTGTTACATTTAAGACATGATAAAGCGGTAATAAAAAAAAAGTAATTTCTACGATTTTTGGACAATTTTTGTAAGTGGCTTACTGTATAAGCTACATTATACATACATACATTTCTTTTGATTAAATGAGTTTTGAAATAAGGAAATAAGTAAGTACTGAAAAAAAGCAAAACGATATTGTGTCAATAAAGTCATGAAATTAATTGATGGCGCTACTGCCGCTTATGTTGTAGAGTAGTTATGGTAATCTCAATGGTTATAAAACATGGAAACTCTGTTCGTTCCCTAAAACTGTTTACAAGACTTTCTTGACGCAATATAAATTAATGATTTTTCAACACATTCAAAAACTACCCACCCACACGCAGCACTATGTTCGGTGATGTGTCAGTCTACATAGAAATAATTACTATTATTTCGTTACAATACGCAGAAAGGTTTGTGAGCGTTAAAGTGTCACTAGCAAATGCGTCATACACTGCTATTGACGTATCTATTTAATCGACACAAAATTTTACACTTTGTTTGCAAATTGTTTTGTTAACGGCTTTATCGATCAGCATTCTGCTTAACCACTTCAATCTTCATTATAAGACCAAACGACAACGTATATTTAGATTTAATCAAATTACTGTAGTCAAATGTATGGGACACATGTTTTATAATTGATCGATAGCCAAGTCCTGGATTTTTTCTACAAGAAATAACGAACTTAGATTTTAAACTGATTCGAGGAACCTCTTTGAAAAATCTTTTTTTTTTTTCAATTTTAATTATCGATAGAGGAAATGAGTTTTTCTGACACCGTTCCGTTTATTCTAACAGAAGTTGAATAAAACTTAAAAGGATTTTCAAAGCATGCCTAACATTTTGTGCATGTGTTTGGCAAAATTACACATTTTATAAAACCGGGCTACTGTGACCCAAATTGAAAAGTTTAGGCACACTAGCAAGTTGGACCTGGGGTCACTTTCCTCCGTACCTCAGTACCTACCTCCTAACCTCAGAGGATTACCACTTATAGTTACGTTTAGTATACTAAGTAAATATAATAAATAGTAGGTACTTAGGTAAAAATACGAGTAAATTGTCAGTGATGACGAAATACTAATGCGAATGGAGTTCAGTCAACCAACCGATCTGATGAAAGTATTTGATTGATGACTTGCGATTTTCGCTCATGTCAAATCATTTCATTCCTCCTACCTTTCATTCAAATTATTCAGGTGGAAGAAGTTAATCTCGCCAAAACTCTTTTCACCCTTTGTTTCATACGGAAAATAAAGCTTCAACCCCGTGTAAATTTTAGCCATTGAATAAAAAAATGTTTTGATAACAGTTGAATATAATATTTAGTTAGTATGGTTACAATTTATTTAGTTGAACGGTTATATTTTGAGAAGAAAGTCATTCTTAATTCACCTCCAGGGCGAATTTACCACTTCCACGTGTAAACTGGTAAAAAAATTCTTTGGCTGTGCTCAACTAATGCCCTGCTAGCGAAACTATTGTTACTTAACGTTATTATGCTATGTTAACCATAGGAAAGTTTATAACACGCATTTTTTATACCTACTTATCTCGTGTTCTTAAATATCACGAAACGATTAATAAGTAAGTAGTTTGAACCCAGTAGCCACCATAATACCTGGACGGTCAGCTTGGCATCGAATTGATAACACATGTATGATTCTACTTTATTCCATGTTCTGTCTCTATCCTCTGTATCGTGGTATCTAGTGCCAATATAAATAATTACTTCATTCATACAAATTCATTAACTTGTTAATGAAATACATTCATATTATAGAGAAACATAAATTATATTAATCTAAGAAATATAATTAGATGAGCAATAAAAAAATATTATGATCAACAAAATAAGTAAAGCAAAGCAAATGTTTATTGCTGCTTTAGTAATTGCTGACCAATATTTATTTTGCTGACCAGGCATATTATATTGGGTAGGTTAATTTTTTTAAGTTTTTGTTGCTGACTTGTTAAATAACACCCCATTATTCATTGGATGGCTTGTAAAATATGAATCCAATTAAATTAGAGGAAATAACAACTTTGTAAGAATTTACGCAAGTTACCAAAAAGTTTGCATTTCGTTTGACAGGACATAATACCTGAATGAATATTTATTACCGTGCGCATTGAAGCTTCCTTCATAATTTGTGTTAGAAGGGCAAAATAGCGGGAACGATGAAAAGGTCAATATCCCCAGAAGTCTCATCAAATTTAGATCATCCAATCCATTTACCGCACAATACGGCCTTGGGTTCCGTCAGTCGAGAAATCACTTTGAGTATGTTTCGAGAATCGGGTCCTCATTTAGTAGGACAAAGGTTTTATATTGAATTTGTGCTGGATACTTAAAGTGATGGATTCGGAACAATAATTAGCTGATGGGATTATAAATATTTTTTACATATTCTTATAACTTTTTTTACTCATACAGAATTCTAATATTACTCTCGTATGTGTGCGTGTCGTATAAGTCTATACTCTGATTTTTAAACATGTATTCTGTAAATGACAGATGCAAATGACAAGTTTCTATACATTTTGACATTTTGCTTCTGTCCAATTGAGTGACAATGTATGGGGATGACACATTGCCATCTGTCAGTTTACTCCACACAGTACAGTTTTTAATCATTATATCTCCCGATAGCTCGATCCGAGCTATCGGGTTGTAATTATTTGTTATAGTCTTACTCTATCTAATTAAAATATTATAAGTAACTAAATCGAAACACCTTTGCAATGAAATGTCATGGACTTATCATTTAAATGTAATGTAATGTAAATGTACGTACAGCGCTATCTATTGGCTTGGTTTAAAACTAATCTCCCGACACGAAGTGAGAGCAGGCCACTAGTAACTGTTCTACTAATAGTTTAGTACAAGTGTATACTACAAATGGTTGCAAATCAAATTACATGTTATAATAACTAGAACTTATTTATTAGGCCCACTGAGACTCCGCTGATAAATTATCGTTAAACAACTTTCTCATTCACTTAGCCAAAAGTAATTACTGGGGATCTGTGATTCGGTGCCCTTGGATTAGCTACTTTAAATGGGTTGATTGTGTTTGGTTAATTAATTTCACTGACCCAATCATGTTATGCAAATGAAATAGATGATTAAGTTGAGATAGGATATTTTTTCAAAGATTTCTTACAAAACATCTTCTGAGAAATCTAGAAAATATATGCGGTATAACCAAATGAGAAGAGGGATTGATATGATATGTGGCAAACGAGCAGAGGGAACACCCGATTATGAGCGATTGGACCAGCCCGAATGGGTAATACCAGAAGCTTCAAAGGCAGGCAGGAAACTTTAGGCAGCGCCTGCGCTGTGTTTTGGCGAGTGAGTTTGGGTGTCAGGAGCCCAATGGGGGGAAGAGCGAGTAAAAAGATTGGCAGCGTATTTAATTGTGATTCCAGCTCTTGCGGGTATCTAAGGACGGTCACAATCGCATACCAAACAGATGATCCGACTGTTCGCCTGCCATCTATAACATAAGAAAAAACATTAAAATGTTGATATAATGAAAAGTCAAACTCGCACAGTTTTGAGGATTAAGCCATAATAAAGCTCCAAAGTTAAACGTGCAAACCAAGGTGCCTCAGGAAAATCCTTAATTAAATATTATGAGGGCAAAACTTTGCAGATTGTAGAGTTGTTCATATAAGCTGCGCTTAAGCCGAACTTCCTTTAGTAAAAACAGGATGGTATTAATAGATGACTTAATTAAGTATTCTGGCCTGAACATGACACGATTCAGCGAGATTTTCCCATAGTCAGCATATTCGACTTTCCTACGTAAGTTAATAGATGCAAAACTCATCCAATAGGCATTTTACTACAGCAGCAACTAAAAATTGTTCTTTTTATTTGATTTGATAGTTCTGACGATTTTTCAATAAAGTACCTAGGATATTATTATTATTTTGTTATTTCTTAAGTTAATCTCACCAAGAACAATTTTAAATTCTACCGCTTCAATGTCCGGTTGTTTCGAATTTACTGAGTGCAATTTCAACTTTTGTGTTTCTAATCTATTTCTAGAGACAAAGATGGACAGACGTTAATTTCCGTCTCACCTTCGTGGATTAATGTATCTAGGAATTGATTCGGAAATTGCAGTTAACTTAGTAAATGGTTCTGTATTTTAACCCTACGCTACGGTTTAATTTTAAAAAACCCATTCTGCTAAATTCATCATCATCTTTATGTGCCTACTACCTAACATGTACCTAAAATGTATTTTCACAGTCGTAATCAATTATTTGCATGTGTGATTGGAATTATTGATAATTTATTAAAATACATCAAAACCGAAGTTAAACATTTCAAGAAACTTCATGTAATGAGTTCTAAGTAGCAGACATGCAACCTTGCACGCTTATCTGGCCACTATGCACCCGCCGACTTACAAACAACTAAGTAATCAAAATTAACGCATTCGTGGGCAGATGCTTTAATAAGCAAAGGTCGCATTAAGGCTAGTACGTCTGTATTAAGTCAGGTGTAAATTAGACCCATCTACTATTTGTCTTACGATCGTGATTCCACACAAAATCCACACAACATCTCATATGTATATTGACCTGACTCCTAGCTGAGTAGCTTATGCTCTTGTGTTATAGATATCAGACAACAGATAGAATACAGACACAAGTGTAAATTACACGAATATTTGTCCAGGTTGGGGATCTAACCCACAACTTTTGGCACATGAGGCAAGGTCACTACCAAATGCGTCATTCGGCCAGTCAAATATATGAACTTAATATTTAATAGAACTAGAATTGAATGAAACGTAATATCACTAGTAATGTGCCGTAAAAGACAGCAGGGAGTCGATATTTAAAATTATGAAAACTTCTTTTTATCATGTTGTCTGAACTTAACGACTAGCCAAACGTTCAATCAAGACTTATGTAAGAGGCTTATGAAATAATTACGAGCATAAACAGACTTCAACAATAAATGTTCCCTTGAGAAGTTGTTAAGACGGTTAAAAAAGCATGATGTACTTTCCTTTATTTTGTTTAGATGTAAATTTACTATAGTGCCAATGCCTATCTTATTTCGTTGTGGTTTATTTGTCATCACGTTTTGCCTTTGGTGATCCAGTATTTGAATTACACCCACTTATCTGTATGCTAACAGCGTCGTTCAATTTCTATAGAGGCACTCAGTACAAAACTTTACAATAGCTGGTCTCAAGCTAAAATATTTAGTGCACAGAACACCACAATTCCTGAAGCTAAGGACTGCTCCGGAGCATTTCTTCACAAAAGCAAGCGAATTATTCTAAGACTCGGTAATCGTTTTGCTGGGTAGAAATGATTCTAAATCTGTACTCGAATATAGAATTTTCCGTTCGTTTCCGCAGATATTTCTTTAGTCAATGGCTAAAATTTAGCATTACGAATCAAAAATGCAGAGGCACAGATAATATCAGAGGTCATAAAAAAAGGTGAGCGTTTAGTTTTTTAAACGTTTAAAAAACTTAAAAATCTTTTATTTTTTTATTACTTAAATATTTTATGTAAAGACGTCATAACTACGTCAGTCTGGCCTACTTTAGTTAGTACGGAATATATTTTGTGTTGATACATACAATATTATGTCTTTTATGTTTAGCTCCATAATCATTTTCGTTTACCTACATCCACTTTTGATAGGGTTTGACTGCTCACCACCTGGCACAATGTAAATGGTTTTCTGGACAAGGGTCTCGAAAAGGCCCTGTAATCCTAAATGCCTCATAATCTAATTTATATTCTACTTTTTTCGTATTTAACCAACAATTTTGCTTATGAATTTAAGGTACAAAATCGTTGCGATATTACCTAATACTATATTTTCCAAATAAAATTAACATTTAATTATGTAGATTGCTACCAAGTAAGTTGTATCTTTTTTCGTTTATAAGTAATTATTAAAGGCAGGCAATAACTGTCCCAACCCAGTCAAAGTTACAGTCCACACAAATGTAAGTAAAAACGCCGGTGACGATCAACAGATTTTTCTGATACAACTGGTAACGGAAATGCATGTTTTAAGACTGTTAAGTCATGCATTTTCTACTTGACAACTCACGGGACATAAAAATAATTGTTTTAGATCAATATCTACGAATTGAGCTTTACTGCACTTCGCTTCACAGCAGTTAAACATTAAAATCCTTTGAAATATGAAAACCGTTGGATTACATTTTCACTCATCTTTGCGTTTAATTTCCGGTTGCATCCAAAGTTATCGCTTCGGAGCCTAGAGTACCTAGACCATAAGTTAGGATTTAGGGAGTCTGGTAATTACAATGAAACAACAGGTTATGGGAAAACTCGCCCGAAAAATAACTGGCACGAGAATTTCAATATTTTTTTGCTAGTCACTGCTGTAACCTAACTTCACCAATATTTTTGGTTTAGTAGAGTTTAGACAGTATTATCATAACAAAAATATTGGTTAGATTAGGTTAGAACAGTGACCATCTAAAAATCTTGAAATTCTCATGCGAGTTCTTTTCGGGCGAGTTTTCCCCTAACCCGAAACAACGCTGTCTGACCCATTGCAACCCTTTTACAAGGAAATTACACCAATTGAAGCACGGCAACACGTTTAAGAAATCATCCGTAATGTACAAGGTTCTTAATGATTACTCTAATGAAAAGTTGACAGTAGAAATATGCACATGTACCTCTTTGTAATCCAGAAGTGCATGCTCAGATTCGAACCAAAAAACTCCTGTTAAAACACTCTTGTCCATTGAACTCCCATCGCTTTTCTAAATTAAAACCTTTGAATTGCGTTAGCCAATACAATGCGTGAATGCGTATGATTACCCTCGACGGAAACCTCTTCAAATTCCTTGCTGATAAACTTATTGACTTTTGATTGACATGAACTGTTTAGAAAAAAAATGAATCCTAGGGTTAATTCAAAGTGGGCGTTAGCGAACCAAAACCGTGGTTGTTTGCGGAAAGTGCTCTGTCATAATAATGCCTTTACGACTCACTCCAAAGAGTTTATCTTTTATTGCCCCTTTGTTGTGTGACTCCTGGCATACATACTCGAATGTTCTGATCTATTAAAAGAAAAACATAAAGATTGCGACGCTTTATTTTTGAAGACTGCCAATGTCGTTTAAGAAACACGTTCAGAATGGCGAAGAGTCGAGAGATTGCTGAGTTGCAAATTACCTTCATGCCCACATTTAAATATTCGATTGAGTCAACAGAACAAACGTATATGGTATTCCTGTTGATTATCATCAGGTGATATAGCTGCCAACTTATTTAAACAAAGTGAATACGATTGGTTTACTTTTTTTTATTTACGTTTTTAGAAAATATCGTGTAATCGTCGCTACGACTAGGACTAGGCCGACTAGACTGGAAGATCTGTTTTGCTGAGTGAGTGTATTAGGCCCTCCAGTAAGGGTACTGGGTCCAGTACCCTTACTGGAGGTCTACTCGGGGGGGGAAAGGTATTGCGCTTGTGACACAAGTAACTGGTTTGAGGACGTCTATAGGTAGCGACAATCGCTTACCATTAGGCGATCCAACTGCTCGTTCCACTATCACCAATAAAATAAAATTACATAGATGATTTATTTCATAATATGTTGTACCTAATTCTTTGCTAGTCTAAGTAACTCGGAAAGCAATAAAGCATTTATCATATTCATTTTTTATTTTCATAGTCTCTTCATATTATTTTCACTGTCTAATACATTAGGTTTACTATTATTAAAAATGTATAAAAGATATATTTCGAGCAAAAAGGCTACGTACTTCGTCGTTAATACACTTTTAATAGCGTTTCATTTCATCGAAAGCTTTTTTTCGCAGGGCAAGGAGTACGGACGAGTAAAGAGCTCACCATTATTTTCCCGCTCATTTTCTAGAGCTCGTCGCATCCCGAGACCAACGCATCGTATCATAGACCCAACAGAAGGTGAGAAGATATAGTTAAAAATACTATTATTGTAAAGTAAAGTAACAAAATATTGTTAATACAAAAAGGATAAGTTCAGCTTTTGCTGCCACAAGGTTCTCCATTGCACTTTGTTTTCAACTCATGCAGGCTCTTTTAGCTGGTTTGAGAGCATTATCATTCTATCATTTAAATCGATCTCTTGCTAATATTAATAATTATGCACTAAGTATAGGTACTTAGGCAAGTTAATTGGGCACACTCGTGATGTCACTTTTTTTTTCACTTCTCCATTGTATGTCGAGCGAGTCACGTGAACATCTTGTTTTCAACTTAATAGAGTCTTAAAACCCGCGACTGCATCAAATTGGTCTACGAATAATCCGTAGCCAAAAAAAAATTTCAACGATTTTGACAGTTCACATACTTATCATAATATTTTTTTCTTGACGTTACATTATTCTCAAATCAGGAGTAAAGTCCTTATTATAAATGAATACAAGGTTGTTCGAAGCTAGTGTCTTAGGGACTCGTATCTTCTATGTTTTCTGCCCAATATCCATCCCTTACTTTCGACATACGACTATCACTTGTTTTTCCCCAATTGAAAAAAGCAAAGCGTTTTCGTTTTCCTATTCTTACAACAAAACGAGATGACTTCGCCCCTAGGCGATGGCTACGCCGTCCATATTTCAGTAGCACAGTGATACTTTGTGAGGAAGGGCCTCAAGGCCTCTGTTATATTTAATATATTCCTTTTAACGTCCGTATATGCATAATTTCGACCAGTACTACGACAAGGTCGGGGTTTGTTTTACCTAAAATTACTGTACCAAATACTAACCAGTCCTAAAACATGACTTACGAAGAAGAAAAAATGGTACTAAAATTGAATTTGGTTTTGGTATCGTTACTTACAGTAAATATTTAAAAAATCTCTCAAAATTAAATTAATTATAGCCATAACCAGGAACTAACAAAATCATTAAAAAAAATACTGCCCAGTAGGGGGTTAAAGGGTTGGCATCGCACTTTTGACTTCACTGGTGTTTCCGGTATCTATGGGCGGGGGCAATTGTTTACCATCAGGTGACCCGTCTGCTACCTATCACATAAAAAAAACAAAACATTTTCAATAATAGCGATAAATATAGGTCACCAAACATTTTAACTTGATGGAGTGCACTCAAGTATATTTATAATTTTGTTTATAAATGTCGCAGATTAAATTAATTATTGTTGTTTAGAATTTAGCATAAAACATATTCCACGAGGAACGTAATAATTACCTTTTAAAACAATGGATATGAAAACAGTTACGCAGTACAATGTACTTTTTGTTTCAAACATAATTCCATGCTGGCGACCGCTAGTTCTTTTTAAGAAAGATGCTTCTTTAGCACAGAAAACTTAAAAACTATTAGGTATATTACCAAGTCATACCTTTGTACTTGTATGCTATAACATCTCTCTAAGAAAATAAGAATTAAAATGTTCAAACGAAAGCGTTTCTTGCTAAAACCTTGCAGGCGTTGAAAGTTTCAAGAGCAAAATTGACAAGTTTGATATTAAACAGCAGCTGAGAAACTTTTAGACTTTTCAATAACGCAAGCTTCTATGGATATATTGGCATGGTTGGATCTAAACTTTGGGGGAGGTTGAGAGTTTTATTTTATCGATAATATTCATACGTTTAACTTCATTAATCTTCTCAATAATGTGGGCTTTGCTATAATGAAGACTGACATGTTCAAAGTTCCTCTTGCGGTGTTTCCGCGTAACTCCAAACATCCATTACAACATATTAATTTAGCAGACATAATAAGTAGTTAGCTATTAGTTACATTATTAGCGTAGATAAATAATAAGCTTGCTTATTTCCGAGCTCATAAGCGACGGATGCAACCGGGAATGGCACACTAAAGAACACGTAGTTTTTTATAATTCTGTGCCTACAACACAAAATATTGCAGCGGTAACTGTACGTACAGTCACGCGCACTAATAAGTATACAACCTCATTTAAATATGAACCTTATAGTCCTAGGCATAAGAGTCTAGATGTTTGAAGATGATGACGAAAGTTCACGACTAGGCTCATAAATAAACTGAAAACACGAAACACATACGCGAAGTCATAGACTCCCATTGCCATCTATTGGTACTGTAGCGCTACCATGAGTTGACATCTAAAACTGACATAACGTAAACTATTGCTCTGTCTCTTTCAAATGCATCACAATGAAAGAGACAAAAGCGATAGTTTTCAATAGCGAGGATAGTATTTCCAACTCATGCTACTGATCTGAGTTAAGTAACGAAACGAAGTGAGGGCGAGCCACTAGTCTGTAATAAAACACGTAGAGACTACTCAACAAAAGGATTTGCTCCTCTTCGTATGCTATGTAAGTATGTTAAAGAGACGAGAAACGGTTTTAGGATTAGAAAGAGCTATGTGCGGATTAAGTATTTTTAGATCCTTTATACTTTTGCAGCAGATTACCAACATCTTTGAATTGTAAAAAAGTTATTAAAGTGAATGTACTCAACTTATTGGTCTGGTTTACTATATTATGATACCACGGCCTCATAGAAGACCGGCGTGAAGCAGCGCCTGCGCTGTGTTTTGCCGAGTGAGTGAGGGTACAGGCCCAATTGGTGGAAAGGGGGTTAAAGGTCGGCAGCGCACTTGTGACTCTACTGGTGTTGCAGGTGTCTATGGGCGACGGTAATCGCTTACCATCAGGTGATTCGTCTGCTCGTCTGCCACCTGTCACATTTAAATAAAACTTATTGCTATTCTAGTTTACTGTATGAAAAAATCAATGGTTTTTGTACCCAGATTGTTTTCTCGTGACATCGGAGGAGGGCGAGCTGTTCTTCAAGTCGCCATCGGACGAGCCGTCAGTGTGTGGCATATACATGATAGCGGAGCCAGACAAGCGGATCCAGGTGACATTCAACTATATCGACGTGCCTTGCGACAACGGCGGACTTGTTGCGGTAAGTTCCACCATCGTAGCTCAGCGCGTCATTCCCATTTCAGGAATTTTGGAAAATCTTGCATAGTCTGGTACCTCCAGCATATTACAGAACCTTACGTGGCAGGGTTTACATCCTTATGTTAATTGATTTAACCCTTACCCACACGATGCCATTATAATGCGAACAACCAAAAGTGGAAATCTGTGCCGGGGTTCGTTTTCCCTGATCATTATTATCGGAACTAACAGGCATCTTCTAAGCAAACGTGTGAACTATTAGATCTTCATCGTCACTTTTTATTACGTGAGGTTGTAGTCTAGTTTTGGCCTAATCAATAAAAAGTTTACTAATTACAATGAAGCAACTATCTACCCTTCACAATTTGTCTAAGACATAGGAACTAGATTAAGGGAATCGTCATTTAGAATCATTATCTCAACAAATGCCTACTTAGGTATTTGAAATACTAGTGATTGTTGTCCCTCATTGCCATGCTACACAAAGATTTGAAATATCCAGATAAGCGTACTGGGATTCGAGTCTATGGCCTACCATTTCTTATCCATTCTAATATTCTTATTCACTGAGTTTCGCTCTTTATTTTCTGCGATTCCACTAACATCTCGCTTTTCCGTTGACGAATGCGTTGTTGAATTTTCCCAAAGTTTATTATTTTGCAAACTACGAGTACAATAGGTTTGTGATTTGATTTTTCCTGACTATTTTTTGCACGTGTATGGCTCTATTGTTCAAAAATGACATCAAAGCGATGAAAGTTCTACGTCCACAAATTAAAATATTTATCTATCCTTACTTATGTGCTGAATATAAAACCTTGGTATTGAATGCGTCAGTGATTTCTTTCCAGGAAAAGAAATTCACATAAAACGCTAAACTCTGGTTGCGGAACATCGATAAGATCATTATAATAGTGTAATTATTTTCTAGTTATTCTGTCGCTTTGGAGTCCGAAGTACGCAGGGACTACCCAAGATTTGGAAAGTGGTGCAATACAATGAAGTGACTACTGCCGCCCAATATTCACAAAACTAAGAAAGGAGAACCAGATCAACTGGAACCTGGTTATACTTTCAGAATAATTACCGAAACGTGTGGGTTTCCTCACACTGTTTTCTCTCAACGTTGGGCTACTAGTAGAAATACGGACAACAATTTGAACCATACAACGATGCATAGGTTTAGGATTCAGACCTTTCCCTTGCCTTTCATTTATGCGTAGGATTCAGACCTTTCCCCTCCCCCATCAGGAATGGTTTTAGACAAGTCAAACCTGCATTCTGACTTTTATTCAAAAGAAACTAGAGAAAAGATTGGTGAAGTCAAAAAAAACCCGATGTGTTTCGAGTTCGAAACTGTTATTCCCAAATTTACTTAATCTTTCATTAGTTTATGAAAAAGAGCAATAAATCATGAGATATAGCCCCATCCATAAGGATAAAAGCTTTTAAATTTTATATTTACTATCTACACTAATCCTTCCACTGTCGTCTTTCTCTTGATGCAATAATGCTGAGAGCGGTTCTATGTAAAAAGAGTTTTTACCTACCCAGATTTTATCATATTTAAAAACTTCATAACGTAGAAGTTTTTTCATCACATTGAGCCACTCAACTAAATTGCATTTTACAATAGCTTTGGTTTTACAGCATAAGTTAAAATATCTGATAAACTTATTCTGTGGATCAATATAGATAAAATAAAATATCACAGAATACAAAAAAAAACCGTTAAGGTCAGATGTCAGTAATTTTAATGTAATTATCAGCTTAATAAATAATTTCTGGATAACGGTCTAACTTAACTACGAGATTTTAAACACGTTTTAAGCGCAACCCGGTTATGTATGGTGACTTGACTTAAGACATGAAATAACTTTAGAGATAGTAATAGAAATATTCTTTATTCAATTAAAGTCCTTATACAACACGATCATCCTTATACTTAATGAATGTCAAATTTTAAGTATGCTACCGCTGATTCGGAAAGTCGATTTCTACCTATAAAAAAAGGAAAAGTCCAGAGGAAAAATAAAATTGGGTAGCTTTAGCTCGGTAGCTTTTACTCAATAATAAATTTGAACTGAAAGGGTGTAAAATCACCGAGTAAAAAAAGGCTTTCCTACATCTCAAAGCAAATCAAACGTGACACATAGGTAACAAGCTAAAAGCTTTGCTAGTTGCGGGCAGGTATTTTATTAAGTCACTTTACTTTTTGGGAAACATGTGTACAAACTTCCTAGAAAATTGATCAACTAACAATTCGGTTTATTTTACGGTGACATAGGTACATAACTCAAACAATATGTAACCGATTTCAATATTTTTTTCATTATTACGATATGCTACAAATTACAACGTCCTAACCATAGGACATAAGATTTTTTTTTCTCAAGGAGGCAGGAGAGTAAAAGTTATAAATATATAGAAAAACGACTAATTCCTATGGGAAAACATAAATAAACCCAGGCGTGCCACGCTTTTAGCTACTATTTAAACAAATTAAACATTTCAATTTTTTCTCGCCAGCGAAGTATTAGGTAAGTATGTAATATGTACCTACATATGTTTTACATGAATTCATGACCAATTCCAGCATAGAATAATCAATTTCAGATCATAAAACAATCAGCTAACGCAAAAATTCATACACTCTTTTGTGCCTATACATGTATACGTTTTGTTCCAGTGGGTGGACGGATGGGAGCTGAATGGGCAGGTTTGGCCCGCGGATGCATGGGATGACGACCGAGTGGTTGAGTCGTGCGACCGCAGGCCGCAGCGCAAACTCATCTCCAGGCAGAACGCTGCTCTCATCCAGTACAGGGTCCCAGCGCAAGGCAAAGGATTCGCCGTCACTATAAGACACTTGAGAAATGCTAGGCGTGAGTATTTTACTTATTCATCATCGTCACAATCATCATCATTAGCCTGTTGCAGTCCACTGCTGGACAGAGACCTCTCCAAAGGTTCGCCACTTTGATCGATCTTCGGCTACTCAGCATCCAGCTCCAGCCAAGCCTTCTAGCGCAGGTCGTCACTCCATCCTGGTCTGCGGTCGTTCTACACTACGTTTACCAAGACGCGGTCTCCACTCCAGAACTCGTTATAACAGTTGTCAGTTCTGTGTTTTATTTATTAAGTACTTAAGAGAAAACCTCAGACAATAGAGTAATAAAAAATAAGATTCTTGTAAATATCGTATTGCTGTGTCCGAAAAGAGGGCTATCAATGTGAGTGTGTAATATAATATTGACATCGCGCACAGAGTAACAGCTCTTCAATTCGGTTGATGTCGGGCCGAAGCGTTAGCTAACTTTGAGGCTTTTAGTACCGTGACACAGCGCTAAAAATGAATTTTCCATAAATATATGACACCTGTAGAATGTTAGGCGTGAATATTTTACTAGCTACGTGGTAATATTGTAAATATACCTTATTAACTCGTCCCGGTACAAGTAAGAGAAAATGTTGCTACCGCAACATACAGCGACTGAGGATGAAAAAAATGGTAAAACTTTGTTTACTTTTATACAATTTTTACGTTACCGGTCACCAAACGGATAGCTTCCATGAATGATAGTTTTTAGTAAACCTGAAAATATGAAGGTAAAATTAGGTAAACAGTTGAGTTGCAGATATTGCCAAGAGCGAAACGGTGTTCCGTTATTGAATCCTAATCAGTAGAACAAGTTATTTGCTTGTCTTTCCTAGTTGATTCAAAATTTCAAAGCATCGCTTCGGAATACTTGAACAGTGATTTGGTGAATATTCTTATTATAATGATGCGATTTATATACAAATGCATTGTTTAGTCGAAACCTATTTCCAGCGTTTCTAATTTAGAGGCAACTCTGTTACTTATTCATTAGGTACTTTCATTAATCCTCTCTCTTTTTGCTTCCCTATAACAAGGCCAATGGGGTATTTCCGCGCTTTCAGCACGATTACACTTTGAGAATGTTACTCGGGAAGTGTCCGAAAAGAAACGATGTGGGTAGAATCGTCAAAATCAGTGAGCGAAAGGATGAAATGAATCGTTCCATGGCTTAAATTGTTGGTAATTTAGCTTTCCATTAAAACGTTTCGCCAAAAATTATGGGATAAAAACGTAAACCATAAAATCATGCTTTTTATATCAAACTTGTATGATCACATTTTTGATAAATAAAACAACCAGTACTTTGAAACTTGAGACTTGACCGAGAAATTAACGCTAACGCAGCTAAATATAGCTACCGCGTATACACGTGACTTTCCACATGCTAGTTCATGTAGTCGTAGCTATTAAGTACACTATCATCATCATCATCATCATCATCAGCCTGTCTCAGTCCACTGCTGGACATAGGCCTCCCCCAATGTTCGCCATTTCACCCTGTCCTCGGCGAGACGCATCCAGTCTATACCAACGGCTTTTCGCAAATCGTCACTCCATCTAGCTGGGGGTCGTCCCACACTACGCTTCCCGAGTCGCGGTCTCCACTCAAGAACTTTTTTACCCCAACGGTTGTCAGTTCTTCGACAGATATGGCCAGCCCATTGCCACTTTAGCGTGCTGATTCGATACACTATGTCGGTCACTTTAGTCTTTTGTCGGATAACCTCGTTTCGGATTTTATCCTTCAACGACACCTCGAGCATAGCTCGCTCCATAGCACGCTGAGCGACCTTAAGCTGGTGGGCTAGCCGTACTGTAAGGGTCCACGTCTCGGCACCGTAGGTCATTACAGGCAGGACACACTGATCAAAGACCTTGGTTTTGAGGCATTGTGGTATGGATGACGAGAAAACCTGACGCAGTTTGGCAAATGCTGCCCAGCCCAGCTGTATTCTCCTCAATGCCTCCTTCTCGAAATTATTTCTACCTAATTGCAAGATCTGCCCAAGGTAGGTATATTCGGAAACAACTTCAAGAAGGTGACCATTTACAGAGATAGGTCTCGGGTCAAGGTGGTCGTTGATCATGACCTTAGTCTTGTCCAGGTTCATGGTCAGACCTATTTGCCGCGAGGACGCTGCTAGGCTGTCCAGCATTCGTTGCAGTTCCTCCAACGACTTCCGCCATCAGGACTACGTCATCAGCGAATCGTAGGTGTGAGATGTTCTCTCGCCGTTTATATTTATGCCCATTTCTTTCCAGTCCAGCGTTTTGAACATATCCTCCAACACGCATGTAAATAGTTTCGGGGATATGACATCACCCTGTCTCACTCCTCTGCGCAGTTGGATGGGTTTGGACTGCTGGCCCTGTACTTGGACACTCATGCTAGCGGAGTTATAGAGACATCTCATCACCTCGATATACCTGTAGTCCACTTGGCAACGCTGTAAGGATTCCAAAACAGACCAGATCTCGACAGAGTCAAAGGCTTTCTCATAGTCCACGAAAGCAAGACACAGGGGCCGATTATACTCCTCGGACTTTTGTATAATCTGCCTCACTGTGTGTATGTGGTCTATGGTGCTATATCCTCTGCGAAACCCGGCCTGTTCCGGGAGCTGGAACTCATCAAGTCTTCTAGCAAGACGATTCGCGATGACTCTGGAGAATAACTTATATACGTGGCTCAGAAGCGAGATGGGTCGATAATTTTTCAAGAGGGTTTTGTCGCCTTTTTTGAAAAAGAGGACCACTATGCTTCTGTTCCACGCTTTTTGGAGTTCTCCCACTATGGAGGACGGAATTAAATAGGCGTTTGTAGCTCTTGCAAGATAGGAATGCCAGCTGCCTTTAGAAGTTCGGTCGTTATTCCGTCTTCACCAGGGGCTTTTCCATTTTTAAGTTGTCTCAGAGCCATCGCGATTTCATCCTGGTCGATGTCCGGTAAGTCATCCGTAAAATGGCGTGTCAACGCGGCTCGCACATCTTGGTCATCACGCTGAGGGCAAGGAGCATGGGCAGAGTAGAGTTTCCCATAGAAGTCCTCAATCTCCGACAAGATCCCCGGCATAGTCAGGGCGGTTTTGCCATCATGCGTCGTAAGTTTCGTTAGGTGGCTCCTCCCAAGCTGCTGCGTGAACACTTTGGTACCTCGGTTTTGTTCGATTGCCTCTTGTATATATCGAGTGTTGAAGCTCCGGAGGTCCCGTCGTATCAGTTTCGCGATGCGCTTGTTTAAGTCTGACCTTTCTGACGAAGTGGCTAGTGGGTCTTCTCGTCCTCCGCCTCATAAGCCGTAGGGTCTGTCGGAAAGTTTGCACTTCCGGTCTGACCGCTGCAATCTACAAAACTTTGTGCCCTCACCGCTCAGCACCTCGACAATATTATTCAGGCATTTGTCCACGTCCGTAGTGGGTTCAGATACGGCAAATCTCTCTTCAAGGGCTTTCTGAAATATCTCAGCGCCTGCCATCATTTGGAGTTTCTTCGGTAGGAGCGTGGGCTTCATCAGACGGGTTCTTTCAAGCTTCAAATCGATATTCAAAGATCCTCTTACGAGACGGTGATCAGATCCGGTGTTAAACCTATTGATCACAGAGACGTCTCTGAATATATGCCTCTTGTCCGTCATGATGAAGTCGATCTCGTTTTTGGTTACACAGTCAGGGCTTCGCCATGTCCATTTTCTTTGAGGGTTTTTCTTAAAGAAAGAATTCATTAAGAATAGCTCCTCTTTTTCTAAGAAATTAACTAAAAGTTGCCCTCTGTGATTACGACATCCAAATCCGTAGGGTCCCATTTTAAATTCGCCGTTCTTCTGGACTCCAACTTTAGCGTTGAAGTCCCCCATAACAACGTTGAAGTGTGCCTTTGTAGTATTATGTAAGGCTTTAGATATGTCCTCATACATACCTTCTACCTCTTCATCCGAGTGCGTCGAGGTCGGCGCGTAAACCTGAATAATCTTAATACGGTATCGTTTTGATAACCGTATTATCAGGTAAGCTACCCTAGTCGACACACTGGAGATTTCCTCAACGTTGTTAGAGAGGACACGGTGGACAAGAAAGCCTACCCCACCTTGGGAGGTTTTGTCCCCCTCACGGTGGTACATAAGATGGCCAGAGCTCAGGGTAACGGTGTCCTCCCCCTCTCTACGGACTTCGCTTAGACCTTGGACATGCCACCTTATATTTTCCAGCTCCACTTCTAATTGTACCAGATGCTCGTCAAGCCTCAGACTTCGTCCGTTATACGTCGCCAGGGTCAGTTGGGATGGGCGGCCTTTATCGCCCGGGGATTCTTAGCACCCCCTGCCCTGCCGTTACCGTGACCGCCGCCTTGGTCAGGAATAGCAGGGCGAACCGGGAACTGGGGGCCATTTCTTTTGTGAGAGTGCCATACTTTGGGGGGTTTTGCCCATAATCGCCACGCTGGGCATGCGGGTTGGCGATCGCAGGGGCACAGCTCTTGCACCGTTGGTACTGCTGCCTGCCAATGGTCGGAAAATACTTAGCTGCACCCAGTTGAGCTAGGTTATACCGCCTTTAGCCGGCCGCCAGAGCCTCGTTTGTTGGTTAGCAGGATGACCACGTGCAGGTGAGGTTGGCTTGGAGCTCATAGTTGGTATGCGGCTCCCATACATCCCCTAGTACACTATAATAATGTTTAAAGTAAAGTTGTTGTTTTTTTACTTCCATTTAGAACATTTGAACATTGGCGATGTTTAATTTCTGAAGACGTTATCTACCCTCTTCGACTCCCACTTCTCATCGGCGTTTGGTGCAACATTTTTTCAATTATTATCTTTATTCAAGTAAAACAGTGGAGGCACTGTCTATAAAACATGCAAAATGTTACAATAAGTACAAGTTCAAGAACTTTACCAATATTCGTTCGTCGTTTTGTGTAAACCAACATTAATTAGCAATGCACGAGGAAAGCCGCCATCAGAGAAGAGTGGCAGCGTGTTGTAAAGCTTGCCACCACTGACTATGACCGACCACTCCATTATAATGATACCGATATAGAAGAAGATCATTAGCCAAAATATTTCTTCGATAACAGTTTGTACATCTATAATACATTTTGCAGCCTGCAACGTCATGCTATTCGGATCTGAAGGCGTGTACACTCTCCGCAACCATGGCGAGACAGGCAACTGCTCTGTCATAGCAGTTTCCCCTGCCATCGTCCGCGTACTGGACCTCAACGTCGGCCAGGCTTCTAAGAGAGATATCATCGATATGGAGACCGGGACCATTCACCGCGTGAGTATCTTTGCATTATAATCGCATTCCGTTTGCAATATTTGCTGTGGGAGAGCCAAGCTTCGACATAAATAGGCCGGCTCGGCCGGTGATACGGGCGTGAAGCTTTCGCTGTGTTCCTTCGAGTAATGCAGGGTACCGGAGGCCCAATTAGGAAGAAGAAAATGTCTGTTTACAATAGGGTCAACTAAATATACATGGCAGAGTAAAAAAAATCTATTGAAAAAAGTATGTTGTGTTTTTCTATTTACAAAGAGTGCTTAAAATGTCCAGGACTCCAACAATTTTTATTTACCAGGAAAAATATCTTACTCAATTATTTTAATCATACGCCAAAGGTTGGGTGAGGTTAGGTCCCCACGGCCTCACTGGACAAACATTCGTACGATGAACATTTGTGTTTGTTCAGTGTCGGGGCGTAATATTATTTTATGTCTTTTATATTAAACTTTATAACTTACCTGTTGTCCGCAAAAATAACTTAAGGAGGTACTATATTACCCCGTCGACTTGCAAACCCCATATACCATAATATGCTCATGGTATGCGAACAGCAACCAACTGTTCGCTTACCTGCAACACAATAACATTATTACCCTAAAATAGCTTGTCGTCCTTGAATTGCTCTATCTACTACTATGTATGTATATCGAGATTTTATTCTGGCCCTTAAAACATATTGGTCAATACTATTAAATGCAGAGAGTATTTCACTATTGGCTTCTTCTTTCCATCGTCTCTGCACTTTCCTCGGATAAACGGTGTCGTCTTTTTCGATCAAGCAAGACGCAAAGAACAATGGACACATCGAAACGGCATTATCTATACATATAATAAAAATGTAAAAAAGCTGTGTCTGTACATTGAAGATATTTATCTCAAAATAATTTAGGACGACTAAAAACAGTAACAGAACATGAATCAATGATTTTTAAAATTTTTGTCTGTCTGTTTGTCTGTTTGTCTGTTTGTCTGTTTGTCTGTTTGTCTGTTTGTCTGTTTATCTGTTTGTCTGTTTGTCTGTTTGTTCGCGCTAATCTCGGAAACTACTAAACCAATTCGAATAAAACTTTTTTTATTGTATAACTGTAATATCAGGGCAACTTATAGGCTATATTTTATTTTGAAGACCAGGCTCCTTGATGTAGAACTACAAGAGCCCAGCTAAACTATAAGAGGTAGGTAAATGGCACTTTAACAAAAGTTGTTTAGATTGATGAGCATTTTATGATGCCGCGAAAAAAATCAAAGATCATGGAACATCTGGTTTGGAACTCTAAGAGCCCAACTCCACTATAACTAATATCGAATGAAATGGAATGGAAATTTGTCAAATGTGATGAGCATTTTTGGATGAGATCCTATAAGGAAGGATATTCCGAACTTAAACCCCTAATAATGGAGCGAAAAGGGAGTTCCAAGTTTGTTCATGGGACTACGTGATTCCTTGGTAACTTTTGCATACACCTTAGAATAATAACTCTATAGAAGGAGAGTCTCCATACTAGAGCTCTGTCAAAAATGAGACACAAAAAAATTCACGCAGCCTACTGCGCACCGTACTGACACAACTGACACACCTTTGTAATGTTGCTAGTGAAAGTGCAGTTTCCCCGAAAACAGGGAAATAAATCGGACGCCTCAATAGTGATTTCTAATGTGTCGTAAAATGTTGGTCGGTGTGGTATGAACATGTAATGTAAAGTTTATTTCGAGATAGATCTAATAGATATGTTCACAAAAACTACGACATAAGCTAAGCACTAGGTATTATAGAAATTTAACGAACAATTTCGGTGGTACATACATATCACACAACCTTCAGGCAAACACATTTAATAATAGTGTTGGTTGGGGTAGGTAATGTTTTTATGTGGTATAAATAGAATATTAATAAACTGAAATGAATAGAAGAAAACAAAACGATTTTTTTGTATAATTTATTCGAGCACTCGACATGATATTTCATACATTCGTCAATACAAATACATATCTAATTCGACTTCAATGTCGAGCGCACGAGAAATGCCCCTCAGTCGACTGTATGTCATAGTTACTTACATTAGGAAAATAAGTTAGCAATAATTGTTTTAAAAATTAATTAGCTTGATAAAAGTCAGGAAAATATTTTTCTCAATTGGGCAACACTGAACATTGAAAATAAACGTTTCTATTTTGGATTAAAAAATTACAAGATACAATGAAATATTGAAAGCTTCCCTGTGAAAAGTGATAATATTATTCTTATTCTCCCTTTAATTTTTATTGTGACACGATCTAACCGCACAAACCGTCATAATTATTTTTATTTCGGGAGACACGTTCGAGTCGCCGTGACATTTGACACTAGAAGCGAGTGGGTACCGTGCGCCAATTAGGGTACCACCTACTAAGCTGAAAGCGAGCGGACGCATTAGGTTTCTATAGAGTTATTATTCTAAGGCATACACATTATTTGACAGAATTGATGGATAAAATATAAGATTCAAACTTTAATAGAATACTTACATCCCCTAATGGAATATTTTTTTATAACTACCTATTTAAATAATCATCTTTAAGTCAAGAGTCATAAAGTTCACGCAAACGAAGTTGCGGGCGGCCACTAGTACTAAATAAACCAAATCACTTGGAAATCAAATCCAGGGAAATGCTGTTGTCTAGGTTGAATCAATAAACTCAAAAGTCCAGAAAATACGCGAAAACGTAAATGAATAGATCACACATTTAAAACAATTTAAAAAGATGTCAAATATCTTAACTATCAAAGTGACATTATGATTGACTCAACGTTTCGTTTTTCCTCTGTGATGTGAGTTTTGTTCACTGAATTGTTTGCAAATTGAAAATAATTTAACTTTTTATTCCATGCTTTCAAAAATATACTTATAATAAGATAAAATAAACATTTTGTTGCTTAGTTTAATTAGTATGTTTCCAAATATGTATGAAAAACATGAGGACTGCTCTCGCCGGTCTTCTTTCCTTAGTTGATATTGAACCAAACACGTTTGACATAAAAGTGAGGTTCGATTGAAGAAATTTGACAGATTGTAGTAACTTGATGTGCAGGCCACCGTACATAATTTGCCAGGTAATAAATAGTATAGCCAATAAATCTTTCACTGTGACAATTACAATGAAATTACACAAAAATCGTCTTTTCACATGAATTGGCTCGGAACAACTGTTTTTGCGCCATTTTAGTGTTTTTTTTTTATGAAAATGATAACGAAGATTTATTTGTCAAACATATAGGTTAAATAAAATAAGATTTTAACATTAATAAATTTGTACGCTATATTGTTCCGAAAGTGAAAGATAGGTATTTACAGTTTTCGGGCTCAGCAACCACCTAAGAGGTTTTGCGCTATTTAGTAAATAGGTTGTTGTATACCTACAGGTAAAAATGTTGGAAGAATAAAAATAAGAAATAATATTTTACGTCTACGCCATTATTACTCGTGCAAATAGTTTTATACTACGAAATTGTCTTGTAATTTTGTAGCAAAAAGAATATGATCTTATCTTAGTCAAATAAAACGCAGACAAAACTAATCCACTTAGTCTGTTTTACAATAGAACGACTATTTTTACATCTTAAAAGTGATAAAAGTAAACCTATTTTATTAAATAATTAAAAGCTTTTATAATTTCACTTAGGTATATTACATACATTATGTATGTAATTATGCCTGAAAATCTTACTATCAATGTTTCACTCGCTACCACTGAGACTATTGAGCTAAAATTTGGTCCATAATGTGTACATACCGTTTAACTGTGGGAGAGCCACGCTTCGGCATGAATGGGCGGGCTCGACCGGAGTGATACCACTGCCTCACAGAAAACCGGCGTGAAGCAGCCCCTGTGCTGTGTTTCGCTGAGTGAGTGAGGGTACCGGAGGCCCACTCGGGGGGGAAGGGGATAAAAGGTTGGCAGCGCACTTGTAACTCCACTGGTGTTGCAAGTGTCCATGGGCGGCGGCAATTGCTTCCCATCAGGTGATCCGCCTGCTCGCCTGCTACCTATCACATAAAAAATAAATAAATTCGCCAGACCATCACATCAATCAACCTGGTCCCAAACTAGAGCAACCCCTGTACTATGAGTACTAGATGACGATATTTGAATGCTGGCAATAGGCCCCAATCCTTCTGTAGTGAATTCTTCTGTAGTGTAGCGCCCGCATTCAAGGAATTATAATATACCTATTATCATATTATATGATAATTCACTACATCACATACATTGATCTGACTCTGAGATAGGTAGCTGAAGCACCTGTGTTACAGATATCAGAACCAACAGTGGGATTACAAATATATACATATAATACTTTTCTTTTATCAATACATACTTATAATACATAGAAAACACCCAGACCAATACAAACAGACATGTTCAGGAATTCTCACGAAGTTCACCAAATCGTCGGTCCACCTTGCGAGGATAGCATATAAGGCATTATGTTTTACCCTCAATTTTGAAATGTGAACGTTCATATCATGTTTACCTTCTTACTTACTCCACTGGCTCAGCGACTCTAAACGAGTCTGCCTCCAAGAGAACGCCACTTTGGTCGATCCTGCACTACTTGATGCCAGTTATTAGCCTGAAGTTCTCGCAGATTATTTTCTACGACGTCTTTCCAGCGACACCTAGGCCAGCCAACAGGGCAGTGGTCGGTCCAACGGTCGGCTCTGGTATGCTTTCTTCACGATATGATCCTCGTCCAACCTCTACCGTCGTCCTTGTTAACACCTTCTAAAAGCAATTAAAAAACTTTGAATGATTTATACATGAGTTCAGGAACTTTTATAAAATGAATTGCCTATTAGTACCTAAGTATTTATTAATGCAACAAAGGATTTGCATAACAAAATTAAGGAAATATCTCTTCGAGGCTTTTTACACGGACAATTTGCCGTACAAAGACAATTTAAACATAGAAATTACGAGCGAGAGTGAGATAGGTTTGTAATAGTAGGTATTTTGTAAGTCTTTAGGTAGTCCAGAATAATGTTTATAAATAAAATAAATAAATATATTGAGACAACATCACATACATTGTCCTGGCCCCAAACTAAGGTTGAATACTTTTTTTTTCAAATATATGCAATGTGCAAGCAATCACATGTCTATTAGATATAGACAGACCTAGCTAAATAATCCCTTTCATCAAATCCTGCAATAAAGAGTAGGTATCTATGTAATAGGTATTTATCATAATTATTATATACCTACGTATGTTTATGTCACATACAATAAATGAAGTTAGTTTCACGGGTTCTATGTGTGTTAACTTTTGCTTCAATATTAATTTAGGAGCAATTAACGAACTTGAATGAGGAAATTCATTATAGCATAACTGTGTGTCAATAAGTTTAGCTAGTCTAAGTACTTAATGAAGATTGCCTACATAGATCAGCGCTCCGTTACGCTGATGTAAGCTAATAGAGAATATAATGTTCTAGCAATTCTTCGAAGCGTTAAGACAAATAATGTATTTACTCTTTAGCTTTACACCCACAAATTCACGTCGACTTGTTCTGGTGAGTTATGAATACAAATATTGATCCTACTTATATTATACCTATTTATATAATAATGTAACAATTAGTCAGTTACAATTATGTACTTAAATAAGTAATGTACGTGTGACGA
Source organism: Cnaphalocrocis medinalis (assembly GCA_014851415.1). Taxonomy (NCBI): domain Eukaryota; kingdom Metazoa; phylum Arthropoda; class Insecta; order Lepidoptera; family Crambidae; genus Cnaphalocrocis; species Cnaphalocrocis medinalis. The sequence continues at coordinate 9,507,981 of CM026280.1, read as the reverse complement.
GAAGAGAAAAGAAGTAATGGATATTATGTATTGGCCATCTTGCGTCTTTATCATAGTGAGTGACCTATTAGATAGGACAAAAGCACCATGCGCAAAAATATTCAGTTTTAAAATTTTCTGAAATGTAGAAAAAGTAAGAAGATGCCCATTTTTTTAATTTTTTAGGTTTTGTATTGAATAATTTGGTTTTGGACATCAATTCATCCTTGAATAGTTAAGAAAAATAATTAGTATTTTGGTTTTTCTTCCATTAATTAAAAAGGAAAATTATAAAAAATAAGACTAATATTTTTTCTTAAAAGAATAATCCAAAAATATAGTCCTGACTAGTGTTAATATATTTAAGTGAATGATCGTGCAAGATATTTTCAATCAAAACGTTTTCCTCAAAACAAAAAACAAGTTGTTTAATAACATGACCTTACAGTATACGAGTATTTTCTATCAAGGCTTTATCCTTAAACTAAAAATAGAAAAAAAAACATTCATAATATGATACACTTGCCGATAAGGCATTATTCTCAGAAAAAAACATTATGTCGGCGCGATATCATTCGCGAAAAGACATCAATGGAATTCAATTAAAAAATTCTTGTCGTTCATGCTCAGTCACCCGGCAAAACTGTCAGCGGACACATGTGTAGCTGTATGTGTATGATACGATTGTAATATAAGATCCAGCTGTTACTTCAATCTACTTTATGAAATGTAATTCTATCATCTATCTTTTCTACCAATGACATAGGTAATCCATCGAGTGATATTACTTGTGAATACTCCTAACAGAAAGAGATATATAGACTTTACATATTTTACTATTTATTACAAAGAATTTCTAAAGACAACGACAAAGCCACTACCTATGTTAAGTAAAATAATACGTCAATTTATACGATTCAAACGAATCGAGACTCAATGGGAGTGCGTCATTTTATTACAAAGTTGCTATATTATGAGCAATCATTTTGCATTGTCATTGTTAAGATTTACACATGCATGCAAAATTTTAGCTCAATCGGTAAACGGTAAGTGGATCAAATAACATGCAAGATTCCATCACAGACAACCATCGAGGCAAGTGAAACTAAATAAAAGCTTTTAATAGAAAAATGGTTGTGTGTCCGAGTTCAAACGTTTAAGAATTGGCAATAGGACTTTGAAATAAAAAGTCTAGACTTTCTCGACAGCAAGTTTAAAATAAACAAAATATTAGATGGCAACAACTTATCACTTAACCGCCCAAATGGCTAAAGGTACAATATTTTGTATGGCATCAATTGTTTGCCCCTTTTAGGATATTGGACCGCGAACCAAACATCAATACACTTGCAGAATAGGTGTTTCGTTTTCATGCGGCATTGTTTTGTTTCATTTTAATGAATAGGTTCAATAGGTTATGTTTTTTTATAAAATGCTTTAGTATTCTTTAATTTTTATTATTGAAAATTAAATAATTTTAAATTTCGATAAATTCGACCCAACTTGGTGGCCTTTTTGTGGAACTGTTCTTCAATAAGCTACGAATTTAAAAATAAGAAAGAAAAAAGATATGTTTATTTGCAACCAAAATAATAATAAGACAAAAACACAAAATAACAACAACAATTTGGGTAAAAAGTCTTTGAGTAAAACAAATTATAACTGATATTGTTTAGCACCAAAATAGATATTTTGTAATTTTTTCAAGTAATATTGGAGGGAAATGATGTACCTACATACAATGAATGAAGAAAACATGAATTGTACAATTACCGACTGCTTCTAATGCGAACATAATATAATTAGTAACTAATTATTGTGAAATAACATCATTTTATTTATTACTTAATCTGTTTAAAAATAAAACAAAGAATCTCCAATATTCAGGTGTACACTCCGACGATACTTCGTTTGTAGCCACGGTTTAGGCAACGTATAGTCAGTGTAATCCCGAAATAATGAGTTCGTTTCTTCAAAAGCAGCGTCTTTATGATATTTAACGATGACGTATTAAGAAGGTATTTAGCCAGTTCTATTGTTTGATTTTGCTAATGGCTACTGGGGTAGACTAGTCCTTGAGTGGAGATTGCAATTGGGCAAATATAGCGAGGGACGCTCCCTCGGTTCAATGGATAAATGACAAAAGACAGAAGTATTGAATTGAGTGTGAAAACTTTAAAGGTTTGGCGGAAATACGGACGCCCTTACTCACTGGTGACTGTCACAAAACAATCGAATTTTGTTTTGGCAACCCTAGACATTATTTTGTGCCTAGACGCCGTTTTCCATTTCAAAGGTTCTTTAGAATGCTTCTAGTCCAGCTATAATAATAGAATCATTTATTTATTTTGACATTACAACGAACAAACAGAACAGTGTTATTCAGTAGTTTGGTAAAAAAAAAACATGTATTGCGAGAGTCAGCGTAGGAGCTGATTATTATTAACTTTGTTAACTTGTTTCCAGCAATAGTTTTATAAAAATCATGCGTGTGTGTGTTACGACTCACTTCGGAATTTAAACTTTTTATTTATTTAAAACAAATAGCTACTTATATGTTTTTAAACTTTTGCATTGCATTATACAAATACTTCATATAATCTCCTCCCGTTTAGTCCCGTTTATATGAAATACTCGTGGCTACTTGCAGGTATTATTTGCCTCTTACTAAACCGATCAGTTTATTGATAATGACAATATAAAGATATTGTGATAAATTAGAATGATAAAAACTTGAACAAGAAATTCGTTTCTTTAACTTGGTATATATTTATATTGAAGATAACTATAAATAAGTGTAGGTAAAGTTATTAAGCTCAACGAAAGAAATGGAACATTCCAAAGTACTCAGTTGAAGGTTTTAACTGTAATCCCATCCATCCATATCCAAAAATACGGAAGTGCAAATGACGACTACCATTATTTAAAGTGTCTCTGTGATTAATAGCAGAATGGCTTTTAAGATTAAACGTTCGGATATTTGAATTTTGCTACTCGAATTCACAGAAATTTTGAAAGATTTTAGCAGGAAATCTCCTGGGGGTCGATTAGAACATTTTCACTTACTTTGGTATCTAACATCAGTTTCGATGCAAGACCAATGTTTTGTTAAGCAATGCATTTTTTTAACATTTGATTAATTTATTCTTGAAAACATTTTTCCTTTTTTGGATTGTGGGGAAATTTGCACGAACCATCATTAATTGTCACGGTCAGGCATATGGCACATTTTTTTTTATGTGATAGGTAGCAGACGAGCAGTAAGCAATTGCCGCCGACCATGAACACATGCAACAAGTACTGTGCTAACCGTTTATCCCCTTCCCCCCCGATGGGCCTCCGGTACCCTCACTCACTCGGCGAAACACAGCACAGGAGCTGCTTCACGCCGGTTTTCTGTGAGGCAGTGGTATCAATCCGGTCGAGCCGGCCCATTCATGCCGAAGCATAGCTCTCCCACAATTAAATATAATATATAATAATGGTGTATTAATTATGGTGTATCAAACTACTCGTTGTACTAAGAAGCGACTGAAACCTCATATTGAGCTATTTCACGTAATGCGCAATGAACCGGTGGATAACCTTGATTCGGTGTAGTACGATGTCTTTAGGGAAAAATAACCCCACTGTAATAACGTTGTAATAATTCAGCCGTTGAACGCTACACTTTAGCCGCTGCGTCTCATGGTGTAGACAACTTGGTGTAAAGGGTAGATATTATTATCATTGTTTAGATACTATTATTTAGATTTAGACCAACTGTAACTGAGTAATTACTCTTAAACGGAGCATTAGAGAGCCACTAGTAACAGACTCGCATTCACGTACAGTTTTTTGGATTAAAGCCCGATTCGGTCAGTTTATCTTTATCCAAGAACAAATCTACGGCAAAACAACGCTACGAGTTGTTTGGTAATGTATCGTTGTACCATTACTTATTAGATATTTATTGGATATAATAAAGATTGGTTGAATCTGTCCTGAGCAGCGTAACGGTTAACACAGTTCATCTTTTTTTTCGTGTCATAGGAGGCAGACGAGTAGACGGATCACCTGATAGTAAGCGATCCATCCATCCATCGCCGCCAATAGACACCTGCAACACCAGTAGAGTCGCAAGTTCGCTGAAAACCCTTAACCCCCTTTCCCCCCAATTGGGCCTCAGGTGACCTTACTCACTCTTTCTTATGTTAGGTGTTATATTAATAAAAATTACTGTTATTTGTTTTTGACAGTGTACAAAACGTGGTCTGCTCGACTACGTCGACATCGGAGGCGCTAACGGGCTAGACCACACTAAAATGGAGGTTCTGGATAGCATCTGCGGACTTGATTCAAACGAAGGTAATATTTATATCACATTTTGATCTATAATATTTATAACGAGGTAATTTCTATAGTTTCTGCTACACCTGTTATCTACAAATCACGTAGCTTATAGCTAAACCGAAAAGGAAAAACACTTGAAAAAAAATGCTTGAGTGATGCAATTGTCACCTAATGCCATCTATTGGTGCAAACTTGCTAACTACTAATAAAAAAAACCGACCTTTAGACAGGGTAACTTGGCTATTTGTACGGTGTGGCTAACTTCCCAAGCCTTTGCCCTGCATCATCAACGCTTCTTTTTCAACGGGCCTAGCCTTCAGATATTCAAATTAATAAAATTAAAAATTTCAATATCGCCTGGAAAATGACTTAATTTCCTTGCTAAATAATATCTGACAGAATTTCGGTTTAATGAACATAGAAATAAATTGTCTGTTATGAACTAGTCTGTCCATTATTTTGCTGAAATCGAATTTTGTTTTCGCTTTAACCAATTTCTGTGAGGTCGGTGAAAATTGCTTTGAGATTAAAATTGACATTGTAAAGATAACCAATTCCATTTCTTAGTTATTTAATAATAACTTCAAACATAAAATTCTACCTCATAAAGATTAAGATTCTACCACCTACACTGAAGGGATTGCTTAATTTACTTCAAATACTTGACGATATTTGACAGACTTAATACGATTTCCTAACCTTGTTTTTACTTCCTTCATAAGGGTTGAATTTTTCTAAAATACAGGGATAGGTTGTAGTCCGAACCTAGAGGCGGTGTGGAAGTATAAAATGTCCGTGTAAGTTTGGGACAACACATCTGGTACAACACGACCTGATTTAATTAAATAAAATTAATTTTAGGATTACAGTAGCCATTATGCAAACTAATAAAGGGACACAGGCGTCCCAATCTATTTTTCGATCATGATGAATCGATTTGTACAGTTTACGTCACGTAAAAAGAACGCCAGTAGGTAGATGATACATTATTTTTACCTTTAAACAGGGTGTTGAAATTTTATTGTATAAAGAAACTCTCGCTTTTATGTAATCTGCCGTAGGCAAAATGTTAACAATTCAAACGTGTTGATTAACTTAGGTTAGAACATGGCTACATAAATTTTCATGCCGTAACCTGGTAAGGTTATCCCAACTGGTAAGTTGGGATTGTTAGAAATAGAATATTCACTCAACGTTTGTAGACAGTATTCATTTTGCCTTCAGCAAGCACTTCTAGACAACGCTGTATGTAAACGGCGGATATTTGCAAATTGCTTGCCATAATAGCATCCAGCGTTCTTTTCGATGCCAAGCGTAAGGCGCGCCTAGGACGTGCTAGGACGCCAATTGAATTATATCGTTAGCTATTATACCGGATCTATTTTGAATAATTGCGGACTGTCAGAATCTTGAGTAACACTTAATAACTGTACACTGCTGTATACTGTACCCAAAATGCAACTCTACTCTATGGGCTACTTTTAAACTCGAAAATTTGAAATTAATAAATACCACATTTTGTATTAAAACCCGACTGCATAATCGAAATTCATAATTATTTTTGAAAAAAAAAACCGACTTCGGGACTACAGCTACAATTTACCATTGGACATTTTTTTTTGTTTTTGTTAGTTTTTTCAAAAACCACTGAGTCAAATTGAATGATGGCCTACCAAATAATAAAGAATCATAGAAATCCATTCATAATAATTGGCGGAGAAATCGAGTAACATACATACAAAAAAAAACATACGGGTCGAATTGAGAACCTTCCTCCTTTTTGAAGTCGGTTGAAAATACTTATCTATAGCTGTAAAACTTAAAACCCTTACAGTATGGAAATAAAGTAAGAATTCAAGTCATCGCTACTATGATGGAACTCGACTTAACCACCACACGTCGCTTGTCTAATGCGGATTTGGTGATCGTCACAAACCCGAGCTATGTTCGATAGCCCCGAGATCATGACCCGGTACTTATACCACTAGGTAGACCAACAGGACGTTGAATTGTGTAGGTATATAGAGTTGTTATCGATCGTGCTCCGTCACATAAGAGATTAAACCAGGTTACTTATCCCCAGGTCGTCGCCCAGCATACATAGCTTGCGAAGACACCATCATCAGACTGGTGTCCAGCGGCAGGTACCACAACTCCGTGACCCTGGCCTTCGCTCCGCTCCCCATGGAAGAGGTGGAACACTCCGACCTCATCTGTGGACTGAACGCTCTGTAATTCGACCCTGGACGGCCTCAAGGCAACATAAACTTTTGTAAATTGATTTGGGCTCAAATATCTCGAGTTTGATCATTGCTCTCGAGTTACTCTATCTTGTAGCACTTAAAGTATTGAATTATTTATCTTCGAATCAAAATACAGTATTACATTACATTTGTTAGTAAATGTCCGCAAGAGATTTGGTATTGATTTTTTGGTGAACAATTCAGATATATTTTTAGAAAACTCAGTTATTATTACTATAGTCAGTTATACCTAAGTTAATTGTTGTTCCGGAATAAAAATAAAAGTAAAAAAAATCGTGCCTATTTTCAGTCACTTTGTCAATCTGAATATTTCCTATAAAATATCTGATAGTTGGATAATTTTACCTCAGTAATTACTTATATCCTAATATCGAGATATTTGAAAATGGGCATGGATCTAAGTAATATACCACCAAACTAACTGTTTTCTATGTTATTTTTAATTTGGCTTAAACTACTTAATTATAAAAAAATATTTAATGTACCTTTGTGTAGATATCTTTTACTCTTAATAAAAAAATATAATATCATTAAATCGTGTAGTAAATATTGTAGATAAATGAACCCACTAAATGAAAATATGCTATTACATATCAAAATGTATCTTCGAAAACGTATGTTTTCACCTATTCTCACTAATGAAAAACGTCACATCTATAATAATGGACATTTCAAAATGTTTGGCGATTTATTTTATGCCTAATTTTATTAGAGTTAAGATATTGTGTAAAGGAGTAATAAATTAATATAGGTACATAAGTAGTATTATCACTGATATCTGTCTAGTCATAACTCCAATCGAATAACGTATTTCGCAACACGCAATACAACACAATACCTACCTTAGCAGTTTGTCAATAAAATTAATTTACGTATGTAACTTACAGTCTTTTATTTTCCTAGTTAAAGTAATTTCCAATCGCATTTATAAATATATCTACCGTATCTACAGGATGGAGAAATTGTATCTTTGGTAGTGACTGATGTATCGATTGAAGGAATAAAATGACCAGTCTTATGTTTTGGTTTTTTTGGTTCGATTCTTTAATGCAATTTTATGGCCTTTAAAAAATAAAAAAAATGTTTCCCTTAAGTGAAATATGATGATGATATGGGCCTTTGTTTTATTTCTCCCGGTTTATTATTTATACAGTTGTTGATTATCTAAGTAATACTTAAGACTTATAAAAACATAAGCCGAAATGTAATACACTTGCGTCAACTATTGGTACAGATTGAAACAAATGCTCCGAAACAAACCAAAACAGACAAGGTTTTTTTTTTTTTATGTTATAGGTAGCAGGCGAGCAGGCGGATCACCTGATGGTAAGCAATTGCCGCCGCCCATGGACACTTGCAACACCAGTGGAGTTACAAGTGCGCTGCCAACCTTTTATCCCCTCCCCCCCCGAGTGGGCCTGCGGTACCCTCACTCACTCAGCGAAACACAGCACAGGCGCTGCTTCACGCCGGTTTTCTGTGAGGCAGTGGTATCACTCCGGTCGAGCCGGCCCATTCCTGCCGAAGCGTGGCAAGAGTAGATCAATTTTAAGACTATGAATGTTGAACCCAATTATTATTTTTCTCAAATAAATTAAACACCTGACCTGCATTGGACAAGTTGGGGTTCTACTTAGTTATAATCATCTGGAGTAGATACTTATAAGGTACGTTAATAAGCAGTTTAAATTACAGTGCAGTAGAGGAAATAAAATTAAGGCGCATTCAGTAATTAATTCAGACGACCCATTTGGCGCAATGGTTTGAACGCCGGTTGAGACGCAAGGGTCGCGGGATTGCCGCACCGACACAAATGTTTGTTGATGAAACAAACATTTGTGTTGGGTCTGGGTGTTTGTAGTTCCTTCGTTGTTTCTGGTTTCCATAGTACAAGGGAAAACCTAAGTTTGGGACCAGGACAATGTAAGTGATTTTGTCTCAATTATTATTATTTATTTATTTAATAGGTAAGTAATGGGTATAACAATCACTGAAACACTTCATCATCTTCTGAGCGTATACATTATTCATACCTGAGAAATTTGTCCGTAACGCCATCTACAGAATTTTCCTTTGACTGAAACTGGACTGAAACACTCATTACATCTCCTGTGCGAACCAAACTAGTAAAATGAAGCTAAAATGGAAAAAGGTTAGTACACCCATACTCCGCTAGAGGTGCTTTTCTCGAGGGTTCATATATAAGTATTCGGGTTTGTGTAATTTGGAAATTGTTTCTGACTATTGGTAGTTAGGGATCTCACTTCGTTTTGGGACATATTCTGAGAAGCTCGGTTTGTAGTATTTATATAAATACTCAGAATACTCTATCTACCAATCCATCGTGCAGGAAAGAAAATCGAATCGCGCGAGTATTTAGCTTTTTCCGTTTGCCTATATTGCTTTTCGTCATTAATTCGGTAGGTACCTTTTTATTAGAGACTAGTATTCTTGAGGAAGTATTAGGGAGTTCCATAGTATTAAAACCAATGAAGTTCAGTTATTCTAGTTCTCCTGTCAAAGAGTTGCGAAGGTCAGACGGTAGTCATTGTAATCACCAGGCTCACCAAACCTAAAATCATGGTGTAAGCGTACAACAGGCCTCCAATTTGCAACCGGGAATTTAACCCTAAGATGAAAGAGATCTATTTGTGTGTTATGTACCCAATTACCTATTTATTAATCTAGCAGATTAAGGAGCTCCAAAATAAAAGATTGATGTTTAATTAAATTTTATTGAGTATTTTTCTGGATAGAGATAATAATTAAATATTTAAAGCAAAATATTATTCTATTGTCTAAAAGTATTCAGATAAAAATATTTGATCTCACTACGGTGAAATAAATTATCATGCAACTGTACAAACGAATTATCATAATGATAAAATTCTAATAAACATCTAATATTTGACGCAATACATTTGAAATTTATTACTTTACATTTGCGAGGAAATAATGGAAACTGTTAAAAGTTCAGTGAAGAATTAACATGTGAAAAAATATAAATGAAGAGTGTCTACACAGATCACCAGGGCGTTAACTTCAAAATATAAAATAGATATTGTCGACGTCATTCGCATTGTTGTTTACAGTACAAAATGAATAAGTGCACATCCATTATGTATACACACAGTTAAATTAGCACCTAATTTGTAAAGCAGTATCTACTAAAGATATCTCGCGTAACAGATAGCTGCATTACACAAAACATTGAACATTTATTTATCTAACTGTACCATTAACCTTCTTCTAGTCACTACACATTGAAATGACAAGATGCGTTCATTACAGAAAGTACACTCGGCGAATATTATACCACAAAACTAACAACCCATTTATACCTTTCTTGCATTATAGAATGCAATTACATACTTTTTTGTTTTTTGCGTGCGACCATCGTAATCTACGTTCTAATTAGAGGTATTGTATTATCAGCAGAAAACTATTAAGAGAATTAAATATAAGGTAGGTACATAAAATTCTAATGGCAATCACATTCAATCTATGCCTAACAATATCCTCTACGCTACATCTAATGAATACCTTATTAACAATACATAATTTAACTTTAACAAAATACATATTAATCAGTGAGATAATAGTATTAGTCTATGGGAACAATATTAAATAAGCCAGCGAAAGATAAATTATGCTTAGGCCAGTAAAAATAAAAACAGATATAGTTTTATTCTGTATTATAGTTGTATGTCGATATAGAGCCATGTTAATGTAGTTTTCAAACAAAATTAACAGTTAAAACATTTTATAATAAGTAGGTATACCTATTCGACATTCGTAAAACTATACACGTAGCATATAAAACTATACCTACATTAGTTTCATCCTACAAAGTAAAGTTTATTTAACTTAATATATCCACATGATATCATTGAAGCTAACTTGTGTATTCACAATAAATTAACATTCTTATATTGCAATTATTAAGACTGTGCTAAAATATTCAATTAATTGTCAAATATAGTTTTGAATTGATGTGTAGGTAATAATATTTCTCTTTCTACTTAAAATATTCCATATTTCTTAATTAAATCACTTTACATCTTATTTTTTACTAATTAAAGCTATCCCATCAACTTCTCAAAATCGTGCTTAATCAAATTGAAAGCCGTGTGCAACATATTATCAACATTTAGTTTGATGCACTGTCGCGGAGAACGTCTGAGTTACATGACAAGCAAAGACAATTATGTGACCACAAATCTACCTTGTGCTTACCTCTCATCATATACCTTTATACGGAATCCAAATTCATACATTCATTAGTGATAAAAGTAAGGGACGTGATTACGTCATGAAGTTGCAAATCAATAAATCTACAAAGTTGTACTACTATATACTTAATTTTTATTCATATATTTTAAGCATTTACCGATTTACATAATACTAACCATTCTTCCAATATGTTCCCAATTCTTTCAAAACTCTTTCAAGGATAGTAATTGACATTCGCATATATATTTTAATACTAAATGTCTCTTTTAGTATTACAAATTATGTAAGTATAAAATTGTTATTAAATTCATAAGATACTTTTCACTTAAAGCATTATTAAGCTACAGATTAAGTGTTGTTGAAAAAACGATATTACTGCTATTGTCGATGAAAATGAATGTATAGGATTGCGAAATGAGATGAATAAACGATACGAATAATAAAAGAGTTACTAAAATATATTGACGATGGTTACAGTCAGCATAACATTTCTAGTTCCATAATGTTTTATTATTTATATAACTACATTAAATCTCATTTAATCTTTGTGTATATTTTGCACGATATAGACATTATTAAATATAAAATAAATCGAAGCTGTTGTATTAAATTGTTAATGATCTTTACATTATTTATACATTCAAACACATCAAAAGCTTATGAAAGACATAAAACCATAATAATTACGCACAGTTCTAAATATTTATTGGTTGAATTAAAAAAAAAAGTTTAACTGTCGAATATAACGAAATAAATGAAAACAATAAATAGCTAATACGACTGAAATGATGTTTTAACAATGCACACGATCGAATGTTAAAATATGGCAGTGGAATGTTCAGCAATTTGATTGGGAGTGATTGAACTTGAGCCAAAAATATTTTATAAGTAGGTACATAAATGTTTTACACCTATTTTTCTCAATAATATATCTGCATATATAAATACGTATAGATAAGTCTATTTGTGTTCAGATATTGCGACCTATTCATAAGAAGGGACATATTTACAAAATACTCTATTATCTGTTCGAAGTCATAAGAATTTGGAGTTCATAAGATTCTCAAGTGGTACGAATTTTATAGCTTCCTAAAGTAGTATATATACATAAATAGGTATATTGATAAAAATTCGTCTCACAGTATACGTTCGACTTAAACATTTTCATTACTGATTAGATATAAAATTCTAAAATTTTGCTAAAGATAAAGATATGTATTGATCATTTTGCTATTTAAGCAGAGGCACACCTTGATATGTATGGTAATATCGCGAACATCTAGTATCAACAGTTTCTAAAGTGGAATTTTTCTTTAGGTATAACTGCAAAAAATTGTAAGCTTTTTTTTCCACTACTGCTAAATTATTTAATAGCTTTAAAGCAGTAGTGACCTCTTTCATTAGCCAACGGTATGTCGTTGGGCACACAAATGTACGTAATTATCTCAATTTTGCAGTCTAACTATTGATACCAGATGCTTACGGTAGTGATTATACCCACTGTGTGAAAGCATCGCTTTAACAATCAAAGCGGACATTTAATTTTCTAATATAACACGATACACACACAAATCTAACAATTGCATTTTTGAGTATAATATATTTAAATATAGTGACGACAATATTATATCTAACTTAATATAAAACACCAAACATCAGAATCAACTAGTTACAGGAACATTTTTAAACTAACCAAATAAACACATACAACATGTAAAAATGGTGAAATTTTCTATAACTTATTCACCATTGAAGATCACCGTCTTGTATAACCACTTCTACTTATAATATATTCTAGATTTTCAATATATTATCCTATAGTAAAATATTTTATTATGATAAACTCACGTTTATATCTTTATAGCTTATGAAACCAAAATTTATCATTTGGTATGGTGCAACAAAACGAAATTTCATTGAAAATTTTCTTAATTTAATATTCAACATTTTTTTTTTCATAACATCAATTTTATTACAAATGACACATTACAAATGAATCCTTCTCTGAATATCAAGAAATACAATATTAGTCAAATTTCAATCGTCAAACATCTTTATAAAAAAAATATAGGTCATTCACTACCTATAAGCATTACCAAAAAATAAGAAAACTATTAACAATTAACACATTGAATTCTGCGATTCACAACATCGCATGTAAGAAAATATTAACCTTTCGTTTCCATCTTAATCGAAATCACCACAAGAGAGAACTTTTCCTAGCAGATCGTCATTTTGCAATAGCATTCAAAACTCGACTAACAAGTTCATCAAAACATTCCTGTATACATAATTTCAGCTTCTATATTTAAACACTAATAAATTCTATCCCACATAACAGTTCTAACCGAAAATGTACGTTGAAAATAACACCGTCCGTATAACACATTTGTCTACTTAAGTCTAAGCACATGTCACCTTGTGTGGTCACTAAGCTTTAGCTTGTAGGTACACCCAACTGGTCAATTTACAAAGCAACGGTGGTGGCGAGTGCAGTGAGCATCAGAACAGGTAGAGTGGTGCCTGCGACGCTGCTGTATGGCCCCGTGACCGCCCGGTCACATGGTACGTGCTCCAATTCTGAAATTGTGAAATAAATAGGTACATTAACCCGTCTGGTTTATCTTCGATGATATACTCATATTGTGCCAAAATGTCCACAGAGTAAATTTTTTTTTATTTATCAGAAAATCTGATTTTTCTTATTTCACCGCAACCGCCGATTCTATAGAATTAATTTTTGAAGCTTTAATGGAATTTAAAAACGATATAGATATTTTCAACCCAGGTGGTCGTGGCCAGATTGATGGAGCGATGGTACCGCGCCTTCCATGAGGGGGTCGTCGTTTGAGTCCGAACGTGCACGTCTGGATTTTTCAAATATAAGTTCGTTTTTCTACCATTCTCTCGGGTGGTGAGAGAAAACATCGTGAGGAAACCTGCACGTTTCGAATAGTTTCTAAAACGTATAACCATGATTCAGTTGGTCTGGTTACCCTGTAAAAAAGGTTGCGAAGACCAGACTGCAGTCGCTACATTGTAAAACCTAGATCCAAATCCAGAATCATGATCTAAGTGTACCTCGCTCCAAATGAACCCAACCGGGAATGACACGCTAGGATAAGAGAGAGGTCTAACATCAGATTGAAGTTTCCATTTACTTCTTACCATTGAGTTTATTCAAAAAGTCGTTCCAGAAAGCACAAGCTGAAGCTCGAGGGCCGCGTGGCCCGGCGGGGCCGCTGGTGCCAGTCCGCCGTATAGGTGTAGTAGTGGGGCGAAGCCCTCGAGTACAGCGGCCACTTCTCGTCAGGTTTGTGCGGTTTCCTGTAATCATTGTGTCAGAAACTGTGTATTCGTAATTCATAATTGTTAATCAATCAGTTACATGTAATATATTTTATCCTGTCCCTTCACGGAGGTGAAAAAAAAGCGTTTCTTTACATATAGATTCAATTCTTTTTTACCATTTTGACGTAGGTAAGCATCTTTTAAACTTTTCTTTCAATTTTTTGATTCCAGCTCTTACCAGCTATTTTCTTTACGAGATATTTTCATCGTTATCTGTTCAAACGTCATCAAATATCCAATTATAATATTTATCATCAACATTTAGATCACTTCTTGATTGCGCGCGAATCTATCAATGAATGCTAATGCAATTATACGAGTGAAATACTTACCTAATTCGTTTACAGTTAGGTAGTTTTGATATTGGCATAATACTATTTTTGGTGCTAGATTGCAATTAGTCACCATTGTCTTTAAAATGCAAAATGTCATTTCCATCAGATGCGTGAATCAGTCCTGTTCTTTTTAACAAAAAAAAAAGAAAAGAAATTACCCGGTCAGCGCAAATCTGGTGAAAGACTGCATGATGTGGGCGGCCAAGTCGCGTTCCCTGGTGTGATACTGCAGTGACATGTTGAGTGGATGCCCAAACACATACTCCATCTCATCGCCGTGCATCACGCCCATCCATTCGCCCCATAGACTGGTACTTGTGCGCTGAAAATAAAGTAAATTTTGAATAATTAGATAAGATTAAAAATAGTTGTCAGTTTTACTACTGTAAAACTTTAGTAATTTACCTTATTTAATGATGAAAACAATTAATTATTATTTAGACTGTCAAATTTATTCATGCAAAATAATGTACAAAAGCCAGCACCCACGCAGCGTGGGCTGCGTGGATTAATTGTTGTTTTCCCTTAAGAATAAAACTTTTTCCGTTATAAATTATAGCTTTTGTTTATTAAGAACAATGTTTACATTTAAAAGAATTGTTGGATTTCCACAATTCTTTAAACTCGCTTATTCGGTTTAATATCACTTAGTTATTAATTAAATACATTCCTACAACATCTTATACATTGCCCTGATTCCGTATTAAGTAATAAGTAGATATCGGAATCATTACGGAGGAATTGCAAATCTTTCGCATTTTAGCGTGTAATTAACGCTTGCATCCAAAGCTTTTGATGCATAGACTATGATTCAGAATTTGGACAGTCTGGCAATTACAACAAAGCGAATGCCGTCTGACCTTCGCAATTCTTTAATAGGAGAACCAGACCTACTAAATCATGCTTACACGTTTTAGAAACTATCCGATAGTTACAGGTTTCCTCACCAGAAGTACTTATATGCTCGATTCGAACCACAACCCCCCGTATGGAAGGTTCGTTGTTACCCTCTGAGATACCATCGCTCTAAGAAATTATGCATGTACGTGAATTTGGATTAGATACGTAATCAAACCTTCATTATAAGCTAATGTCCTTTCATTATTATTATCATACAAAGCTATCATTGTATGTGTTATCAGGTCGGAGGTTTCCGTAATTTTGTCCTCGTTTTACATAATAATTGAGTGGGTGAACGTTACCTAACTGTTACAATATTCAATGTTATGTACATAAGCGTGATACCCACACGATTTCGTTTGCTTTTTCAAACTTGGAATCCCCCGACCTTGATTCTGTTTTGTTGCCCTTCTTACGTCTTTAGAAGAAAGTTTTATTGATGTTATATCACCGAAGTCAGTTATTACTTGGGCTTACTCCCTTCCTACGTACTACCCACGTATATAACCACCCATCAAACTTGCCAAAGATTCGCTTTAATACGCTTATGCCTATACCTATTTGTGATATGTTCGAATCAAGAGTTTTTTTGTAGTATGTTATTCCTAATTGCGTCCAAAGCGGATTTTGGAGCCTAGGATACGCTTGGACCATGATCTATAATTTGATGAGTATTGTTTGTGATAGGTAGGAGACAGGCAGACGGATTACCTGATAGTAAGCGATTGCTACCGCACATAGACAGACACCTGCAATACTAGTAGAGTTACAAGTGCGCTGCCAACCTTTAACCCCCTTTTCCCCCAATTGGGCCTCCGGTACCCTAACTCACTCGACGAAATACAGCGTTGGTGCTGCTTTACGTCGTACTTCTGTGAGAATAATGGTTCCATGTTTCAAAAAGTATACCTACGAAATGTGCAGGTTTCTTCACGATCATTTTCCGTTACTTCCCTAGCTAACGGTAAAAATGTGCATATTGCACATGGATTTGAAAATTCACAAGTGCATCCTCAGATTAAAACTCACGAATATCGTCAAGAAAGAATAGATTTTTATCCACTGAGTATCCTGATCCACTTACTACCATTGCTTAATCGACTAATCAAGACTACGAAGAGATAGTAGGTAATAAATTACGTCTGTCTTTTCGAACTCTATACGCTTACGTACCTAAATATTAGTACTAAACTTGTAATAGTTGTGAATCTAATGACATGTAGTTTCCCCTTAATAATGTATGAGTATGTACATACAATCATAAAAGCCTAAATATTAAAATCACAAATATGTTTACTTAACCTTAATATTGTTACTCGTAACAACATTAAGGTTAAGTATGTAAAGGTAACGTTGAAAATGTTTGATAATGACGCATGTTGTTATCACTGGTAAGGATACGTGTTTATCTATAACTACAAAAAACAGGGACTTTCAAAAGTATACCAAATAATACAAAGAGGAGCCTACTCTGAACATATTCTTTATCACCGTCCCTTCACGCGCTGTGCGTCTCTTTCGCGTGAGGTTTTCCAGAATAGCCCCCTCAAAAATGAACATGTTGAAAAATTCAAACAACGCAAAAGCTTCAATTTAATTAATTTAATTGTGTTACTTGTGCCTTTATCTGTTATCTAACGACATTAACCGGTTAAACTCACGCAAGGCGAGCCCAAAACGTAACAAAACGTTAGCACTTAATATTAAACCTTCACAGCGGTTTGTAGCGAATTTAGTGAGGTTTTTTAAGTGAGCCATTGAATTAAAAGCGGCCGTTAGGTACGCGGCGTCTGTTTAATAATGCACGGCCCGGGCTCCACATGCGTTGTCATGCATGCTACAAGAACGTATACTTAGTACCTACACACTTGTGGAAAGGTCAGCTCGCATTATGTAACATCTCGTAATACCCGAGAGATTTTAAAATTATTATCAGTCAGGGTTGACATCATAGAGAAATAGTTTCCCCTTCCTTTAGTTCAACTCGCCCGATAAATGATTCCTCAGCAAAAAAACCTACTTGCACAGCATTTATTAGTTCATCAATAAACATTTGTTGAATTTCCGACGCAGTCCAACAAGGTAATGCTGCTAGCATTTTGAGGACATAGCCACAGAGGCCTGTTAGCTTTAGTTTTCAGTTATACTTTATCTTTTCACTTTATTAGTTTTTCTTATCTTGTTCAATAAATACTGTTCCTTTGCTCTGCAAATCGATATTTTTCTGTTAAATTTAAGTAATATTTTACTTTAAATCAATAACATAGTTATTATAATTAATAATATTTTTGAGAATATTCTTTTTAAATGTACGAGTTCTTATCGACATTATATTATATTATGAACACAAGCTATTCAATTCCAAGTTTACTTTCAAATACATTAGTACAATACTTCTTTTCCCCCAAATGTACAAATAGGCACGTGTAGGAATTTTGTTAGTTTAGTTGCTAATTTAGTTAGTTAAACTAAAAGATAAAAAAAATATTCAAAGCATGGTGATTTGTTCCAACCCTGTTTTCTGTGACCTAGGGCAGGATTTAGGTCGCCTTTGTGAGCAGAGGTTTAATTAATAAAGCAAGTCAATTTGTTCATAATAGCACTTCAGCCGCTGTGTTTTGGTTTTATCCGTTGATTTAGCAGGAGTCCGCTTGCAAAATATGCAAGCCGGAGAGTGCAGCACACACACACACAATTTTTCAATCCAGTACCGCTTTTTATTCAATGTACTGGATTGAATAAAAAGCGGCCAAGTTCGAGTCAGACTTGCCCGTGAAGGGTTCCGAAGAAGCAAGTCACATTTTTTTTGAATTTATTTGAGTTGATTTCAAAGGTGATTCCGGCTTACGATAGAGCCCTAAGTATTAAAAAAAGTAACGGCTTAGTACGGGGTTTGATTAGTTTAATTGTTAGAACAGCCACCTTGTGAGTGGAGGATTGTGGGTTTGAGTCCTACTTGAACCCATCAATGATATTTTATCTACTTCACATAATTTTTTTAGTCTTAGGGCCTCGTTCACCACCCCTGAGTAAAGTTTCAAGTAATTTACTCAATTAAAGTAGGGTTTGGAGGAAACTGGCCCCTGGTCCGCGGCCTAGTTAATTTAAATAATTTATTCAATACAAATACTAGGGGCCAATTTTCTCCGAACCCACTTTAATTGACTTGTAAATTACTTGGAACTTTACTCAGGGGTGGTGAACGAGGCCCTTAACATTCTCTTATTTTAGAAATTAAAAGGGATTTACCAAATATATGCCATTTGGTAAATATTTTTGTAGTCTTAGATTATGTGGTAAAATATTTATTTGCTTGCTATAATTTACGAACGTTTACGTTATATTGCAATTTTCTATTTGCATTGTTTCTAAATTATATAGCTACAAAATCAAGTTTCAATGAATATTTTATTACTGATCTTGTTGCCGTGGTTCGAAGCAACAAATAATCTAAGCGTAGGTAATTCGCCCCCGTAGAGTTCGGATTATCACGTCTTTGAGTCTGTCCCACGGGGCCTGTTAACTTTCTTTCAACATCGAAAGATCTGAGTGATCCCATTTGTAATGAGTGGGGGCTATCTCAGCAGGCGATTTGATTTCTCCGCGGGTCCAGGGTAAAGACATATCGTTGAGTAGGTATGTTTGTTTTGAGAATTAGATTATAAGTTATAATTACACCGATAACGAATCCCTCAATAGGTAACACGAATAAAGCCCCTTCAGATAGTTCAATCATCATCTAGCAAAATAAAAAACAGCTGTTCCAAAGAAAAATAATATTCACAGGGCAATAATGTATGAAACAGCTTGTGTTTTACAAATACTTTACATAAACGGGACTAAACGCGACGAAATTAAATAAGTACATTTTAGCACTTACTGCTTGACGTTTCGGCTGCGTTACAACAGCCGTGGTCACAAGCGAACTGCTGCGACTTATTTAGTTTCGTCGCGTTTAGTCCCGTTTATGTAAAGTATTTGTATAATGCAACGCGAAAGTTTAAAAACATAGCTTGTGTGTTAGTTATGTGTAGACAGTATTGTATAAATAAATAATAATAATTAAATGCAGACAACATCACATACATTGTCCTGGTCCCAAACTAAGGTTTTCCCGTGTACTATGGAAACCAGAAACAACGAAGGAACTACAAACACCCAGACCCAAGGCAAATATCTGTTCCATCAACAAATAATTGTCTTGATGCGGGAATTGAACCCGCGACCCTTGCGTCTCAACCGGCGCTCAAACCACTACGCCAAATGGGTCGTCATAATATACTGATACTTTACTTACTCGTCCCTATATAATTGTTTGAACTTTTAACATAGTTGTTGTCATAGAAAATTATAAAATGCATGTCAAACTGTATTCTCTACTTGATGTTAGAAAGATTACTGAGTGTTTGCCGTCAAATGCGGTTTGAACTTTTCTCTAGGATTGTAAGTTAAGGAAAAAAAATGGGGAGAATGTCTTAAATATTGAAGTGGACTTTTAAAAGAACTAATAAAAGTACAAAACGAACAAACCAGACTCAGTATCTGGAACAGAAATGGAGCGTCGACGGGTCACAACCAAAAATAGCGCGCTGTTAATCTGTGACCTTTGGCCCGCCGGCCAGCATGACCCAAGTCTAATTTATTAAAGATGCAATCATTTGCCGGCATCCAGTGGTCCCACTTTAATTGTTATAATCTTTTTTGTACGTACATTAAACGTGACAATGATCGAGCCCTTGCTGTTTGGGGGACCGTAATTACAATCGTTTGTACGTTTTGTACATTAGGAACACGAATCTGATCCCAAATAATCATAACGTCGTTTTGGTGGTTTAGCATGGGTTACGAGGTTTTGAAGGGGCTAATAATATTCTACAGTCACTGAAAATTTGCAAGCGGTTTTGTTCTTTTTGTATTAATTTTGTAGAACTGCTTAGTGTAGAACTTAGTCCGTGAAATTCGTTGTAAGAATTAGGTAAGTTTGCTTGAAATATATATCTTTTATAACTTTTGCGTTGCATAATATCTGATCAAAATACGTTAAAGCAGTGCGGCGAGTTGCCCAACGTACCAAAACGTGTAAGTACTAATCAACATAGTATATAAATAGTCTTAATAATAACTTCGCGTTAAGTCCCGTTAAAATCAATTTTAGTTATATTGCTTGAAATATATCTGTTTTACCTATAACTTACGACTGTCGCACATACTAAGTCTACGCGGGAGACACGAATGCAAAAATTTCTTCTCTTTATATCAGGTAGATTTAGAAAGAAACCGTTGCACTTAAGCTCTAAGTGCCGGCACCAGGCTGAATCCTCAAAAAATATCTGCGTAATTTCAATAACTCCTAACTGTATCTTAATTATACGTATTAATTGTTAGTTTCAATACTGTTAAATGTCACAAAAAATATGTCTTATAAATTAGGGTAGTCAATATTCTACTGTTCTACTTTTTCAGCCGTGCGTAAACCTAAAAGAATAACAGATGTCTCCGACGTTTAAAGACGTACATTTTTCACAACAAGCAACAGAAACAGAATAGCGTGTTTTGAGTAAAAAAAATTCAACCTTCCATTTCATATTCTTTGCGTGATAAGAAAAATAGCTCTCCCGTCTGGTTGTTTTTGATGCTCGTGACCCATAAAACGTCTCGGCGTCGCAGCTCGTCAGTCAAATCGCTATGTCGTCGCCGACAAATCGCGGACGCCCCTCTAACTTCCTGATTTATTGTCGACGATTTATCTCATTTTTACCATATTGAGGTCGTTTGTGACACTTTTTTCGCATTAGAGCGACTTTACCGCTTCATTCCATTAAGCATTTGAGATCAAACTGTTATAATTTATGACTTTGGGAAACGCGAACGCTGCGTTCTAAGAAATTAAGTCGAAATTTTCCCGGAATCTTTAGGGAGTTAGCAAAAAAGGAATGTTGTTTGTGTAGGTATCAACTTACTATATTGTAGGTACCGTAATTTATGCAAATAAAAACAATATTGATTCATCATGTGACCTTTAGGAAACATTTTATAACTGTATCGATTTTGTAAACGCCACGTTCATAGTTATAGAAAGCTAGAAATCAACAGGAACCTTTAAACCCATTTTTCAAAATCTGCTTGCTTTTCTTACCTCACTTAATAGGTAGGTTATTCTAATAAGTGAAAATAAATTATTTAATGTTCACTTTTGCTTGATTAGAAATCTTGATAACTTTATGTTAACTCAATTAAGAAACAATAACCTACTTACGCGGGTGCAGACCAAATACGTCACACATTTTTCGCTTTATGTGATTGTTCCGTTTGTAACGAGACCAGTAATTCTACACTTGACGAAAGATCTGCCTTACAACTAGGTAAGTACATGCTAACAATGCTGTAGCAAATAATCTAGCCTCATCCGAATCCGGTAATCTTTTCATTTCCCAGAGGCAAAAAATCAATACAAAACAAGCATCACTCAAGTCAGTCACAATAAAGCAGCCTGGAATTGAATCACAAAGGGAATAAAAATGTCCCAGAGTAGCTGGGCCAAGTGCACAATTGTAGGTTGACGATGCAATCGAGTGACGCAGAATGTTCTTCATGGTCGTTGAATATTTTATTTTACTGCTTTGCCTGCCGCTCCCCTTTGAGTGTTGCTCAAGAACCGCCATGATATTATTATGACTCTTTTTTATGTTATTGGTGGTAGATGAGCAAACAGATAACGTGATGGTTAGCAATTACCGCCACCCATGGTCACCAGTGGAATCACAAATGTGCTACCGACCTAAGGGTTTAAGAACCCCTCTTCTCCTGTATTGAACCTCCGATACCCTCACTCACTAGGCAAAATACATCGCAGACTGTTTCACGCCGGTTGCCTGTGAGGCCCTTGTATAATTTACTCCAGTCGAGTCATTCATGCCGAAGTGTGGATCTCCCACGGATAACTTAGTATTTGGGTCAATATTTTAGGGCGATGGTAGCTCAGTGAATAAGAACGCGCCTCCCATAAGGGAGGTCTAAGTTTGAATCATAGCATGCATCATCTGGATTTTACAAGTACGTAATTCTACGTTAAACTCAACGGTGAGGAAAACATTGTGAGGAGAAATCCGCACGTTTTGCACTGATTCTGAAACGTATAACCATGATTGAGGAGGTCTGGTTCTCCTATTGAGAAAGGGTAAAGGGAAAAGAAAGGTCAGCCAGCAGTTGTTTCTTTGTAATCCCAGATCTTAAAAGTAGCTCTATATTATTAGTTTTAAACGCCCGAATGCCCAAAGTAGAACTTAGCTGCCGAGATAATTACATTGAACCGACTGCTGTCTGTCCTTCGCAACCCTTAGACAGGAGAACCAGATCTGGTTTATGGTACAGTTTGAAAAATTATTCAAGTATAGTAGGTGTAAGTTTCCTCACGATGTTTTTTCCCTGAAAACTGAGCTAATGGTATCCACCATCGCAGACATACATTTCAAAATGACCCAGACTAGTTGACGATGCAATCAAGGGACGCAGCATGGCATTGAATATTTAATTCCACTGCTTTCCAACTCTGCTTTGACGAGCGTATTCAGTGTTAATCAAGAGTCGTTACTATAGTAACAATTAGGTACACTTAATTGTATGAAGTGATTATAATAAGTACCAAATTAAATTAAATTGAAACAACATCAAACATTGCCATATTTTAGTTCCAGGATAATCTAAGAATAAACCTTGAGTCATGGAACCAGAAACGACGAGGGTATCAAACACACCCAGATTCAACACAAATATTCTGTTTCATTAAAAAACATTTGTGTTGGAGACGGAATCAAATTAATTTACGATAGTGCAGGTTTATCTTATACGATCATATTATAAAGCCGGCCACTTTTTCTGTAGTCAGTTAAGCCTCCGTATTTGAAACAAAGATTTGAATTTCAAAAGGAAAAAACAAAACCCTTTTTAAATCACTTCGTTGTTCATTTTTTGTATGTCCGTTTGTGTGTTACAAAACTCTTTATTTTAGTAAGCGGGTGTGGTGCGATACGTTACGATATTTTTTTTACCTTACACCTACCTAATTGTAGTTACTGTAGTAGTACTGTTACAAATCGTCCTATGTTTCTATAATATTCAACAAGCTGTAAATCAATAATTCGATATCAGTAGGTTCCCAAGTTTTTTTCAACTATCGAAAGAAGCAGCCTAAAACTGTGTTTCAAAGTATTGAACCACTAACGGATGTAAAACGTTTTTCAAAAACTGTTCCAATACACATGCTGGTACCCAGAGTAAAAAAGTTCCACGCCTATATGTATTTTGGATCCCCGCATTCGTGTACAAATGAGAATTTCAATTTCTCTTTGAGCCCGTAGGTTTCGGAGCGAAAAGCGAATGTTGGTGGCAGGTTTTCTGAGGGCTCTTGCGTTTGCTTCGTTAGCGAAATTAACGCGTTAGCCTGGGAACGGTTTTCGAGGACATCTTCGTCACAGGTACGCCTTTTTTGAGTGCACTTACACTTATGGTTTTACCGTGCTAA
This sequence comes from Cnaphalocrocis medinalis, assembly GCA_014851415.1. Classification (NCBI taxonomy): domain Eukaryota; kingdom Metazoa; phylum Arthropoda; class Insecta; order Lepidoptera; family Crambidae; genus Cnaphalocrocis; species Cnaphalocrocis medinalis. The sequence continues at coordinate 9,484,066 of CM026280.1, read as the reverse complement.
ACTTCCTAGCGTCGTTCCAAAACAAACATTATAATTTATTTGAAAAGTTTCTAATAATTCTGGAGGCCAATTTTTTTTCTTAAGACATGTTTTGTTTTTCATGCCATCTGGAAATATAAAAAAACTGAGCTTTGCTTACTATTTTTTTTATGAATTATACTTCCTTCCTTGCACTTGTTTTTGCTTAGATATGATGTTTTTTCTAAATGGCCCGCTTTTGTTTAATTATTAATTGATATTAATAAAGCTTAACCTCTTGTATTATGGATATCAGATAAGAGAGGAATCGCAAATATAATACTAAAAAATATATTTATTATGTACACCCAGACCTAAAATAGACAGTCTTTTTTTTTATTTTAACCGAGCGGCTAAGGAGTCTCTATACAGACCAGTGTTGTTTTTGATCAATACTGGTTTTTTGGTTTGATTGTGATCAAAACAGAATTTTTCATCACATGAAAGTTTATGCAAAGAGCGTGCACTTACAACACTATGTGCATTGAAGAAGATTTTTTTCTAAATACTTAAAACACAAAATATATAAGGCTACTTACGTGAGTGAAATAGTAGTAGTAGACCTCTACGCCGGCGTCCGCAAGTATCTCGGCGAAGTAATTGGTTGGACACACGAAGAAGTAGTCGCCTACCACGTCAGCTATCATCTTTTGGTTCAGGTACCCATCGGTTATTTCTTCCCAATCCGTGTACTAAAAATCAACAAAAAGATTGCGTAAAAAAGAGTGTCCTTAAATTTATGTAAGTGAATTTGTTGATTGTGTGGGTATATGATTGACGCGTTTAAGTACCTCATTATGTGCTTATAAGCGTTAGTCATATACGGGCGCAGAAATGCTCACAAATATTAGCACGGTTTGCATGTCAGGTCTCAAAACGTCGGCTTCCGTAGCCATTTCGCTAAATGTTTCTTCTTTGAATTGACTCACGCATGTGACATATTTGGAGAAGTTAAGTGATTTAGTGTGTGTTAGTTGTGTGTATGGTAATCGCTTACCATCAGGTGATCCGTCGGCTCGTCTGCCACCTATATGATTATAAACAAAATCGGCTTGTCTGCCACTTATATCATAAAACAGAAGAAATCGAGAACAAAAAATCAACAGACATACACGTAATGGGGAGATGTTAAGTGGCTTGAGTGTTGTTAAAACGCGTGCCAAAATTCATTATTTTGATTTGACAATCACAAATACTTACATTGTTTGTTATATTTATTACTACTACAGTTATTATTAGTTACTAGTATAATAAAGTAAATATTATTGTCTGCTCGTCTGTTACTTATTATCAAATAAAGTATGATCAGTATGGTGACAGTACCCCTAACGAAAAAAAAAGAAATACTAGGAACAGCATCATTGACGGCAATTTATGGAATGACATCCTTTTTAATGTTTCTTGGGAACTGACTTCGAACTAGTTAGTGGTGGTATCTGCACAAATGAACGATGAAACTTTAGGTATCTACAATTACGATGAATTCTCTGAAATCGGATTAAATTCAAGAGATCGCCTTTAACTTCAGGATTAGTTTAGCCCAATTACAAAGTAATTTTATTACCAAAAGTCGAATTTTATTTCGAAGTTTCAAAATTTTTGCCATTCAACTTTAATATTGATAGGTACCTACTACTAATCAGATTTCATTGTAATAAAGTAGAGTAGTAGTTGCACTTATTTCTATTACCTACGTTCACTTTAACGGTTATAAAACTAGAGCTACTTATGACAATTTTGTTTTCAATATGACCTTGTCATAAACATAAATAAAAACTTACTTGCGAAACCAAAAAGTTCTTTCGGTTCACTTTCTTCGCATACATTCGGTCGCATGTTTTGTGTACCTATTTCTTATTGAAACTTCTTTTACCATTCGTTATAAGCTATTCATATACATACTATTACGATACTTACTTGAAATACGATTGCTTCTCTTTTGATTTTGGAAAAATCTTTAAAAATTGTATCCACGATCTCCAGAAACTTTTCGCGTTGCAGAAAACTGGGTCCATCTTTTTCGAAGTAGTCCAGAAAATCGTAGAGCAGAAAGTATGTCCCTGAAATCAAAAGGAATTGAATATTTATATAGCTTCGGGGAGCAATTTGAAAGTCACATCAATAGATAGGAATAATTAGAGTTGACAACCTCTAATTAGCTATATTTTTAACTATTTTATTAACGTTTTGTTGCGATAGTACAATGTTGTTATACACTTTTGTCGTTATACACATTTTACTTTTTAGAGTAGGTAAGCTAGCTATTCCACAAACAAAATAATTGCGTGAATATGGGGTATTACTTTATATTTACACGGATAGTATATTAAATTCCTATAACCTCCACAGCATAATGTATGATAAAATTAAAGGTCTATAAAGTGGAAATGAAATAAAATTTTATAGCATATCCCGATGGTAGATATCCGATCCGAAGGTAGATATCGCGTGGCAAGCGGAGCGATACTTAACCAAGTACATTATTTAAATGTTATTTTTCATTACTTCCCACAATTTTCCCTTTTTATTATACTTATTGACCGGCTTAATGTATATACTTATAATCCGAAGATTTCATTAAATTTATATCTTAATACCTACTTGTATGATGAATATTTGACAAAATTATAACGAGATGTGTCTTTATATGTTTTTTTGAGCTAGAAGTGACTTATGAGTAAAGCGGTCGTCTGATGGTAAGTAATGATCCACTGACCATGAATAACTTTGAAACCAGATGTTTCGCTAATCACGATAAAACATGATAGCATGTAATAACACGGTATTATTAACATTCTAATTCTCATAAAGCGTTCAGCAATCCCACTAAATACCCTTTTTTATAAAACAATTTTCGTACAAGATGTAAAGTATGTTACAAAACAAACTCGTGCTATGGTATTCTGATCTTAATAATCTACCTCAACATCTTCATCATCATCGATCAACTTCCTCCTGAACAGTGCCTACATAATTATTGGCTTAATTCCAAGTAATTAGGCACGTGCCTTCGCCAAGCACATAACTAATTAAAAAAAAACTCAAAACCTCTTACGGCCTCGAGGCTAATCTATGGCATTTGAATACAAGGAACCTAATAATTGTCACAGGTAATTTATAGGCAAGTATCGTTCAAGGTTGGTATTATGAGGGAAGTCGTTATAAGAAAGTTGGCCTGTAATAGCTGAGTAATGGGCTAACAGCTGCGCAGGGGTGAACTCAGCAAGGCTTTGCTAGGCCACTCAGTCCACGAGGCAGGGACGCGCTGCGATCGGAGTTCCAGCTCTATTATGTAATCTGCGGTTTCAGTTTGAACGATATCGCACCGTGGCTTAAATGTTATTCCTACATATTATTGTATTAAAATATGTTTTTTTTTCTTTTATCAGACCTACTACCCAGTAGGTAAAGTTCGTGGTTGGATAAGAAATAGGTACTTTTAATAATTTCAACCCAAGAAATCCTAACTTTTAAACACTCTGTATGTACCTACCTAGTACTATTAGTTATGTGAGGTATCTCATAATGAAAAAGTACCCAAGGAATACATGTTCATCTTCTTCTATCTACACTTTTTATATAGAAGTACATACTACGTTAAATATACGAGACAACTTAAGGCTTATATGTAAACCGAAAACATGAAACACTGGCGCGATGCAATCGACACCTAGCGCCATCTCTTGGGTATAGTTTGGAACTACTACCAAGTACCTAGAATCGGGTCCCGACAATGTGTGTGCGGGCCACTAGTTTTATATCATCAAAGATCACATCGACAAAGAGCGTACAAATTCAGAGATTGTCAAAGGATTCGATGGTAATGTGTGCCATTCGGACAAGAGATTGTATGAAGGTTTGATTCCTGAGAGTCCAAACCAACCGGAACGTTACAACAATATGAGAGTTTCATTCAGTTACATACGCGCTGTGATCTTTTGTAGTGTAGTACTGTAGTGTTCTTCTGTAGCTCTTTTGTTCTTCTGTAGTTACGTCTAACCATGTAAGTATATAGGCAATGTTTATATTTTCACGTACCTAAATAAGTACCTAATGATAACATTTCAAAAGAATATGACACTGAAGTAGTAATAATACCAAGCGCTAACAGTTTAAATCGTTATAATTAAAAAAAATAACTCAATAAGCGGTAACATAACAAAGACCTTTTGTGAAATGTTATGAAGTTAGAAAAATACCGGTTTTGTTAAATTTCTTTTCATGGAAAAGGAAATTCTTTTGAGAAGAAAGCTCAATCAAGATACATTTTCCTCACAAAACGGCATCAAAATCTATTTAAACAGTTCGTTCACCTTAAGCGTGAGGGTTTGTACATTATAAATTGTCCAATCTGTTCAATGGTATAAATGAAGACGGTTAAAAAAAAAAAATGTATTTCCTGGAATGAATATTGCCTCCCTGACCTCTCAGGAAGGTAGTGTTAACAAATCCTTTGAACCAATATTAACTAAGTCCGGCAAAGTCTAATCCAACTGGCCAGATAGCGCATTTGGTAGTGACGCTGCCTCATAAGCCAAAGGTCGTGGGTTCGATCCCCATCCTCATTCATGGCCTCATTCATGAATGGGTCAACATTCGTTTAAGTATTATATTTGTGTTTGTTTAGTTGACTGATATCTGTAACACAAATGCTTAAACTAATTAGTACGGAGTCAGGTCAATGTATGAGATGAGTATTATACCCGAAAAAGCCCTATCCCCTTTATTACAAAACGGAGACTAAAGTTAGGCATGGTTTAAAACTGATGCTGACTGACTGATTGCTGACTTTCATTTGTGACTTTTATGAAAGCGGAACAGGATCCTTCTTTAACCAAGTCAATCTTTAGACCATCTTTATAATAAGGGGGTATAGCTGTCAAAGCCCTACGTTGGCAGCCCTGCCCCTTGGTCCGGCCCCGGGAACTGTGGAGCCATCCGCAAACTCGTGCCAGCCGAGCCGGGTCAAGGTCACGTAGGCTTTGAGACGAACGTAGAAATCATTCGCGATATCGCATAATTTACTGCTTTTGTTACCTTTTAATCTGCCGTTTGAGAGAAAGATTTGTTGAGTGCTCTGAACTTGTGGATTCGTATTTCAACTTTATGATCAATGAGTAGCTGTGTATTTTGACGATCTACTATTATGTAATGAATATTAAAAACGATATTATGGTTGCAAGATTTGCAGCTGTTATAATATTTTTTTTTATATTGAGGACAATCAAGATGACCTCACTCCACCTGATGGTAAGCGGCCGTGAGATCCAAATACGAGATTGACATTTGAAAGTCCTACGAGTCACTATTAGCACAGACTAAGGAGAAGATACTATGTATCATATTATTATTGTTTAAGTCTACCTCTAAATTGTAGTGTCATTCATGCACTAAAAGCTTTTTCGAGATCTTTTAAAAGTTTTCTCTTAAAAAATTTACCAAAGCGAACCAGCAATCTTAAAATTTATACAGATAATAAAATTTCGACTAAGATAGCTGTTAATTTTCACAACCTATAAAACTGCATTATTGTTTTCACGACTTCGTGTTAACTGGAGCTGTATTACTGAAACCTAAATGTTCAATCGCACGCAAACTAAATTCAGAAACGAAATAACCTCATTTAAATTTATTCGGTTCTTTAATAGGTGTTCGATTGCTCTACAGCTGTAAGAAGTTTGATGAATATTTTATGCTGTTTTAATTTGTGCTACTTGAACTTAAGTGCCTTTGTGTTTATTGATTTTATTCTAAGTATCGAAAGAGACCCTAAGAAAATAGACATGTTTCACAGTGACAATAAATATAGCCTTAGCGAAAACATTATCTATTTCTCCTTTAGAATGTTATCTATACTTAATTTTTTTGTCAAAAGCGCGATAGATTTTTTAGAAGTTTGAAGAGCAAAAATTTGGCTAGCAAATTAAAATTTTAGCTTGTGGTAACATTTCAAGGAGAAAATGTTTCACGCTGTTAGAATGCGAGAAAAGTTAGAAGAGCCAGAGAGAGAATCTTTTCGTTTTGAGGACACTCAGAATACATGTCTCATTGCTGGCGGCTGCGAAAAAGAAAATAAAATGGAAGGGCGCCGTATGAGAACCTATCTTACTGAAAATTTGTACCTCACAGAAGAATGTACTTTTGAAGATTCGTATGGAAAAGAACATAATGCCGACATTTTAGAGTCGATTTAAAAATACATATAGCAGAAAACATTAAATCATCGTTTTGAGTCTGAGTCATCAGTGCATTGAACATCTATCCCCTCAACGTTCGGTTAAGATTATTTTATTCAAACAGGTAAGTACATGCAAATTGAGCAGTGGGGTTTCAAGCTATAAGTTAGTTTCAAACAATTGAGGCATTACAAATATTATACTTAATACAAAATATTATACTTAAATACACTTAATATATCCACACACTAAAGCAGCACAAGTGTTTCATCACACGAATGTTGGATAGTCATCCAGGGTGGCGAACCTAGGCACTGGCCTAACTCGATAGCTTATTTAGTAGTGACCCTGCCTTATACTGATAAGGCAGGGTCACTACTTAATACGCCCTCGAGGTAATAATGTTTTATTAAATTAGGAGACATCATTTTATAACAAAAATTTAACATGACTAGTAGTAGTTCCACATCAAACAACCAAAGACCTTTGTAAAATTCTTTACTCTAGCTAAGTACGTGTACAAGTAGACACAACATATTCCTTTGAACCGAATAAGGGACAAATATTTGTATTTCATAGTAAATACAACACAACGTGAAAACTCGTAAATAAATGTAATAATCCAATATGTGTAAAGTCGCCGGCGGACTTGTAGCTCGAAAGCTGTATCCCACTGGGTGGTGGGGGGGCGTAGCAACAGTCGGGGATAAGGCTGGGGGGGCGCACAGCTACGTGGGCGAGTCTGTAGTACCTAGTAGTACGAGTAAGGCTGCCCCCTGATTAAGTATAATTATTCCACGTGTAACATTGAGAAGGTTAGGGAATGGCTTTCAATTTTTAAGTATTTTTTTACTTAAGTATTAAGGTCTATCTATTAGATACTTAAAAGCCATAGTGGAAATCTAAAGCTCCATTTGAAAGTAAATCATAGCTCATATTTTGTTATTAATAATAGCTACGTTAGTAACATATTCAAGTTTTTTAAGCCATATTCTGATGTCTACAAAGTCTAAGTCTATAATATGTAAACAATAATTAATGTAATTCTTAATTCCGCAGTAAAAATGAGCAAGGATATTTAACCGCCCACTACGCTTAGTTTTTTATAATCCTAGACTATAAGTACGCCGTTATAATGGTGCATATTAGAACTGTTATCATTCATTAGTATAGTGCGATTGTATCGATATGCATCATGTGGCTATGCTCAAAAAATAAATAGACTACACCACATTAGCTCTTAACCTCAAGTCAGCACTCAAAGAAAAATAAACTACTTTCCTTGTTAAGCAAATAACATTTTACTCTTACAACAATATTAAAGTAAATAGGTGGAACGTATGATGTTACGTGTATAATACACCTTAATAGGTTAGTTTAGCTATGGTCCTTGTAAACCCATTTCACACTCTGTTAACGTACCCTCGAGCACTCCTTTTTATAAAGTGGTGTGTCGATTTTGTGCGGAAAAAGGAAAAATTGCGCGACATTCCACGAAAGTAAATAAAAGGTAGTACTAGCAATGTGTGGGCGGCTTTTTCCCACGGCGTGGTATTGTTGTGTCGGCCCCAGTCTGCGCAGGCGTGCGGCCGCCGCGCAGGTGGCGGGCTAGACTCACGGCCTCGAACTCTACCCCGATATTGATAAACCTTAGTCTTTATGCGTAGTGAGGATTGCCTGGCAATATCCGACGTTTGATTAGGGGAATGTTTGCTGTGACTCGGAAGGATACGAGGTTACTCAAACGATTAATAGACAATCCAACTTTTTAAATAGGTACATCGGCTTTGTTACAAAATTTTGTATAACGAAAACGTAGTATCAACAAATAGGTGTTAGTAACCTTTAACGCTGTTGTATTAGTTGTAGATTTATTTGAGTAAAAGTAAATCTTACCTAACTTCAAATAAAATTGAAAACCAAAATCTTGTTAAAATATCTTCAAAGTCAACCATTAATCCTAATCTGTTTTACGATTTTGAGCAGGTTCATATCTACATCAAAGAGTAAGTTTATTGAAGTAGCAGAAAGGATGACCTTAGCTTGCAAAATGAAATTCTCTACGTAATTATATTACAAAAGCCAGACAGTTGCAGTAAAATTTAAAACGAGTAAGCACTCTGTAACTATTTACCTACTACGGTTTATACAATTTTGCCTACCTATATGTATAATCTTACTGTTTACTTGCGTAGCTTCATTTGTTATTAAGCGAGTTAAGTCTTTTATAACTAGAAAAACTTACCTTCGTCTTGATTACTTCCGAGGAGTACTTCAGTATTATGGAAATTGCCTTCTTTCATCATTGTATCAGGGTCCTTCGGCAAAAACACGCCATCAACGGTTGGCGCTGATGGGAATCCTAATATCCCAGTGTAAGAATTCCACTGTTGCACAGAAATAGTTTTAGCATCAACTCCGCGCATGCAATCCATCACTAAACTTGGATCGGCGACTAAAAGAGAGCTATTACAATTACAATCGTCGACTAGAGACTTTCCAATATCTTGAGCCCGTTCCCCAGTCATCCAACTCCACGGCGCGTTCAAAGTTCCAGATTGCAAAATACCTCTCTTGAAAAGACCTTTCATTTCTGGTGATAACATGTGAAGACTCACACTACCACCTCCAGCTGACTCCCCAAACAGCGTGATCAACTCCGGATCGCCGCCAAAAGCACGAGCATTATCTTTTATCCATCTTATAGCCAACTGTTGATCCCATAAGCCCATGTTACCTGGCGCTTCCTCACTGCCAGACGAGAAAAACTTATTTAAATACAAAAATCCAAATGCACCAACCCTATACTGCATGGAAGCCACTATAACATCACTAGAAGAAGCCATTATGTCTGCTTTATATAGGTCAAGTGTAGCTGTCCCACTCATATAACCTCCGCCGTATATCCACACCAGTATTGGCACCTTTGGCTTTTCAGTTAAAGGTTTGTCTTGGTGATGGCGAACGCGTAAATGTTGAGGAACCCATATGTTTAGATATAAGCAATCTTCGGAAATATTAGTATTTGGATTCCACATTTCTTCACCTTCGAAGCCAGGAAAATATTCGTACCTTTCTTGGTAACAACTATTTGGCATAGATGTGGCTTCGAGAATTCCATGCCATGGATCTATTGGCACAGGTTTACGGAATCTTAAGGGCCCCAATGGAGGTTTTGCGAAAGGTATACCCGTGAAGATGTGAACTTCACGGCCCATCACCGTCTTAGCATACCCTTTGACAAGACCACTCTTGGTTTCGACGATGAGTGGATGGTCACTGGGAATATTCTTAGGGACTGGGCTAGTGGTGGGCGTGGTCTGAGTGGTGGACGTCGTAGTGTCGTGGTGGTTGGCCCATGATCGACCACAAACTCCAGACACGAAGAGGCACAGTAAAAGTTTGGTAAACACAATTTTTCTGTTGCAAATCATCGCGATTTTTTTCGAGTACTTCACTAACGAGATATTGCTGATTGTAACCGAAAGTAGTCCGCTAGTTTGATGAGGTTCTTATTGAAGCACATGTCTGTACACACTGCTTATGCCGGTGAGTACCTGAAACAATAAAAACCGTTAATTAATAAGCTGACACAATACTCATTCAGATACTTACATCTAAAATACTGGCAGCTCTCTTAAAGAAGTAGGAGTATTTTTTTTTATCTCTTTCTCCATCAAAATAAAACAAAACATAATAGTAGGGGCATTCCCTGTCTATAAAACGCTTCTTATATTTACTGTAAAACGACAAAGTTTCTCAGCAGTAAAGTGTACAGTTTACAAAGTATAAAACTACGTTTAAATTCAATATCGGCAACTTTGTCCCGGTCTGCAACTGCAATCACATTTAACATAGAATCCGAACAACCCAACCCAGGTTATCCCATGGGAACTTAAACTCTGTTGAACCGGCTACGAATTTAATCAGAGGGATATTGGGCGAGTTTTGTCGAAATAAATGCTGGCTTTATTCAAGAGCGACGTGGGAAGTGCGATACAAACTTTGGCTATTGCATGCCAAGAGACTGATTTTCGGGGAACAACGTTCGTACACCGTACACGTACGAGTAAGTCGCTGGATAAAGGTATCGGGTTCGATAACTGAAGTGATTAAAGGTATTTCGATACCAATTCACTTTAAGCATTTAATTAATCTTTACCTACTTGGTATTAAATCGATGCTTCTGAACATTTTTACTTGTATCTTGTTTGTATCACATTTCTATTTAACTGAATTTCACCCATTCTGAATGCCACCCATAAAATTCATCATTATATCATTGACATACGTAGTCAATAAAAAAAAATTTCTTCATGATATTAATACTTTATCTTTTTTGTTGGTCATTATTAATTCTGCCAATGTCAAGTGAATACAAAAACCCGTTAATTAAGTTTTGTGCTGAGACTGACCGGTGATTTGAGCTGTATCTATACTATTTATAAAGACGTAATTTCTATAGACAACGAAAAGGCTTATAGGTAAACCGAAAACACGAAACGCTTGCGCGATGTAATTTAGCACAGCGCCATCTATCGGTTCATTTCTGAATTACGGTCCCGAAGCGAAGTGAGGGCGGGCCACTAGTCTCTTAATAAATTGATTTCTCTTTCAGTAGAAGTAGCATTTTATAACAAAAATCAAACTAACACAAACAATACAGTATCATAAGGGTAATGCCATTATCTTATTTAATGATGTTTACATTGACAGTAAACTTTAAAATCCATTACAAATCCAATTATTCAAATAGTTATTTTTTCCGACAGCGAATATTGTAAATCAATCACAGTTTCTGGCAGATGGATGAATTGATTCTGCAAGAGCTCCACGTATCATTAATGTAACCTGATGTTATGTTATCTGTGTCATTAATAAATAAGGAATAGTCGGGATATTTAAAATATAAGTAAAGCTAAACACCACACTTGCCTAATGCAGATTGGTGATCACCAACCCGAGCTATGTTCAGAAAATTCGAAACATACTTTTGCTCGACCCGAGAATCGAACCCAGGACCCTGAGATTAACTGCCCTACTTAAGCCACTGGACCAACGGGGCGATCAAAAATATCGACATTTAAAATTCTATCAACAGAATAAGGAAATACGCAAACCGAGGTAAATATTTATCTACATGTCGACCTTACCTAGTTTGGCTTTTTTCCACTCGACGTAGGCCCTTCACGATAGATTTAGGCCCACATTCAACAGATTGTCGGTCGAAAGTTACCATCAATTCACATTCAAAGGTCACGATTTTCAGAAGGGTGCGGTAGTGTCGTAGAAAAACGACTCTCTTTTGTCATACGAAGCTTTAACGAAATTTCGGGAAGCTGGTATCGTGCGCCTTCCAAAGGCAAGGGCATACTCGTATGTTCGAATCTGAGCATGCACCTACGGATTTTTGAAATTGCCATACTTATTTATACCATTTAGCTCGACATTGAGAGAAAATACCTTTTTTCGGATACTTTTGGAACGTATTGGTTATCCTGTCTAAGGGTTGCAAATTAAAATAATTACCGATTACGTAAATAATTTATCTGCGCGATCTCATTCAAAATGAGTTGATCCGGCAGAAAACATAAAGTCATCGAAATAGCTCAAAGGATCAGCAAGCTTAAGTGCTAGTGGGCTGGCCATATCATGCCCTCTGATATGACGATAATAAAATCTCAGAAAACGAACACAACCTCCCACAACACTACGCACACGGTTTCAGGGTGATCATTATTTCATCGGGCATCGGGATGGGTCCGCGGGGAGACATAACGGTCGGTTTCGGTTTTTACAGTAACGTTGCGCCCACTGAAAAAGAAATGGGCCCTGTTTTTATCCTTTGAATTTAAAAGGGCTTGTTATGGGCACTGAAGAGAAAACCTACCTGAACGCTGGGAAAAACAAGCGTAAAATTTTATGCATGGAATAAAAGGTATCAGTCGTTCTTTTTAAATATTGATGCTTGATTAACGAATAAGCTTTCTTGTTAAAACACAGATCTAATTGTGTTTTGTTTGGAGTTTTTTTTTTACCGTCTGTAAAGTAATTTGGTTCGTTTATTGGGTATGTGTTGATAAACTTAGTCTTACAAGTTAAACTAGGCAGAGGTTTAATACAGTTTATCCAAAATAAAACAATATATAAACAGATACCTACATACATTGTGTAATAAGAAACCAAAACCCAGTATTATACTTTAACAGATCATAATTTGATAATATTTCCTACTTTTAAGTTTAGTATTCCCCATGTTAGGTTAGGTAAACATTTCAAAAACGATTTGCTGTCATATGTGAAACACAAAATCTTCTTTCATTTCAGACTTAAGATTTATGTCCCTGAAAAATATTACTTTATATATTTTGGCCACCAGTGTACCTTACAAGTTGACTGTATATTCGTACAATAGAGGTGTGGATTGAAGCTCGTAACTGTGAATTTGTGGGACGAAATCCGGAAGAGATGAGGGCAAAGGCGAATCGGGTTCAGTAGTTTAGTCGGAAATCGTAAAAACGTAGTGAGTGGAATTCGGGAGTTGTATTATTGCTCCAACTCTCTGAGGATAAATTGGACGAAGGTGTCCGACTTGAATAGATTCGTTAGAAGATTTAGATTGTCCCTCTATATAGCTATCTTTATCCAAAGATACTACAAACAACTACGTAGATTATACATTGAGGTATAACTTCTTTTTGTAATTTTCAGAAAAAGTGGAAAATATAATTACATGTTTTCCTTTATCTAAGCGTTTAAGTTTTTATTAGAAACATACGAAATAGGCCGTGATCTCGGGGTTCCGGGTTCGATTCCCGGGTCGAGCAAAAAGTATGTTTCGAATTTTTCGAATATAGCTCGGGTTTGTGATCACCAATCCGCATTAGGCAAGCGTGGTGATTAAGCCTAATCCCATCATAGTAGTGATAACTTGATTTCTATGATGGAGGCCTTTGCCCGGCAGTGGGACAGTATATAATATAGGCTGATACTTTACTTTACTTTTTATACGAAATAGATGAGGACAACCTCATGTAAACCCATAATTAAATAAAAAGAGCCTTCGGCTCATTATATAGTTCCTATTTTAACGAGAATATTTTAGTCGAATCGTTTAAAAGCATTAATAATTTAATAATCCTTATTAGTAGGTCTATTTTACGCTTAATGATAATAGCAAAAACGATTATGCACTAATTACCTACTCTAATTACAATATCACATGCCGAATCTCAATTAAATTGTAGATCATCTTAAGGTTAGTACGCCCATACTTCAATACCTTTGAATCTCCTCAGAACATTTGCTAGCTATACCTAGCTAAAATTTACGAGACAAAACTTACCATCCATATTTTTGTGGCGCAAAATATTTTAGAAAATCGCAAACACATAACTTGCCCTGTATTTAATTTACATTTAAAAACATAAACACCTACGTCTCGTACACAATCATGTTTAGCTATTAAAATAAAACAAAAAACAATCAGAAAAAATATGTACGCTTTTCTCTTTCGATCTTTTTTTTCATGATAATAAAAATGCGTTTATGCGGCCAGTAATTTTGTTTATAAAACTATTTATTTTTGGACTTCGTGCACAATTATTATTAGGAACTAGAAATCCAGACATTCGTAGAAATTGATTTCTACACATTTGACATGTGTTAGAAGCCTGAAGGCAAAAAGCATTTTATAGTAACTAGGTATAAGAGCGAAAGGAGGTGCAATAATTGAAATAGAAAAATAAACTACGTAATATTAAAATCTATGAGGCACATAAATTGTGGCACATTAATAAAAATAGTGCCTATAAATTTTAATCAGTATGTGAATAAATTCAGTCCATGCATGCTACATCACCGTTTGTCGAGATCACAAGCCGGGCCCACGGGAGCAGTCTCCTCGTAAATTAACTTAGGGTTACTCTGTATGCAGACTGTCGCTTCGTCTAACGACGTCCGAGACCGTGCAGAGCCTTGCTTATGCAAGTACAACTTTGTGGATTAGCATCCTTAACTCATGTAGGTATTAAACCTAAAGAACTTGTCACAATTTGGACTTCGATGAAGCATTCAGGTCATGCTGTGGAAGATGTTGGGGAGTCCACAATTAATGCTTGAAGTTAGAACTTTAGCTCGGTTATGACTGAACATAAGGGAATCGTTTGGATAGAAATTATATTAGATACCTGTCACATTATTTTGTATGTACTTGGATTTGGTTCTAACTTCTTTTGTCTGAATCTAGGAATCTCAACGCCAACTTGGACAGTTAAAAAAGTTATTTTCATTACATTTTTCTGACCGATTTAATAGAAAAACTAAAAAACGTGCACTAGGTACACACACTCATTCCTGGCCTTATAATTGATTCCTTCATTTGGCCACCAGCATAACGGCTATAACCGTTGCTGTGTGCTTCCGGACTAAACAAAGACATCGGCCCCTTGGTGGTGTAAAGTTAGTATTGGCGTAAAACTGATGCTGTCACTTTTATTTTCCAGTTTTATAAAAGAGAAGTGAAACCATGACTAACTTTAGCCTCCGTTTTGTAATAAAAGCGCGGATGTTTGACGGTTAATTTGTTACCCTACGAGTATTACATATTTGAAATCTTTTAGTGAATTAACTTCCAACTGTAATATTGTGGTAAAGTTTCATTCAAATTCATTCAGTAGTTTTTACGTGGAAGAGTAACAAACATCCATACATCCATCCATACTTACAAACTTTCGCCTTTATAATAGTAGTAGGATTACCTACCAACAAAGCTCTATATTCCGATTGGCTATTCTTGCTCTGCGTTTTATTTTTAAAAAGCATTTTAATGAATTACAACCAATATCTACAAAACGTTGAGTCAGGTATCCTAAAAGAATAATTCCCGTTATTGAAGAAATGTAAACAAAGAACTGTGAAGTCGGTCAAAAAAAATTGCGCAAAAAATTACGAGACCCAATTATTCTGATTATTCAGTGTTGACTTTCACTTAGTATTGTCTTTTCCTACGAAGTCGAGATAATCCGTTTTGGCGATATTTCTCTCTCGTGACTTTTTTAATTTCAATATTTTTTTCTGAAGAATTTGAGTAAAAAGTTTTTATTGAGTTAGAGAGAGACTTAGGGCTATTCAAACATTTCTCTTGTACAAATAGTAGATCAAATGTTGCTAAGGTAATGTTAATGTTGTTTCATTCGTGTGATGAACACACACGAGTGTTTGTTCAGTGCCTGGGTGTTATATGCATTTAAGTAATATATTATGTGTGATCTTCTGTTGTCTGAAATCTGTAACCACTTGTGATAGTAGGTTTCTCAAGCTACTTAATACGGAGTCAGGTCATTGTATGAGATAATGTTTGAATTTATTACTATTATCATTTTTTTTTGTTTAAACTTTATTGCACGAACGTTTGATACATTAAGCGAACTTATTGCCCTAGGGCATTACATCACATCATCATTAGGGGCATCTATATACCTAAGTGCTTTTACTTATGGTTATAAAAGTCTTATGTAATCTTTAGGGTTTTTTATGTAACTAAACGGTTTCATGTCTACGTACAGTATGCGCAGAACATTTTTTCTCTTAATCATTTCACATTCCACAAGATTTATTCATTAAATCCCAGATAAAATTGATAAAACGTCTTCTCCGGTGATTCAATCTGAACTACCCGATTTAAGGATTCCATTGTATTAGCATAGTAAACAATCTGTCTACAACATATGTTTTCGTAATCCCATCTCATTCCCGGATCCCGTTGAAGTGTGAACTCGCAAGTTGCTTTAGAGCTCCTTCGGTAGCCACTTTAGCGCCTTGAAGCGGAATCGCCCTAATTGGCGCCACTCACTACGAGGGCGCGTCGAGCCATAAAATGGAACGCAGCTTGATCAAACATAAGCCTGTTTAGTTGAATTAGCTTATATGGAGAAACATTTAGTGGAAATAGCTTATACACAGTAGACGCCCTTATTTTTTTATTACTACAAAAATATTAAGGTTGGTTACTGTATTTAAAATTGACCATTTAAGAAACAGGGTGAAATAATAAAAAAATTGCTCCTTTTTATTAGTACAAAAAGAAGTCAATTCAGTAATTGATGCAATTAACATTTGGTTTCGTAAAAGAAACGTTACATTTTTACTTTACAGAAAAAAATGTACATATCAAAGTTTATAAGAGACCTACTTTTAAAGTATTTGTACTAAATTAAAATAGGGGTGTAGTTATACAAAATCATTTATTGAATTAGTTTATTTAGAGATAATATAAGTAGCATTGTACATGCTAAGCAGATACAAAAAATAAAAAATAATTGCTCCTAAAAGTCTTTCTAGCCAGCCTGTAATCGATAAAAACTCACCTCTGTTACTAATTTTCTATTTGATTGATTGATATTGATAATTCATTAAAAAACTACCCACCTACGGTTTTCAATAAAACACTAAGTCATCATCATTATGATAGATATTGAAATCACACCATTAGTTTAAGAGTCGCGAGGTCATGGTCAAACAGACAACTACGTTTTTTTTGTTTGTACTCGCAGTATTGGGGGTTGACAAAAAACAATAATTTTGTTATTCATGGGCGACACAGATAATATCACTAAAGGCAGTTTTGTAGGTCACACTTCGAGGGGACTCTCATTTATTGATTTCCTCGGTCTTTCCTTCGTGAAGGACGCTACCTCATAAATAATATCCTTAAAACAAAAATCTGCGATTCCTTTAATGGCTAGCTATTATTTTGTCGTTAAGAATGCGTAGGGCTGTAGGAGTAAAGTAGGTATGTGGGAGTAAATGTATAAAAAACGTCACCTCACGTTTAAAAGTATAATATCTATATTTTTTTAAAAGGCCTCTTCTTTGTATAACAAAGATTGAAGCATGGGGATGAAGAGTAAGAAGAAGCTAGACATTTTGTATTTTTGTGTTATCTATACTTTTATACTATTTAAAAAGAGGTGAATCTTATAGTCAACTTCATGGCTTATATAAAATCAAAAAGGCAAAACACATGCGTGATTAAATCGACTGCCAGCGCCATCTATCGATACTGGTGTACCCAGGCACTCACAAGGGTGGGTCACATAACTTATTTGAACACACTAGAAAAATATTTATTCAGCAACAACGTAGGGCTACTAACATTGTTAAATTCCATATTGTTTATTGAGCATCGCAAACTAAAAAATTACAATATTTATTTAAGCTAAAGAAAAGCTAATTATAAGTTATACTAAACTGTAAACTTTTCTTGCTTGAAGATCTGTAGGTAGGTATACAAGTTACTTTAGTTTCAAAAAGAATAATCGTTTCGACTTTGATAAAAGAAAAAACTGTGCGCAGTAAGTTGTTATAACTATGTGAGATACTATAATTCCTAATGATGTCAATTTACCAGACTAATTAAAGTAGTTACCACTCAATTAATAACGAATCGTAAATGATGATGAATATGTAATGCACGCCTAGAGCCCACAAAACGACCGCAGTAGTTTAAATTAATGGGCCTTCAAGGCTCTATAAAATTTAACCACCGCACTCCTATGTTTCAGTTATGATAACGTAAGGGTGTAATGTAACAGTTGTTATGTGATATGGTGACCTTTTCAGGGTTAACGAGTTGCTCTTTGCTTGAGAATATTTAAGTAATGATAAACTTTAGTTAATTCGCTAAGATTTGTGACGTTAATTTGATTAACGAATCAAGTTATTATACTTTCTTGTAGGAGTTATGATTTTTGGGAGCTCCGCAGACTATCGGGACATTAAGTACAATGGCCTAGTAAAGGTCAAGAACACTTTATTAAAAAAAAATAACAGAAATACGGGTATCTTCATATGTACCTACAGTCGACTCCAAAAGTATGTACTTATACACATTAGGACCTTGTCACAATACATCAAAGAAAGTAACAACTTGAACTACTTTCTTATGTATTGTGACAAGGTCCTTAAGTGTATAGGTACATAGTTTCGGAGTCGACTGTACAAGCCGAACTATTTCCTTTGAAATATAAATTAAAAACTTAAACCTGGAGGCGTCTAAGTCCCCCCCCCCCCCCCCTCACTTCTCCAGCAGGTAGGTAAGGTAGTAGGCAAATAGGTACTGTATATAGGCACTTGTAGGTATTTGTCACAGCTCGACCGGCGACCGCCCGGCCATCCCGGTTTGTTTACTACGAGTTGTTTTTTTCCACTTAACTTAATCAAACTTTCTTATAAGTAAATCCCTGTTTTTCCTTTGGAAGCGAAATGAAAAAGACAGCATTAAATATTCTCTTCTGGAAAAAGGGCAAGTGCGTGTCAGTCGGACATTGATTTTGAGTCCAGTAGTTGAACCGGTCAAATCTAATTGGAATAACTAACTTTGGACAGTTTGTAGCTGCTATCTGTCCCTAGATGGGCAGACGGATAAACATCAATCTGACGTTGTATATCAACTAGGACTAACCGTAATTTAAAAGCAATTTTAAGTTGACACCAATAAATATTTACATACAGAACATTAATATAAGTCGACATTTATCTTCAATACTTTCATAAAGTGGTAATTATTATTAAAAAAGACAGGTTTAAACGTTATCTGGAAAGAGAAAAAAGATTTGCGATCTAATCGACGCTCAGCACCATCTATTGGCAAAGTTGGAACTAATAAATAAATAAATAATAGCAAAATTAAACCCCGATAATAGAAAACCAAGCGTCGTGGCCAATGAAAGCTCCATTCGCAAAAGACCGCCGTACTATTTCATCATCATCATCATCATTTCAGCCAATAGAAGTCCACTGCTGGACATAGGCCTCCCCCAAAGTTCTCCACACAGATAGGTCCCGTGCCACCCGCATCCAAGGGACTCCCGCGACCATCACCAGATCGTCGGTCCACCTAGTGCTACCACTACTACTATACTATTTCATACTATACTACTACTACTACTATTTCATATATTCGCGCAATAAAAAAACAAATGTATATCCTTGAATCATTAATTTAGATGAATACTAAACGTATCTTCAGTGACAGTCGATGCAATCATAACGAATCAACCTCAAAGATTTAACTCATCAAAGCCTCGACACCTGTGCGGCCGCGCTCGCCTCATCGCGTGAGCTGACTACTTAATGTTCCTCTGTGGACGTGAACGTGATAGATATGTTCATAACTAGTGACTGTATCAATTACCCAACTACTTCTATAACGACTAACGCTATTTGCACTCACTTACAATATTACTATAAGTGCGTACTTAAGAATTTGATCCTTTTACACGTAGGTAATACTTTCAGCGTGGATACGTTCAAATGTATTTTTCTATTCTATTCTATTCTTTTCACCGCCCATGAAAGCTCCACTTGCAAAGGAGCTCTATTTGGCATTTTCGGATTGAAAACCTAATACTATGGAGGGTCAAAAGTAAAATACCTACAACATTTTGTTTTTGACTTTGACAGCATGTTCGGAATTCAAAATACGAGTATCTATACCCAAATCTATACCTGTAAAACTACTAATATTCGTCTGTTTGGTTTACTTTTTCAAACGCTTTTAGTAGGTATTGAATTGTGTATCTAGAGATTTTATGTTCGAAGCTTTTACACGTCGACTTACAAAACAAATATTCTTACTAAGCTCGCTAAAACTACCATTTCGGATGTACTGTTCTTCTTATACCTTCATTTTATTAAATATCTTTTCTTGATTTCTCGATTCACTTGTCTATAGTAATTAATTTAAGTAATAACTTTAAACACTCACCTGTCAGCTTGTAGAAAATAAGCCGACAGGTGAGTGATGAGTTGGCAAATGTTCAAAAAGCTTTTGCACTCCGATAGCAATCTCTATTTTATGAAATGATCAACAACACCCATGTACCTATGTATAATGGTAAATAAAAATATTGGTTGATTCTGATTAATAAAAACAATCTTATCTTTTTCATTGTAAGTCTACAGTAACCTTCAGTACTTTTACATATAATCCGCTTAGAAACTCCATCATCTCCCTGCCCTGTTCCCAGATTATCTTCGGTCGGTGCAGTATGTTTTCTTCATCCATTCGTCCCTACCATTCGTCATCGTATCATCCACCCCCTTTTCAGTCATGTCATTCTTTACACAACCCATCTCCATCTCTTTTTCGGCCGTCCTCTGTTCCTTCAACCATTTACATTCATACCCATCACTCTTAATCCGCTTAGAAACTATTTAGACACAAACCAGCTATAATAAACTCATACTACACTAAAATAGTTACTACTTACATAAATCGTGCCGACTAAATATGTAGGTATGTATTCAAGGGATGGCCCTCGATCGTGCTGTCGTACGCGCCTATTGCACTTTCCATCACTCGGAAATCGATCGCTAGCGAGTCTCGATTATCCAGTTCTTATTCTACCCTCTTTTTTCTTGCCCCCAGGGGTGAAGCTATAGGAGAGAATAAGAAATCCAGCAAGTAACACGCCTTAAGATTGAGCTCTCTCGTGTCTGATTCCATACAACACGTTTACAGCCTTTTTACCCGACTACCAAAGAAAAAGGATATAAAACGGGTACACCCTTTACCGCTAAAAAAAATTCGCAATTAAGACCCACTCTAGAAATGGGAGCATGGTGAAACATACTCGACCTATGGCACCCGCCCGATAAAATGTTTGCGTCGGATATGACGATTTTCTTATTTCAGGGATTTTTCACGCGGTCGGTTTTCTAATTTTAATATACCATTTTTTTATTGTTTCTTTTTGATACGTGAAACTGTGTCACAGCCCTAATCTGCTCCAATATGGCCACTAGCATTTACAAACAAATGGATTCATTTACAAACAGTAGCCGTATGTTTATGGAAGCCGGACGGCGAGGACCCGTCAAAAGGGATCGACGGTTGAATACTAAGGGCTGTTTCTCTGGCCTGCCTCGTATTGTCCCAATTTACCACCTACGGTAACGAGACGTGGAAAAAAGTTTCGCCCATATTGTAGTTTAAAAGGGAAATAGAAACTAGAATGGATCGACGGGTGGGTGAAAATAAACTTTGTAAAGTTCCGTCGAAACAAGCTGTGTCGAAATACCTCCGTAGATTGTATAAACTTGAAATTGGATGGCTACACCGCACGTTAGATATATTTTTTCAAAACCAACATTTTGTACCCCAATTTCCATTTGATATTGCATTATTTACTTAGTATAATAGGACCTGTTTAAAATAAAAGCCCTACAAATCCTATTCAATTTCTTCAGATAAGCTCTTAAATTTGCAATAAGGTCATCGGTTTTCTTATTGTAAGATTAACACGATTTGGCGGCTTACTTCACTGATCACGGATCTGACTCGAGGAAAATTGAAGCATACTTTGATCTTGAGTCTTGAGGTTTTCAAGTCGCTACTTGAACCAGTGAGGCTGTTATCAAACATTCTCAGAGAAAATATAAAAGTAAGATAGACCTATCTTCTTGTACCTATAAGAAGATAGGTCTTTATTACTTAAGATTAAAATAACAAAGATAAGTTTGAAAAAACAATATACATTGAGTGCTACGATAATATGTATTATAATACTTAAAAAAAAATGTGTGTAACGAATGAAACTGTTTTTATTTCCTGCTCTTACCCGCGACTTCGCCCGCCTAAAAGTAGCCTATGTCCTTTTTCAGGGTCTAGGTCAGGGTCTATCTGTATACCAAACTCCATTCAAATCCGTTCAGTTGTTTTGGCGTGAAGTGTAACAGACAGAAAGACAGACAGAGTTACTTGCGCGTTTATAATATTAGTAAGGATTAGTAAGGAAGTAAGGACGCTATAAGTAAGGACGCTATAAGTGAAGACGCGAGCTTATCACAGAATTGAAATTACCGCATGAGCTAATCAAATAAAATTAAACTTAAAACGAAAACAACAGCAATATAAGTCTACAAAACAAAAGTGGGCGCTTGAGACGTATTCCATCTTCAAATCAACTTTACATCAAAAGAAAGACGGCTGATAGTCACAGAACGCTGGAGGCGTACACTGGGGTACAAGGGAGGCAGAGGCCGGCGCGCGCCGTTCGATAAATCGATGTGGGTAATACAATGCTATGCGGTGAGGCGACCTTGGGCGCCTGCAACTTGCAAGACACACCCCCGCTCCACTTCTCAAGTTCATTGCCAACCGTCTTATGTATACTTTAAGACATGCATAAGTAAATTGACAATCGTCATTTCGTGCTCGTGAAGCTCACGAAGGTTGAATAAAGGGTTGTGGATAGATTTTGTATTTGTTTTCAATGCAGGCTTTCATAAAAAAAAGTATGTATAAGTGCCTTTGTCCAGCATTAAGCGTCTATTCGTAAAATATTGAAAAATAATGTCTGTTGGTCATTTCTACAAATGAAATATTGGCAAACCTGACTTGTATATAATATAGAGGCCCATGATTGATGGGAGAGTTTAAGGGGGTTAAGTTTGGCAGCACACTTGTGACTCTATTATGGCAGGTGTCTATGGGCGGCGGCAATCGCTTACCATCAGGCGATACGTCTACTCGTCTGCCACATATCACATAAAAAGGGTTTTCATAAGAAACACACTATGAAAAGTAAGTTAAAGAAACTAATCATGGTTTGCTAGAGCGAACACTGTAAGAAAATACTATCAGGATTTTGAACGCGTTGTGTTTGAATAGCTTCCGATATTTTTCTTCGAACAGATTTACACGAATTGTAACCTTCTATCGTTTGTAGAAGCGGTAAAGTATTTCGCACAAGAAAATCAATTTACCAGATTACGAATCTGTATTGCTTACAGTTTCGTTATCTTCGCGGATGTAGGTAATGCTTCGCGTCTATTCCGTGGTTGTTAAGTAACATCTAGGTTTAAATTCAAAAGTAGATAGGTAGATATTCTCTGCCGGATTATCTGGATTAATTCGAGAGAAATGTTGAGCGTAACTCTTTCTATCATCCCGCTGAACGACTTGAAACTTGAGTACTGAGGCATCGACGATGAGAAGACCGACATAACTAATGCTGACCAACTTAACGCCATCAATCCAAGTAGACGATTAGCCGCAAGATGCCTGCAGACAGGAGGAAGATGCAGGTATCCGATCCATCAAATTAACGAATTTTTATACAGGCTGTATAAAGATAGGTGACAACATTAATTTACTTATATCCCTTTAACCACGTCTTCTACCAATCATTCTAAGCTACATTTGCTTAACGACGTTTGGAATTTTGTATTTTTTTTACTCTCCATAGAAAAATTGTCTGAAAAGTTGATTTTTTTTGTGGGAGCTTCCAAAAGTCATAAAACCAATTGATTCATAATCGTTAATAAAAAATAATAACAACAACGATTAATAACACGCGGTCGAAGGGGTGAAAATGTCCACCGATTATGTACTCACCATCAGCTCCTACAGGGTAGAAGCTGATGATGAGTACATACACAAAAGCAACAATTTCACAAAATAACCCAAACCCAAGGCAGCGTCCAAATTCCGAAAATAATGTGAGAACATCGCCTCTGATTGATGACAAAGTTCGCCCCCGTATTCAACACGCACATCCACTATTGCAATCTCGTATAATACAGCCCGTTGTTACCTGCTTGATACCTGGTGATATGCGATTACGTTGTTTATGGCATTTACCAACACGCAAGGTAAATATCAATGGAATCAAATGTTACCTACACAAGCAGCAAAGTTCAAGGGTGGCTTGATTTCATGGTTACGCCCTAATCCAATTTAGAGTTAATACAGGTGACAGGAACGTGTGAAGAAGACAGCTAACTTATCAGGATTATGGAGTCATTAAGTACATTGACTCACGGGCTAAAGAGAAACATTGTGTTATCACTGTTTTGTAAGCTAATTGAATTAGCTAACATAAGCTGTCTGATATACCTACTTATAAGTATTCAATTATACAACGTACGAACATACAATTGCTGGAAAACACCACATCGAAAACAGGCTGTGTAATTTTTTCATTATAGTTTTTTTTTATGTGATACGTGGCAGACAAGCAAACGGATCACCTGATCGTGAGCGATTGCCGCCGTCCTTAGACCGCAACATCAGTAAAGAACGCTGCCAACCTTTAACACCCTACCCCCCTATTTGGGCCTCCGGTACTCTCGCTCACTTACACTCTGTTATAGCGTTAATTTCAACTTCTTTGATCTCAACATTTTCTAATGTCTGTTGTCCATTTTGATTGCCAGTTGAACTTTTCAACATTTATGCATATACATACATATTGTAAATCATAAAATTGTATTGTGATGATATTTAAACTTGAATTTACAATTAAACCACTATTGCTCTGTGTGTAACTAAGTGCTTGATATCTTTGGAATACTTCTAATTGAATACTAAAAACCCACATTTCTACAAGCTTTTGTAAGCCATTTAACGTACAGTCCGGTCTAGACGACTCTACGAGTATGTCATGGTTTAGGAGCTATCATAAGATTTGAGATAAAAAAAACCGTGATACTTTCTTATGCGTTATACGTTTCCGTAGTTCTTTTAATTTCCGCAAAAGTGCACGAGTACAAACTTAATTAGGAACACGTTTTCCTTCATTATTTACTCTAATTGTGATTAATAAGAGTTTCCTTTGTGGCCAAGATGCTAAGGTATACTTAATTATGTTGGTTTATTGCAAGTAGCTAGGTTAAAATCTCAGTTCAGGTTTTATGCATAAAACTAATTATCTACCTACGTCTACATTTTCGTAAAATAAATGAGTGATTAAATAAAAAAAAATCATATTAGTTTTTGTGGGCAAAATAGTATGTCTGCATGATATAAAATTCTTATAAAAATAATTTTCATTTAAATTATACACAACGATTCCTCTTTAACGAGTCCCCTGCAGTTTTTGTTGAACGTAGACAAAATTTGTAGAACCATGAATTTTAAACGTCCGAGATGTTCCAGTTTTGAAACGATATTTTAACACCCGGAGAACTAAACTTTACTTCATTCTTCAACTGGACCATGTGAAATATTGCTACATGGTGATGTAGTGGAGCAAGCAACAACCAACTTTATTGTCTAGTCCATTAAATCAACATTTCGGGGCAGCACCTACATCAATCCCTTTTATCAACTAATATGTAACGCCATAACTAACGAGCGTTTAATGAAGGTAAAAGCTTTTCCTTTTAGTTTCTGCCTTTGGCCAGCCTGACCTGAACCGTCAGGGTCCGATTCCGATACACTCCTGGTTGGCAGGCACCCACAGTGAAAAAGTTGTTATTAGGTAATTTAGCTCCAACAATTTGTATACAAACATTCATGTAATATCTCTTAACCAACTAAGAGTATTGAAAGCAAATTTATTTATATATTCATTTTTAATATTTGTTTTGATATCAGATAATAATCAATACAGGTGTTACTTCAACAACAGGTCGATCGTTGAATAGTATTATTTCACCTAGGTGTTCTATGAATAATAGCTTCACCAGTTTCACTAAAACACTAAATGGCTCTACATGAATAAAATACATTACATTTTAATAAGCCATCATGAGACTGATAGTGAAACGACGAGTCTTTTATAATGAAAATAAATCAAAAATGTTGGATAAACTTATAATATATATACTGTCCCCCTGCAGTTCTATATACAGGGTGTAACAAATAGGGGGTATCAACCATAAAGGGAAATAATGAAATGTGTACCTTGTGTAGATAATATTTCAACTGCGCGATAGCACATAGTTGCCTTTGTATTTTATGATTCACCGACGTATAGCGTATAAGCGTCTGCGACGGACGTCCGCAGCTGATCTTCACATAGGATTACAGTATGTGCCAAATTAGGACGAAAGACCCACGCAACGTAACGTGGTATTTTTTCTACCGGTCTACATTAGGGTTCTATTTAGGGAATAATTAGATGAATTCCCTAATGAAAATTTTAAACAAATGAATCGTGGAAGAACAATCACATGCTTTTAGATCGGATATTTAAAGCTGGGGCGTCCTTCGATACCTGGTTGGCTTGAAATAGAAACAAGGCCGGTCGGCTGAGCACGAGGCCGTTATGGTCAGTTATTTATAGGTTATGTACATAATTAGATGTAACTGTAAGTGTTATTAAAATTATTAAAGAGAAACCCCTTTTATTAGATATGTAGGCTAAACACGATTTGATGCACAGCTGTATTGCAATAGAAATTGGACTTCTATATCATAATAATTTCTATCGAGTGATTTGTTGTCCAGAGAGAGGTTAAGGGAATCAAACTGGGATGAGGATCGTTTACGAGGCTGATAAAAGTGGCAGTAAACGCATCATCACCTAATGAATGGTCTAGGCAACTATCAAAGTAAAGTCAAACGTGTTATAAAGCTTGCCATTAACACCTGAAGAGGTGACCACGAAAAATGTATTAGATATAAGTAAATGCGGCAAAAGTAATGCCAAATAACAGCTACAAATATTATTGATAATCCTAACAGTTAATAAAATTGTGATTAATTGTATGATGCACACAATATGAGCGAGTATGTACATTCAAAAAGGTTTTCAGTTTTACTATTTAGGTAGTTAAATCTACTCGTATAACGTAGTAACAACTGACCGGACTGCCCTATGTCAATATTGCTTCACGGGTTATAACTGAATTTGCTATCGCGGTCACAGCTATGTGATCAATCTAGGCTCTCACTGGAGCATGAAGAGAAATAATAATACATGTCATAATTGCATCGACCGATATACTGCAGTACTCGTATGTCACAGAATTTCCATACATGCTTGCTGCAAGCGATAGTTTTATGGATATAACACCTTTAATGTTTTATAAGTCGTTTGCTGAACAAAGGGACTAAAGGACGTAGTCGTTGAGATAGCCAGGTAGAAGTGGAGTTGAGCTGGGCACACACATAGCGCTGTCTGAGTAGGGACCGTCAGACGAGGTAGGTCGTTGAGTGGAGACCGTGGGATCACACCAGACCGTGAGGTCGCCCACTCAAGCAATGGACTGACTACATCAAAATACAAAATCATTTATTTGCAATAAATCAAGGAACACGCGGAATGAAATGGATGACAAGGACGTCCAACCACGTCGCATGGAATAAGATGAGAGAGAGAGAGAAAGGGGAGATTTATACTTATTCAAACTGAGGGTGTATAGCTACCATTTTCATTCTACCTAAAGGCAGGCGCGTTCTCGGCTTGTCTACCATAGTCAAGCGGCTCCCTAGTTTATATTTTCCACGACTAAGTATGTCTTGGTTTGGTACCAGCTATTATATTAATACTATAATACAATATCTACCTATTGTTAATATTTCATAATAATTATGAACAATATATGTATTTCATAAAAAATAAATTATAAAATTTTAGGTACACCTATGTCAGTAGAAACAGTAATTGTCGATCATTTTCACGACTTCGCCAGCACCATACTCCCTGTACTGTATTTACCTCTACAAACATATAGTATAGGAAAAATTCCATAAGCGTTCCCATATATTTGCATTTCAAAGGAAGACCTTAATATCAAATATCAGCGGCGCTTCAAGGAAACTCTCTGGAGACCAAAACTAGGCAAATTAATCTCAAAGAGAAACGGAATGAAGCCGGGAAAAGAGAACTTAGCAATCTAAAAAAAATATTTAGGTCATCTATTTAAACTTTACGAGCAAAATATACGGCAGTTGAGCCGGCCCATACCTGCCGAAATGTGGCTTTCCCACAGTTAACGGTTTTAAATTTAACACACTATGTCATTACTTTATTAATAAAGAATGTAAAATGGCAATACTAATAAACCATGTTATATTATTACGGAGAATAGTTTATTCATTACTCAATACAATTATTCAGTACCTATCACAAAATATTTTTACAAAATGTACAAGCATTCGAAAGAGAATACGTCTACCTACCCACTTAGAAATTCTAAGCCAATGTCGAAGATATGAGATTCTCAGCACGACCGCCCAGGATCCAACTAACTGCTTATCTTAATACTTTAACAGACCGTTAAAGAAAATGTTTTCAGAATAAACCACCACAGATGAAAAAACGTAGTGCGTGTAGGTACTGATATTTTATATGCTGAAAAGTCTAACAGGCGTACTTATTACATTTTTGTTTTTTTATCATCTAACAAAACATTTTAGCCCGATCCTCAGAATCAACTTTCCGATTCTAGAAGTAAATTCGAATCATGTTTATTTATCGGCACAATATGTATCACATGTTCCATATGTGCCTAAAAATTTAAAGCTTTAAGTATTTTTAATGTATGACGATTTGTAAGTGCTTGTAAAAACAAGCACATGAAAATAAAAAATATTTAATACATAGGTATTAAACTTAGCTAGCTTAGCTTAGCTAGGTGATGAAACTCGTAGGAGTTTCACGAGTATTTTAAAACATTTCGAATCCCTTTACAAAAATGTAAAATGTTGAAGCTTATCAAATAATTTCTCAATTTCCAGGAAAACGACGATATATTCTAAAAACCATGTTGTATTGAATAATACTCGCTTTCCAAGTATTTTTGTATTAAAATAAATATTTTCTCTGAAAATAGATTCCCTAGAAAAACAAACAGATCTCTATGAAACGTGTACCTAATATTATATTTGAATCCATCTTCCGCTAATTAAAATATTATTTGTTGACTAACTATTTCTGTCTCTCAAAGGTAAAAATATGTACTTTTAGCTCGTAACTTTGAGAAGTATTCAATCATTTCGTTATCATAAAGTTGATTAAGAGTAGTTTTCTAATGTTGGTATGGGAAACGTCGTTGGGGTTTTAGTGAGTATGCCTCTGGACGGCTTCTGGTTAGCAGGGGCCCAACACAGAGGAGAGCCCCATACTACTTGGATGTTCATAAGGAGGCGCTGACTACCGGCGCCGACGTCGGCTCCTTCTGAGCCGGCAAGCTCCCCACCTTACCAAAAAAAAGATACTATCATCATGATAGAGCATATAACACAGCTAAGTTGCATAATTTTTGGTCAAGGTTTATTGGCCTAGTGGCCAGTATCTACGAAACAAAATACTAAAACAAAAACATGGAAACATTATGGAAAAACATGAATCGAAATCTTAATATCAGGAAAACATCACGAACTGTTACACACATTACAAGAAAACAAATATCGTTTCATTAGTCAAAGTCCACTGCAATATTCATATACAGATAGTAGATAACAAAACATTTAATATTGGAATGGTTTTCAGTTCAATGCTAGCATGAAAATAAGCCACCAATCATAAATAAGTGTAGGTTCTACTTGGTTCTTTGATCTAAAATTTACCTAAACAAATAGATTAAATAAAATCCATTTATTTCATAAGACCAGCAAATCTTTCTTGAGCAACATTAATTGAATAGAAGAGAAAACTCACTGTCATTTACCTATTCTAACGGTGAGATCCGTCTCTAGCAGTGATTAATTACGATTTTCTACCTACTTATCTACTTACTTTTGAAAAGTAAATATTAACATGGTGGTAACAACAACAACAACTAAGGTTTAAAATATCTTAGCAAAACATGCAATGTTTTTAGCACTATCACGTATAGTAAGTAGGTAATAATAATAAAGTTTTATTTGCCCCAAAGTTTACAAATCACAGGACTTGCACTAAGCATAGTTTGTATCGCAGAGTCAAGACTAAAATTAGGTGCCAAATAGTTTGTAACATAGCTCGAGCGAACTAGGCGATAATTTTAGCAAATAAAGTAAAATTAAATAAAAACAAAGGCTCTGTAACGTTACCATGAGTTGACATCTATAACTGACATAACCGTAAACTATTGCTCTGTCTCTTTCAAATGTATCACAATGAAAGAGACAAAGCGATAGTTTTCGATAGCGAGGATAGTATTTCAAACTTATGGTAAGGCTACTGTACTGTATTTTGTTTACAGTTGTGTCTTCTTGTCAGTGTGTGTGTATGTGTGAACGAAAGTACGTATACCTACTTATATTTAAAATTACCCACCTACATATTTCTTGCGCTAAAAAGACACAAAAAGAAAATACAAACAGCTGATATTCTCTTTGCTGCAGCAAATTGAACCTTCGTAGACTGTTTCGTATCGACTGACTCACTCTGCATTTTACTATTTGGATTGCAGGATAAGACTGAAGGGCAAATGCCACTGACCTTTAAGTTTTTGAGACACGCAAATCATTAGTCTTGAATTTTTAATATAATTTAATTCTCGACGACTTTTACTGCATGCAAAATTATCGAGAAATAAAATTTTACGATTTCAAAATTATGGTTGTGAAATATTATGGAATTCATTTCAAGTCTCAGAATTACTTGTTTACTATGGTAACTTCACCCGTACTTAGAACTGTTTTCAACGAAATCTCTTCTTTTTGCTTATAATATTTATTTAACTAACGTTAATAAACACATTTTCAATTGAGTATGCTAAGATAAATTCAGTTCGTTGGAATTATGGTTGAATAGTATTGTTTTCAACGAAATCTTTTCTTTTTGCATAATATAATATTTATTTAACTACTCTAATAACACATTTTCAATTTGAGTATGCTTAGATAAATTCAGTGCGTTGGAATTATGGTTGAATAGTAAGTATTTTGGTTATTGTAAAATATTTTTATGAAGCGTTATGCGTTAGCGCTATTTCCAGAAAACCACATATTTTTTTTAACAAACTAAGTAATTCCAAATTGCGGAGTAAAATATTGATTTTACTCCGCGATTTAACCCGTTTAATTAGTGAAAAAGACTATTAACATTATTGGTTAAGTCATTAATCATCTACTAACAGATTATACCGGGCAATTAATAACGAAATGCGTTTAAAGGATAATCTACTTCACAAGCATGATTGCGGTAATAAAATATGGGTGTTATTTAACAGGTCAACAAAAAGAAACTAAATTAACCTACTCAACAAAGTCCTGGTTAGTAAAATAAATAATTGGTCAGCAGTTCATAGTCATCATCATCATTAGCCTGTTGCATTCCACTGCTGGACATAGGCTTACAACATATATTATTATACCGACAAATGACACAAACACAAGAAAATACAAAAATACAACATTACATTATGTACCTAATAACATTATGTACGAGTATGTAAGTCGGAAGCCCCAGAAACCTTTTTAAAGGCAAAATCATTTTTTTTATTGTGTCTGATTTCTGAACCTTATGACGCAACAAAGATAAAAATACCAAAAAGATATACAGTGTATTTCCCCATTGGCCAGCAATAGATATTTTGTGGCCACTTATTTTTTATATAATTAATTTCTCATTTAATATGAATGTCTTATGGCATCGCAAAGAAACAATCTCAATAAATGATTGTATAGCAGAAAACCCTATTTACATTAAAATTACTAGATCAGCAATAAACATTATCTGTGCAAATAGTAATTTTATTGATCATATAACATAATAATTTCTCATATAAGTAATATGTAGCACGTGAGCTTGAAGCAATAATCCTACTCGCAAATTATAAGCAGAGTGAATGAATTTTTATGTAAAATTCGTACGTGAGAACCAGATTATACTTTTCCACGAGTTGTTGCGCATGTAAATATCTTTCTTATTTATTACGGTGCCTTGCCTTGAAAAATATATTTTCTAATTCAGATTTACAAGAGGACTTCTGCTTAAGCACACTGTCTGAGAATAAAACCTGAGAGCCTACAATGAAACCGTCCCGTAGCAAATGAGAATATACCTATGGCAGCCATACAAAATTGACAAGGAACGCGTGTGTAAAGGACGGGGATAAAGATTCAGTCGTGAATTCCTTCTTAGTGAAGGCCCTTTGCACGTAAACATCAGGTTATTTCAATAATTCAACGAGATTTCATGCGATGATAAGTCTGTACATCCCACAGGAATGAGACATTAAATCCTTATTAACTATAAGATGTGTCCCAGCCGTTCAAGTTAACAGCCTAGTCACTTGACTAAACGGTTTCAATATACTAACGGCCTGAATGATGTCCAGCCTTTTCATAGATTTGATAAAAATATGAGGACACTTTTCTAAATGAAATCTAAGAGTCTGTAGTTTTGAAAAGAAAGGTGATCGATCTTTTAATGCACTCCACATATCAAATAAAGTACAGCTAAATCTAACAATAAGTCTCTCGATGCCGTCTAGACGCGATCGTTTCGTTCCAAAACAAACTAAAAACGTAAACAAACTTGCACGCCAAATAGGTACAGTCACGTGCACTTATAAGTATCCAACCTCATTCAAATATGAACATACTGAACGTACATATACATTAGGTTGAATATCAACTGAGGAAATTTTACAGGTTGTGGTAACCTGACGTGTGGCTGACTGTACACTACAACTGGTCGCAAATACAAGGTTTTTAATTTTCTTGTAGCTTTTTGTTCTTGTCCTTCGTTTACGGAGCAACAAACAACATAGTTGTTACATAGTAAATAGTTAAAGAGTCGTAGGGTAACAAAGAATGAGAACCCCAAGCAACCAATTCGAGGACGAATCTTTTTCATGGGTGCCTATTTATTAACTTTTCGTCTAACCTATCGACTTTAACGTTCGACTAACCAATCGGTCGATTATAACAGCCGACAATGACTCGATAGGTCAAGTAAATGATCGATCAACGATCGATTGATCTGGAATTGAATTATGTGGGAGAAGCTATCAACCAACGTCGATTATCCATTCTACTATCGATCTGGTAGTGTGGTACTATAATTGTAAAGTTATGCCAGACGAAAACCAAAAGGAAATCTTCAAAAAGATTTCGGCTAGGCACAGAAATCTTTGCCATCTCAAAGTTGAGCAAAAACATAAACAAAACCCCACACGGCAAACGCTAAATGACTTATCAAAACCCGTAGCAACGCCTCCGTGAAAGCACTATAATTTGTTAGTTTGCGTGCGAGTTACAATTACATAGTCATGTTGATTTCGATCCCTGTCTTTTGGAATATTTCTGTTTCACCACGTTTTGTTTGAACTAAATAAAGTAATAATGTGTTACGGTCCACAAAGGTATCGAATGTTACACGGTTTCAATAAGTCATTTCTTATTGCCGTTTCTCTTTGCGCGTTTATTTGTCATTACATATTTTTTTCTAGTGACTAATAAATTCTAGGTCTTGCCATTCTCACATTATTTTTATGTTTACAATTTTACTTTTATAAAATCTTTTATTTTACTTCACTTCAAGGTGTTTATATATCAATTTTTCACCTACTTTCTATAAATTTATCGCTAAAATTTAACACGCATGTGTAAGGCCTATACAACCACATGTCATAGGCACGCTTTTGTCAATTGATGATCAAATAAATAAATAAATGCACCAGACAATCACACCAATCAACCTTGTCTCAAATAAGGGCAAACCCTGTAATATGAGTAGCAATCCAACCCACCCAGCAACCCAAAACACCCAGACCTAAGAAAACATCGAAAAAGTACACACAATACAAAAAATAAGTTACAAAGCTACAAGACGAATGCTTAATCTTGCGTAAAAACAATAAAATCTGTGTCCACGAAGCGACCGGAGTGATACCACTGCCTCACAGAAAACCGGCGTGAAGCAGCCCCTGTGCTGTGTTTCGCCGAGTGAGTGAGGGTACCGGAGGCCCACCCGGGGGGAAGGGGATAAAAGGTTGGCAGCGCACTTGTAACTCCACTGGTGTTGCAAGTGTCCATGAGCGGCGGCAATTGCTTACCATCAGGTGATTCCGCCTGCTCGTCTGCTACCTATCACATAAAAAAAAAGAAAAAAAACGCGTCTTACGATCGTCATGCATTCATCACGCCTTCGTTAAATGAGGCGTCGTGGACATTGTCCTTAAATCACGTGACAAAGTAATATAAAGATGACATGGGCCTAATCTTATAATGTAGATGGAAGGTGACTAGAGCTCTTTAACGAGCTTCCTCTCACTCACACTTCACATCGGTTTTCTTTGAGGCCGTGGTATCACTGAAATAAGGAACTTTGTAACAAATTAACGGTAAAACAAATTCCTTTCGAAGTAAAGTCTAGCGATAGGCTACACGGCCAACATGTTGAATGACTTATCAAAAACCGTCGTCGTACGCTAATTTGTTACCTTCGCGTGCCCATTGCGATTACACCGCGACCCGACGATCGCTGTCGAGATCGCGATATGACGCGTCGTTCCCACAAACAATCGTTTCCCGCAAAACATTACCACAAAATAATAGAGGAACACCACTACTACGTCACATTACCACGTTACACAAAATAACTGAAGCAACCAGCTACTTCTAGGGTTGCCACGGCTTAAAACCGAAAAACCGCGCAAGCAACTATGTAGTTTAGTTGGACATTTTGGTAAAAATGTGGATCGTACTCAGTTGTCCCGGCATAGAGCAGCGCCTGCACTAGTGTTTCGTCGAGTGAGTGAGGGCACCAATGAATGGGGGGAATTGGGGCCCAATTGGGGGAAAGGGGGTTAATCAAGTGATCAGTCTGCTGCATATCACTTAAAAAATATGAGTCAAGTTCCCAAATATTTTGCATTAGAGACACCAGGAGGTCAGCACCTATGGTTCACATAACTTTAAAAATTAAATAAAAACACTTCTTAGACCGTCGTTCATTTCATATAAATTATTTACCTACTTATCTTTCATATCCATTTGACCCATTATTTCACGACAAGCTTGTTCCGATATAACGTGGGCTGCCATAATACCAAAAAGTACAGCTTTGTCGTCGCGAAGATATTGGTTTTATTAACGCAGGTTGAATATCAGCGATCCATTGGAGTAGTTAGTATTGAGTAGCGTAAAGGTAGTTAGTTAACTACCTTTACGCTAAAAAAAGTGTGTACGGAGTAGTTACAAGAACTAAGTATAGTTCAAATGTTACATTATTTTTGTATGCTCGGTGGTACACGAGCAGACAGATCACCTGATGATAAGTGATTGCCGCTACCCCACAGTTCTAGTTTTTTAGCACTTGTTTTAGTAACAAGTGCTATATCAACCTTTTTTTCTCTTTTCTATAGAATCGGGCCTCCCTCCAATCGCGTACCCAATGCAAATTTTGCAAGTTTCTGTTTGTATTTTGTATCCTTTTGTAACTTGCATTCAGTTTTCACGTTTATTTTAAAATACTCTTGATATTATCATAATGTTATGGAATCCCAAAGTTTGGCTTAAGCTTTTTCAAAGGAAGGTTTTATTTTTTGGTATTTCATTGTATTGCATGTTTTATACAGCTTTTTCCTTTGGTTTGCTTTTCACAATATTTTTAAATGTCTAATGTCACAGATATTCTAGAGTTTCGATGAGTGATAAATCATATTCATCAAGGTATTGGAAACTGAGGGAAAAAATTCACGAATTTTACATAATATTCATAACGGCATAAGACCCAAAAGCCTTTCAAAAGGCATAAAACAATTGATTTTCCATTGTGTCTGCTGTCTGGGCCATATGACGTGACGTTAAGTATGTCTTGTATGCAGTTATTGGTAGGTATCGCATTTATTACCTATGCCCTATGTCGTGTTATACTTACTTAAATAAGATTTCAAACACCATTGTGTTCGGGATCACAACAATATACCTAAGTGATGTGGTCTTAATCTATGTATTTATCAATTACTTCAAAAACTTAATTCCTACGATTTTTTATAAGAAAGCCTCCTTTGCAAATTGAAACACGATCGGCCATGAAGAAATGTAGCTTAACAAAAAATTTAGACAAATTCAAAAGCTATCAGTCACAATAAAGTGGAAACTAGCCATTGGATAAACGGCCGGTCCCTCACGCAAGCGAGGTTAGGAGTTACAGTGGCTCATAAAGTCATAAATCAGTGTTAAATCGGCGGTATTGTCGCACCACGGGCCCCGCCGCCGTGTCATGAATGTATATTTACTAGAGATGCGCCGAATATTCGGTTGGTATTCGGCATATTCGGCATGTTTTCCACTATTCGTATTCGGCCGAATTATTCGGTTCTAGTGCCGAATATATTCGGTTTGAGTATTTCTGTTTTTAGACTATATGACAATATAAAAAGACAAGTTTCTATCTAATGAATGAAAGCAACTAAACTTGAAATCAACATGTATTTGAACATCTAAAGTCCACATATTTATTTTCTGTCCTAGCTACATATGTACTATGTAGAAGAGAGATCAGAAACAAGAAAATGGTAAACCGAATAATTCGGCCGAATATCCGGTTCGGTAAAGATTGAACCGAATATTATTCGGTATTCGGTTATTCGGTGAAACCACTATTCGGCGCATCACTAATATTTACTTATTATACGTACAGTGGCCAGCACATCAAGTTACTACAATTTGTCAAATTTCCTCAGTTGATATTGAAACCAAACACTGTTTGACATAAAAGTGAGGTTCGATTGAAGAAATTTGACAGATTGTAGTAACTTGATGTGCAAGGCCACCGTACAAAACGCTCTTCGGCTAAGCAAATGGCGGGAATCTAATTATGGACTCCCTTATTAATTTGTGCACTTGGAGTAACTAAACAAATGAAGGATTTCGCCGTTCAATATACCTACGATGTTTGCGATCTCTGTTAGTTAATCCCAAGGATTTCTCCTGGAATAATCCTCTTTACTCGGACTTGATTATTATGATCATAAGCAACATATGGGTTTTTGATATTATGTGTATTTTATGAACTTAAAACATTTATCATATTTATTTTTGTTGTTTTTTGCTGCCTTATTTAGTATTAACTAGACTGAAGAGTACTACGTAGCGCCATTATTTCATTTTTAATTTGGTGATGAGTTTCAGACATTTAAAGAAAATAATATCTTCGTTGTCTTCTTATCGAAAACATTTAATATTTGAAATAAATGTCAACTTTGTGTATGTGGCTTTAAATAAAGTTAAAAAGGTTACAGTGGCAATAGGATGAGAACTTTGGGGGAGGCCTATGTCCAGCAGTGGACGTCTATTGGCTGAAATGATGATGATGATGATGACAAAAACAAGTTGGGAATTCGTCAAATATTTTCAAAGTAGCAGTATAATGATTCACAATTATCTATCTTAGCTGTTCTTGTGTCAAATTTTAGAGAAAATCAGTGGTCGATGGTCGCTGGATATCTCAAGCTAATCACAAAAACTAACAAAAATAATTACTTTTACTCATCAATTTGAGATCGGCAGTAAGAATACCGTTTAAGAAACTTAGACGTATTCTTAAATGAGGTTTTATAAGTTGTCTGAAGTTGCGGATACTTCAGCCTTTATTGGACTCTCAGTCAGTTCAAACCGTTATAAATAACGGTATTAATCAAAGTTAATGGTGTTTCTCCGCTTTGTAGGCTCAGGATAAGGTTGCCAACTATAATAACAATAAAAATTAATAATACCTATCTACTGTTTTTCACTTCAATACACTATTTAACTATTGAAAAAATACTGTTTCATCGTCACCGATAAATTACTTATCTAAACTTGAACATGAAAATAATTCTTCAACTAGTGGACTACGCTATAATATCTAATAGGTTACCTTGTAAAGTGCCAAGATAGAATTGATGTTCTTGGTGGAATCTTTAATTTACTATTTATTATAGATAGGTATATTATATTCAAAATGTGGGCAACCCTATCTCAAATATAAGCGATAACAACTTGCGTTGGGACTGCCTCTAGCATATTGGATAGTGGAATGACTTTAAAGGGATGGCTGGGGTACCGGGTACGAATTAGGGGTTAGAGCAAAATGTGTGCCAAATCTAAATTAAAGCAGCAAAATAAAGCTGAGGTCATAATTGATCACATACAATCACACCTTCTTTTTGTGCATTGCGTCTCTTGTCTGCATCTGTGACGTGTTACTTGCGCTTACTGTAAGTGTGTTCTTATACCTACTATAAATTGTAATCAATTTTGTTCATTCTGGGTTGTGTTGGTCAAGAAATGTATTTTTTTCTTTCATTCTTACTTATGTTGTTTGATTCAAAGAGAAATTCGCACTGTCATTATGGGTTCTAAAATTTGCTATATTTTAGAACCCATAATGACAGTGCGGCTTCATGTGCTTCCCGTTCCTCGGAAAGCACATGAAGCCGTAAACCCTGTGACCGATTAGTATTCCATAAAGCAAATTTGCGATCGCGATCGGAAACGCAACGATTGGATCCGGCGTAAGACCAAAATAAAAGACGTCGTAGCCGTCATAGCAAAGAAGAAGTGGACATGGGCGGGACAAATTGCGAGTATGGACGAAATTCGATGGACAAGGCGAGTCCTCGAGTGGAGACCCAGAGCAGATACCAGAGGGCGCGGCAGACCACCGCAGCGCTGGGTGTCGTACATCCGACGACACGGAGGTCGTGACTGGATGAGTCAGGCACGGGATCGCCAGGAGTGGAAGAAGAGGGAGGAGTCCTACATCCAAGAATGGATCCACAATAGGCAATCATGATGATGATGATGAAAGCAAATTAGGTAAAAATAGAGAGTGCACTTGTGTTAGCGCACACTTTTGTGCACTATTAAATCCTGCGTTCGTAGCTGATCGGCTGCCGTAGCCGAATCGGTCGAGGATAATATTGATAATTAAGTACTTACTTATTCACATTAAACATACTCTCAACGTAGGTGAATCTATTTAGAGAAACCACAACGTTTTGTTGATAGCTAAATAGACGGCTTGCCTTGTAATTTGCCTGGCAAACAGTATTTCAATCAATCCTTTAATAGTGTTTGGGGTACAGAATACCAGTCGACCTTGGCTCAAACACGTCTATCGAAATAAGTGAATAATGAATGATGTGTTTACGGTTGAATTTTTATTAATTCTAATATTTAAGAATCATTTAAAGCAAAATATAAAATAAATCGTAGCGCATTGGGGAAAGATGTGGTATGGTGGTTGCAATTTTTACATATTCATTTAATATTAACATCGCGATGGAAGAGCGAATATCGTATCTATTATAGTAGGTATACATCGTAGTGGTTAGTGGTTTGTATGTTATGTGTTGTTGAATATGCTTATCTGTTTTTTTTTCCTATCCAATTTACTTTAATTAACATATACCTAATATGAATTGTGAAATCCTGGTCTTCAAATGAAAACATTTTTTTCCCAAGGAACTTACCCTATTTTCCTTCCTAATCTAAAATAAAAACGCGCCGTCCCATACAAAAATGATCAGCTGATTGTAAAAAATTGTATGGGAAGGCATTTTTGACATAAGATCCTATATTTTTCAGGAAAAATATTTGTTCTCATCAGTATAACAAGACAGACCTCGACAAGTGAGGAAGATAAGACGGTTAAAAAAGCACTGTGTATTTTCCTGGGAACAAACTTGCTACTTCATTTTTGCAAGTCAAAACAATTCTAGTGTCAATGGATTCTGTTTTCGTTATATTGGATATTCATACTACTTATAAAGAGGTAAATTCTGCAGTCAACTACCAACTTTTAGGTAATCCGAGAAGATGAAACACTTGTGCGATGTAATCGACACCTAGCGCCATCTATTGGTAATGTTTGGAAGTAATAGCAAATTTCGAAATCAACACGTAATATCAAATCAATATTCTCTGTTACTAAAGGAACAACGAAATCAGAAGCACCCAACTAATATTTCTTAACCAAAGTTTTTAATGCGGAAGCCGTGAGTTTCTCGAACTTGATCCTCATACTCAAATCTCATCAGAAATGGAACGTTAACACGTCGTTGGATTATTAGTAAACTTAGTCATAGTTTGCATTCCTGTGACCGTATTACGAGGTAGTAAAAATTAATATAAACGTAGGCGTAACTTAATCTTGCAAAACTAATTTCTCACTTGCGTGACTGCTACGCGACAATTTGTGAATAATTAAATCGTATCTACCCAATTTCAACTTGAGGGCAGAAACTCAACCTCTTAATAATATTTTACAAGTTCATTGTTTTTGCGATAAAAAGTCCTAGTTTAATAACAATTGGTTATTAAAACAATTTGGATTATTATGGATGGGTCGAGTATGCTACGATAAATTCTTAAAAAAGGAGTGTATAGAAGATAGCAGAAGAAAACAATACCCGGTTTGTATTTGTTTAAGAAGTAACAACATAAAACGTCACGCTAGAAGATATAAGTTAATTCGTAGAGTTGTCAGATGTACCTACAGTATCTGATAGTTTTCTACAATTCATGAATGAGGCCACTAACAAAAGAATCTGAAATGTTCAAGAGTCCCATCCCAGAGAATATCTCATTATACTTATACCGTATGGCTAACATGAAGATACGCATTCGCAAACCTTTGTTTTGCCTTAGCCAGCTACAACAAAAATGTCTGTCTGGCATAAAATTACATTTATGGAAAAACTAGAATTTTTATTTAATGTTACATACCTACCTACCATACGAGCAGCTATTCTGAGATGTTACTGTAAGTTATTTTCAATTTGCGATAAATATTTCAATTCTGTGGCTAAACTCAAAACAATGTTATGATTTTAGTAAAATGGCATTAATAAATAGACAAATATAAATAAAAAGTTATACAAAAAAACAACTGTTGAACTGCCAGTCCTTTAACATACTTTATTTTACCTTTAAGACAAAAGAC
Organism: Cnaphalocrocis medinalis; assembly: GCA_014851415.1. Lineage (NCBI taxonomy): Eukaryota > Metazoa > Arthropoda > Insecta > Lepidoptera > Crambidae > Cnaphalocrocis > Cnaphalocrocis medinalis. The sequence continues at coordinate 9,443,268 of CM026280.1, read as the reverse complement.
TTCAATTTACTCGTAATCTAATAATAACTGACCTTTATAAATTCGAATACCTACATTTTTAATATTGGAAAAGTATTTTAGTCATGTTTCAGCGGAAGCCCAGTATCTAGTTACGGATATCAGTTGTCACTTTGAAATTGGCTGGATAGCCTCCCACTCTGCTAAGAGTGTTGGCTTGACATTTACTTAGCGTCAATCAGTTGACATCACAAACGAAATTGGTAGGTTAATTGAAAGTTGAAGACGTCAATAAACAATACAGGTAAGTACCTGAAAGGTCAAAAGAATCAAAATTGGTTATCGAACAAATAAGTTGGTGACACATAATTCATGTAAGACTTTTCGTGGCCGTTTGAATCTACACGATCATGATTAAAAATTGTCATAATGCAACACAAATATCCAATAAAAAAAAAACAAAAAGAAAAAGTTATAAACTGAAGAAGCACCTGCGCTAGACGGAGTCACTTATTAAAGTACTTACATACCTATTTTAGATTATTTCCGTAATTTAATCCTAAAACTTGATAATTTTCTGTTACTTAAGATTTATTTATTTAATTGTTTGCAATATGACCGGCTACAATGTTTACTAGCCTCAGTAGCCTTAATACAAATACGATGTTCAAAAGTAATCTAAAGTTATGGAAACGCAAGGACGGCTCCAAATGTACAAATTCCAGACCAACTTGTACCTTTTGATAGAAGTTGTTTACAAACTTATACAAGGTATACTAGAATAGGTACCTGGGAAGAGAAAATGTTGCAAGGAAGCGTTCTGAATAAGAAATGTTAAACGAGTGGTATGTGATTGAGCAGGTTACTCCTATCTTTTGTGAGCGTATAAATGACGGACTGACGGTGTCCCAGCTGTAGGTAGGTAATTGAAAACTGTAGGTATAACTGTAACTGTAACGGTAGGTAACTTAATATTTATTGGTAAGTTTTATTAAATTATTTTTTATATTTTTTTCGTGTGCGCTATTAAACGCTGGCTTCTGACAAGCAACACGGATTGGTTTTTTATAGGACAATTAAGTTGTTTCAGCACAAAATGAATAATTGTATGAAAAATAAGTTAACAGAACAAAAAAACAAACAAATCATCTTGAAAATGCGTGATCAATCAAACGCAGTGGTTACAATAACTGTACTTTCCGGCGCGGGACTGTCCTGGTGACGCGGAGTTCCGCGTGGGGCGCGCTCTCGTGTGCTTGCGCAGCCCACTTCACACGCTTCACATTGCGCTGTGTATACGCAAACTGGGGAACTGGTAGTTCTAATAAATAACAAATAAATAAATTCAACACTCGTGACACACACGTCACACACAACATCTCATACATTGACCTGACTCCGTACTAAGTAGCTTAAGCACTTGTGTTACAGATATCTAATGTTTCTTGATATGAAGATACACACTACTTCTAAAAGGATAATGACCAATTCTACAAATTCTACCATCGATCCATCGTTGATCAATGGTAGAAAGGTTAATTAGACGTCGTCGAACGCTAGTTTCTACCAGATCTATCAATCAATCATCGATCGATGATATCGATTAATAGAAAAATATAGTTTTTGTCAACGTAGATCGATGATTTATCTATTAGACCACCAGATCAATAAATGCAACCAATCGATTGCTCAGTTGAACGCGAATGGTATCCGTCGATGAATTAAAGTTACCAGACCCGTGAACTATTTTGACTGACGTTGATCGATGCCCTAAATCGACGATCGATTGGTATGGTAAACACATTTAAAGAAAGTGTTTACCCAAGAACCTTATCAGGATGTATCCTTTAGTTTCTAATAATTCATTGGAGTGCTTTCGTAGTTTTGCTATTATATAACCGAGAAACTCAAACTAAGTGACTAAATTACAAAACAAACAAGTGCCTACAACAACTTCAAAAAGTAGTCCATGTGCCCAGATTTGTGTAGAGTTTGTAAGGAACTAGCCACTTGCCCGAGTGAGTTAAAATTTTATAGGACAGGTCCTTGACCGACACTAGGTACAGTTGTTAGTACGCAATGTTCTAAACCCAGCTCTCAAGTGGAGAAGATACGAGAAAATGTTCCCACGCTCTGCTCCGGCAAAAAGTGGGCAGAACTTTTTGTCGCTACTAAGCGAAAGAAAATTTAAAGATATTCTACCTCCCTAATTTTAATAAATCATAATTAAAAGACGTTTTAAAAAACACACAGAAAATTTTTGAAATGATTCTGAACCTTTTTAAGGAATAATTTAACCAAAAATTGGGGACGTTCAAGTTTACACGTCAGAAAGTTTTTAGCTTACAGTTTTTAATTACAGAGACATCTATACAATAGTGGAATAAAGCGAAGGTAATTATTAAAAATGAAGAAAGAACTTGTTGCATGAAAATGAAAACTGCTTTATATTTTATTACACTACTCTGTGGAGTCCATTGGAGTCCATTGGATGCGGGTGGCACAGGACCGATCTGTGTGGAGAACTTTGGGGGAGGCCTATGTCCAGCAGTGGACGTCTATTGGCTGAAATTATGAAGATGATGATGACACTACTCTGTGGAAGTAGGTACTCAGAAATTTCAGCGTTGTTTTTGTTGCTCAGTTTAGGTTAAAACGTCTACTAGGGAGACTCATCGTATATTGACTTTGCTTAAAAGGTTATGAGAGATTTAGTTTGGAATCAATATAGGAATACAGAAAATCTACACCAAACTTATACCAATGAAGCGCTTGTGTAACAAGTTTTTATCTAGCTGACAATGACAATTTACTATGTTTTCTTGCAAGCTAAAATCAAGTGATGTTCCAAATCGTACACTTGCAGAGTAGAGCTAGCAGTAGAGCGATCTAAAAAAATAGATAAAATCCGACCACATTTTGTCAATTTTCCCTGAAATCATTCCTATTAGACATAATTTTCTTCCATTGTGCCTTTACTTGAATTTGTCGGTTATGTAATGTCCACAAAAGGGTCGGTAATAGGCTAAAAGCACTCCAAGAAATATTAGGAAGCCTTGCCAACTAAAAGGTACGTCCTAATAAGGGACTCGGTCGGTACCTTTTCTAAGTGATGATCGATCGGTCTTTTCCTGTCCCGTAAATTTCGGAAGCTTCAAGATGCGAGATTGCTAAATCCGAAGTTATGTTTTCCTTTCTGACTCATATTTACCAAAGTTTGACTTAGATAAATAAAATACTTAATAGCTAAAAAACTAGTTCGTGCAATTAAACTTATGGGAGATAGTGATCTTAGCACGCACCCCTTTCAAATCTTTGTGCGTACATTTACTACTAGCTATAATAGTGGTTATTATTTATAATTCAAAACTTTATTACACAAAGTTTGATACAATAAGCTAACTTCGGTTTACGGGTGGTGAGGGTCATCGTTAAAACACCTGCACGTTTCCGTTAACTTTTCAAACAATTTGACATCAGATTTTTTTTATTATAAACATGACGGCCTCGATGGTGCAGTGGCTAAGGTGTTCGTTTCCGAAGCGCGAAAGGTCCCGGGTTCGATTCCCGGTCAAGTCAACTTAGGAAACTAAATTTCTTAGCTTTCTCTGGTCTGGGTGTTCTGGGTTCACGCCCCTAGTTAATTATCGTCACCTGTTACTCATAGTACAGGGGTTGCCTTAGTTTGCGACCAGGTTGATTGGTGTGATCGTCTGGCTTATTTATTTTATTTTATTTATGTTATTATGATCCAGTCAGTCAGGTTACACCACAACTAATCTATTTATTTGTACCCTACCTACTTACTGAAAATAAAATGAATTTAATGCAATGAAATGGTGAACCCCCTCACCCACGTTGGTTTGTTTTACAGAAAGACTTGACTTATTTTTACATGATGACTAAATACCAACTTTCATCATCTGTCAAAACGCCAAAAGTTAACAGATGGCTGTGTCGAATTAAATATTTCGTTAACCGAATCAGATACAAACGTATTTCATGAAAAAATAAGCCAGTTAATTTTTACTTAATTAGTGGCCACTTACAAAAAAGAACTACCTATAGGTATGTTCCAATTTTCATGACTTTACGTCTAGTTTCAGTTCCACATTAATAGATGAGTCAGTTACAGCCGTGGCAGTACTCCGTTATTAATAGTAAGATATTATTATCTAGATAAGCACGTTTTTGCAACGTGATGCCCGTGGAGTCAGGTGGGTGGCTTTCCAAATTTCCGATAGACGATACTCTACAGAAGTCTTCCTTCATGAATATAAACGAGCTGACGTTCACTTTGCGGTAGGATTTCAAACCATTCGATCCTTCGCTACAAAATAATACGAAAATAACAATGACATTTAGTACTTCATATGAAAGAACTAAAGGTAACTCAGTGAACAACCACTATGAACATATAATCTAGAAGTCATTACAAATGATTGTTACATAATTAAGAGAGATAGAGCCTTCATACTGGCATAATAACATGCGGTCCTTGAAATATTTGCATAGGATCAGTGCAAAACGCTACATGTACTAAGTGGTTTCAGGTTAGCGTATTTTTCCGCACGTATACGGCCGTTTAGGTATACGACGTTAAAAATGCACTTCCAAAAACCAGACATGCGTATACGATCTTATTTCGACTTGTTTACGTGACCGAAATATATAAATTGTCATTGTAACATCTGCAGTGAAAAAAATAGAATACCTTTGGCTACCTCAACCCATTACTTCAATGAGGATATCAATATGTACGCGCCCTAAATACCTACTTACAGTGGTCTTAACCTACTTCTGTACTACGATTGTAAATCTTTACGATAGGGAACAAAAATTTGAATAACAACGAAGTTTAATTAGTCTTCGTTAAACATAGCCAGAAACAAAAATTTGGAACAGACATTCTGACCATTTTAATTGCCGGAAACAAAATAATCAATAATAGTAATTAAGACCGCTCGTTCAGTCCGGTAGCGCCGCCTTCGATTTTTTAATTGTGAAAAAAGATTCTTAACAGAACCAACCAACAGCGAGTCAGATAGATTTACCATATTTTAACGACTAAGTACATTTAATAATCTAATAATTCTAATTCGTGGGTACAGAACTTTTTGATATGACATTGCTAAGAATAATATCAAAATGTGGTTCTTAGAATTAGTCTATTCAACGACTAAAATTATATTCCCAATAAAGTAAGTACAATTACTAAAAAACAAATGGCAGCGCTACTGGATCGAACAAGCAGCCTTAAATCAATACAAAACTTTACGACCAAAATATCGATTATGATCATTCGGTAGAACGATTCGAAATCGGATGAGACGTATTTTAACAACAAAGGATTAACTGAACATTTTGGAATTATGTATTTACTTACCTTAGTAGGTACCTATTTTAAAACTTAAATTGCTTTTAGATATCAATACGTAAGTAGTTCTCCAACATGATTTATTCTTAAACTTCCCTTATTACAAAATGGAGACTTAATTTACTAATGGCTTAAAAATTATGCTGTCACTATTATGAAGTCACAAATGAAAATGACAGCATTAGTTTTAAATCAAAAATAACTTTTTGTAATACGAAAGATCCATCTAGATTGCGTCTAAAAATGTCGCTTTAACCTCCTAAGGCCCGAGACAGCAGACACAATAGAAAATCAATTGTTTTATGCCTTTTAAAAGGCTTATGGACCTTAAAGCCAAAGAATAATTACACATAATAAGGCATACCCTGCTATTATTGATATCAACATTGAACTACGTTTTCCCTCACGTAATTTACAGATCTCTGTTGTTAGTCCAATTTATGTAACCATTACCTTGTAATTTGTGAATTCAAGTTAGGACCTAAAGTGGGGTAGCCTGTAGATAACACAGCCGATGTAGGTACTGGGTAGTAGAATTGCTAAACTAGCGGCTAACCTAATTGCCTTATTCAAGAACCCGAAGCTTAGAATACAAAGGAGTTTAGGCAACACAGCGTTGCTCAAACATTGCTTTTTCATGGCCCCGGGTTTGTACACCACCTCTTTGAGACCTGCCTAATACTTTTGCTCCCTTCCTGGTTATACGGGTGGTTCTTGGAATTTAGGAATGTGCTGGCAACATTAACAAGCTTATAAATACACATAATTAATTAATCTTTATTGCACAAAATTTGTAACAATAGGCGAACTTAATGCCCAGGGGCATTCTTTGGGTCATGCAGAAAAGACAGTGGTGCGGCGAAAAGAGTAACAGTGTAAAAAATTAATATATTTTATTACAATACTAGGTACATATACATAGTGTAGTTATTGACGGGAGTTTTTTAAACAAGAATACAAAACAGTGCCATTAGATTGATTTATTGATATTTGATACCCATCTACATATTGCCTATTTAGTAATGCAATGTGGAGCTGCTACAAATGTTTAACATCACATACCTACATCTAATTTCGAAAGTTAGTTACGAGTACTAGGACGCATAACTACTTCGGAAAAGGGATGGATGTAGCATACATTGAAGAATTCGCAAGGAGCTATAATGAATTTAGAACCGGCTTTATACAATATTTTTAACTTATGTTTTAATAAAAGTTTATACCTACCTAGTTACTTATATGAAAACATTTTATTATTTGTATACATTACACCATACTAGTTAGTCCTTACTTACTAGTTTACTTGTTTACAGCTCGTCCTTACGAGCTATAAACAAGTAAACTTACCTCATTTTAAAAGTGGTTCTTTAATATTCATAATCTTGCTAACCAATAGGCACTCACGTTCAAAATTCCTTAATTAATATGCGTGTACAACTACCTATTTTCAAATTCTAAACATCTATTTCTGTCGTCATTTTCACGCTCGAAACCTCACATCATTTAGATTGTACCGGGTAAACCACACACTCTAATGTAACAATGCGGTATTGTATATGGGTCAGCGACTATTGTCTTACCATTAACACAGAGTAAAGATCACTTGATACTTGTGTACTTGAAAGTCAATAAAGGTCAAAGATTGGGGTGAAGGAACACGGTAAGCCGTTCGGCATTTATTTATTTATTTAATTAATACAATTATACGCATGTTCACCTATGTCCGGCGGGGTGCTGGTACAGCCAGCACAACGCAATGACCATGAAAATAATCTTTCAGACTAGACACGCATTAAGGCTGCTTGATCTAACATTAAAACGTAGACACTTTAAAATCCAGAGTTTATAAGTACATCGAACATACATCATCATTTCAGCCAATAGACGTTCACAGCTGGACAAGGGCCTCCCCCAAATGTTCTCCACACATATCGATCCTGTGCCACCCGCATCCAAGGGACCGCCATGACCTTCACTAGATCTTCGGTCCACCTTTTGGGGGCCTGTCATCGGCCACGTACAACTATGTGATAAATAAAGTGACCACAGAGATACTTGAAAGTAAGTTAATCAAGCTTCATAGAACACGCTAAGTCCTTCTTGTTACTTTAAAAGTGGTCATTATTCAACCACGGGTTTAACAGATCACACGATAAAAAGTTTTACTGTGGAAGACGAAAACCCGAGCTCACTTAGTATGAATTGAATGTTGGTTGAAATTTTCGAAAATCTGAGTTCCTGTTTCTATAGAAACCGGACTAGTTGCTAATCAAAACGTCCTATCTCTCTTCTGTATCTTAAGAGCGACCAATTGTTCCTATACAGAACAGAGAGGGAAGCCTTTGGTTGGTGTTCATTACGGGGACCTTTCTTGCGTGAAGTGATTTTTACCCGTAATTTATATTTGGGCCACTGCCCTTACATAGATTGAAGATTCCACTCCCGCCTCCCTATTGGGTAGGGAGAGATGCAAATAGTCGACAAAATGGACGCAAAATTATGGCGTATAAGTTTGACTTATTTGTCATTGTGTCAGTTAGAGTGTCGATAATTAAGTAGGTATGTGTGTGTGTCAAAAATTTGTAACGATTGCCTCGAGATGTCGTATAATTTCCCGAATGAAGTTAGTTTTTTTTTAGTTTTACATATTATTTATAATCATCGATTCGATCATTTCAATCATATTTTAAAATATATTAGAATATTGTACCCAAGAAGACGAAAGCTATTAAATGATCATATAAGTAATCGTGACACTATTCTATCTACTCGTATCTGTAACAAGTTGAAGTACCATTATCATTTTTATTTAGTAGTGTATTTATCGATGTTTAAAGAACTTCCCTTCCCTACGGGTAAGGTCTACATTAATTACGCGTGGAGGCACGGTGGTCTTTGCCTAACCTTCGTTGTACCAATAATAGGTACTTTAATATTAATTATCCTCCTATCTGATCTAAGGTGACCTGCGGAAAATTGAGATTTGTTGAACTTTTTTATTAGCCTTACCTTCCTTGTGCTAACTTTATTAATTAGGTAGGTATTTCTCTCTCTCGCTCTCTCTCGTTGCATCTGAACCTTCCTAATAATCGACCACCCAGCGCCATCTATTATATTAAAATAAAACTAGTAACTTATCATTTCCTTCACTATTAGTGGGCTATCGCTGTATCGATCACCCTAACTTGACCTGACACTGTTTATACTACATTTTCAGAGATAGCAAAATGAAATAAAGACATTGTTCCGACACTTTCATGCAACTAATTTATATTTCGCGGGGATGATAATACATTTACCTCACTAATGCTCTATTATGCAAAGCGGGAACTCACTACAACTGGAACAGTTAATAATCTCCAGTAGTATTTAGGGATGTAAGAAAATATTCGATTTATTATTTTTATATAACAAAAGTTATAGTACTGAAACCTAATTTATATATCACACACTCAAAACACATGGATGTGTACTTACTTTCTGTAGTGAAAATGTATTATGAAATTTATATTGATCGGAACATATAATATAATGGTTAGGTCATTTACATTGGTTGAAAAGTTCTGCTGAAGTCACAATAAATAAATAAATAATAAATGCTGAGGTCAGCAGAACTTGTTATTGCATATTTCAGGGCATTGACGCATTTTCATTAATCAGGGAATTTACATTGGTCGGAGCATTAACATTATCGACAAGTTCCTAGAGCTTGTTTCCAGTGAGGGGGCATTTAAATACTTACTTAAGTATACTTATTTAGGTACTTTGCTCAGGCACATTAAATTAAATCCGTGTAAGTATCAAAATAACTCTATCTACCAGGGGTCTGAGTTTAAATATAAAACTGCTATTTAGGTTGCAATTTTAATATCAACCTAATAATAATCGTATTAATATCTTTTTTATTTGTAAATAAAAAACAGTTAAAAATAACCGTTTCGCAAGCATGCTACATCCCTATAACTGAAACAATTAATAAACTCGACTCGTGTATGTTTTATGCTAATATACTCGTAGCAGCAAAACGTTTAAACAAGTTTCATGTCAACGAACATTACCCGTTCTCTGCTTTCGTTACTACTAATTAAATTACGAGTACGTCTCTGTTACGTTTCATAGTGTCCAACACAAAAGTTATGGCCACGTGTTCTACCGCTTGGTAGAACTTGGTAGTAAAGGGGAACATTACCACGCTTCGGCATGAATGAGCCGGCTAGACCAGAGTGATACCACGGCCCCACAGAAGACCGGCGTGAAGCGGCACTTGCGCTGTGTTTGGTCGAGTGAGTGAGGGCCTCCGGTAGCCCAATTGGGGGGAAAGGGGGATAAAGGTTGGCAGCGCACATGTGACTCTACTGATGTTGCAGGTGTCTATGGACGGCGGCAATCGCTTACCTACTCTCCGTCCGGTGATCCGTCTGCTCGTCTGCCACCTATGGCATAAAAAAATGTTCAAATGTTGTTCAGAATGCTTATTCTGAACAACATTTGCTCTACGACTTTTGGAAATGCGTCGAAAAATAAAAATGAAGTTGCTTTTAGGTACTTATCTCTCATCATCTAATCTGGAAGAGCAAAAGAAAAAGACAGAATGCTGTAATTTTTTCCAACTAAAGCAGATTGCTAAAAAGAGTAAGTACCTACTCAAATGGCAGAAATTTTAATTAACAGTGGCTTAAGCGGTTTATCTCGACGCATTTAGCTCAAGTTCGGAGATAATGAAGATACTCATTTATTAGGGTAACCAGGTGTCTCTTTTTGATTTTAATATAACAATTCAATTCAAATTTCAACATAAGACTACTTTTATGTGATAAATGACAGATTAGACTTCGGGTCTTTTTACTCGGTGCTTATTCGCGCCAGTTTTCTATGAAACCGTGGTACCACTTCGATCGATCTAGCCTATGAATGCCGAAAAGGGGGTCTCCCACGGTCGACTTGACATAGATTTCTAAAAGTGTACCCTAAGAACACTTCACCAACTTATTCTTCACTACTTAAAATGAAACTGACCTTTAACATCCTATAATATTTAATGAGAAATCTTTTACTTCTAAATTCGTAATATTATCTTTTAAAAGAGCTTAATCGATCAATATAAAAAAACATTGTTACATTTTGCTTGCTTCACCTTAAAATTTACTACAAAACTATTATTCTATGGCTGGTATTGCAGGTGTTTATGGGCGGCGGAAATCTTCTGCTCGTCTGCCACCTATTATATAAAAATACTAGTGGCCCGCCCTCACTTCGTTTCGGGACATTAGTTTCCCATGCAACCAATAGATGGCGCTGGGTGTTGATTACATCGCACATGTGTTTTGCTTTTTCAGTTTACCTAAAAGCCTTGTCGTTGTCTATAGAATTTACCTCCTTATAAATAGTATTGATAATCACATAAAATACACATTTACTAACAATAAGAGATTCAACAATATAGGTATGCTAACTTAAACTTATTAGGCTTAATTAATTAATTGCGTCGTAGGGGTCAAAAGATAATTAATTGTCCGATCCATCCATATTCCCAGATACAACACATGCTTGGATAGCATGAAAACAATTAGTTTTTGCGGCGTAAAAAAGCGGACATACGTTTCTTGGTCATCCTACATTAAGTCACTCAGGAAAGGAGTGCAACTGGCATTGTTTCCAAGTAAATGCCTACTGAAACTTATTCTTTGAACCGCACAGTACAGAATATAATAATTATTATACTCACAAACAATAATCGCTTTGTGTTTTTATCAGCACTATAATTCTGGAGAACTGTTTTTGTTTTGAAGTGAATAACAATTTAATGACATTTATGAAAGTCGAAGGAATAATTATGCATTAATGGAGTTTGCTACAAAGATCATGGTGTGTAATTTGATAATGTCAAAATCCTTCCTTCATAAAGTTCATAATACACGTGAACCTGGGAGTGGCAAACGTAAGAATTACCCGTCAAAAACATAAATGTAAATGAGAGCAACGTTAAATTGAGTTTATGAATAAGTAATCTTATTGGTTGCAAGTTTAATTGTGATATCTTCTTGGCTAATTCTTATTTACTTAAGAAATGTATTGATGCAGATCCAATGCTATTTTAGTTGTTCATAATTCGTACATTCGTCTATATAAAGTTGGGAAAAATTTACACGTTTATGTGGCATAGTTTTAGAATTATAAAAGGGTAAAAGTCGCTTTAAATGCTTGGAGTAATATTACATTTACACTTCTCCACGTGCTCGTCTTTTGTTGTTCTTGGAACTGTGTCTGGACACTCTGCCGTATGTCTAGATTCAATTATTGCCTACATTCCTTAGCAGCAGAATAATGATGTCACCTAGTTATGCAATATTCTCAAACATAGGTACATCCAATCAGTATATGCTATGTAGATGGTGCCGTCCAGGCGATGATGTATTAGTGTCAACATCACTGCACTGCCACTCGCCTGCTAGGTATGGGAAAGCTGATTTTTATCTTTATCGATGCCTGAGTTATTTCCATCGGTCGTTGCGGAATACTTTACCCGAAGTTTTAGTCGATAAACGGTTAGATTTAAGCATCAGATATCTCAGTGTCGAGTTTCTAGTCTTCGCAATAAAAAGCAATTGATGTCATTTGATTAAACCGGTATTCTCAATTTATTCCTTTAATATACCTATTAATCTTTGCTTATAAAGGGACTGGGATTCTATTTGTATTTTTAGTTTAAGTGAAATCTAGTGGTTTATTCGATTTGAATAGAATTTATTCATTTGTACAAAAAGTAAGATTGTGAAAGGAAAAAGTTGGTAACTTCAGTTTTTACTACAACTGTACAATCGATTCCAAAACTGTGCTATGGTACTATTAATTCGTAAAAGTACCATGTGAGGTCACTGTGCAAAGGTACATCGCACCAATTTCCCGATATTACATAGAGATAATAATAATTTATTTTATTTCTTTCTTTTACATTGAGATCTATTATAAATGGACTATAATTACATGAGTTTAATTTTGAGCAAAGCGACCTGGCATTCCTCTCAACTGCGACCTGGGAAACCTAGGGTTTGTTGTAATAATCTTAACTTTTTTTGTCTACGTTGTTCCACTGCTGAACAAAATTGAGTAACACCATATCTTTACTGACCTCTCAATCGATGTTCTACTGGTTTCAATGTGTGATTATTTTAGTCCACCTCTCCTAATCGTAACAAATATCTTTAAAAAAATGTGCTTCTATTAATAGACTTTAGTGTACAATAAAACGCTCGTAATCTTCTCAGACTCATCATGGTCTAACACTAAAAATACTATAATAGTAAAATGGAATACTAACCCTCTTTTTACTGTAGTACGCTATGATTGAATTGCGTAATTGCTTACTCTATTTTATATCCTGACCCATTTTGTCAAAATGCTGACAGTAAAACACGCAGTTCACAATCTCTGAGCTAAGAAATTAATTCAGAGCAGGTAACTTAACGACTGTTTCAATGGGCCCTTATCATTAAGATATTTGAGAAACTCGACATTTTTCAGTTACTATGTTCTTCGTTTTATTATTATTGTCATGGTTATATTCAATTTCCATTTGAATTTTATAGCAAATTTCAGAAGTTTTTTTTTTAATTATGAGGTAACTTTAATAAAAGGTAAATAATATAAGGTTACATAATTTCCGTGAATAACGTGTACCAAATAAATCAGAAAATACCTTTCTACGATACTATAAAAAAAATGCTTTGAATCACTTTAAAATTAATTCTTTCTTCAGTCTTTACAATAAATAACAATTAAATGGCGTAGTGGACTCAATAGTAACGGCTCTAAAAACAGACTGATCCCTCTTCATGACCCCATAAAATTGGACCCAACAGTATTTCAGAATTTCATCCAATATTTTAGTTAAATTACACAAAAAATATATTTAAGATCTCAACTTGTTACAAAAATAAATGAAAACGCCTAGTAGGTACAACAGTTTTCTCAGTCACGATCCTCATTAGCAGAGAGAGAAAGAACAGAGTAAAAGTTAACTTTAGGGCTGGCAGTACATGGCTCTTTATATTATATTCCACAGTGTCAAAGCGCATTCTGCCACCTAGGTATTAGTTTCCAATATACTTAATTCTTCAAAGAGCCGACGTTCTAAGGTGTGTCTGCAAACCTTGATTTATGGTCAGTTGATATAGTCATTCTGGCCCAAAAAGTACCGTTTCACGCTTACAGTTATACGCATAAGCGCATATACATATAAGCATGCAATATATAAATATTGGATGCTTGGTTAGGAGTCAAATTATTAAATTGTTTCCCGATTTGTACTTCGTACTTACCTACGTAATTATACGTTAACTGTTTTTTCATACATGGTATTTTTCCCCAAATCAGCACATTCTTCTTGGCATATATATGTATATAAGTATTTTATTTGTGATCCTCTGCTGTCTGATATCTGTAACACAAGTGCTCAAGCTACTTAGTACGGAGTCAGGTCAATGTATGAGATGTTGTGTGAATTTATTAAACGAAAAAAAAAATTTAAAGGCCGTTAGTACAATATCTTGCTATGATAGGACATATCACGACCTGACATTATATATTTTATTATTATTTTACATTTATCATTGCAATAAATACTTTGAGTTGAGTTTGGACCGTATAAAATAGCGGAGCATTCACCGTTACTACTCATTTATTCGAAATGAAAGGACATCAAGTGTCAACCCTAGCTGACCCAGAACCGTCAGTGTCTAATCGCATTTGAACTACGTCAACTACGTGCTGACCAAACACATGTTTAGAATGAGACAAAAGGAAGTTGTGTACTTTATACTTAATGCCGGTACTCTATACGGCAGGAATGTTCTCTCTATTTCCCCTCATCTCCTAAAGTGCCTCTACCTATGTACATATGTTAAGTAAACGTGGAGATTTGCTCCTTTTGTGCCTTAAGTGTTTTAACAACGGGTTGTTCGCTTACTACAGTGAATACCTACTCATGAAAAATCCAATGAACTAACACCTTTAAAGCAGATCATAGAAAAGTAATATTCAGATTAGTTGTAAAATTATGCCCAAACATGACAATGTACGACTTAGTATTTTAATAAGTCCCGCTGAGATAGAAAAAGAACTGCCTCCTTAAAAACATTAGCTAAAAAGTTCAAATCAAATATTATTTGCTTAAACACTTTAGTGACTTTAGTTAACATAAATTAAAAACCACGGTATAAATACTATTTCCACCCATCTCGGAACAAAATGGCGTCCTCGATATATTTAACATAATGGCCGTATAATTGCTGCATCCCTGCTCAGATATGCAGCTGTGAATAGCTCTGAGCGAGAGATTTAATTGAATTATTTGAATGAGCCCGGCTCTTCCGCCGCCCCGTGCTCGGCTCCAGGATATACCAATTGAAAATATGTATTTCTGTTTATTTATTGTGAACACTTGGACATCGCGTCGTAGGCAGAGTGTTTCTGCATTGTCTTGTCTTTAATAATAACAATGGGTATGGTAAGGCGTACCACGTGCGTTTTGGTAATTTTGACTTAAAATGATAATCACAGTAGTTGTGGTTTTTGTGGCCACACGTACATATGTATGTCTCGATTGATCATACTGACACAATGTTAGTTACATTCTCTATTTATTCACATCACAGCCAAGAGCCAACACTCCACAAAAAGGATCAACTGATGATAAGCGATTGCCGCCATTTTTAGACACCCGCAACACTTGGGAAGTCACAAGTGTACAACATTTTAATCATCATTCCTTTGCTTAGGCCGGCCTTATTAATAGTGAGTGAGCCCTCACTCTCACTCTCACTTTAATTATACGAATACTTAATAACTAACTACCTACTAAGAAATTACACACAGTCGCAAAAACCCGCGTTTAGGTGTTAGCAAATATTACTTAGTTTCCAACTAATAAGGCTGTCAACGTTATTTTGTTCGTTACTGGAATAATAATAGAGGAGGCGTTGGTGTTTTGTGACAAAAGTAAAGTAAGTTGTACGTATCGAAGCTAATTTTCCGGAAACTAAGTCCAGTTTTTCAGAAAATTCCGTTTTAGGTATTTGTTCAACTTTGATTTTCCGATTAGTTTAGTCAGCTAAATCAGACAAGCCATAGACATTGCTGTCAATGTCACTACAGTCATTTATTCTCCAAAGTACCTACATAGAGTGTATACAGGCTGGAAAAAAACATTGGGCCCTGCAGGGAACCACCGTTTTATTAAAAGGAAAAATGCCTTTATTTTTAAAGAAACAAAACTGCATTGCTATCTGACTGCGTAGCGTCTCCCACCTCGATTTCTATAATCTACCTTCACCATAACCCGTAAGAGTAGGAATATTTATTATATAACTGGTATAAAACATGACGATTAACGTAAAATTACGTCTCTGAGGTAATTAATTTATCTTTAATAGTTCATTAAAAAACATGAGATATTCAAATTTACAGGCAGTATAACGACGATCATAAAATTAATAAATTGTGACAACTAAATAGTAACATTACATCTCTGAGTGCGATAGTAAAATAATTTAATTATTTACCTACTGCAAACCAGGACAAAGCTAATTAATTTGAAAAGATGAACCATTTGCGCGATGTAATCGACACCCAGCGCCATCTATTGCAAAATTCGGTTCCAAATGTAGTGAGTCGGGCCACTTGTTTTTACTATAGACCTCTGGCTAGGTATAGCTATTAAAATAGCACATCTGGTGTTCAGGTACAATACGTGTTATAGGTAATCCTCACAAACGTCCAGTCTAACCTCAATCTGATATGTAAACAATTTCTAGCATAGGTACATCTGTATCTGTAATAGCTACAATACATAGCAGCGCTGCGTGCGAGGTTCAAATTTCACTTAATATAGAAACAATATTTGCATATCTAGATACTACATGGCCGTACTAACATTGTTAAGTAGGCACTTCTAAATGTTAGGAAGAGATTAGTAAAGAAATTCCAACAAGGGATATAAATTAATGCTAAGGTTACTGCCACGTAAGTCATCCAAGATTTGAGAAGTTATTCAGTGTCATCAGTAAAGCGCAATACTATCGATACTATCGATAGTTTAACTTCCAAGACGATTGATAATATCGATATTATTGTAATGCAATATGTTATCCGTAATTCAACCGACATTACAATAATACTAGTAGATAAGTGTTACAAAATGCACGCGCAATTAATACTTCATAATTATGATTGCCTTTTCTGGATATCCCTAAGTTTCCATAACTACTGGAGCTGTGGTGGAGCCAAATGTATAGGAACCCTCTCTAATATAGAGGGTTCCTATACATTTGGCTGGCAAGGCAAAGAAGATTGCAACTAGTTGTTTTTATGCTACATAAGATTATATTTACAAACAAACATATTATCAAAATAAACAACATTTGTTAATATTATAGTGAACTAGTCACTAAACTTTAATCACGTAATCACGTAAACTTTTTGCAATAACGTGAACATTCTTCGTATCACAAAAGTACCTATTCCCGGTGTATGATACATTGTCTCTAAATCAATTTCTTTTTTTCTGTCGTATTTGTCTTGTCTCCCTCATTTCGGGTTTGTTAGATCGAGATAGAGTTATATGGAATCATTTATATCAACTAGTTTACCGCTGAGCTTTGTTGGTGATATTTCTTTGTTACCTTACAGGGTCGTATTTACTCCAACCTTTTGTTATTGTGTATTCTCTTTGTGTCTATGGGTTAATGGATTCAAACTTAGCTTGCATTATTAGACTTTACCATATTTACTTACTTTTACAAGAGAGGTTATATTTAAATATTCACAAATAGATACTTTTACCTAATGGTCCCTACTTAAAAGTAAATCGGTATATAACTTTAAAAAAGGCCCAACAGACCAAATAAAAATGTATAACATAAAAGATGTCTATCTCTTTAAAGTTCTCACTTTGTAACCCAGGGTACTCTTCATCAGGATTTTGTGAATCTAGTTATCACAACGAAGCGACTGTCATCTGACCTATAATGGAGATTTATATTAAGCTTTGTTTCATTTTCCCGATACACACATCAAAATAAACTTCATTCAGATATTAATAAGTTAACTATCAAATGCCAACGCAATTTACCCGGATACCAAAAAGGATCTGCCTTACCTTTTAGCCTTCTATTACCTACAACAACCCATTTGCCTTTGTCGGAAATCCACAGATCTCTTTAGATCTTCAGATCCTAAATGCGGGCCTGGTGACCCGTGCGTCCTTTGACTCGCCCTCGGCTATTAGATGGTGAGGTAGTATGGAGAGCCTAAAGCCAATAGCCAAGGCATCTTTGCGCCAGGGAACTATTGATCGCCGATATAAGTGGCTGCTTCAATTTTTGTGTTTCTTTCGTGAAATTATAGAAATTAAAAACCCGAATGTGTGAAAATACTCAACACTAAACACACACATTCATAGACAGATAACCGAGAAAGAGAGGCACTCTTCGTCACGGATGTGCCAGCTCAACCAGTGTGATACTACGGCCTCACAGAAGACTAGCGTGAAGGAGCGTCTGTGCTGTGTTTCGCTGAGTTAGTGAGGGTATCGTAGGCCCGATTAGGGCTGACTGTGACTCCATCCATCTTTGTTGAAAATTTCAAAAACACAACGCTTTAGATACCACTACAACGAAATACCTCAGCGGCTTTTTCAGTTTAACTTTAATAGGCGCGAAATTCCCAAATCGATACATTACTTAGTGACCAGCTCTGAATAACATGAACAGAGACAGATTTAACTCTACACGAGACACTTCCAAATATGTTAAGCCGATGTATTGATTTTCCGTTTGTCCTTGCTCTACCTAGCGATAGTTTTAAAATGGTATCATGGATTATAGGTATCTACCTACCCTAACTAAGCAGATGGGGGCTGTATGGTAATAAACCGAAACGTACAGCGCTTTCAAAAACATTATAATTTAAAAAATAACTGATTCAATTCATTTTTAGTTTTATTGCATCACATGTGGTAGTTATATAAGATTCGTTCAATGTTTGAGTATACGGAAAAAATATTTATAAAACAGCAGTTTTCTCCAGGTTTATCATACCTAATATCCTTATACGTCGAAGAGTAGAGACGTCAATTAACATTAATTGTTACTTAGGAAAAAATATTGACCCTTATGTTATTAATAAATACGAGTAAGATAATTAACAAAAAGGGTAATGTTTCTGAGAGCGGCAGTTAGATGCACGAATGGACAGGCACGTAAACCATTAGCACCAAGTTCCTTAAAATTTATATTTCTATTGATACATACTTAAAATGATTTCCTTTGCTATAAATACGAAGGTGGCAAACTTGAAGGGGCGAATGGGAATAAAGGCTATTGAGTAGCTTTTACGGGTCGGACACTGGATACCGAAATTTACCAAACACTTAGTATGGTCGTGTTATTATGTTCTTACAATAATTATGAGCATTATGTAGTCAGCTTTGTTTCCCTACCATAAGTACTGATACAAATATATGAGTGAAGTTTTAGATAATATCGATCTATAGACTATACATAGAAATTAAATGATAAACTAACGCACTCTACTCATACATTACTTGTCATAAAATTCCTATTTTTATTGCCCGTTCGATATTTTTTGCCCTCAACATATTTCATAAAAAGTGTACCATAAATATAGCCTTAAAGACAGGTTTCGTAGCCACACTCCTTAAATCGCAACGGGTTTACATTGTGATATTGAGTACAAGTTTTTTTGGTAATTCAAGATTTATTATGAGCAAACTAAGCAAGAAATATTTTGTAACATATTTTGTATACTTTTTAGCATTATCATAAATATTTCAATAACATGGTATAAGTACTTAAATGTAGTTTTGGTTTAATACTGATGATGTCTCCTTTATTTTATTTACAACATACTTTGAAATGCTAATGCTGCATTTCACATTTCTAGCATCCGTTTGGTAATAAACAATCAATTTTATTATAATGGAAGAAGGTGTAAGTTGAACCATAAGGAATCACAGCATTAGTGGTAACCTATCAGAGAAGAAATACCTAGTAATATTTTTATTGTTGTTTAATAGTAGGTATTTTGACAAAATCTAGCAAAGAAAAAACGACAGTTCCCGGTTGGGGCAATTAAGGAAATAAACTTGCAGACTATTAGGTACTGGAATATTCCGGCTATCGTCACATAGGTACCTAATTCAATATTCAGGGAATGCTCTTATCTGACTTTGCCGACCAGTGTGAATTGTATTACATTTGTTAAGTTTTTTGTGTGATATGTGACAAATTATCAGATGGACCACCTAAACGATTGCCGTGGCCTGAAGGTGTCTTTATCGGTCTGGTATCGGTGTCGATACCAGCACGGAGGGCCACTAGTGTTCTAATAATTGTGCCAATCTTCTTAAACTCTTTCCCCCTAGAAATCCCCGCGCAGGCGCTGCTTCACGCTGGTTTCTGTGAGGCTGTTGTATCACTCCAGTTGATCGGACCTAATCATGTAGAAGGCTCTTCCATGGTTTAGGCAACACGTTTGAAGGGAATCTGAGAAATGTCTTGCACAAGATAAGATTACGACTAGTCGACACAAAACTCGCCTCCCCTAATGCACGCCACTGCTCCCGATTTTTAGCCACTCTCATACAGCCTACTGCAGCCAGCCTTCGAATGTCATCGTCCCTGATCATCCCATCTTGTCTCAGGGCGTCCAACACTACGCTTACTGAAAACAACACTACAAAACTGATACCTATTTGGTTCACCACCTTCTTAAACGAACCCCGTAAATGAACAAATCCTTAACTCTATTTGTTGAAAAACAATTCTCGTACTAGGCAAAAAGTTGTCTTACCTACTAGGTGCGCGTTGTATTAAGTCAATACATCCAACCTAATCCTAAACCTAAATTAAATTCGAAAAAATTAGTTCCACAGACACGTAGAACCACATTATACATTTTCATTGCGTTACGCAACCCTCGCATCAAATACGAGCTTACATTATTAAGTATGTTGGTGAAAATAAAATCTTAAATCCCATTCCGAAGGTTTTCCTGCTTTCCTCTCCAAAGTAGCCGAGAGATCCCTAAGGATGGTATAAGCGAGGTGACGACGTAATAGTACGTAGGTGTAGGTATGTAATACATGTCAAAACGTATCAAAATATTTTTATTCAGTTAAGCTTTTACGCAACCCTGTTCCAGGAACTCTGCGTAATTTTGTGAAAAAAAAATGTCCGAGGTAGTCTTGACGACTTAATGGCGCGGTGGCTTGCTTTCAAAGGAACCCTGCGTTCGATTTCCCGGGTTAATTTAGAAAACATTTTTTTCTTAATTTGTCTCATATCCAGATACGAAGGGTCTGGATATGCTGAAGGATACCCTTGGCTTCGTCAAATAGTACTTATCGTACAGGCGATTCCCGCTTTGTCAACTAGTACTCGTAGTACAGGCAATTCCCTAGATTGAGAAAAGAAGGAATTGTCTGGCGTATGTACTTAGGTATGTGAAACTCATCAATATAAACAAAAGAAGATAAAACGTTATTTGAGAAATAGTTGAATAATTTTAAATAGTAGAACAAAAAATATGTCCAGTTCATAACTGTCTGTAAACTAAACAGCCTGCATAAAAGATAGAGGACAAGGTACAGGTCAGAGAGCACAGTTACCTTTAGGTAGGTATGTAAGTGCTTTACCTAAGAGTCTTACCGAACAATTTATCGGATGCAGTAATACCAAATCAGAAGAAAAAGTTGTGTAAGAAACACAAAAACAATTAAAAAAACTAAAATATATGAAAACAGTTGCTCAAATTCAAATAAAAACGACAGCTGCTTTCGTCTAATAAGTTACGTCAGGACCCACTTACAAAGCCAGGATAAAACAATTGCCGTCAATAATGACGTCCTTAAACTATAAACTCCAATGTTTATCTTGAGTAATCCTTGTCCAGACGATCGCATTAACCTGAATACTTAAGCTAAGCTTACACTACTAACAATACGTACATATAGTATACAAACAACAGGTGTCAAATTGCTTAATGATGACCTTGGCTTTACAGTTCGTTGGGAGGTACCAGAGTATCGTCCACACACTCACTCGCACAATGTATGATAGGCAATAATGTAATTTAAGGGGAGGCGACTGAACGCGACACTACCCCGTCCGTGTCGGGAGTATACTGAGCTCCAATGTCGGTCGGTAGCATGCGGGGTTGCTACCTTACAACACGAATTTTCCACTAAAAGGAAAATATGAATTGTTAGATAATATTCAGTGTGGGATGGTTGGCATTTCAAAGTTTAATTACTTGGGCTAATATTTGGAAGAACAAGTTAAGATCATCAGTTTGTTGTTCAGTTTGGGTGTTATATAATAATTGTGTGATACCTACCCTACCTCCGTTGATTCTGTTATCCATGACCCTTTTATTACGCAGGTCAGCGATCGTAGCGTTATTCCAGTTAGCCGGCAACCGATTGCACTGCGTGTGCACACTGCGCAGGGATTAAATTAGCTTCGCTGCGTGTGCAAGCCACTATCGCTTAGAGCTGGTACACAGGAAAATTCATCGATCGATACATACTAAATAATTGTGATGTAATCTGAGATTATGTTGAATGCTTGCACTTATTATTTTATTACTAATGAACTTATATTCATATTTATTATTGTATAAACTAATTTAATTTAAATGTGACAGTCGTGATTTACATTTTTTCCTTAGTCTTTCTTGCAGTTATGATTTTTATCTTTATTGCAGGAACTTACTTATTGCTCAAATTCACTAGTGTTTTAAAACTTTTCATCGAAAATAAATAACACAAAAAATATACATTTTGTTCATCACAGTCATTATCACAATACATAATTTTTAAAGGTCTCAACTGATCTTTGAAGAAATAAGTCTGTAATTGTTTTTACAACCATCCTTTTTTTTCATTAAACTTTTCTATCACGTTCAATAATTGTTTCGTGTAGTATCCCCCTATTAGAGTTCAGAAATCAGCTAAATTGTTACAAGTACATCGCTGACAATGTAATTTTTTTCCCCTACATTCAGCAAACTGTTAGACGCTGGTATCATTCGCTGTGGATGATCACTCTTCCCGACCGGTATCGCGCCCGGGGCACCCCATACGATGACCCCTCACTACGTTACCCGCACGTAGAGACGGTTCTCAGTTGTCAAGTTTCCAACGACTGCTTTATCAACATTGTACAGTTCTACGGGGAACTCATTGAGCAATGAATATCGAATAGGGTCGATACTACTTTGAGGGCTCCCGATATTGTTATGAATCCACAGTTTCCGTGGAGCAACACCTCGAAAACGATTAAATAATTGCAGATTCGCGGTTGTGGCGCGGCTCTTTCGTGAATTTTCGACGAAATTGGGGCATTCACCAAGAACTTTCTTGATTACATTGAACCTAATGAATAAATAATAGGGTCGTTTTGTGCAAGGGTTTGCTTTCGCGGTCGCTGCCAAATTTATTATTTGTTAGGTAACGAATTAGCGCATTAACTATTTTGCTTAGGGGTATTGATTTTGTGGGAAGGCACTCTGACCCCATCTGTTTCGGTCCTGGCCCTCCTGGGTCGGGTTTTTTATTACCTTGGTTGTATTTTATTAATTACGTAAGTTAATTTCCTTTATTGATAGGCTATGAGGGAACATTTTACAGATTAATTTGTAAGTATGCAAGTGGGTCTCATTGGTGGTGGTAAATCATTATTACCTATTATGTCAACAAATCATATTTTGTCCAATAAGGTAGGTAAGCTAGAGAACCATTGTAAGAAGTAAGTATCAGTAAATTCCGCAGAAGAGTCAGGGTACCGCCAAAATTATTTGGCAGCCTACTTCTTATAATTTCATGGCTGAAAACCTGGGCTCGAATAAACTTACTTACCTTCTAGATTTAATAACGTTTCCCGTTCGAATGTAACGTTCACGATGTTTTGCCTTTCCCAGGAACCTCATTTGAATGAATGAATGAATACCTACTTTTTACACAAAAAACTAAAAACTAGATATTAGGTACACGAGTAATGTAGATATAAGTAACAAAGGCGGCCTTATCACTATGAGCGATTTCTTTCAGGCAACCTTTGGGTAAACGACACTTGAACAAGGTGTATGGCGGTGCAATGATATAACATAATAATATTAATACATAATTAAAATAAATTTCCACTTACACATTTACATTTATACATTTGTAAGGTATTTCTGACATGGCAACCCTTTTAGTTCCTCAAACATTACGCATTTCTTGACACATTACTTCCCCATTTTGTATGCAAATATTAAAAATTAAAGGCCATAAAAAATTACCTATATTAACCACTTTATTCTCACTCCCTCATAAATCTTTTATAATTTACGCGGTCGTAAACTCCACTAATTGATAATAATAATTTGTAGTAATTTTGTCCCTATTAAACTAGAGGGTTTGAGGGAGAAAATTTATGGTGGTTGGGCAAGACCACAGTATAAAGAAAGAAAATCAGTACAGAAGACGTCTGGTCGAATTACCTCCCCCAAGTGAATTGTAAGTATCAGATAAGGACGATCCAAAGACCAAAAAGGGTAACTTCACGTGACGCCGTGTGTATACTACTTACCTAGAAGCTACATACATACTTCGAGCCAAGGTTGTATACTATTGATCGTCGATTTAAGTGGTCGACTCAATGTCTGTGTTTCCTGCGTGAAATTTTAGAAATAAAAACCTGAAAGTGTGAAATTACTCAAAAACCAGAAAATCTAAATACTCTACACTAAACAGACACAACTGTAGGAGAAACACGCTTCGGCATGAAGGGCTCGACCGGTACACCAGAACTCACAGAGAACTGTAGTGAAGTTCAGGCAGCGCCTGCGTTGTATTTCGCCGATTGATTGAGGTTACTGTAGACAAATTCCGGGAGGAAGAGGGGTTTAAAGTTTGGCAGGCCACTTGTGACTCTACGAGTAATTATAATAAGTAGTTCAGTATCTCAAGTTAATTTTAGATACCTATAACTATGTATTACCCCCCGCCCAGTTGGTCTAGTGGTTGGCCCGGTAGGCCGTGATCGATTCCCGGGTCGAGTCAGGGTGGCAAGTAGCGACGACTTGATTTCTATGATGGACCCATTGCCCTGCAGCAGGTACAGTTTATAGGCTGATACTTTATTTATTTTGACTTTACCTAACTATTATGGACTATGGCAATAAAAAGACATAAAATAGGCCTACCTACGGTGGATTCTGCACTGTGTTACCTCCTGAGTGGTTCGAGAAAATGAGCATAAGACGAATAGCTTACACCGTCACGCCACAGGATGGACGGCCGAGGCTATCGGGAACATCTCAATAAATCATTTCGAGAATAAAGGTTACTTCCTTTTTACGCGTTATTAAATTACGGCTATTGTCTTACCCATGTCAAAGCCCTCTTATAGGTTTACCCAAATGTTTTTGAAGAGGAACCGATTTTTGGACTTGTACTTACTTTGGCTCAGCGACCTGAAATGGATATTAGCCTACGACACAAAGCTTGCAGCCAGTTGTAGGTGAGCAAGATCTTTTTCGACATGGTCTGCGCAGCGATACTTACCTTAAGCGTCCAAGTCTACTTATAATTCGATTATTTAGTAAACGAAACAGGTTGCTTATAACGAAGACGTCCCGTAACGAATGAGAATATACCTGTCACATTCAAACAAAAGCGCGTACAGCGCGTGTGAAAGAGAGGGGAACTCCGATTTGGTCGTAACGTCGACTTCAAATTAGACCCTCAAACTACAAAATATTAGCTATATTATGGTACCTACAGTCAACTTCAAAAATATGTATACACTTTAGAACCTTGTCACAATACATAATATGTAAAACGACTTCTACTTTCTTATACATTATGCATTGTAACAAGGTCCTAAAATGTATACATATTTTTGGAGTTGACTGTACCACTAGAAATTACCAATCGATGTCGTACATATTTAAGTTTTAATATTCAAGTGGGGCGATCCTGTCATTACCTGAATGGGTCGGATAACACGACGCTCCACTACCTATATTAACAGTCAAGGTAATAACCTAAATAATACTTAGGTAGGTAATCACCTCTAAAGTGCCTACGAAATCATTGATAAGTATAATTTTGTTTCCATTTAGGTGGTCTTTGGTTAGATAAATGTATGTATAATTTAGCCAATGACATAGGTTACCTACTTAATTAGGCGATGCGACCCCAAGTGAGCTTTGGCTTCCGTTAATAGGAACCTCCATCGTGGTCGGTATTGCGCCATCTGCCAGTCATCTCCCTAGAAGTCGCACAATAATTCCTTTTCTACCTCGCCTCTTCAGCAATGGACTCCCAACCGAAAGTTATCTGCTTCAATTTAGGGACCTACGCTTCCTACTTCTTCTACTTTGGCTCAGCGACCCGAAGTGGATATTGGCCTACGACACAAAACTTCGCCAGCTTGCAGCCAGTTGTAGGTGAGCAAGATCTTTTTCGACCTGGTCCGCGCAGCGATACTTACCTTAAGCGTCCCTGTCTACATATAATTCGATTATTTAGTAAACGAAACAGGTGGCTTATAACGAAGACGTCCCGTAACGAATGAGAATATACCTGACACATTCAAACAAAAGCGCGTACAGCGCGTGTGAAAGAGAGGGGAACTCCGATTTGGTCGTAACGTCGACTTCAAATTAGACCCTCAAACTACAAAATATTAGCTATATTATGGTACCTACAGTCAACTTCAAAAATATGTATACACTTTAGAACCTTGTCACAATACATAATATGTAAAACGACTTCTACTTTCTTATACATTATGCATTGTAACAAGGTCCTAAAATGTATACATATTTTTGGAGTTGACTGTACCACTAGAAATTACCAATCGATGTCGTACATATTTAAGTTTTAATATTCAAGTGGGGCGATCCTGTCATTACCTGAATGGGTCGGATAACACGACGCTCCACTACCTATATTAACAGTCAAGGTAATAACCTAAATAATACTTAGGTAGGTAATCACCTCAAAAGTGCCTACGAAATCATTGATAAGTATAATTTTGTTTCCATTTAGGTGGTCTTTGGTTAGATAAATGTATGTATAATTTAGCCAATGACATAGGTTACCTACTTAATACGATTAAGTAACTATCTTCGCACTCTGTCAAATACACTCAATATAATGCCAGTCTTTATAATTTCATAGATCTGCGAATCCTGCCAAAACCACTATTAACAAAATAGCAATTAAAGATTCTTAAATTAATGCTTACCCGGTAGGTACACTGCACAAAATAACGCAAAATTTGCAAAAATAACCTGGTGGTTTTTAGTGTGCAAGTGTGGTAGGTACCTACCTAATTTAGAACCTTTGCATTGCATCAGTCGAGGCAAATTAGTTCTACTACCCTAGATAGATTCTGATAAGATAATAAGTGTCATTATGCATTCTCGTAAATACTGAATGTGACTACGGTTTTATATATTATCTGTTATGTAGGTGCCTACTTATATCCACCTACTTAGTAGGTAGGTAGAATACGATGATATACAAACTTTTCGGCAGCCATCAAATCTCTTGGGAAAAGACAGGTGTGCGTGCCAGTTAATCGACGTCATAAGACACCTTCTCGCGTAGGAGGTAGGAACCTACTTTAGCGGGGAATGTAAGAAATAAATAATATAGTCTGTACCTAAAGGCGATAGCATTATTTTATCACACCTTGTAAAATTATTTTATCTTCTCGTATTAGCCTAGGCAAAAAATAAGAGGGGTAGAAAAGAAATTTAGAACTTACATAATTTATTTTTCTATCATCAACATGTTTGAAATCTGTACGTTACAAGCGAGAAGATTTTAGCGAATCTCTGTGAAGGTAATATATGATTTTAAATACAGCTGTACGTAGGTATTTAGTTAGGTCGGTAGGTATTTCTAGCTAAAAATGAAAAAGCTTCGATTATTAAAACAAATATATTTCATCAAGAAATTAATTACCAACAAATCCATTTTCAACACCTTTTCAAACCATTTTCAATTACAATAGGGAAATGTGCCTTTTTTTAAAGTGCCAAATATTCATTTAATGCGCTACAAAAATACAGTCACCGTTTATTTAAGATGAGATCATTGTAATATTAAAAGCATTACCTAATTAAAACTGAACAATAATTTCATTTTATTGTTCTTCAGTGCTGCGGTAACTATACTTTTATAGCTAAAATTTTACGCCTAATGGTAACACTACAACACACATATTTATTGCACATTTAGAAATTTCGTAAAGTATTTTTGTCTTTTTTTTCTTATTTTTAGAGATCCAAGACATTTACTATAATTTTGCACATCGACAAGAAATAATATACACAATAGCGTAAATTTAGATTGTGGTATAATACACATCCAAAATATGGAACTATGCCTAAGTTAGTCTGGACATGGACAAGACTTTAAACTAAATGGACCGTCTTGTAGAAAAAACTGACAAATAAAATCATTAATCATATCAAAATAAGTCAATCGTTAAAATATAAACAGAATAATCTCTTCAACAATAATATTCATCTGAAATATACACGTAAAAAAAATATATGTTACATGTAACAGTAAGTATGTAATATACTTCACTCTGGATAAAAACTATTTGAAGCAATATTACGAAAGATATTACCAGAACAAAACCCGCTGAAGAATATCGTATATAAATATAAATAGATTAGTGCCCATTACAATCGCTACTATAGAAGATAAACTCAAAGATATTACACTATCAAATTTAATTTAAGATTAAGAAAGTTATATACTTAGGTATTTTTTACAAACAATGTTTCCAAGAGAACTTTATTATTAATAAGGCCATAAAACAATTTATACAAAATTTATCCAAATAATTATATTTTACAGAAAGTACCTATAAGATGAAATTTAATGAAATTTTACTAGCTAGCCGTTTTTGTCAACAGTTACATTTAAATACACGAATGTTCATGCCTTATTAATAAATTTTAAGACTTGGACGAATATAATAAAGTAGGTATGTAAGTAATATACATAAGTAATTATATAACGTAGAAGACTACAATTTCCGAACACACACCTCCTGCAGCTTTTGGTCGACAAAATTTTATACAAATAAAGACGTTACGCAAACCTACTAAAATATTTCAGAACACAATTCAATAAAATATTTGGTTACGATGGATTCTAAGAGACACATCTAACCAACCATTGTCGATTCTTTTAAAATACTGGATAAAACAAATCCTTATTCGTTTATTATGCACCTAAACCAAATTATTGCTGATGTTGTAGGTTATATCATAATGTAATGTGACTATATTTATTATCTATGGAAGTTTAATAAATAAAATGTCTCTGAAGAACAGTTTGTATCACATATCATTACACATTGTAGCACCACGCTGTTAATAGACCCATCTACGACAACTACACTTACCACTATTCTTGTATATGGAGATGTATAAAAATCAATACATCTGAAAAATAATTTAAGGTTATATAAAACATTCTGTATAAGTTATGTTTAAAAATTAAATAAACTCTCTTATTGTTTTATGTCATTAGACTATTGAAATTGTGTTTTGGCTTTAAACAGTTTAAAATCAACATCTGCAGGGTGAAATTGAAAACATTTGATGAAACTGAAGATAAAATCTTTTAAAATAAAATACCTACTACCTATTTTAGAATATGGAATTGCACCCCAAATTCTTAGTTATAAAACTTGTACTTGCGTTCAAGCATGTGCTTGATATATAACTAACTAATATATTAGCTTTTAACCTTTTGGTGAATTGAACAAATACAGTTAGGAATGAAGTGAAATCGTATGATTTCACTAAGCAAGTGTCGCAAGGAATATTCCTTGCTGACCTTTAACGGCAGAATAAAAAGTAGGTAATTAAGATTATTATGGACAGTTGCCAAATTAAAGCATAGGGTCTAATTCATATCTTCATCTAATGTTTACAATTTCACCCTAATAGTATTTATAAATATTACTTATTGACTGCGAAACTTCTGGCCTACTTTACTTCTACCCGAAAATCAGTCTATCTACGTTCGATCATCGTTGGCTTGGTAATGGAGAGACTTCATTCAAACTTCCTTCGTTCCCACTTTGACTTAAAGTAATATCACAATCATTGCAATCACCACAAAAAATTACGTCTACAATCAATATCCCACAGCTTTAAAATGGAGTACTTACTTGAGTTGTTAGCTATGACTCCATTCCTAATCAATGCATTAGAGTTCAAATTATTGATACAAAAACTAAATAATATGCCGCTATAAGCAACCATCATATCAAACCTTCAGTTTCACTGGAGATTAAACAAAGCAAATCCTTATATTAGAATCCGTAGCCACATGTTATGCGAGTAGATTTTGATCTAATATCCACGCATTCAGCTTAATTATATACCGAATCATCGCACCTAATAGAAAGACTAAAATTTAGAACCAAATAAGTACCTTAGTAACGGTAAAAGTAGAAATTTAATTATCCCAGAGCGAGTCCCACGTTGGGCGCCAGTTATGGATACTACTAAAAACAACAACATTCAAATGCCTTTCCAACCCGGATTCACAATCAAACATTTTAAAATTAAAATATTTAAAACGCTCATTAAAGGGCGAATTATTTTCAAATAAACGACACGACTTTTACATTTAGCTTCTACATAACTTTTTATGATTTGATGAAGAAATTGTTCATTCTTGCGAAAAGGAAACTGGCAATATTAATTACAATCACGATTTTATTATGTGTATCGAATCGTTTTAGATTGTATAAGTAGTAGGTAATTTAAAAATACTTAATGCATCCTTAAAAAATAAAACCTGGTGACAAGACAACCCTAAACGTGATAATCTACTGAATACCTGGCAACAGTTACTTAAACCATTTTGAAATAAGACACACAATGTTAAAATTGGACGGAGATATATAAACGATTTATAAAGTGGTTTAAAATTGTGCGTCATCGTACAAAATCTATCCTTAGAACGTTACAATCACGTGATGAGTCCAAATACCTCTTACTATGGAAGTCCTCCTGAATATTTAAGTAAATTAAGAGTATAATAATCGGTAATGCCCTTAATTTCACAGTCGACTGTAAAATCTTACGTCGTAAATAAAATTATGTTAGAAAAATACCAGTGTCCATAAAAGAAACATTAAGAGTTGATAAAAATTTTGAACCCAAAATAGTATGAAATCTTTTTCTCTAAACAAAAGAAATAAATATTTTAATCCTAATGTATCACATTTCACCTGGTTAGCACTCGCATATTTACAAAATCATTGCAGTGCCCACAGAATTTAAAATTTGATTTAAAATTATCTGTATTTAGTTAGAGTTAATATATGTATAATACATGAACAGATATAAAGAATACCACACCAATTTTTAACACTACAAGAATTGAAAATAATGAACCACTCAAAGGTAGCTGTGTGTGACTATCAATCATCAACATCAATCTTTGCAAGTTATAAGGACTAATATCATAAAATCAGACATTTAATGACCAATCCTACAATATACGAGCCTTCTGGCGAAGTCGCTTTGAGTGGTTTATGACCTTAACTCTATAAGACACTAAATTACACCACAACATCAAGTAACTACCGCTGATATAATTATAAAAACAGTCAACATCAATTATGAATAATATTTATATTATAAATTTGACATATTGGCAAAATATCTACATTATACACATTCCAATGCTGTTTGCATTGTTTATTTCGATGGTACTGTTTGTATAAACTCAGACGAGGTAAAGGGTAAAACTGGTCTCATAATATGTCATGTTTACACGATACTTTCTTCCCATTTTAGTTACGATAGTATCTTCTTTGATAAATAATCATTCATTTCAATATTTTATTAAAACTTAGAAATATTAATGTATCAAAAAAGTCACGAATATTCTGACTTATATTAGGATCAGTTCTAATATTTACCTCGTAATATATTAGAGTATTTGTGTAAAAAAAAAGTTCAGAGTATTGCTTCTCGTTTATACTAAAAGTTTCCGACTAACTACATTATTACTTATTATATCCCTCTGGCGAACTCGCTATTTCAATTAAACGACGCATATTATTTAACAATGAATAAAACTTAGTTTATTTAAAATGAAATTCTTAAAATCCTGAGCTAGAACCGGTCTATGACAACAGTACTAACTAAATAATTATAATTAGACTAATATTTAAAACTTCGTTTAACGTTTCCTGTAGCTGGTTATTTCGTTGCACTGACTATATTGTAAATGTATCTGAAATTATGACCTATTTCAAAAGCTTATAGTTAAGATGGTTGAAAGAAAATTGTGAAAAATACTGGCCCACAAATTTAATCAAGTCAAACTATATAACAATCATTAAGTATATCCACCTAGCCTATAATATTACTTAATTGACAGAATGTAAGTCCGTTTGATTCGATGTAATTATTCATATACTTAGATGCCATGTTCATATGGCGATAAAACTACATGGATAGATATCTAATAATAAAGGTTCCTAATATTTTTTATCTGATTGGTGGCAGATGACCAGATGGATCACCTGATGATGATTGCTGCCACCCATAAAAGCATATAATAGAAATATTCGAAATTAATAATCGAAAACAAATTCAGAAAAATAACGAGGGCAAAATGAAAGTCAAAATTTATATTTTAAATTACGAACTCATCCAAGAGATACAAGTTGAAGTTAAAATATCAAACGGACTTTTAATTATGGCTACTGTAATCTAAATTATTGCAACAACAAATATTACACTTACAAAGTAGGTACTTAATTTCTAAGTATTTATATCTATCAAAAATATAAATATAATATGTACCCATAATATTTGTTAAATATTTGATTCCAAAACAAATACTGAAAATAATAGGTACGTAAAAGTTTAGTAAGTAAATAAAATATGTGTTGCATAGATTTATAATAGGCGATGTAAACTAGGTATGTAATATACGTATTGTATTGTAGATTTAAAATCAGATATATACTATGTGCATATAATTTTATCAGTTGTAGGTATGTATATCACAATGTTGGCAGTAATTAGTGGCCTTAAAAAGATACAACTGGCTTGTATTATTGTACTGAATAAGTAACATGACATTACGGGCTAGTATTTTTCACTTGCAAAACAAACTTTCCTTAAAAGTGCCTACATTAAAATATACGGAGGTATTGGACACATAACTGGAATAAATACTGTAGATCATAAAATATTGTAGTGTTAACTAGATATTCATAACAACCAAATCTAAAACAAGATGTGTACAATTAAACATCCATAGTCGATAATCTACTTCGTGTTACTTTATGAGGTACATATTTTGGCACAGAGAGATTTCTTAAAACTATATTATAATTTATGTATATTCTAGACGTTTAAAATTAGATTAAATTACATAAAACATTTTTCGATGTTCTAAAACATGTTTGACTGGTCTTAATCATACAAATCACAGCTTTTTGCATTCTTCTACTTATCTATCGTCTCGACTACCAATTTCCTAATTTCCCCTTCAATGGAATGAGTTTTCATTAAATCTTATTTATTACGTGGGCATATAAAAATATGGCAAAGGATTACCTTTTTTAAGCATCATATAAGTATAACAAAACACAGCTTGTTTGAGCGGTTGACTAAACGATATAGACTCAATGCCAAATGCCACACTTTTCCATGCATTTACAGATCTTTTGATCAATTTTTTTGTTCTGATTTAATCAGATTAAAGAAAAATGTCTGTGATTTATTGAAAATGCATTAAGTATGCAGAACAGCTACACATCAGATTACTACAATCAATATGTCATGTTACAAAGTATGACATTAGGGTGAGAGAGAAAATTGAAAGATTAGTATCATGTGTAGCTGTCCGTACAAATGAAAAAAATTAACGCCGATTTTATCAATTACAAGGAAATCTGATTATAAGTTGTAATCACTGTTATCCGAAATTAAGTTAGTCAAATAATTACCGTAAAGAGTTTGTAACATTTAATATGAATACAAATATAGGTGAAACTTTAAATAGTCATGCATTTCGATTTAAAAGAGCAAAGATAATTCCACTTCCTATTCTCTGTTATAGTTACAATATCGAAAATTATCTCATAAATATACATAAATCACTCTAAAATGAAAACAGTCCTGTAAATGTTTAATCAAACCTGCTTATTTTAATTGTAAATTTTAAAAAAGTTTTTAAAAAATATTCCAATTTACTGTTTATTATACGTGTCGGTCATTTAATTTACTATATAGGTTGGATGGAGGACGGCGCGGGCGCGGTCGCGGATCAGCGAGCGTTGTGCACGTGCGTGGTGAGGTGCTTGGAGAGGTAATCGGCCCGCGCGAAGCACTTCCCGCACGCCTCGCAGTGGTACGGCCGCTCCCCCGTGTGGATCCGCAAGTGGCGGGTCAGGTCGCTCTTACCTCCAAATGCTCTTCCGCAGAACAAACACACGAAAGGCCTCTCGCCCGTGTGCTTCCTAACAGTGCAACTTCAAATTCTCCTTGGACCTCACACACTTACCACAGAACGGACACGCAAATCTCCTCTCCCTGTCCCGCTGTCTATCGTCGTTCGGCATGAAGCCGAGGATTCCCGAGTGAGAACTTGAGCTCTCGTGCTTGCTGCCGTCTCCTCGTGACTCGCTCTCGGAGCTGTCCGCCATGGAACTGACGCTGGCGAACGACACCGGCACGCGCCGCCTCTCCTCTGATGTGGTATCGTCATCCTTTTTACTGTCCGTCTCTGAGTTCCGGCAATCACCTGTTTCGTCAACCGTCTTTATGGAATCGGTGGGTCCATTAGAGTCAACCGTGCTATCTTGTTCCGCATCTCGAATGACTTCAATAGGTGGAGTTCTTGTGGCTTCGGTTCTAGTTTTCTTTTTCATGGACAGATCCATTTCTCCGCATTGACCGATCAGCGCCTCATTGGTGCTGGAAACCGGTTCGACACCCTCGGGCTGATCTGTGGTTTTGGTGTGGAGCCGTTCGAGGGTGTGGTTGAGACGATGCTTTTTGAAGGACTTGAGATATCTAAATTGCATCCCACATACGTCACAAGTGAAGAGTTTATCGGCTGGAAGTCTCGCGCGATGGTTTTGCTCTCTATGTTTGACGTATGCGGAGCGATACCGGTAGCTTTGGCCACATTGTTCGCATACGAAGGGTTTGTCATCGCAGGACGCTTGGGAGGCATGCTGTAACGCAGCGTGGCGCTCGAGGAGCCACGTGGAAGGGAACGAGGCCAGGCAGACGCCACACCGCCTTCGATCGGAGTGGAGGAGGTGGCGGTTCTGGTAGGTCATGCAGTCGTCGCTGAGGTAGCGGCGCAAGCGGCAGGCTTGCAGCGCCAGCAGCGGGGACCACAGGGGCAGGGCTGTCGGACTTCGAGGCGGTATCGGGCTTGGGATGGTTGGTGAGCTGCATGTCATGTCCAAACACATCTGTAATGAAAATTACGGTCATTAATTACTTAACAATTTTTGTTTTTGAATTGAAAAAAATATGTTTTACATACCTGTTATGCTTGGTAACTGAGGCATCTAATTAAAAAATAAGAAAACGCGTTATATTGTAATGATTGTAGAGCTTTTATTTGTCAAAATTGTATTTTTACAGCTATGATATGCTTATATTTGTTTCAAAAGTTACAATGATCAACAGCGATGGGTCTCTGTGAAGACTGTTGCACAATTGACAAAACATTACACCATTTTGATCCTCGACCACTTTGATATAATATGAAGTTACTGTATCTATTTTTCAACAAAACTGTACTGCTCTTTGTTACAACATTATGAACTATTAATAATGTTAAGGCAAAACAGATTTATCTAATCTAAAATGTCAACAATGAAAGTTAAATAAACCAGCTTAAGGAAAAATAATCATTGATTCCTCAAAGAAGAGCCAATAATTACTAAGCTTTATAAATAAAGTGGACCTACGTTATTTGAACTTGTGCTGAATTAAATTTATAGTAGCATAATATACAAAACATATTACGTTACGAACTTCGCATCAAAATGTTTTTAGTTAGAGTAACACCGAACTAAACACATTCTCTGGTTCGTACAACATAAAGTGACATGGAAAGCGATGCATACTTTACACGTCACAACAAATATATTACGCTAATACAAACAATAAGTCACGAAATACTATAAACCTAAATAATTTATAATAAACACATTATAATTATTAAAACAATTGTACCAATATACAATAATTAATACGCCTACAGGAACTTAGAAAAATTGCAATATAAGTTCTATATTTAGGTATGCCACTTAAAAAAATTGGTAGGTTTATACACAACTAACCATTTTATACTCCCGCGACCTACTCTTACCACGATGTTGCTGGACGAAAACTTAACCATGCTATAACTAACACTATATAAAATAAATCTATTGAAATATTGGTCACGAAAATAATTTTGCACTGGGTGTTCATTGTATTGGAAATATAATCACAAGATTGGAATGCGCTAGCTACGGAGTTCTACACATATCGCGCCGCATGGGACCGCTTATACTCGTACAGTCCGGCTGCCAACACAACAAAACGCACAACTAAACTGCGCAAGTCACATATCATAACGCAACTTACAATTTTCACCATAAAATTACACAATTCTCTCTATTCGCTACATATACTAATATGTATGTTCCGTGATTTGCAGCCTTTATATAAGTCTTGTATAGGCAAGAGGCACTCTAAATATAAAACTGTGGTCACAATTTATTATATAAAAATGATTCTACGTTGATCTATTTCAACACATGAAATATTTCGTGCTAGTGTTCTTTTAAAAGTTATCATGCTCGGTATTTACTCAAAAAAAATCTACGAAAATTTGAAATATTTGTAATATATAATTTGTGCTAACGGCGTGTGAACTTTGCAGGGACGTGGCAACAACTGGCAAATGTTAAGATTTGAATAACTGCACTTGGGGGTCGTATAACTATTGCTCATGTATGGTACAATTCACTAACAACATTCACCGCATTGCCTATATACACATCAATACATAGAAATATAATTCTATTAATATTATTATTATTTGTTTAATAAATAGTACCTCTGAAAGTTAGGAAACAAAATAGCATTTTAAACTGCATTCTGTACTATTATAAAAAACTATGTCGATAAAAACTCGTACAAATTTGTTAATTCGTATCATCATTAACCATTTATTTATTGCTATTAATTATTTCTGTAAATTGTAAATATTCAATCTTTCTTAAAATAAGAAGAGGAACATTAATCAAGGTTTCAATATTGCTATAAAGTTTGGTAACGTTCGACTCCGAAAAATAAAAAGAGTGCAGCTTTTCAAATAGCAACATTCTCGTGACGTTTTAATTAATTTATATTAATTAAGACATATCCAAGTCTAGCTCCGGGAAGTAGCGCATCTACCAATCTATAATCTAAAATGCATTTTTACACGTGCGGGCTTAATTATTATAGACCAACTTTAAATTTTACTTTCCCGCAATATTCATCTCGTCATAGATTCACTAATGTTACACGGAAATGTTAGAAACATTATATTCAAACAACAGATAGGTACTCAATCTCAACATGGATGTTCAAATTTACTCACAGTACGGTCTACAACACTCAGGATTGTGCAATAAATTCAAATATCCATCGGTACATATGGAATGTTTGTGTTGCTAGATTTCATTAATGACCAGTATAAACCGCGCACTCTCTACAAAATAATAAACGATTTCGTTAATACATGGAAAGAAAAGTACAATTTATTTAGTAAGAATTTCTTAGAAACACTACCATATCATTAATTTAATCTCTAATACCTCAACATTCGACTGAAATCAAGAGACTTAACTTTTGAGATGCTGCGGTACTCACGGCGAACATGTGATTTAACGGAAGCTATCATTAAAAGACGATATTATAGCATCTACAAAAAATCGGTGGAATCCCAACATAAATATTCAAATGAGACTGGAATCACTTCGGAATGTTAGGCGTTTGCAAACCTAATAAGAAAGTATAAAGCGCTAGAAGATTTCGCGCAAATTTATGAAAAAAGCCAGAAGACAATTTAATTTAAAATATGATATACACCTTAAATTCTATACGACGCCCAAAACTTAAAAATTAGACATGAGATCTGTTAATATCAAAATATTATAATCACTATTCTTGGTTAATCAAAACCTTTGAAACCATGATCCCATAATATTATTTTAGTCCATTTAAAAATTAAAATACCCATTTTTGATTCATCGCGACGAATCTCCGCTAAAAGGTAGACAACCAAAAATTTTAGCTCGAGTCTGAGATCAAAATTTTAACTCCCAGGTGTCATGTTCTTACTTTTATTTATATCACAGATCTTTTCCTATATAATAACCATAATACTCTCATTTGATAAATTCCAAATAATCAAACACTACATCTATAATATTTCATAGTTATTAAAACGCCTAAATTCAAGTCGAAACCGTAGATACGTATTAATATAATGTAGATTTTTAAAATAATTTCCCCATATCCTAATAATTGTAACAAACTCCTTTAAAACAAGAATGTATAACAATAAGTATTTCGTAAGATATAAAACATGATATGTACTAAAAGATTATGAAATGTTTAGATATTTTTATCGACTAGGATAATTAATTTAGAATAAAAAAATGCGCTAGAATCACATTTGATACGTTCACGATTAGTTCTAGCCAGCGAGTACCGTCGGCAAATCAAAACGAATAATTAATTTACCAAGAAACTTACACCCTAATGTGAGCCAACATCCAATCAGTTCCAAATCAAAGCTTTAGGTTCATTTCTCGTTTGTTATGTACTGAATACATACTTGATACTTGGAAAGTATTTCTGGAGATATATTTACTATATAGGTAATAATGTGGAAAAATTAATACTTAGTCCCGAGTTTAACAAAATTCATAATAAGACACTATTATATTTAAAGGCTGTGAAAAAAGAAATTTCTTTATGATCCGTAAAATATCCCTGTATTTGACTCTGTTGAATTTATTGAACACAGCAGTTGTGATGTTTCAAATGCTTTGCATATGAAATCTGTGTTTGGAACTTGTAACGTGTTTGATATTGAAATTCCAAATACACTTTACAAGAACACAGCATTTGAAATATCCTAAGTAATGATAAAACAATGTAGTTATGTAGTATGAAAATATATGGAGAAACTTTTATACATATACTATATAAATATTACGTGGCCATGCCTCTTACGCCAGCATTGGTTATGGTTACGCGCAGTTGAACGCAGATGGCCTAATTTGAAGCGGGCGTTACGACTGAATCGGAATCTCTTTCCCTTTCACACGCGCTGTGCGCGCTTTTGTTTGAATGCGACAGGTATATCCTCATTTGTGACGGCACGTCTTCATTATAAGCCACCAGGTCCGGCGGTGGAGCAAGAGGCATAGCATCCGGACGAACAGAAACAGCATTAAAGCTTTGATTCCCTTAATCACACATCCACAACTCTCCCCATGATTTTCGATACAGAGCTACCGAAGCATTTACATTCTAATAAATTTCCTAAAAATCCGATATTACCAAACTATATGTTATTTACATTTTATATGTCATAATATTGCTTTTGGATTACCTCAGGGGGAGCGTGCGTCGTAACTTCGAAAGACATAAAATTATTATAAATCTCAAATCCCTAACTTTTTTATTAATTACGAACTATATTGAGTGCAATTTCATCGTTATGGTCTCTAATAATAATAATTAAAGCACTCATTTATCAATCT
This sequence comes from Cnaphalocrocis medinalis, assembly GCA_014851415.1. NCBI lineage: Eukaryota > Metazoa > Arthropoda > Insecta > Lepidoptera > Crambidae > Cnaphalocrocis > Cnaphalocrocis medinalis. Next base: position 9,404,019 of record CM026280.1, on the reverse strand, counting down.
TTAATTTGGTTTTATAAAAAATCAACTCTGAGATGAACCTACTTTTAATAAATATGCAAGTCTCTAAAGATTAAGTCTGTTTCTAAATCAATACGTTTTACATTTTTCATTTAATAGCATCAACAAGCTTTGAAATGGCAACCAAACAACTACGAAAGCTCGTAACGAGAAATACATAACTTTATGAAATACGTAGAATAGTAAACATGGAGACCGAACCAAAGCGAGCGTCATTACATAATAATGTTTGATCTCAAAATTCTAGTGTTGATATTTTGCAGTTTTTCCACGAATTCTTTCGAGATAGAAAGAGAAACTCATAGATACCAGCTGATGCTTAATAAGTTACGTCGCTCGCTTTGGCAAATATCCATCTAAATAGGTACAAATAGTAAAACAAGCCAACTAAAAACGCGAGTCCGGCCAGCGCGGACGAAATAAACATAACAAATGAAGTTTAACTTCTCTAGCTAACTTTGGCTATGCCGTCTAAAGGACTCACGAATGAGTTTTATTTTATTATCTAAAGCGTAAAGAAAGCACCTAATTTTCAAAACTCTCGTCAAAAAGCAAATAATAGAAGAAACCAAAAGTTCATTTTGAAGTCAACCAAGGAGTAACAACTTTAAAGTGTCAATTATCTATTAGTGAAATATCAAATATTATTCATATCATTCAGATCACAGTTGCGGCGTTTAAATCACATTCTTAACTAATTACAACATATTGTCCTCCTTTTGTTCATTCGACTAACACTTCCCGCTCAAACATTGACTATTACCAATAATATCTTGTACTATTGGCTAATATATATTCATGGGCTAGTTGTGGGTCGTAGCCATCCCATACTCATTGATGTGGGCTCTCCTCCTCGGTGTCGACGGGGCTCGGCGACAGGAACTTGCGAGCGTACTTTGGATAATGCGTCTTCTCGTGGGCCTTTAGTATGGTCGATCGCGAAAATGTCTTGCCACATAATACACACCGAAAGGGCCGTTCACCTATAATGTAAAAAGTTATCTAATTAATACATTAAACTCTAATCAAACACTTTTATCTAAAATCTTACAAAAATAATAATAAGAAGTCATAGCCGTAAAGTCGATCTGCCATAAATTAATTATTCTACATTTTATGGTGCATAATGATTTACTGAATTTATTTTTTGTTTCTTAAGATTCTATAGACAAAATAATAGATAAAAACACTTACCCGTATGTACTCTACAGTGGTCCTTCATGTGATGCCTCAATTTAAATGCTTTTCCACAGAATTCACATTTAAAAGGCCGATCACCGGTGTGTACCGGCAAATGTGCTATTAACGAGGAGACATCTGGGAAGCTTTTCCCACAAAACTTGCACAGCACTACGTTCCCAGGTTCTACAGGGCCAATATCCAAATCTATAGGCGATTCTTCCGTGGGCATGCTTATATACGTTGGCTCACTGAACTGTCCTCCTATCAACGAAAGGCCCATGGGTCTCCCGAGTATCGCGTCCCGGTACTTTAGCGTGTCCAGTGTATGCGTCGTCAGTATGTGCCTGGCCAGTTTGCTCTGGTGGGGGAACACTGCACCGCAGTGTATGCAAGGGTAACCCCTCTCCCCTTCCTCAATTCTCCCCCTACCGGACCCTTCGTACTCCTGCAACCACAAAAAAGAACATCAACTTCTTTTCTCTCTTGTTCTATTTTGACACGGACCATACTGTGTGCAATATCTCTACCACTACTTTCTAAGTTGAGATGCATCTCGTTATATTTTAGGTTTTCACTATCTAAATAAGAAGTTGACGCTCATTTTTGCCCAAAAATGTGCAGGAGTGACTCGGGAGCCGTCTACGCGCAATGCCTTGTCGTTTGCAACGGTCACGCGTACAGAATCAAAGATTCGTACAATAACATATGCATGTATATGGCCAAAGTTAAAAATAAAAAGAAAACTGCCCAAAAATATATATCAAACAAAATGAATGGATATAAAAAATGATGGCCAACAAAATGAAGGTCAACTTCTTGACAGCAAGGCATAGTACTTCGATGTTCAAAATAGCGCAGCATATCAAACAAGCATGCATAATAACAAATTAATTCCACATAAAACACCAAACACCAATAAGTAACTGCTTATGGAACATGCCTTTTACTCTGATCATTCAATCTCTCTGCCATCAACATTTACTATCTTTACTACATTAAACTATTATGTATTAAATGTAATACATTGTTCATCATAATTTAAACCTGGCTGGTTTTATTGTAGTTGAATTGTAAATAATACAGGCTGTTCACAAATTAGAAGTTATGTCTATGAAAATAAATATTTTCATTTTACCTCTACTGATAGGTAATATTAACATAATCGCAACAAATAAACAAATAATTTAGAATGTTTAATCCTTACTTTGAACCACCAGTAACAATTCTTTTGTACACCATGCAGTTGAAAAGAGCTCAACATTATCTGGGTGTTTCGTCAATTTAATTAGAAACTAGGTAGGAAACCGCTTATATACAAGCATGCATAATAATATTCATAACAACAACCATTAAATACTGCCAAATGTTAGATATGAAGCTATGGCACTCAGCAAGAAGATTAAGTAATCGCAATCTGTATTTATTTGTATGTTTAAAGCCAGTATTGTTTGAGTGTAGTTTTAAAAACGAGTGTAGTTTTTATTTAATTTAACAGTTTCTAATGAATGTTAAAACTTTAGACATCAATTGTAACGTAAAGTGAACTCCTGTTTCCGTACTTAGACTCCTATGTCCATTGTACAAATGCTATTTGAAAATAAAACAAGTTGCTTTTTAGTTGCTTACCTAACTAAGTAGGTAAGTATTTTAAAAATTCATGTATACTTAACCATTGTCACTTATTTTCATGGATATTACTTTATAACTTTGTATAGCATGAAAATAGGTAATTTAGATATTATTTTATTATTTATTTATTTATCTATACATTACCAACACTACACACATCTCAAGCATTGCGATTACTTAAAATTAATACATTTACGACAATTCTACGACATCCATACAATAGTAAATTACACATTTAAAACATAAAATAACATAACATACCGATTCATGTATCCGATAATCTGTTGATGATTCTCCGCCTCCTTTCTCTTCATTACTCCGTTCCCAGTCTATTTCTTTCTTTAAGGACTGCAAGTGAAAAAAAAAACTATAACATTAGAAGGAAACATTCTTATTCACTGAACTGCTATCGCTCTTATTCCCTTTTATGTTTATTATTTTTAAATTAAAAAGAATATGTTTTTTCTTGTTTTCATACTTTAAAGATTTTAAAAATCTACCAAGTCATCATCTATGGTCAAGGTTCTAAGGATAATAATTTGCAGCGTAACAAACCAAAAGTATTTCTAGTTATTAGCCAAAGAAGTGAAAATCAATTGACTATATAACACACTATTTAAGTTAAAATTTGCCATCACTTCTGCTACGTATGCTCAGTGCACTAACAAACACCAGTTTAATGACATTGATTAAATACATCAATTTGTTTCTAATTATTTTATTTATCTGTAGCTCAAATAAGGCTTTTCATTCAAATACTCACTAATGGTACTTGTTGCACTGGAGGTAGCCCAGAAGGGCCCGCTATGGGTTCGCTTCTGGGACTCGACAGCGCAGGGTGAGGATGCGGCAGGCCGGGATGCGGCATTGCATTGAGGACGCTGAGCCTCTCTGAGACGGGGAGAGTACCGCGGCCCAAGCACATTGCTACTATGACTGTTTATTGTCATGTTGATACCTGGAACAATATTATGATAGTTTTGCTACATTATTAACTTATCCATTGGAATTATCCATTGGATGCAGGTGGCACAGGACCGATCTGTGAGGAGAACTTTGGGGGAGGCCTATGTCCAGCAGTGGACGTCTATTGGCTGAAATGATGATGATGATTAACTTAAAGAATACCTACATTTTTTGATGGTACAGACAGTGGTGTAGCTAGCAGGGGCAACAACTTTGATAGATACTTGTCATCTTCACCCCAAGAATGAGATATCCACTTTGTGAGCTTCCTGGTTGGTTGGTTAGTAAGGTGGTATCAGGGGTGTCTAGGTAGAAAACTCTGGAATCACTGTGGTGTGATACTTTCAGTTTTCCTGAGTTTTAACAAGGAGAGCTGTTTATAATACTGCAATGCTTTATCTAAAAGGGTGATAAGCAAAATTTGGTTGATTTTGTATTTTCAAACTTATAGATAAGTAATAATTTCAAGGTTGAGAAATCAAAATCAATCTGTGGTTAACACCCTTATATATATATCATGGCAGAATACTGGGATATAATAAGTGTAAATGCAAGCCGGAACCGGACATCAAAAAAGGTTGAGAGCACTACATCTACAATATGGGTCCCCCGGAGATGCCTACGACCCATGTTTGTGGGCACAGCCAGCCAACCCCTCTCTCACATAGACTGAAAATCTCCATAGGCAAGCTTAGTGAAACTTCCCCTGTTACTGCTAGCTGGTCTTAAGTTAATCTAAGGTGTGACATCACAAGGCTATTTAATAATGTTGTGGGCATGCTCACAGAACCCACAAGTGTGGATCCCCACCTGTGTGAACCGCAGTGGTAGGTAAGAAGAACACTCCCATTTGGGTATGAAGTGGCCCGTTTGGTTAGGTTAGGTGAGATTGCAAGCTTGTAACATCTTATTGCTCAACAGAATCTGCCAGACACCCTGCAATTGCAACTCTCACACCTGCCTCTCCTCCTCTGTTCACACTACACTAATTATTTATTTATTATCCAATTACAAATATTAATTCTTGAGGTAGGGTTATATTTTAAACAGGTATAGATAGGTTTTCTTGTTGTAGCCAATTTCACAAACCTTCAATTATGTGACCCCCTGCATTCTTAGAAATTCACACAACAGCACAGATCTTAAGCATTGACGGGACATTATATCGTGATAGTTTAAATAAAACAATGGAATTAATATTATCACTGAGTGAGTCGTCAACATCGTTTTTTAGCGTTGTTGAAATTTAATATTATTTAGACACGAAAACTTGCTACGTTTATTTCCACTACGTAAATATATACGGGTTAATATTAGGCTAACTTTCTTGAAATGGTTCTCATAAAAATGTTTAATTAAATAATTAAAATCGCATTTTATCAAAGAAACAAAACAAAAGTCAATCAAACAAATGTCAATGTCAAACATTGAAATAGTGTTGCAACGCAGTTCATCAATTGAGTTGTTCAATTAAAATGTAGAACACTTTTAAATAGGTATTCAATTAGGCTACTGAGGTAGGTACCCTATTATGACGTATGCTATGTCAATAAATCGTGAAATGTATTCTTGAGGAACTATAACGGAGTTCCATTGTAATATAACCAATGGGCCTACCCATACTCGTAAGCAGCAGTGGCGCCTTCAATTAATTCTTCACTTTCTTGCTGCATTACAAACGGTAATATCAATTTTAAGGTGATAATCGCTGGACGAATTTGACAGATTTTAATACATTCATGTTTGAATGTTCGTGTATACAATATTTTATTTGTAGTATTAGTATTGACAACATTTTGAAATTCTGACGCCACTGCCAATAATTTCATGGTGATACATTAGCCAATTAATGTAAAAGATCAATCCATATTGGCGCACTTTATCCATTTTTTTTTGTTTAAGTGGTCTAATATAGACCTAGCCCATCACAAAAAATAAATACGACGTAAATTTACCGTGCGTGGATAACGATGTCTTAATAAATCTAAAATTTTAATGACTAGTGTTCGTCAGATACGGTTAATTAGATATTAAAATTTCTAATACCGTGAAGTTAATTTGTTTAATAGCGAGAGAAACCACCGAACAGAAGTTTTCATTGTTAGTTCATAATCAGTCAAGAAAGTCTTGAAAAAGGATTTTTGAAGAAATTCCTGTTTTTTAGCCAAATCCAGGGTTACCATACCATAAGACAAAAGTGGTAAGGCGTCCATCAGCAAGTTTCCGCTATTATGACATCACATTTCAAAGGTGAAAATTATTTCAAATATCTGAGGAATTCTGAATACATTTTTTTTTAAACTAGTAAAATACCTACCTAGTATTTTCATGGCTACACAAAATTTTACTGATAGAAAAATACTTCTTGGCATTTTAAAATCGCCTATTTTGCATTTTATTGTTTGTGCAAAATAAAAATAGGTAATATTGGGAACTTGTATCCAATCATCCGCTCCATTTGAAAATTAAATCAATTTTAAATATTATTTGGAAAACTTGTCAGTAAAAAATATACCATGCCCAACATTGTGCAATCGGCAAACCAAGGAAAAGAAAATCGACTATCGCTATAATAATCAATTGAATTATATGCGTTACATCACTAGCTGCCGTACGTTGACATTCTGATGTCACGTCCGGCATTGTCGAGAGAGCGCGAAAACGATTGCCGCGTGAGTTAAAATGCGTGTTAAAAAGTTTCAAAAGTGAATTCATTATTACTTAGTCTACTATTAAAAATATTTTGAATGCAAATAATTACCAATATTATCATTTTGAGCGCCATTGGATCTTATTGACACCGCATCTTCCTCGGGGGACGACGACCTCATCGGTTCGTCAGGAGGTTCATCTTTCGGTAAGGGAGGATGCGTATTGGTGGGGTTTTCATTGGAAATTTCGGGCCTAAACCGCCGCACGGATAGTAGAGGAGATATTCGGGGTGGAGAGGCTTCAGGGACCTCTCGTAGGTCGCGAGTCTCTCTGGCTTCCCGCATAATGTTGTCTCTTTCTCTCAGATCTCGTGGTTCTCTCAGTTCTCTGGGCTCCCGCGTTTCTCTGTGCTCCCTTATTTCGCGGGGCTCCCTGGGCTCTCTTATGTCTCGTATAGTGGGTTCTCTTAGGTCTAGAGAGGCGCGTTCTCTTTGTTCTCGCGAGTCCCTGGTCTCGCGGACTTCTCTCGCGTGGGTTTCTCTCGCATCTCGTGTGTCTTTGTTGTCTCTGTCGCGATGCTCTCGCGCCTCTTTCGCCTCCCGTCTCTCTTCCTTGGCGTCTCTGGGTTCTCTATTTTCTAATCTATCGTGCAGTTCTGGACACTCTCTGGTGTCTTGCGGTTGGCACTCTTCCATTGGTTCCGGGACGTTTCTGGTGTCGATGCCAGCCGCACTTAGGGTTGTCATTTCTGCTAATCCTTTAACCTGAAAATAAGAAAATAATGATTTGATTAGGCTTCATAAATAGATATTAGGTATTGTTAATTATTTTACAAAAGTTCAGTTTAAATTTAATATCAACAATAAAATACTCTCAATCTTTCTTGTAGGCATTCAATGTGTTGTAACTTTTAATGTATATTACATAGTTTTTTTTTGTGATAGGTGGCAGACGAACAGGCGGATCACCTGATGGTAAGCTATTGCCGCCGCCCATAGACACCTGCAACACCAGTAGAGTCATAAGTGCGCTGCAAACCTTATTAATGAATATCTATTTATAGAATTGAAATTTCTATAGTCAACGAAATCGCTTGTAGGTAAACCTAAAAGGCAAACTGCACTTGCCCGATGTAAACTTAAATAGAAGTGTAGTTGTTGTTTGCCGCTTTGAGCTGTTTTCCTGTGATGCAGATTTTGCCCCCGCGTTTAAAAAAGATCTGTTCTTATTATTCACAAAGGAACAATTATTATGCTGCAAAACTATTTATTTCGAATATGGAACTGTAGTTAAAACCAAAATAAAGAGAATAAAAATTCCTCTGGTTACCTGGAGGCTCTCAGCGGTTTTAAGGAGAGCTGGCAGTTGGCAGTACTGGACGTTAACTTCACCCTTGTACATGAAGTCGACCAGGGTCCTCAGCTCCTCTAGGCCCACGTCTTTGAGGATCACTATGGGGTGTCGCGAAGGGTGGTCCACAAACAGCGAGCGGAAATATGACGAGCACGCGGACAGTACTACCTGGAATGTGAAAAATATACTAATGTAAGTATTTTATTATACTAGTCTCTAAGTTGTTGTAAAAAGGTTCAAAATTGGAAAAGACGAGCGCGGTAGACGGCTGTCAGTAGGGGGTAATTGTGTACTCACGAGACCGCGTTAACCGTTTAATACTGCTCGGGTGTCTAGGTTAATGTTATATATCCGTTTAAAGACCTTAAACGGACCCTTTATCAAATATTGTTGGGAGGTCCCCATACAAAACAGCAAATCGTCTACCAGTGCATTAGTCAGTCGCTACATTTGGCTTCCCGGGATCTGGAGATCCCATTAAAAATTAAATTAAAAAAAAAACACTTCTAAAAAATTTACTTTTTTTTTCGCACTGGCACATTTTCCTTCTCTCACTATCAGTTTGAGAATGTTTCAAATTCTCATGTTCGATACTGCACTTACAAAGATATTTTTAGTCTAAATTATTTTAAGTAGGTAGGTAAGTACTTATTTGCTGAAAATGTAAATTCTGACTACTTATTGGGTGAGAGAGCCAAAAAGATAAGAAAGAAAAAAAGCCTCACGTAACTACAATAATAATTTACAATTAATTAAAATAAATTAGTATATTTGGTGGGTGGCCCCTATAAAAAATATACAGGGTCGCGCAGAAATTATTATGCGCATATTTTTTTCTGTACAATGCAAATTTAGTGGGTTAATAAAGCATGTTTTTACGAAGAAAAGATTATTTTCGTATTTTTTTATATTATTTTCTACGCAATGTTTGCAATAGATAGGTATCTATTCAAAAATGCCGATGCGCTGTAGGTCAATATTATATGCGCGCAAAAAAAATATGAGATTTTGTATGAAACATAGTGAAACAAAAATAGGGGTTTTGTTAATACAGGTAAGGTATTGTATACCTTGTGTCTTGTACTAACTCTATGTTTGTGTGAGTAGGTTAATTACAATTGAAACTTTTTTTTATGTACGATCTATGTAGGGATTCTTACAATTAGGTATGTACTTGTAAAAGAGAATACTTGGTAAACTACCTTGTGAGCCCTAATGGATGCACCTTCCGAGCAAGCGAGAGTGACGTCCACCAAGCTTTCGTCGTGTAGCAACTGGCTGAAAACACCCAGCAGGTTGCTCTGATGATTGTTCCACCTTAGGCAATAGTGCTCACTTCCCATGTCTGAGCTAGCTCCCGCCGCTGTAAGCAGAAAATATCTTGTAAGTACATATTTTAATGGCCATTGAAATTTAATTATTAATCTCTAGATAATAATAAAATCGTTAGAGAGACGTACATCTCCCCAGGATTCTATTGCACGTGAAACATTTCGGATATTAATAACTCTGAACTGAAACCTTCCTACAAATCAGAAACTAAATTTAGTCACTGTTTAAAAATATTACTAAACCATAGTAGTAGTACTAAACTATTTCTTTTCTTTAATATGTAAATTGCATGAAAACTTAAAGTCCTCCTTTCGCCGCACCTTTGCCCTTTCTGCTTGACCACAAAGGGTGAACTGGTAGAGAATGCCTCTTGGCATTAAGTTCGCCTGTTGTACGAAGTTTTGTGCAAAAAAATTATGGTCTGAAACAGGCTGACTCTTATTAGGTATCTATGCATTGGCATATGGATAAACTTGGACAAAACATTGCATGCCGTTGCAACTTATAAGTAAGCACTTAGATTTAAGTTTGTTTTTGTCCATGTTTGCTTATTACTAGTATTATATTGTTGAATTGTCCCAATAAATAAATAAATGTAGCTCGAATAGCCGAGAATTGGTCAAAGTGGATGATGAAAATATTGTGATCTGGCCGCCGGATTTTGCGAGCTCTATATAACAAAATGCTTCATGTACTTACTTATATTAAATATTCGACCAACTAAATTTACCCATGTAATTTCGTTTTTCTATAGAACTAGCCATAGAAATCGTTAGCATTTGAATATATTTTTTAAGAACGCGTGCATTGGCCAGTCCGAATACTAGTATGGAGGCGCGTGTTAGTTATACAAACACCGAGACCCGTCGCTAGAGTCAATAGGTAGATCTTTTTGTAAATCTTTTCATAAAACTGTAGGTCCACGCTAGACGTATAAATCAATTTGAAATAGATTTAACAAATTTTGTTCTAGAAGTACAATCGTTGATAACTTTTAAAAGAGGTTCAGAAACTTATCGTAAAACAATTTGAAAATGAATATTTTTTTGTGTAAAAGACTGATTATGTCCATACAGGTAGTGCCCGCATGTCAACGGCTAGTGTACCTAAATGTGCTCTATTATGAAATAAGTAGGGTAATAATGTTCCAACGATATCTTACTGAAGTTACCAAAATAACATTATGAACTCAGTATTTTTTATATCCTCTGATAACTAATTACTCTGTGGTGTAGGTAAGTTATCTTCAACAGAGTTATAAAAACCACAATATATTCAGACGATTAATTAGTTTGAATGATAAATGACTAAATTTAATATAATATTTTAGTGAAACAATAACAAAACATTCTTAAAGTATGCAAAGTTGACAAGTCAATGTTAAGCCCGGTTCGACTTAATCTTTATTCGAGAAATGATTGAAACATGGTTTCTTCATGAAACGGACGGCCGTTGGGGTGGAAAGGTCCTTGAGTGGAGGCCGCGTTACAGGATTGGATTATTGTACTCCTTGGATGATGAGGACAGATATGTGTGTAGAATATTGGGGGAGGCCTATTGTCCAGCCGTAGACGTCTATTGGCTGAAATGATGATGAGGATTTATTCATACGAGCCTTTACTCGCGCGTTATAAAACCGTTTAAAAAACCAGACGCACGTATACGATCGCATTTCGACGAGTTCACCATGCTAACCGAGAAATATCTAATTGCCATGGACATTTCCATAGCAATGTTTCTCTTTTTAAATACCAGCTTAGAAGCCCGTCAAGCCTTATACGAATGTCAAAACGCGCTTAAAAAATTAGCTTTTATAAGCGTATAAAACGCTACTCTGAAACCGCACTAGAGTATGACAGCGTTATACCAGTGATATTCTTGGATAAAGATTGATGGAATTCGGCCTAACAAATTTCATAAATTGCATGTAAATTTCAATGTGGGTACCTACTTGATAGCTTGGTAGGACCTACTCGTATATCTATAAATATTTGAAAATAATCGCATTAACGCAAAGAGTTTGACTGTAGAGTTAATATATCAAAAGCATCAGAAATAAAAAAAAATAATTAAAATAAATTTAAAAGCTTTTCATTCGTTTTGAAATATGAGGATTTCGGGTTATCGTGTTAAGAAGAGTCCGTATTTTTTCATATTGGTTTTGGTTCAGATAGACCTACTTTTGACGTAAGCCCTCTTGGTAGAGAAAGGGCTTATTTTAGAGTTAGTGAATGAAATGTTCCTAAAGCTAAAAATGTTAGTAACTAGCAAACTGCCAGTTTTATTAATAGTCTGGTGGTATTTAGGGTTCCGTAGCCAAATATAATGGAGTTTATGTTTGTATGTCGTCCATAGGTAAGTATATCACAGCCACTTTTATTTCAAATTGTGTTGAATAGGTACCCATTTTAGCACAGTAGGTAAGTTAGTGAAATTACAATACACATAGGTATAGGGTAAAACATTTAACTACAACAAAAATACACACACAAACACACAAGTTACATAATCTAACATGACATTAATTAGTGTTGGGCTCTACGAATAAAAGCGTACTGTTCCCGTCAATTAGATGGGTAAAATCATAAAAACTAGTACTGTTTATATCGACGAGAGGCATTCGAGGCGCGCACCCAACTGTTTTATAGTTACACATGTCAAAAATTCATGTGGTACGCACTGGAGGCGTTAATTACAGCTTTTACATCGCGTTCAACAGCCGGAACTGTCAGATTCGCTAATGACTACAAAGTGGCGGTACGGTATTATTATATATTGTCTGATTACCGTTTCGCGGCTTCGCGCGCGGTGATAAATATAGACGCGGGTATTGTACGTACCGCGCACGTATAGAGATGTATGCTGCGCACACGCGTGCGCCCGCGACGCAGTCAAGATCAAGGGCGTGCGATTGCGCAAGACCTGGCGGTCGCAGCGCTGCAACGGTGTGATGTCATCGCCGTCTGTCTCCCTCCCTCCGCTCCCCTTCACGCACACCCGTTTCATAAAGGCCGCGGCGCGGATAGGTCTATTTTTGAATTTTTGACCGTTCCTATTTCGTCTTTGGATAGCCTACTCAGACTTGTTATTCTACCTGCATGCTATTTCCTAGTGTTTTTGTTGCCAACTTATAAAATCAAAATTTTATGAAGGATGATTCGACTGTTGATTGATTCATCCAGATTAATCATCTAGAGTAAGCTTAATGGAATAGTATTGAGCGATTTTGCTATGATCTAATAGTGAACGAATTTTTTAATCGGTCAAGGTATAATAATAAAATAAAATAGAACCATAATTCACATAACATAATTATATTTTTAGAGTTCCAAGTATCTAAAGGAAAAACGGAACCTTAAAAGATCACTCTTGTCTTGTCCGTTCTTGTTTCCAATCTGTGTTTCAAAAAGACACAAAACACTGGTACCCAGTATGAGCTGTCAATAAATATTATTAGTAGGATTGGATTTACCAATATGGTCAAGTCCGCTGACCCAAAAATTATAAGACAAATCCTTTAATTTTGATTTGTTTAAAATTATACCGAAACGTTTGTTTACCCCCTTTTAGGGTTACAATAGGCACTTACATACCCACAGGAAATCACTAGAGAAAATAAATTGAATCTGACTGACAGAAGTGGCACAACTACAAACTTTTTGCCCTACAGACAGTTCTTTTTTGGTCAATAAGAAAAAGAAAGCACGTAAATTCATGGCTCTTGTTCACTAAATGTAGCAGGAAAGACGAATCGTCAATTCTTGGTATAGGTACCTATTCTGTTCCGCATAATCACTCACGACGGCGCTTCAAATCGACACAAAAACTGGTTGGTATTTTTTTGCTGCGTTCTAGTCTGGAGACTAGTGAACTCTATTATGTATAAGGTTGGTCAGTTATAATAACTGAGCTAACAAAAGATATTGGTTATGATGAATACGAGCATCTTGACTGCCCAGGATGTGACGAACGCACATTAATTGCGTACAAATAGCACATAAGTATTAGATACTAAACGCGCCGCCTGCCTACATTGCGAACTGAACAGAAGGGCTGGTACGAACATTTTGTAGAATTCGTTACGTTAAACGTATTATTGCCAACGTTACGATTACGCTAGTAAGTACTCAGCACGAAGTAAGTACGTTTGTCGACAAATCGTACCGTACCATTTCCTTCAAAAATGTATTGGGTACGTTAGTGGTTCAATCTGTGGGCGAGCGCTTACGTTACGATACTAACCTTTCGGACGTTTGTGCTATGAATTTTAGTTTTGCTTACGTTCGATAGAGGGAGCTCTTAAATTTTTCATATATTTTTTACGATACTTATAGGTACGCTACGATTTTTTGATTGAAAAGTTTGTACTGGGCCCTCAGATTTCGGACACATAAATGTGCACCTAATAATACCTAGTAGTCTTGGCGTAGTTCAGCGTGAAGCAGATACTATACGAAACTTGTGCGGGAGAGACAGATACGATATAGGTACAGCCTATGCGTAACTCACAAACTCTTCGGTAACAATGTCAGCTAGAGCTGACCTTCTGTTTCTGATCCTTTTGTGCTAATAATGTTGCGTACTTAAAGTGTTCTATTATAGGTACAGCTCAAGTAACACTAACGTACCTATACTTTATACCTACATCTACGTGAGTCGTTTCACACGGACGACAACTAGTTACATACCTACCACACATTGATAACATGTGGGTGGTTTCTAATTTGTACCTAAACAATTAAGAAGTAACATTTTCCAGTCAAATTCAAACGTATTTTTGATTCCGACCACATCTCTTATCAACATTCTCGGGACCCACGAAACGGGGGCTTTCGCGTATGCCAAATCCGCTAGATGGCGCACCTACTGTAGAACTGAGGTTCATCTATACGATGATTGGTTATTTATTATGAAGATATCAAAATGTCACTAAACAACCAACGTTGAAATTGGACCTCAGTGCAGTACAGTACGCCATCTAGCGAATTTAAACGCGATAGCCCCCACTGCAAGAAGCTGCTACGAGTCTGTTGCAATCGTAACTGCACTTTTTTTTGTGAAGAGTGTAGTGTGATGGCAATAATACTATAATAATTAAATAGAACGCATAGAATCTACTACTAAAATTTATGGAATAACCCTTAGAAAGTAATAGTAAGATCACACTTTGTTATAGATTTGTAATGTTCACCGAATCACTTATTTTACATTGTTGTTTACATTACAAATTAGTTACATTAGAAAGGTGGATACAGACTTTAAATTTTACTATTTTAATACAATTAGGTATTATCAAATTCAAATTCAAATAGTATTGCAAGTCACATTACATCAAGATGTTACAAATAAATAAATTAACTATGGTTATATAACGAGTCTAGGTAGACGTGTTTTCGGATCTCTTTAAGTTTATTTGTTTTGTTCCTAAATCGTAGACAAAAACGATTCAAAAAAGTAGGTATCAACCGAATCTAGGAACTAGCTGCTAACTACTAACTCGTTTTCTATTTTTAGATTGAATAAAACGGTGTTATTTTAGAAAGCTCTACAATGAGCCGGTTGAGGTTTACGAACCTATATGTATATTAAGTAACTTTATAGGTATCTACATTGTTACTATATAAGATGCCATTTTTATTGGCAATGGGGTAGACGAGCAGACGTATAACCTGATGGTTAGTGATTACCGCCGATTAAGAGTCACAATGGCGCCGGCCTTTTGAAAACATAACGCAGCTTATTTGAAAGTTTGCAGATCGTTTACCGATACGGAAATATTATTGGTACGACCAACTTGATCTTCTATGAAAGATAATAACGTTCTTTTTAATAGTTATAATTAGGCTACACATTGTACAAGTTATAAGTAGAACCTAATGATAAAGCTCATGCACGTGCTAACAATGTACATACATAAGTTTACATAGGCTTCGCAGCTTAATGCTAGATAAATAAAAAACCAGACTTGCAGGGGATTAACAGAAATAATCCAGCAATCACTGTTTGCATAACTACGACAATATTATAAATTATGTAGGTACGGTACGTAATGTATGTACAATACTTGCATAAATAACTATAATAGGTACGCGGTTCGATGGGGAACCCCTGTTCGCTAGAAAATCAATAAGTAATTGACAAATCATCTTAATTATCATTAAACATCTTTACGTTACCAAGGGTGCGAAACTAAACTTTATTTAAGTACTTAATTTGTTTAACAAATGATATATTTGAATTCGTTTTATGTAGTCTGAACTGTTTAAGCTCTATTACCTAATGATACACGTTTTCGCAATTTATGTAGGTGAAGCGACAAACAGGATGGAAGAGGATTAAATATCGACGTATCATTTAGCTAATATTTTATATACTTAAATTACGTATGCAATCTGTTTAAACGTAATATTAGAACCACCAACGTTCACTTCAGTACTAGGTAGTGGCGTAACTCATCATCATTTCAACCAATAGACGTCCATAGCTGGACATAGGCCTTCCCCAACGTTCTCCACACAGATCGGTTCTGTGCCACCCGCATCCAAGGGACTCCCGCGACCTTCGCTAAATCGTCGGTGTGGGTCCACCAGGTGGGAGGCCTCACCATAGCATCTGAATAAAATTTAAAATTATTATATTTTTTTAATGTTAGGTTATTTTTGAGCTGACGGCCTGTTGGACCCGGAACCCTCTTGGATCAGGGGCCCGTGGAATTTATACTGGGTATTATTTTTACAAGTCAACTACAACTATAAGTTGTTGTTTTCGTATGCAACAACTTATAGTTGTAGTTGTTTTGATAGCCTACCGTACCAACATAATTTTCATCTCAGGTCATAGTAATCATTAGGTTTTATTATTGTGTACATTTTAATGTGCGTAGTTAGAACAGCCGCCATCATCAGTAGGAACCATATATCTATAAACCTATGAGGTGTGGGCCAGACTGTATCACCACAGTGTACAGATCAGCTAGTTGCTTGAAATAAGCGTATCGACAGACGCCGCTCCATGGTGATATTATTTTAATGATACATCTAGATTGAACTAAGTTTGTATCGTAGTTCTTTAAATTTTCGCGTTGCATTATAACTATTATTATTATAGACGGGAATTAACGCGACGTAATTTTAACGTCAAGCAATAAGTACATATTTTTTGCTTAAAAAAATTACGTCGCGTTAATTCCCGTCTATAATAACAATAGTAAGTTTGTATCGCTCCAAAAAGTCGCAATGTAAAAGTCCTTATTCCTAAAGCAGTGCGCATAACATTTTGGTCGCAGGGACAGGCACTATACTTATCGTGGGTGTCTGTCAGATATTTTTTTCAAAATGGTCAGTAAGTTCAAAGTGCCTAACTGTTATATTCGAGCTGCAGCAGCCATATTTCCGTCATAATTATGCCATGAGATTTACGTTTAGTATAGTCCACATCGCGTCCGCGTCCCCCGCCCCGAATAGATACAGTGTGTGACCCGAAACCAGGTCGAAAAATAAATATAGAGATTCTTTAGAACATTACAAGTAACAATCTCACAAAACATAATATTCCAAAGTCCTTAATTTTGGAGAACACTAAAGTAGTAGGTAGGTAAAGTAATTTTTCCGTCACGATATCATCGCCTTGTCACTTGGTACAGGGATGTTTACTTACATCTTTTATAAAATTTCATCTGGGCGTTCCGAGCAAAATAATCGGTCAAGTTGAAAGGAACTATTTATTTGTGTTACTTTGAACTTATGAGTTTATTGAGATAAACAGAGAGTTAAGTAAGTTTTGATGATCATGATTTTTGGGGACAATAATAATTGAATTACCGGTGAACTTAGAGGTTTGTATTCAATACGAGAATTATTCCTAGTTCTAGGTTAGAAAATGTATATGTCAAGGCACTGGTTGTATGAACACTGTGCTATATCTACGCCGTATGTGACCTTCAGTGCACAATAGTCGCCGACTAAGGAAGTACACAGATGATCGGATGAATACAATTACACGAGTACCAGTACATGTGCGCGGAACATCTTACGTAATCCGAAGTCGATTTCTAATGTGTTTCTTATCTGATATGTAGCAAAAAGAAGAGTAGGCTGGTTGGCCTCCTCAAGGTGGGTCGACGATTTGGCCACGGGAATCCCTTGGAAGCAGGCGGCAGAGGACCGAACTGTGCAGAGAACACTAGTTGCTCGCCCTCACTTCGCTTCGGGGCAGTAGTTCCTAACTGAACCAATAGATGGCGCTGGGCGTCACTTGCATTGCGCTAGTGTTTCGCATTTTTTGTTAACCTGTAAGCCTTATCGTTGTCTATAGAAGTTATCTCTTTATAAATAGTATAAATAAATAAATTGGGGGTGGCCTTTTCCCAGCTCTGGAAATCTTTTGGCTCAAATTATGAGGTAAAAGTAGATATTGATGATTTTTTTTATGTTATAGGTAGCAGACGAGCATACGGATCACCTGATGGTAAGCAATTGCCGCCGCTCATGGACACTTGCAACACCAGTGGAGTTACAAGTGCGTCGCCAACCTTTGATGATGATTTTGAAGGGATATACCTATCATAAAATAATTTTATTAAACCCAGAACGTCAGCTGCCGTCATCCCACACAGAGCTAAATAGGTTACGCACATGTATGCGTGTGCATTTGTGTATGAGCGTGTCTAATTACCTCTACTTTGTGTTCGTGTGAAGGTTGTACCAGCGTGAGAGGAATTAGATTTAATAGATTAAAGGTCTACCGAGTCAAAAGGCAGAGCCACGCTTCGGTATGAATATACCGGCTCGATCAGAATAGTAGTCGAACAAACAACCGGCGCGAAGCGGCGCCTAAGCATTATTTAGACAAGGAGTAAGTGTAGAAGAGAAGTCCAAGTCCGGAAAGTAGAGGAAATTCCCATCACAACTTTAATTACTTACTGGGAAGCCCCGTTAGTATATTGTTACGGATTTTTGTAAATATATCATTTTTTTTATTTTATTTGAATTCAATTTTGACGAAGTAGTTTGTCACTGGTGTTGCTTCCATCATAGAAATGAAGTCATCGCTACTATTTATTTACGGGATTACGCTTAATCACCACGCTTACCTAATGTGGATCACAAACACGAGCAATGTTCGAAAATTTTAAATAAACTTCTTGCTCTACCCGGGAATCGAATCCAGGATCCCGAGATCACGGCCCGATACGTGAACTACTAACTAGTCCAACGGGGCATGAATAGGTAAGCACATTCTATAGTAATGCCTTTTATTTATACTTATTATTATGAATGTCTGAGTGTTTAGAAAGTAAAAGTGACTTTACGATTGCTGTGTATTATAATTTTAATGACGCCTACATTGTGCTAATAAATCTATATTTGAAAAGCATACCTACTTACCTACTTCTCTATTAATGTGTTCACAACATGATAAAAAATAATGTTCAATTTAATATAAATGAGCAATATAACTTAAAATATAGGATAATATTTAAAGGCTAATGATCATTTAATATTTATGCCTGCAGGTAGTCTGATGGCACACGGCGAGGTATTATATTTCATTAATTAATAATATGGCATTATATTACAGTTAATTTCATCAAATTGGTCAATAAAAGTTAAAAAGAAGTAACTGTTGCACTCGAGACAAAGATTCGAAGCAGTCGGTGTCATATTTCATTCAACTAAACTGAGATAAGTCTTTATTACACAAAACTGAGAGCAAGTTGCTGACTTTTGTGTACATTATATTGTGATCTCGGACAAGAGTACACCCCAACTGCAACAAGGTCAATCGTGCAGTGTGTCAACTGGTGGTCGGGTTACCCACTCGCCAGAAAGAGACAGATAAGCAAGGGTGAACTAAACGGCGAAAGCTGCCCTTCAAAGGATTTGCGAGTACGTAAATTGGACCTAGATGCTCTAATATTAGCGTTTATATTTAGTTCTTCAGAAATATTATTTTTAAATAATATTCACGCACAGTAAAATGTTTATTAAATGACGTATCTACTGACTTGAATTTATTGGATTGGAAAATAATGTTTTACGGATTCGAAATTCAAGTCGAAAATATTTTTTTTACTTAAGTTTTAGCATTAGAGATTTTTTCTCTAACTGAATTTTTCTTAATCCAGCTTAGATCAATATTAAATTAAGGCGATAATAGTAAAGCTAAAATAATATTACAAGCTACCTAAATATTATGTTTCTGCTTTTTTTAGAGCGAAGTCATAGGTAACCTAGAGTATGTGTTTAACTAATATCCACAGGTACCTACTTTTATGCATACGTCATACAGACGAACAAAAACAAGACAACACACAACAGATACAGAGAACACACACAGAGGTTTACAGAATAAGAAAAAACTTAGAAAGAAAACTACTATACCTACTTCACAAAAATATGTATTTACATACCTACTGATATTGTTACATGTTAACATAATTTCCCTAACTCATCTGCTGTAATTTTATATGTGGCTGTGTTAACAGTCAGGTTGATAGGCGTAGTGGTTAAGCCCCCTTAGACTCATTTCACAATGGTGTAGTTAATTTACATATTAGTATAACTTTACCTATGCCTGGATCTATTTGATAACGCAAACTAATACTAAAATTATATTTTCTTTACAATCAGATTTTATTTACAACCAGTAGGCCATCACTCACTTCGTTTCGGGATTACTTTAAGATCATTTTCCATAGATGGCGCTGCGAGATCATTACATCGCGCAAAAGATGTTGACTGTGCTAAAATAGGATTGATGCGGGCCTCCAACAAGTTACAATGATACTGTTTTGAGTATTCGTAACATGTATAATATATAATAGCTATTCAAATAGGTATTAGTGTCCATAAAAATTTAAAACAACTGATCATTATGTTGCGTCTCTTATAATATAATAAACAGGGAACTCTATAATGACATGTATTGCTCTTTAGTTCGGGGCCAAATGCTTGCCAATATAATTGATTGAACAGTTCAGAAGGTTAATTTCTTTCGACTTACATTGTTTTGAAAATTGGCATCAAACGGATCATTAGAGATTATGAGCTGTCTATTGATTGAGATGATATTTGGTGTTGTACTTTACTTAGCAGATAGAGCTCACATAGAAGAAGTGTTTAACTCCTAATTATTATTTTTTCGAATTCAAATCCTTCCACACCCCCTTTAGGATATTGTGATATTCTCTATTTTTTTTATATCAGCGTGTACGTATTAAATAATATGTTGTCGCATTTACAAATTCGAAACGAACTCGCACATCTGTATTTTCACGTTTGTATTCAAGAGACACGTTATCACAAACAGTAAAAACATACAAAACGTAAACAATATCAAAGGAGGCCGATCCAGCCGTGGATCCTCAACATTTGATATGGTAATTTACTTGAAACATAGACGAACCAAAGTAGTAACGGAGTTGTCAGATCTAATTTATAACTTTATCGTAGCTCGTAGCATTGATAGTCATGCAACTATTAGATATTACGATACTACGAGTTTGCTACAAAGCAAGCTACATTATTTTGTACAATTTTGTATACTTAAACTGTATTTATACTACGTGCCTAACAATAATTGTTATTATCTAATACAACACTTTGTCGGTACGAGGCATATAAACCTGTGCATTTGCTTTAAGTTTTCTTTTTCACTATTTCGCAGCAAGAAAAGACAACGATATGAGTAGTTGTACCAATTTATGACACATCAGTGGCAGCCAGCGAGTGATGGTTCAGAGACAGACCCAAGTAAAAGAAGACGACTTGACTGCTTCCAAAATTGGGAACTTGGACCACCTCTTCCAAAAGAAAGCTAGGGGGCGTCAGCATTTTTTCACTTATAAATAATACAGCGTCCACTTAAAATGCCTTTGGGAATCCTCTGAGAAAGAATCGTATAGACTTTCACACGTTGTCCGTTTGTTTAAAATAGGTTACCTTAACTTCCGTCCGACAATCATTAGTGCAGCAATGATCTAGGAACAACCGATGCAATTATGTGGAAGTGACTAAGAGAGGTCGCTCAGGCCGGACGTTAAAGCCGGGTGTAGGCACTCAGAGTTACGGGGGCATTATGTCATCGTTTTCAGCCATTTTACGCTAGTATTGTGGACTATTTTAACGAGGCCATTTGATACGACAAGTTAATATATACAAAAGAGATCAGTGGATTGTGAGCAGGATAAATTGAAAAGGCAATTGTTTGTCAATGAAGAATTACCACATCGTATTGAAGAAAAACCATATTGCACATACCTTATATTAAAGAGATTGATTAAGAAATTAATTTAGCTGTGTAAGAGCAAGTGAGAAAACAAAAGTCGAACTATAAAACAAAAACACAAGACGTGTTCATCACACAAATCTGCGCCCAGAGTGGTGGTGGTGATCAATCTTCATCTGTGCTCGTATGAGGTAGGTCACCAAATATATGATTTCTTAAAAGTGCAGGGTTTGGGACTGAATTATAGCATAGCGGCGATCACAATAGACCACAGTGACTGTGATGGTCGCAATGATACTGGTCTAAATAGGACCTGCCTAAAGGTCACCAAATATGTCAGTGGTTTACTTTAACAAGAAGCAAAGTTTTACCTCTCCAGTTGGATTAAGGAATCTTAACTGGCGAATTTAAGATTTTACTACAGGTTTGCTAGTGCAGCAAATATCCAGGAAGAGCAGAGTGCAATCATGTGGAGGTGGCCTAACAATACACGCGCATCGAGTGTGCGCTGCGTGGGGATCAAGGTCGTTCGAAATAACGCGTGCCTACTGCGGCCGCGCACTTGCGATATCTTTGTACAGTTGCCTACTGGCTAGGGTTGCTAGTAGGGCGATTTCTGGATAATTTCAAATCTAATATTTGATGGCGAACTAACTATTATCAATATTAGATTTGAAACTTGTTCTCACGCAACTATACATAAGTAGGTAACCCTGACAGCAAAATAGTCTAACACTGATTGTATATTTTGTGAGAAGGGTAGGCTTATGGCATTCTTCGAATGGTCTCGGAGATTTGTACGTCAAAAAAATTTTAATGCTTCTGAAAATCCAGTAAAATCATAATTTTGGTATGGAAATTATAAATACTCGTATGCATAGACTGTTAAAAAGGTGTGGTCCGGAGCTAAAATTAAAAAGTATGGTTCCAAACTGCCCTATTATAAAGGACAAGGTCCTTTTTGTCGTCCTCAGGAAGAGAGACGAGAAAGGGCAGTAATGCATGCAGGCTGACTTATACTTTGGCACTCTGGAAACACAAAAAAATATGCAAATAGTATGGAGCTTTTGATTTATTTTATTAACCTGTCTGTATGCACACCTACTCTTCTCCGCCTTTTTATATTAGACCAAATACTGAAAAATAAGTTTTTAAATAACCTCACCTGTGTCTACATACGAGAATAGATAGATGGTTCAAGAAAAAATGCGTAATGCGTAAAACATATTTCGATTTTTGACGTGTTTGCGAACGCTTTGTATACTTATATTTCGCGTACAAATTAAGCAACGCTCCATTATGACATTGCTTTTGACTGTAAAAGATTTTTTTATGTGGTAGGTAAATGAGCAGACGGATCACTTGGTAAGCGATTGCCGCCGCCCATAGACACCAGAAACACCAGCGGAGTCACAAGTGCGATGGTATCCTTTTAATTCCCTTTAATTTCACCCTGATTGGGTTTCGGGCACCCCATTCACTCGAAGAAATAGATCACAGGCGCTGCTTAACGTTGGTCTTCTGTAAAACTGTGGTATCACACCGGTCAAATAGATCCTGATTCCTGTCACGTCGAAGCGTGGCTCTCTCACAGTCAAATGTAATAATTTTGTGGTAAAATGATTAATTTATGCGTTAATGTCGATTGTTTCGCTTGCCGCAAATGCGGACGAAACATACAATCGCGAATTGGTCTGTACAGCCACGAGCGAAGGTGTGGTGTCCCAACTTAAAATGCTACTTAAATCATCTGCTAAGATGCAAAGGCCTATTATAATGTCGATTGTATAAATGACAGCCCTACTCCCAATACGTAATAGGTACCCTCCCGCCGCTCGTCGGCTGGATGTCCGGTCGCACCTAGGTCTGTACCTAAATCCTAAATTCGCCGATGATTCCACGCATTCCGGCGCTGGCGTCGACAATGGCAACTTTATTCGCCACATGCAACCGGCTGGCTTGGCCTTGCACGTGTAGTTCGGACGCGCAATGTAACCTACGATAAGTTTATTGCTTTACGTATGATTGCCGTCTTTCGGTTACTAAAGTAATTGGCGTTGTTACGTTTTGCGGTGTGGTTACTGGTTGTTCTCTTATAAATTCACTGGTATGTTTTCTTATACTTATAAAAAGTTTGGAAGATCTTTAAGGCACTGATTACTCAAAATCAAACTTACGGGGCATGAGGGCGTTAGGATTTCAGAGTCCATCTAAATCAAAGATTCCTAATATTAATGCTGTAGCCCTTATGCAAGGTCCTACCATACTTGATGATGCTATATAAGTCTCTCTCAACTGAACGTGTATTCCCGGTTTCGTCAGGGGTACGCTTAGATAGGTAGGGATTCAGAAACTATTTGAAACATACAGGTTTCCTCAAGATGTTTTCCCTTACGCACATAGATTTGAAAAATGCAGAGATGCATGCTCGGATTTGAACCACAGCCCCCGTATGGAAGGCGCTATCTAATCCACTGAGCTACCATTGCTCAGCTGATTACTCAATACGTATAGGTACGTACAGCCACACATCAAAGTATACAAAACTGTCAAGTCTCTTCAATCAACTCTCATCTTACTGTCATACACATTAGGTTGAATTTCAATTGTGGAAATTAGACAGGTTGTGGTAACCTGATGTGACTGGCTGACTGTACCTGAATAGTGGCCCGCCCTTACTTTGTTTCGGGGTATAGCTTTGCTATTTTGGTAGTTGCTCAAATTTCTGCCAATAGATGGCGCTGGGTGTCGATTACATCGCACCATGGGTTTCAGATTCGCCTTGTGGTTTCCTACAAAAGCTATATCTTTATAATAATATTGACTAAACATGTAAATAATAGAGATGTCGGGTGTTCGTCAATGTATGTATAGATAGAGCAAACCAAATGGTCGTGGTTGAAATATCGAAGTTAAGAATATTCTCACTATCAGCTAGCTTATCCATGTCTAATTTCAACGTTTATCAAGATTCAATAAGAACTTTGGCATTTCCATTTATCTGCGTATCAAGATGCGTTTTAAATAAAAATGTTGAGGTAGGGAACGTAAAGTATTAACACAATGGATATCAGCATGATGTAACATAGATACCATTATCGTATCGATTTTGTTGCTATCAGCGATCTTCACCTGGCGAGGGAGTGACATTGGTTACGCCTTAACATATTTGATGCAAAGGTACAAATTTTGCAAAAGGCAAAAATTTGAGTAGGTAAAGATAAAATTCGGACGACGAACGATATGATAGCGATCAACAGTATTAAAAAGTTGGAACAAATGTTATTAGGGTCTTTTTAACCCGATGGGTTTCTTTAAATATAATAGGTGGCAGACGAGCAGACAGATCACATGATGGTTAGCGATTTCTGCCGCCCAAAGACACCCATAACACCTGGTGGAATCACAAGTGCGTTGCCAACCTGATTACCCTCGGTACCCTCATTCACTTGGCCAAACATTGGCGCTCCTATGCGTTTATTACAAACTAGTGGCCCGCCCTCACTTCGCTTCGGGACCGGAATTCCGAAATGAACCAATAGATGGCGCTGTGTATAATTACATCGCGCAAGCGTTTCGTGTTTTCGGTTTACCTATAAACCTTGTCGTTGTCTATTGAAGTTATCTCTTTATAAATAGTAAAGAAGATAGATTTTAACAAGCTAGTAACTTGTATATTACCTACTAGCCAATTTTTCTATTTAGCCTTTATCATCTTCTGCTTGAAGGGATAACCGTTTTGTTCGTTCTCTTTTTTTGAATCCCCCCCGAATCTAAAACCTGGCTACGCCTGTGCTCTATAGGTATTGAAAGTATCGATGTTCTCGTATAATCGATCATCCCTACACGTGGCCTGAGTGATAGCGACAGGCGGGGGCGGAGCACATGTTGCGCCTACGCACAATTTTTGCGGGAACCGCGCGCGTCGCCGCCACGCAATAAATCCAGCGGTATTGCTGGGGAAACTATAACGACGATATCTGACTGGCGTGACAGCGTCAAGTATTCAATTTATGAACCAGCCCAGGAAATTGATTACACGCTCATGACCGCGTATTTTGTTGAAATCACTCGGCCTAAGAGTGCGAGCCTATTTTATATTTTCTAGGTTTACACAGATGTCACAATATAAAAAGTTTCTTAGTTCTGTGAACTTAGTAACAATATTGTTAGTCAGTATTAGATATCTAAATAGGCACGTTTTTAAACATAATTATATAACGTATAGAAAATTAAAACAGCGGAATTTAGATACGTATTACATTAGGTAATTACCTCCTTCTTTTTTGAATAATATACTTACATAAAAGGAGTATATGAATTTTACCACAGACAATAAAAATAATATAGAAATAAATGTTACCTACATTTGTTCTATTGATTCACATAGTATGCCTGCAAACAATACAATAGATAAACTTTATAAATTGTGTAAATGTATAAGTTACTTACAAACGGCATCTACTTCTTAATTAGTAATATATGTATTAAACATCACTACTAATTAAGAAGTAGATGCCGATTGGCATTAAACCAATGTGCCAATACTATCAATAATACTCTTTTTGCCGCATTTACTGTCTCTTCTGCATGACCCAAAGATTGACTACAGATAATACCTCTAGTCATTAAGTTCGACCATTGTAACAAATGTTTATGCAATAAAGTTTAAATAAACAAATAAAATGTACGGCACGATACCTATCAAATTAAATACAGAGAATAAAACTAAGATTATATCAGTGAAAATTTGTATAATAATCCATAAAATTAACTCTGAGGCACGTAAATCTAATCATTAAACTCTTTTAATATGCGTTAGCATTCCACAGAACGCTGGTCTAGGTATAAAACATATTCTAGACTTAGAAAGTTCTTAGAATGTCTGCATTCTCAAGTGTGTTTCTTGTTACAGACAGATTAGCAGGCTATAAAAATTTTAGGTTCTTAAATCGCCTTGTCTGGGATTTAATAAACCCGCATGTTGAATTCATGTGCGTATATTATACACAAAATAACTTAGATAGGTATGCTAAAGTTCGTGGATTTGATTCCCACTGTCCACTGAACATTCTTGTTATTAATAATTGCAGTATGTGGGTATTATTTTACTTCTTAAAGTAAATAATTAACATAATAATGTAGTTTTGTTTGTTGATTCTGATCCCCATAGCAAACTAGCTTTCTTTGAGATCATGTCCTTACTTATTGACATTGATAAAATTTGGTGTTAGACTTATCATACTCAAGTATGATGAAGCATAAGCCACTAAAGATGATTATTTAGGTATCATCAATCTACCAATTAAATAAGCACCTAGTAACAAAAGTTTTCGATTTCAGTTTCAAAAAATATACCTAGGAAAATACTGCTTGTGTATTTGGTAAAAAATCTATTGTAGCGCACTGTACAAAGCCAAATTAATGTTTTTTTTATGTATTAAAATATCAGTCATGTACATTACATGACATTATAGGTCATCTCAACTCTAGGAAAAATATATATATGCCCAAACCAGATAGTCAGCTCATATTCCAAACCTGTATACTTAATAGATAAGTTTTTATATGCATAAAATACAAGTAGTATTTCTTTAATATTGGTACTTTTGTGACGATCTAATCTCCATAATTATTTTTATTTAATTTTTTATTGTTTTCTTTATTCTGTTATTTTGAGGCCTATATAATAGCTGACACAAGAATACTTCCTATTTTTATTGTAATAGTATCCAAAACTCCGGTGGTGGGAGTGGTAATCTGTAACACAGGACTTCCTGGTACAGACGCCAGTCTCTCACAATAAACTATGAAACTGCTAACTGTAATATTATAATTGTATCCTATATTGTGGAAGATAAATAAATGTATTGAATTGAATCTATATTCAAACGTGATGTAACTACCTATAATCCATATCAAAATTTTGGCTTATGCATGACCTCGAACAACATCGCACATACATCGAGCGTATAAAGATGCAACTCTAGCAAAAAACGCTTAAATATACACCCACAGCCCACAGACGTTTTGGTTGAGATTTTTTGTTTTTAGTCTGGCACGTCAAACCAGTCTAGACAAGCCGGGTGCGTTAGATTAACGATAGCAAAGACCGTTATATATTTCAAATTGCAATACGACAAGGTAACCATTAGAATAAATAAAAAACAGAAAAAACAACTACGAAAACATGCATATTTAACATGAATTCATAATGCCCGTTAGAAGCTACGAATGATATTTTTAAAGCCATTGTTTAGTTAGAAAAAAATATATGCCACTGAGAATGTATAACGGATTAGTCTTTTTTCTTTGGCAATCTTTCCATCTGATAAAAACCATGATAAGATCACCTAGGCCCCTTTGATTCAAAGCTCTAAAGAATCATCGACTTAAAATTTAATGAAGTACTACTGTGACGGTATATTTTTTCTTTAACAAAGTGGTAAAAGAGGTTACGAATCGCTGATTTTAGCTGTTTAAAATCATAACATCACCGGGAATTCCGACAGTGTATAATATAACAAAAAATGGTAATGGTCATGGGTCGTTGTCCGTAGCATCTTCATTCAATCGGTGGGCCTATATTTGGTTAAGTATACCTATTGCTTCTTGTAAGCACGGCGTCTATATAGATTGAAGTTATAATCTAGTCATATAAGTATAGCTAGGACGTAATCTAGTCATACTTTATGAACAACGAGGACTGCGAAAAGAATTCTAGAATCACCCATTCTTGATTCTGATAAAAATAACACTAATTAACACTAGTTAATTGCTTAATCTAGTTAGTTACCTACTTTAGGAATATTCGAATTAATCAATAAAGTTTGGTATGAAAAGTGAAAAAAAAAATGCTCGTAATGAAAAAGAAGCGTGTGAAGACCTAATTACTACAAGTAGTTTTAAAGGTCTGCTTAACATAAAAGTATCAACCGATCCCATTAAAGTGCATTAACATAATGTACCTACAGTGCAAAAACGTCATTCACATTGAAACACCATGAAAATGTATATCAAATTGAATCTAAGATTACGTAATGTATTCTGCGTAAAGCACAAAAATGTCACATACGCACCAATGCCATAAATATGTATAAGAATGGGCGTGAAGGGGACGCATCGGGTCTATTTATGATTTTTTCCTGCAAACCCATGACGACTGCATAGGGGGAAGTACTCGTAGGTAAATGCATCTATTGAGTGGCCTATGCAACTTTTTGTTTTGCTCCACCATTCAAAGGTGCATACTTATTATGATGTTAATGACATGTTTGTAAGAATGCGCTTGCCATGTAAATTGTAATTGATGATGATGTAATTTCAACAGCAGTCTAGTGATTATTTTTTTGCGTACGAGAACGGAAACTTTGTATGTATTCAGAATAAAAATAACAGGTACCTATACAAAATAAGAATTTAAATATAAATATGTCACTTTTATTAAATATAACTTAAATTAGTGGCCCGCCCTCGTT
This sequence comes from Cnaphalocrocis medinalis, assembly GCA_014851415.1. Taxonomy (NCBI): domain Eukaryota; kingdom Metazoa; phylum Arthropoda; class Insecta; order Lepidoptera; family Crambidae; genus Cnaphalocrocis; species Cnaphalocrocis medinalis. Next base: position 9,375,181 of record CM026280.1, on the reverse strand, counting down.
TTGTTCCGGCACATTAGTGCGAATCTTTACCAAAAGATGGCAGTGGGCGTTGCTTACATCGCGCAATTGTTTCGCTTTTAGGGTTAACCCATAAGCCTTGTCGTGGTCTTGGTCGTGACATTAACTCATTTAGGAATAGTGTATAGGTTTTATTCATTTTCAGTGGAAAATTTAAATGGCTTGTGTTATTTAAGTTACTTTAAGACTGTGGATTATAACAGCTATTTTTTTTTTGGTGTTTGCATACAGCAGAAAGATGATAGTGTTGAGAGATTTTTCCTCAATAAAGAAAATAAAGAAATCATAGTTAACATAATTAATTTCAAATATCCGCAAGTTATCCGCAAATTATCGCATAATTATATTATATGTTGAATCACGGTGCGGCTCTTTCCGTTTAACTGCAATATCAAGAGCGCATGTTTAAGCGACTGATCCTTTAGTTTCAGCGTCCGAAAAGCGATTCGATTGCCTTGTAATGTTACAGGGCAAATCAAGTCATCATGACTGTGATCACCAAGCGTGGTCATCATTTACTTACCAACAGGGCATCCATCTTTGACATTTTTTTAGTGTGCGGTGTAAAATAATCTAAGTTAAACTTTTAAGATCATCGATTGGTAATGACAAAAGCAGCATCTTTGCTATGCTCAAAGAGTTTTTAATAAAACAAGGAGTTTCAAAAAAGAGTGATGATATTTTTTAATTTAAATTGTTTATAATTTTTTAGGGTTCCGTAACCAATTGACAAACAACGGAACCCTTATATTCATGTCTGTCCGTCCGTTACTTCACGAAGCGTTTGCGTTCGCGCACTTGGCCGTTTTTCTTTAAACTAAGAGGTTGAACCAAAATAATGCATTTTCTAGATATTTAATTCAATGGGATGTAGATAGATTCGAGAGATGATTTTTTACAACATGCTAAAAATACATGTCCTTAAAGATATCGCATGAATAATAATTACACAACAATAAAAGATACAGTTCTTAAGAACAGCTCTAACGAGTATAAGGACCTTCTTTATCAGTAGTAAATTACAGTTTGACCCACTTTTGGCTAAGCTGGTTCAAAAGGGTTACACGTGTATTTTTTGCGTAAAATGAGATAAGTAGCGCTGTCCGACCTTCGGTTACACACGCTCGCATAATTCCGTACGTTTGTATGTAAACAGAAGGTCTCTTGAATCGATTTGAGTAGGCAATGTCAAGCAAAAATTGCATCGAACAGTCCAATGACACCAATACACGTGCTTACCCACTAAAGCTTAGGTTGATTTCGTGTCCTTCTTTATTTATATTGTAAGCTACCTATTAATACATTTTTGCAATATATATTTTTATCAAATTTTAAGTTGTTACATTTTCAATTTTGAATAAATGCACTCAGTTAGTATTTTTGTTTTCTTATATGTCTAATTGTTATATGTACACTTAACACGAAGATACATTTCCTAAGGAAGAGAACATAAAGAAATTACTACAAGGAAGAAGAGCCCTTCAATAGACATCAACGGGCGCCAAAAGGGCATTGTTGAAACTCCCTAAAATGTTCTTTCTATTGACTTTGCCCTTTGTTTTCTTCTTAGTTTTTATTTTAAATTATTGTATCTGCATATTAAACAAAAATATAATGTGAATAAAAATTACGTTGTGTAAACTTTCTTTGTCATAATTACGAGTATACCTACTAGGAGTGCAAATCATCAAATAAATTAGTTCGTTTAAATGTCTCCTTTGTACTATCATACGAACAACCAGCAAGAATCATAAAAACACTTAGCCAAATTTAAAATGCAATTTTGTATGTGTGATGAAATCACACGCCCCAAGTCCTTGCATGAATTTGAATAACTATAATATCGAATTACTAAATATTCAAAACTAAGAGGGTAGTGACTCACATTAAGTGTATGGCACAATGGGCGCAGGTACGTAACTTTTACGCATGTGAGTAAAGACCTAACTGTATATTTTTTGCAAATTAGAATAACATTATTCTACACGTGCGAAATTTCTCCTTGCTGTTTTGTAGTGGCATTGGATAAAATACAAGTACTTGTACATCAAGTTACTTGTAGTTTGCGTGTGTAAAATTACCATATTTCTTTATTTTCGTACATGCGTAAACATCATCTAATTTAATGTTAGTAGACGTCTACAACAAACGCGTCTGTTGTATAACCGTCAAGTGTTGGAGCAAACGTGTTTTAGAATGAAAATTAGAAGTATTTAGTGTAGGAATTAGATTAATATCACCTTAATAACAAAACATCTAGATGGAGTGTCTTGATTCAAATTCGCCATCTAAAATGAGACAAAAAAACAATTTAATATGTGGGATTGATTTTACTTCGCTTCACACTAATAAGGCATTTTAGTAGTACGTACGAGTGAACTACTTACGCCGTTTTGGCGTAGATTAAAGTGCGTAACTTTTATAATTCTGCAAATCCTTCGTATGGGATAAAAATATTAAAGTTTCATTTTGTTGATGTTTAAAATGGGAGCATAAAAGTATGGGATTCATGTTAATTACTTACAACATTTATATGAAACTTGAAGTATATAGTTGTTAAAGCAAATGCAAAAAGATGAAAAGTAAACTTGGAGGAAATCATCACAGTTATTATGTTATTGAATTTTAAACATGAAATTATTTTTAATAGATTTGACGTGCTAATTGGTCAAGTTATGTGTATGTAACATAGTTCGATGTTATTTACATCGCCAAATCGATCATAGAAACTCTAGACCGTAAATGAGTTAAAAGTGTCGACGCCAATGAAGGCTCCATTCGCAGAAGAGCGTTATTTAATTTCATTTAGAATTTTTTTTAAAAGTTTTTTTTTGTGTCAAAAAAAATGCGAGTTCTTTTTTCAAAGTTATGTAGGTATACGTCGAAAACCTGCGGGCAGATTAATTAGGTTATCAAATTTTTATCAATGCACCAATTCGCTTGGCATTATCTAGCGCGCGGTTTTCAAGGGCAATGTCTGCGTCCGGACGGCGCGCGTGTGTGGAGCTGCGCGACTACGCGTGGATCTATGTAGTGTTGTATGCTACAATGTTCGCACTAATGTTTTTGCTAGGCCCCTTTCAAAGATTCTAGCCTAGTCAAATTGCCGGTTTTTGTATTACGGGAAAAAATTTGACCGCTATCTCGACCCAATGTTAAGTGGAGAGCTTTATGATGATGTAGGTGCATATTTTAACAGAATGATTGTTATGTTTTTATACCTAGACTCAGGTAGAGTTCCGTCAATTATTCTTTATTATGTATTAAGAAGCAGTAAATAAAATGAAAATTAAATAATCTATTATAAGTAGGTATAACCTGATTGAGCTTCTCGAGCCCATTCGTAGGCTGATTATTTCGTTTTACGACTTCTCTGGAATTAGAAACTTTACTGCGACCCTGCCTGAGAGACAATAAGAACCGAACACTATAGAATCACTATGATTATTTTTGGCTACATTTTTTTTTCGCAAAATACATATTCTTAAATAAATAGTGCGGTGGTGAGTAAATGTGCCTTATTTACTTAGAATCACTTTGTTTTTCGTTTGTTCAACTATCAGGACCCATTTTCTCAGGATTGCTTGGAAGTATTAAGCAGAAATCATTATCAAATACTTAAGTTTACTTTCTTCTGCCTTGGAGCAGAAAAAAAAACATCTCGATGAAAACTGATAACGTAACTTCCCGTTGGCTTATCACTGAAACTAATTCGCTTTTAGACCAATATTGAGATTTGGTAGTGCCAATCCGTATTAGCTGTTGAATTCAACAAACCTATGCCTAGACGTATTATAATTATAATTTTAAGGTACTAACGATAAAAAGCGAATCTTAGACAAAAAACGGAATCACTATTAATCATAATGTATAATAGCACTTTAGCTAGACCACAATTACGAAAATTCATATTTAGGTTGGTAATTGTGCTTCGTGAAAAATAAATGTTACAAAAAAATATTTATAAATTACGTCAAACAACGTAAGCGGTAAAAATTGGTAGTTACAGTCGGCGGGACTGGCAGCACTGCCTAGGCCTAACGCATCACACAGACGAACGTTTGTGTATGTGTGCACCGGCCGGCGGCATCTGACTTTTTCTGCAGCACACATTAGTTGCTATGCCCGAAATGTTACGCGGATGAACATCACGTCAATGCTAATTGGTACGCATTATGACATTCGTCTGGACTGGCGAGTCTCGCGTCTAGACTATTGGATATTTACAAAAAAATCGTGACGACGGCCTAGGCAATTGAAGGATATAGTTTTTTCGAGTTATAAACGGGTTTCGTTTTTGTTCATTTCTGTGATTGTTGCGAATACAAAGAGGTAGTCATATTTGATATAAATAAAGATTTTATATCATTTTATTAATATGGTTGGTGACATAATTGTCAAATCTAAAACTTGCATTCACGTATTTTTCTAGACGTGATTGTAGCAAGCCCTTTTTTTAATGAATACTTCTATAATTTGTGCAACCTTAATAACAATGTAACAACGACATAGGTACCTACGTTAAATTATTTTTAAACTAAGATTAAGTATACAGAAAAAATATTTAGGATAATTTATCCATTTTGCATTTATTATTGTTAAAAATAATGACCCAATTTTTCATATTCTTTCACTAGTAGAAAGCTTTCATGCAATAATTCTCGGCCAAGTGAAATATTTTAATTCATTTCAGCGACTAATGCCAAAAGTTTTTCAATCCGAACCAAGGTTAAGCCTAGTACTAAAACTATCTGTTATCTACGAATAGGTAAATGAAATACGTTTTCACTGTTTCGTATACGTCATTAAACCTACTTTAAATTGTAAATAAAAATACGTTTATTTGTCCTTCGATTTTTACCTATAATATAATATTATTTCTACAAGTCGGTATTTTAAAAAGTCAACAATGTTTTTTGCCTTATGTTTAATGTTAATATATGTAACACAAGTGCATAAGCTACTTATTACGAAGTCAGGTCAATTTCTGAGATGTAATTGAATTTATTTATTGTAAAGTGAAGTTATGAAAAAATTATGAAAGAATACCAATCGTGCCTTAAATATTAATTCTACGAAGGAAGTATGTTTGCTACGATCTAAAAATAAAAGGCTATGAATGAGTTAAATATGTATGTAATTTAGAAAAACGAGGAATAATTTAAAAAATATTATAAAAACAAGGGCTTGCAGACGTGCCATAAACATCTTGCGGCCATATTTTTGTCTTTGTATTCACAATATTTTTTATTTGATTAATAGCCATAGACCTAGTTTGACGATGAACCCGATATTATGGCTGGTTGTTAAGACCTATCGAATTATTATCTACCTTTTAATACATTGTTTATAATCTACTCCTGATCTATACTCTGATTTTTACCGTTCAAGTACCTATTTATTGAAAATTATTTTTTGATTATCAATCAAGATAGTAATAATAATCGAGATAAAAGTTGCATTTGCATTATTGATAAAAAATATTCGGTAGTAAAAGCATGTACCTACTTTCATCAAAATGCCAAACCAAAATTGTTGGAAATAAATTAGGTAAGAAAAAAAATCTAGGCATACAATACTTACAGAATTACATTAACTAGTGCCATAAAATCGAGTAGGTATGTACCTAAATACGAAAACCTATATCTTTTGGCTTACGTCGTGTAGGCATGTTTCGTTTAACTTAGGTATTATTAACAGCTTTTTAGGATTCCGTAGGCATATAAAGGCAAATGTCACAGCCACTTTTTGCTGCTACTATCAGAACTATAGTGTTTAAACTTGGGAAGTAGATGTATTTGGCGAACCGCAATAAAATTTAGCACAAAAATAGAAAAAAAAACAATAACTTCGGAGGTCATGGGCACTTACAAATTAAAACTCTAAAATTACATAGCTAGTTTTCTTTTAAATACCGCAATTTACACTTCATTCAGTCAAATCAAATATGATAAACTAGCGGCTCGTCCGCGACTTCGTACGCGTGGAGTTAGTTAATCTACACAATATATTTTTACAAATTGTAGCCTTAATTATTTTGATGTATAAGGTATATTATTGTAAAGTTACATTAAAGTCCGTTCGGTAGTTTATTCATGAAAGAGGAGCAAACATCCTTCCATCAATCCATACTTACAAATTTTCACGTGTATAATATTTGTGACATAAAACTTGATAAGAGTATAATATTGTGGGATAAAAACATCTTTAATTTCATAAACATAAACAATTATGCATAAAAAATAATGGCTACGGAATCCTTCGTTCGCGAGTCGGACTCGCACTTAGCCGGTTTTTTTTTGTGATGTAGGTACCAACGTGGGCGTTATTCTTAAGAAAACGCCTTACTCTTTATAGGTAAATGTTGCATAATAAATTTTGCATAGTTTATTCAGATGAGTACCTATTTAACTGAATAAACTATTTAACCAGGTAGGAAAAAGTACCTACTTTAGATATGTCTTTATTCTTCCATACGTAAACTGCAGGTTGCTAGTAGCACAGTATAAGGAGAGGCAGTAACGTTTTTATGATATGAACCGTTGCTTGGGCACTATTAGTATTTTCTAGAACTTGGCATCATTTGGGTATATGAAGCCCAAAGACTTTAAAATCATTTTGGAGCCCGAGATTTTTTGAGAATCGATCGATACCCATCAAACTTTTCAGATGTGTGTCTTTTTCTATTATTTTTTTTAAATAGGGAGGCAAATGTATAAGCGGAGTCGCATATACTTAGGAGAGTGTCCGGCCCCATTTCATTAGCTCAGTGGTTTTGGGTAAGGTTAGTATCCCACACACCATCTTGATCCCACATGTGAATATGTCACCACCATGATAGTTTCCCCTGGGACACTAAATAAAATCTAATAAAAGTTTCTGATTGACAAAGATATTAAAGTCAGAAATAATTAGACTTGGTTCTTTTGAAACCTTGATCTTTTTGGAAACCTCTATCTCTTTTGAAAGCTTGAACACTTTTGAAATCTTTGGAAGGAATCTCTTTTGTAGTCTTGAAGCGTCGAGAGTCAAAAATAGAAATGGACAACGCGAATTTTCTATACCTACTTTCCGACCAGGGTAGCCACATATACCATAGACACAGAAAGTCGGATCTAGCTGACATTCACATCGATGATGTGATATCAAGAAGACGCGCACGTTCTCTAATAAAAATAGTCTGTATCTGCAATTTGTGCCGAACCATACTCAGATCACTGTTAGTCGCGATGGTAGTAGCTGGCGTTCTGTGTATATTTTGTGTACTTATATGTACACCCAATGTATACGAGTTGAGTCACTGGCTATATTAATTAACATTGCGCTAGTTGTGTACACACTATGGGATTTCTATTAACGGACGTAGTGCGTCGTTCACGGACCGCTTGTTTTCGTTCGCACCTTTCCTGTCCCACGACAAAAGACGTGATTATTAAATAGATTATTTAATCTTAGAAACAAATATCAGACATGATGTACCTACCTATGTTAAACAAGGAGAAGTGTTGAGATTGTCACAAGACGGTCAGGATGTTCCCAGACCAACCGATCGAAAGACGATCGAGTGCATCGGTCAACGTCGATCTAAGTTGTTTAACTGGTCTGATCGCTTTGATGCCGTTTGATCTATACAGTGATTTATAGCGCTACAATGACAAAGAAAAAATATGCCCATTTTCATCAAAAAGTTTTCTTACTTAAAGATAGGCTAAAAATAATGAGAAAATATAATAGGAAAATAGATTCCCACGATCCTGGTAAAAGATTAAAATATCTATCAACTTAGGTCATCATCATCTCAGCGTGTCATTCCTGGTTGCGTCTTTATTTATGTGATAAGTGGCTGATCAAACGGATCACTTGATGTAAAGCAACTTCACCGGCCGCCGGCCATGGACACCCATGACTCCAGTAGAGTCACAAGTGCGCTGACAACCTTTTTCTCTCTATATTAGGGCTCCGGTACTTTTAGACACTCGGCGAAACACAGCGCAGGCGCTGCTTCATGCCAGTTTTCTGTGAGGCTGTGGTGTCACTCATAAAATGAAAAGACGCTAGAATCGTGAGTCATAACGATGCTAGGGACAGAGTTAAAACTAGCGCAGCTCTTTCCTTACTAGCCGCGGCTGTACATTATCCGATCGAGCTTTCCAGGTATTATCTCTGACATTTGCTCTATTAGAGATAGAATATAACGAATCATTTTAAAGAATTCTTAAGGATAATTATTATAATAATTTTTAATCGATTTCCTCAGTGGTGTAGCTCAGCGGTGAGTGAAAACACCGTGAAGAAACCTGCACGTTTCCGAAACTTGAAACATGTAACCATGATTCGGTTGGCTCTCCCAAGGACTGTGATGATCCCACGGCCAGTCGCTTCATATAATTTCGATATGTAGTGCTATACTTATAAACTTATTATATTAGAAAAATATACAACAAAAAAAACAAAGGTTTAATATCCATAATTAACTGATGAGAAGACTAAGCAACGCAGTATGAAAAGAAGTTATTTTCATGATTTCGATCTATGTAAGAAAAATTGTAGATCGAAATCCCCATAGGAAGTTGTTCAGTGCATCAGCAGTTCTCACGGATAAAATTAAGGTACAGTTTTCATTATAAAAATATAAGAATATAGCGGCGTTGACGCGACGACAACGCATCACAACGCGCTAATGGGACTCACTCTATCGTCACACTCAGCTAGCCAGACTATCGTCAGGCCTGTCCCACTCCGCGTGTAGGTATCGAACTTGCAAGTACATGCGGCGGCCCCTCCGGAGGGGCCAATTAGTAGAAAATCTCAAGCGAGCGGCGACGCATGCGCGACAGTTGCTTGCGATAGAAAGAGAACGCACTTCTAGGTATGAATAAATTGTAGGTGTTGAACGCTGGGCGGTCGGAATTTCAACTTATGTTATGGTAGCCTGGTCTTTATTTTCTATAAACGGTTTTTAGGAGTAGGGCTTTCTGTACTTGTACTATTAAGTATTCTGTGCTATCGTGCCGTGATAACCTTAACGCGTGCCACACAATGTTGTTATCAGATAGCCGCTCTATCACATCTGTGATGTGAAGGACAAGCTGTTACGTGCACTAGATTATACCACAAAGGAAAGTGCACTGTATATTATGATAGCTCGTTCATAGGCACAGGTCGTGATTGTTTGGTTGAACTCTGTTTACAAGTCAACAGACTTATGTACGTTGTATTGCATGTTATATTGTATTTAGAAGTGCCATTTTAAAAAAATAAAGGATGAGATATTTCATCAGCTTATCCTGTCTTATTTTTTTTTTTCACCTGGTAGTCCATAAAACATGATATTTACAAGAAAGAAGGCATGGTGAAATTTGCAATGCAATAACGTACTCGTAGTAAGCCCCAGATAGCAGACACAATGGAAAATCATTTTTTTTATCCTTTTAAAAGACTTTTGGGTCTTACGACGTTAATACAGTACCCAATATTTGATATACCTGGCATTCAATCATAGGTAAGAGCGCTATTTGGCTTTTCGGAATTTAAAACCATTTGCAACGGATTAATGTCGAAAGTAAATTTTCGAAAATATTAATATCCACAATTGTACTAGGTACCTAGGACTAATGACGGCGCTGTTAGGATTGTGGTAGGACTTCGATAATTTATATCTCTAGATAGGTATATCTAGAGATATTTAAAATGATCGAAGTCCCAAGTAAGTAGTCTATGATAAATCAGGTCAGGTTTTTCTTTTAATCTTTCAGATTTACCAATCTATTTAACTAAAATAACGAAAGCGATATAAATCTACAAAAAAAGTATAACATACAATTTTGAACACTTCGGAACTGTAACCGCTTTTTAAAATGTCCATTTTGAATTTAGGGGTATTTAGACGTATTCAATTTTTAGGTATTGTTTTCTGATTAACCACATAACACGTAAGTGGAATTAGTTTTATCACAGTTTTGCCGAATTATCCTGTAATAATTTACACCAACAAAGCTATCACTTCCTTATATGTCATTTTCGGTCCCAACGAAGTTTTATCAACCAGTTTTCGTGGTTTAACCTTTTTAGGCCAAGCGTCCATATACGAGTACGTAAGTGATTCAAATTGAAATCACTCAAATTTAAAACCACAACGATTGCTCACTATTATGTACGTTGTAATTGTAAATAATTTGGTTCAAAACTTTAAAATGCTATCTGTAAAGACTAGACATATAGGTGGAACTATATTATGTCCGTGTCAATGTGTCTACTTCTCAGGGTTAAAATTAGGCAATCGTAGTCATGTGATTTTCGCAAGGCCTCGTCTTTTTGTTTAGAATAAGCCACCATTACTGTGTAACTATTAGTATTAGTTCGCAAGTGAGGTGAATGCAACGCACTCCCATACTTCCAGTAACTATGGGGTTTAAGTATGAAATTGTCGTTATTTTTAGAAATAAAAAATATTACCAATACGTACTATGTATAGTTAGTACATTTATTGATTTATATTTCAGATCACATTAAAAATGCGACATAAGTATTATGATCTCATACGATAATTCCTATTCGTAATCAATAAAAAAATATTGATAGTGACTTTTTTTGGCAGATTTGAGGTTTTCATCATTTAGTAGCTTTTAAAATAGACTATAACCTTTTTTTTCTGTAAATCGATTTTAGTAGTACATATTTTAAAATTAATTATAAACAACTTATTAAAAAACTGTAAGTAAAACGGCTGTGGTGGAACTCCTATTAAATAAAGTAGTAGTAAAAAAAAACTTATCGGTGTAAGTAGGTACTTTTTTCACTTTCATTCGCCCAAGATGGATTTTTTTTTTCATTGCTATAGTAGGTACGAGACGTACGAGCGTAATTATTTCTTTCATAAAAAATATTGTACTTAGGCTCGATTCTACCACACTTTATCCGTGGATAAATCTATGGTGTAATGCTACGATTCGTATGGAATGGCCTTATACCATACATTTATAGTTGGATAAAGATTGGTCGAATGGCATACTACCTAAATGTAGGTAATAGATATTCTTTGATACAAAACTCAACGCAATATATTATTATGAATATGTAGGTACTTTGGCCATAACCGTAGCCATAGTGCAGTAAACAAAGTCAAAGTCAAAGGTGTTTATTGCATCCATGAGTGTGTGTTACAAATTTAAACCTTTTTAGGGTGTGCATGGAATCCGATAGACGTTGTTATTGGTCAAAATAGGAATCAAGCAGTATTGTTTGTAAATGCTTGTCCTTTTCACAGAGTCCTTTTTAACATGTACCTAATCTACAGACAGCGGTCATGCTGATTGTAAATATTGTATTGTTATTCAGTAATATTAACTACCTAATTAGTGTCTCAAATAATAACATGAAAATATTTAAGTGAGCGCTCATTTTCATTCGCACGCTGTTGATTTGCTATCGTACGTTGGGATGATTATAATTATGGGCTAATTAACTCCAAGCTGCTGCATTACGAATATAATAATCTATCTAGATGACAGAAAAAAAAGAAAAACGGTGCTGTCACACATACCTATTGATAATCTATACTCGCATCTATATTATACAAGCAAAATGCCACTGACTATTTTATCCATGACATTCAGAAACATTAAATTCATAATAATATACAGTAGGTACCTTCTTTGTTATTTAGAAAACTATACAAAAAAATCAATTTGTGGGCAAGCCGTTAATTCGTTCGTTCGTTAACTCTTTTAAAATTTCTCCAAAATTCCATAGGTATTAAGCACAGTTCAAACAACGACTTCCGAATCTGGCTAAGAGTATGTCGTATCTATACTTCTATACTATTTATATAAAGATAACTTCTATAGACAACGACAAGGCTTATAGGTAAACCGAAAACACGAAACGCTTGCGCAATGTAATTGAGCACAGCGCCATCTATTAGTTCATTTCTGAATTACGGTCCCGAAGCAAAGTGAGGGCGGGCCACTAGTAAAAAATATAAAAAGCGTTACACGTGTTAGCTGTCATATTATTTAATTTATATTTATAGCTGTGGCCATTATAATTATTTGCCCGAAGGTAACCTTACTAAACAGGTTTTTCCTAGTGTATTGTCTCATTACAGCACACTCGCGAAAATTAACCTGACTTTGTGAATAGTACGTGATATTAACCTAAAACACGGACAAAGAAGTGGCTATTTTAATTTTATCTCTTCGCAAATATACGCCCAATCAATATGAGTTAATTTCCTCTTGCTACAGGAAGAGATCGCTTCTTGTGATAAATCCCTGCAACTTAATGGATACATTATTTTTTTAATAAGAAAAGCCCTATCTTTCTGCTAATACAAATATTAGTGCATGCCTACCACATTGTCTTACTTTGAAATTCAAAAATGATAGGTATTTAATGATTGATTAAGAGCTTAAACTCGTGATTAAACCTTAAAGCACCTTAAAGACTACATCAACAGTGTATAAGCAACCTAAGAGTAAATCTTTTCATTATGATGGATGACAGGCTAATACTAATATCGATTTATGAATCTACTGCAACGTACAGTCAGACAAATAACGTGCAACTCTCAATTACCATTGATGACTGTAGTAGGTGAAGAAGCTTAAGCTCAGGTAATTTAGTACGTGTGCTTTTAAAATACGACGTGGTGTACTAAAATAACTGCATTTAAAGAAATTTAAATGCTATTACAAAATAATGCAACTTTAAGTTCTAGTATTATTTTTAACTGTCATAACTATGAGTATAATTTAAGAAAAATATTTTCAAACAGACGATCGAGGTAGTGAAAGTAGTCTTGTTAGTGCTATTGATATAAGAACTCTACAATCAGATAACATCTTTTTATCTAATTAAATAAATATAAAATACATTTGCTTGATTAAGACAATCATAAATAGCTTAGAATAAAAATATTTAATGAAAACATTCAACATTGAAGTATGCAACATCATAATACACATAAAGTACCTACATATGCTTTTATATGACTCTACTTCTAATGATAGCAAGTAAACTTGAAAACTTAAATAATATATTAAATAAAAAGGATATTGATTTAAGTTATGAAAACTGAAAAGTTCGTTCAAACTAAAAAATAATCGGAAAAGCATTTTTCTATAGCAACTTCTCTAAAAAGTTGGCTCCAACCAAAATAGTTTGCAAGTTTATGTTTCAAGACTTCTAAAGTTCACATTTTGTTCTTTTATTAAAAACAGTTTGAATAAATAAAAATAGAAGTAACCGAATATTATTAAGTTTATATTTTAGTAACTCTACGTATAGCACCTGAACATAATAAGTATGTATTGTAGCACTTTAAAGGTAACAGTAACACATAAAATTAAAAAAAGAAATGTACCTAGTATACATTCAATGAAAGAATGTAACATTTATTATGTAAGACAGACGCACGTAGTTGCATGAAAACGCAATAAGCAGCTTAAAAATGGAGCACATTATATGAAACAAAAGAATAAAATCCTTATCAGAAACACTAAAAATTGTTATCTAATCCGACAATGCAGCAATACAGACACACGATAATAGAATAAAATCTAAAAAGCGATGCAATTGCCGTTAAAAGGGTGCGTTGTTGTTCCTGATTAACTGCATTGATTAGCGTAGTGGCCGAAGTGTGAAGTTCAGAGCAACGCGGGCCGCGCCGCGACGTGTCGCCATGCCGCCGGACCCGACGCCCTCACACACTATCCATACAAAGCAGCTCCAATTTAAAATAAGTTCCTCCAATTATAACCACAAACGCAGAGACAAATATTTTGTAAAAGCAAAACTCTATTTCTATACAACCGCCTACAAATCTCATTTCATACAACTTGCCAAACTTTTACGCTCGACAAACTTCTCCCAGGAAATGACCGATTACATTTTCGGGAACAACTTTCAACGATTTTGGGCATGCGTAAGTTCGATACGGAATTTTACATGAGTCACTGCTGACGTACCCTTTCACGTGTTTCGGACCTACCTATAGTGTTACGTCGTAGCGTGCGCGAACAGCTGAAGTACAGGGGTGCGCTAGGGCGCGCTGGATCGACGGCGGGCGGCGCACTAACACTCACATTCAAATATTCGTCTAACCTTGATGCGAATCGGCGCACTCCGGGTTCCATCCGACGGTCGTCAATACAGACGGGCTGAAGGGCTCGCTTCAGTAACAGTGAAAGCCACACTGGTGTTCGTGAGGTTGCGGTGCGAATCGCAGTATCGCGGCGCGGGCGTCGGGCCGGACGGCAGGCGCATGGGCGCCGCCACCGGCGGTGGAGTCGCAGTCCTGCGGCGCGGCGGCCGCGCTACATGTCACGGTGCGAGCGCGCTCTTCGCGCCGTGGTCACCGACTCACAGTGCCGTCGCCGTCCTACTGTCTGCCCGACGGCCCGGACGGCGGCGCGCGTTGCACCGCCCCGCTGCACTCCGCCTGCCCCCCTGCCGCTGTGCCCCCCTCGCTCGCCCCCTCCTCCCGCCGCGCACCCGCCCCGCCCCGAAGAATTTTCCGCATCGGGCGGGAAAAATCGATTGTGCAGCGGGCCCCGAATAATTTCGGCAAGACGCACGGCGCCCTTGCGTCCCCAGCGCCGCTGTCGCTCGCCGAGCCCGAGACGGTCAAGCGCATGCCTTTCACTCCTCGTCCGTCACCCGCCTACCACCGAAAATGAATACTAGCTTTTGTTGCACAAACACTACTAATTTTGTTGCGTACAACTCATGTCTAGACATCTACGACCTAGAAATTTAGAGCGTCTACACTGATACAGGTTTTTTCATATTACTCTAGCGGTTCTCTCAGCTCATCTTATTAGTAAACATAACTTGCGGTAGGCTCGGCTCATGACGCATTTAAATTGCATAAATTGACTTGGGAACACATCACATCAGCTTTCTAAAATAAGTATTTTAAAATAGGCACCTAGGTATGTATTATTGTACATACCTATCCATACCCTGTAAAAAACCATTTTAAATTTAAGAGAGGGAGGTAAATGTAATGTCATGTACAATAATTAAAAGTACAGAAAAAGATAGACAGTAAATTAGAATAATTAAAATGTGAACATGAGATAATAGGCATTATCCTCATTGATATTCCATGGGTGCGCCTGCGCAGGTTCGTAGTTTGAGGCGCTAAATGGCAAATTTTCGGTACACGTGTCGCTTTATCTTTGTCTATACTATTTTAAAATTGTCAAACCCATGCTCTTACAACAAGGTAACCTTTTATTACATGTTACGTCACAAGAGTAGAGGGACACTACTTTACTCTTACCCACCTAATTTAAAAAAAAAATTAATATTAAAAAAAAAGATTGCATTGCAATCTCATATAATTTTTGGTGGAATATTAAACGAGACGTAAAGTTTCAGGCACTAGTTTTTTTTAAATAACTTTATTTTGGTTATTAAAAACTCCACTAAACAATTACTTATACGAAAACAAATTCGCTAGAAATAAATGTTTAATTATTACCTACTTGTAAAATTATATTAATCAAATTGTTACGGGAGAAAACCCACGAGCAGATGATGCTACTCTCTTAATTATAGAAAGCAGACTAGTCTACGGCAAAAGGAAAACACGAACCATGCCAAATACGATAAAATTTTAAGCATTTTTTGAAAGCGGAAAAGAAGCATTACAGTGTGACATTGTACTCTAAAATATAAGGAAAAGATTTGGGTACATTTCACCTAAGAGTACCTACTTGTGAAATAATGACTTGTTAACCTAATTACAAGACTTACCAAGAAACTGCCTTTCAATAAACCAAATGTTGGAATTAACAGTTTACTTCAATTTATCAAATTATGTGGCGGTACTTTTAGTAATATTTACTCTTTAATAATAAGTTTATGTGCAATTATGATGATGATAAAATTAATATCATAATGATGACAAATAAGATGAAGTGTTAGGTATTAAGTTAAAGATTGTCAACGAAAATAGAAAAATATACGTGTATATTTATTTTGTAAATAACAATAATGTCTTCCTAACCAATCTCAACAATCAGCCAACAACGCAGGACGTAATATTGTGTACAAATGTATGCGCAGACACAAATGCACTCATTTCCTAACGCTCATATTTTGTTGGGCATCAGTGTGATACGACCTAATCATACGCAGGACGTCCCATCCGAGGTACTGAAATACGAGCTCACTAACTTTGTGCTGTCACTGAGAATTTTCATAACAAAAAACTGGTACAAATCTTAGCCAGGTACAAGTTTCTATTCCCCGTAAAACGTTTGATGGAAAGGTTTTAAATTTTGATACCTTCAGATAAAGGACAAAAAAAGGTATATTAGTTATGATCAGAATTACATAAATAGATTGAGACATCTGGATTTGAGTTTCCTCAAAGATAGATAAATATGATACCCTTAATATTATTACAAAACTTAATGCTAATATCAAAGATGCCCACTTATTAGTAAACAAAACAAAAATATTTCAAATTTTTTCGTAATTTATTTTAATTTTTATTTTTGTTAGCTTTTACAAAATTCATTTCAATCTACAGTTTAAATGCTCTAGTAGTGTAAACACTTAATCTACTTTTTTTGAGCAAAACCTTGCGATCAATAAATATATTTACTTTCTCTATAGGTAAGTATTATATTTGAGTAGATTCTACAGTTTCAGTGTCAACAAAATTTTTTTTGTGACATCGAATAAAATTAAAATACCGGATTTTTTTATAATTGAAACTTTTTTTAGTCCATTTTTCGTAACTTATCTAGACTAAAAGCTCTAATCAGACACTGAACGAGTAAACGGGCGGGCTGCATAAAATTCATTTCTCGCAAACTCGATAGACGACCTATCGTCGTTTTTGTCTGTTGTGTAACAAGTCATTCACCGTCTCGGATACCACAGAGTTTTAGTTTTGGAACTATTTGCGTGGGACTGCCAGGTCCAGACAGGATTCTAAGGTTCTACAGCTAAATTAGAAAAACGGTTGTTAATTAGCTGGCGTGGTCGTTATCTTTTAGTTTTACAGATTAATAAAAACATTAACGCCCTTATTACTTACTTAGTGATGGTAAAAAATTATGCGATCGCCTTTATAAAGCTGACAAAATAAAATTAACAGTATTAGAAACTAAGACTAACTTTTTACACGGTTTGCAATATGAGTGTTAGACTACATAACTAAGTAAAATATTCTCAATTTTTAATTAAAAAAAAAATTAAATACCTTTTTATTAATGTTTCTGATGTATAGGTTAAATAAGTACCTACTAGTCTATTAGTTTGATCACAACACTTACGAATATATTAAAAATAATTGAAACGATTTAATATTAGCCATTCAGGGGCCCAGCTGGACGGAAAGAATAATTATATGCATTTTGCACGTAAGGATACTGCTGATACAAAAATGAACTAAAAAATAAATAATCATAATGCGATTCTAGCACTGGAATCTGAAAGTTGATTCTGACGAGAAGATTCGGCAAGAAACTGGCCTGTTAGGTGCTTTTTTTAATCGCCAAAATATTTGTGTTTTGTTGTGTCGAGCGAGTCTGAATACTCCTACGCCTTTGTTAGTGTGGTGTCGGTAGAGTAGAATATCACCACCCTATGGATGTCGTACAAGGCGACTAAGAAGTATAAATATGGTACCAACAAACTTTTTTAAGTGAAGTAAAAGTAAAAAAAATCTGCCAATAAACGATTTGATTTGATTTGAAAAAAAAATTTTTTTAATCGACTTCAAAAAGGAGGAGGTTGGTTCTCAATTCCTCTGAATGTTGCCTTTTTTGGTTTTGTTACATATAGCTTCGTATAGTAAACTTTTTTTTTGTGTGAAAGGATATTAGCATCTATGTTGGTCCCATTGTTAGCATGTCATGTTTGATGATTGAAGCCCAAAAAAATGGAGGGCAACCCTAATATTTTAATAAACTTATCAACTCACCAAAAGAGGCAAGACAATTGTATTTAGATAGATAGCTAGGTATAGGTATTCTTAATTGCACAGACAGGCTGCCTTATCGCTTGTAGTGACTTCTTCTAGACAACTTTTGGGTAGAAGAAAGATAAACAACGTTTTAACAATTGAGTAAGTATAGTGGTATTTAATTTTTATTTAATATTAATTAAAAGTCTGCTGCATTTTTTATGCTGATCGTATTTGCTGCTCCATCGGCTCGTCAGACTACGTGGTAAATCATAACGCCGCTTTTTTTATGCACATGGCAGACCAGCATACCTACGAATCACCTGATGGCAGCGATTGCTTTGATATCACAGTCCCATTCATGCCGAAGCGTGGCTTTCCAATGGTCTTACAGTGTTGACCGTTGGAAAGCCACGCTTCGGCATGAATGGTCATCATCATCATCATTTCACGTCCACTGTTGGAGATAGGCCAATCCCAATGTTCTTCACACAGATTGGTTCTGTTCTGCACCAACCGCATCCAAGGAGCTCCCACGACCTTCACTAGATCGGTCGGTCCACCTTGTTAACCTGCAAGGGTACAATAAGTAATATACTGGGGTAAGATATTGCAGAAGGCAAGGTAAGCTGGTTTAGCTTGCTCGCATTGGTTTTGGGAGGAGTTGTGTCAGTGACAGGGGTGTGCACTGTGCATGACAACTTAATTTTTGTTTTAGTAATTCTTTGCATTTTATTAATAAATTTATTTTTAGTTTTATAATTATTATATTGTCATCCTCCGTTGTCTGATATCTGTAACACAGGTACTTAAGCTGCTTAGTACGGAATCAGGTCAATGTATGAGATGTTGTGTGTTTTTTTTTATGGAATGGCTTACCTTGATTGCGCGAGACGCTCTTTTAAAAGGTTTTAGTAAGAGTAAAAGTTCTGAAGAAATAATGAAGAAATGTTTATTTGGTACCAAAACAACACTAAATTATGTAAATTTGATAAATTTTGCTAGCATTAGTAGTTGTTATGATTTTAACTGTTAGTTCACTCATCTCAGCGTGTTGTTCCCAGATGCATCTTAAACTGTCGCTTTTGTATCCGGAGTACCTACGTTTAGACCATGATCCAGGATTTGAGAAGTCTGGTAATCACAATGAAGTGAATAGTGTCTAACCTTCACAACCCATCAACCAAATCAATGAAATCATGGTTACCATCATCCATCATCATCATCAGCCTGTTGCAGTCCACTGCTGGAAATAGGCCTCTCCAAATTTTGAAACGTCACTCAAGGTCCAAACTGAAAACCAGCGCTGCAGTGGCTTCAATGAAGCAGCTGCAGCATATGCTGAGTTTGGACCTTATTGACCACCTATGTATCTGTCTATGTATGTAAGCACTTAAAGTTCCTTTCCGTTTATATACCTACCTCTTATTATGTATTCTGTGTCTTACTACTATTGTGTTGTATCTGTTTTTGGTTGGTCAATAAATGTTTACTTACTAATGCACGCCACTTTGATCGATCTTCGGCTACACTATCATGGTTACACTTTTCAGAAACTATCATGCAGGTTTCTTCACGATGTTCTCCCTCACCGCCGAGCTACTGGTAGAAAACGCAATTATACACTTAGACCCGTCATATAACCTTAAGGGTGTGTTTACACAGAAGCGGAGCGTAAAAATTGACCAATCACATTGCTCATCAGAGATGACATGTGTATTTTGAGCTACGTGATTGGTAAATTACAAGTCTCCGCTCAACTCCATGCAGCTCCGCTTCTGTTGAAACGCACCCTAATGCTCACTATCTTAATTATGGATATTCTTTATATCTATTAAAATAAGAGTCAATATTTTTACTTAAATCGTGGTACAAATTTATTTTTGAAACTGAGCTGTCGCTTTCATTAGTGACTTTCACAAAAGTTACAGCATTATTTTTTAAATATTATTAACTTAGGCCTCCGTTTTATAATAAGGGTGTTAAGGTTTAATTAACGTCTCTCAGTGCGGCAATTTGATTTCAAAAATCTAAAGGATCATACCTGGATCCAAACCACAACCTTTCCTATGGAAGGGGCGATCTAATCCACTGAAGTACCATCTCTCTTGTGATCTCCGCTAACTAAGCGTAGCTTTCTGTCTGCAACCCGCATAACTAAGCCATTGGCTTCGCGACCAAATCTGTTTTAAACAATGTAATATTATGCAAATAGCTTCCCTGGGTACACAAATATCAAATAATCAAACGATCCATACTTTATAATAAATTTAGACAACATCACATACATTGTCCAGGTTCCAACCATAGATTTTCCCAGGTAGGTATTATTTATACCATGAAGCTTTCATCATGGATGGATGGATGGATGGATTAGATGTTTCTTTTGGCTGTGAGTGTTTGTGGTACTTTTACCACAAACACTCACAGCCAATAGAAACATCTATTCCATCAACAATTTGTTTTCTTGGTACAGCTCATATTACCACTTTAGGAGTATCTCAAATCTTTTATTAAAAGCCATCCATAGATACCACAAAAATGAATTTTAGCCCCCCAAAATGTTGTTTCGAAAACGAAAACCGATAATGAATTTTGACTGGACTAATGTGGGTATGATTGCACTGAAAAATATATGATAGGTATCTATTGATTTATTGACTAACCAGACTTAGAAAAAAATCTCACCAGCTTTGAGAAAAAAATATAGTACCGGACATAAAAACATTGTGTACGTATATACATCGTATGCCAATTAGAGTAAAATCTCTAAAACCATCTCAGGGCAGTCAAGCCGAAACTGGGATTCCCAGAAACACTCACTAAGCGAGAACTAACTAGCCCGTGCTGTTATTTAAGTTAATTTTTGCAGTCTCATTGAAAAAAGGCCCATTAGCGTGACGTCCAAGTCTGCGGTATTTCTAAGTCGTGTTCTTTGACCGAATGATGTAGCTAAAGCCTCAAATGATTATAGACACATAAAAAATCATTCAATTTATACATTGACCTGATTTTGTACTAAGTAACTTAAGGCTGTGCATCGTGCACACTAGCGACGCCAATGATTTTTATTTATTGTAATCAATTTAGGATATTAATTCCATAAAACTCTCTGGAGTGCACTCAAGTTACATATAAAAAAAATAGGGTTAAATTACTAGAGTATTTATTTATCCCAAATAGTAATCAAGTTTGATTGTGGCTGTTATACACTGATGATATACTTGAAATACATAACTCTAAAAAATCATAAATATCATACTTGAGAACACTCCAGAGAGTTTAATTATTTAAATTAACCACAATTATTAAAAATACATTGGCGTCGCTACTGTGCACTATGCAAAGATTTAAATCTTTGGGACGACGTACGTACACAGCCTTAAGCAAATTGTGCTTAAGGCTGTGTACGTACGTCGTCCCGTCGTTATATTTTCTAAAACAAATTTTTAAATACAGATGTTGTCGGGACTAAATGCTCTACAATTTAAGTGATAAGACCTTAAAAATAAATTATATTATACTGTGTGGTGGTGTTGTACTTAGCTATAAGATGTTTTTGTAAAATAAAAGCACACTTGTGCTACGAATATCAAATGATACTTTTTTATGTGATAAGTAGCAAACGAGCAGGCGGATTAATGTACAAAGGTTGGTTGAAAATAATGTCACTGTTGAAAAATTGTCGCCACAAATTTTATGAATTGTCCTAAACATGTAGGTTTCCTCATCATCATCATCATTTCAGCCAATAGACGTCCACTGCTGGACATAGGCCTCCCCCAAAGTTCTCCACATAGATCGGTCCTATGCCACCCGCATCCAATGGACTCCCGCGACTTTCACCAGATCCTCGGTCCACCTGGTGGGAGGCCTGCCACGGCTGCGGCCTCCTGCGCGTGGCTTCCACTTAAGGACCTTTCCACCCCAACGGCCGTCTGTTCTCCTCGCAATAGGAGTTAGGTTTCCTCACTCAAAATATTTTCCATTAAAGCTGAACTAAGGTAGATATTACTAAGGATGGTTACCTAAGGTAGATAAACAAATTTAGATATTACGCTTATACGAGTAGATACCCCGCCACCTTCCGATGGCAGCAGGAGCATATAGGACAAGATCAGCAGATGGGAGCTCCATTTGGAAGGCACACGTTCTTTCTTACTTATCATCGCTATGGTTGCTTTTCTTATAATATAAACATCGTGTAAAAGAACGTGAGTAGGTACAGTGCAAAAACTTACAGACGAGTAAGTCTGCAGAACAAAAAGTTTGACATAAATCAAGGACGAGTACCGTTTTTAGGGATACGTAGCCAAATGGCAAAAAAACGGAACCGTTATAGATTCATCATGTCTATCTGTCCGTCCGTATGTCGCAGCAGATAATGATTAAACCATAAAAAATATATGATGTACTTAAAACTACCAAACAAGTACAAATCTAGTACCTATGTAGCTTTTTTTAATACGTCATAAATCGTAAATGAGAAATTTCCTTCAGCCAATTCAATTATGAACATCAATGTTCCTTGTTGCTACGGAACCCTTCATGGGAAATTCCGACTCGAACTTGGCCGCTTTTTAACTGCTTATTTTTTAGTCATGCTATCCTAATCATTATTTCAACATTAATTGAACGATTCTAGAAAAAGCGTAGTTTTTGTTTGTTTACCTAATCGGCGGACTTTTACTACTCACTAAAAATAATCCAAGAATTCATAGCAATCAGATACGTTTCAGAAACTGTAAGTGTTCATTATTAGAAATGGGTCGAAATATGTCATTGTTACCTACTAAGTTTAGAAACTCTACGCCGGAATGTTGAAATTTTCCAAGAATCCACTTTGCTTACCACAAATTAACGGAAGTATTTGCTATTAATTGTATTGAATGGTGTTTTAATATGAAAAACACCAGTTTGCAAGTTTTTTGTCAGAACGCATTCCAACTTTAAGTAGGTTGGAATGCGTGCTGAATGTATGAGTATGAATTTATTATAAAGTAAAATTTACATAGTTTCAACTGTACCAGATATGTTGCGTGTATGTTATTTTATCGTTTTTATTGCAAGGAAAAAAGTATAATTGGCAGACAAGTCTCTACAAGTCAATCACTAGGGCGAAGTAGAAAAATTTATAGCAGCACTAAAGCGTATCCACAAAACTTATATGGATTTCTTCTCTACATTTTTCTCAGCTAACTAACCATTGCCAGTGGCGCAAAATGTAACATGATATTTTTTTAATTGGTTTTTTTAGCCTTTATTTTTTTACTTATTTTTGGGATCTAACACTTACTACGAGATATCTACGAGTATATAGACGTGTAAGGGTGTGATTTACTTCCTATCAATAATATACTTACTTGTCACGCAGGTTCAGAGACCCGAACCGCGTCTTGGCTCGCACCACCAGTCGACCATCGACCTGGCGCTCTTGGAGATCACTCTCGACGTCATTTTTCCAGAGATACCTAGATCGGGTAACTTGGCTTCGGCAACACCGAGTATGCTTACTTCACCAGACGGTCTTCGTCCAGTATCTCAAGCTAGCGAAGACAGTGTGATCTCGATAATGCTGGATGATGACGATGAGATTGCGGATATACAAGACAGTACGAGTAAAAAACTTATACTGATGTACGGCTGAAAGTTAGCGTCTTAAAAGAAGAGCACAAACTCCTAGTGGCAGAAAGATAGATCTTGAACAAAATTCTGGGACCAGAAAAAGCACCACGCGATGGCTGGAGAATATGTACGTACAAATGCTGAAAAAGAAAACAATGTGTTATAAATATAACATTAGTGAATGATTTGGATTGTTCAAAATAAAAAAGTAGTATATCTTATAGTGCACAGATGCAGCACATTTGTTATAGCAAATATTGCTATTTCCCATACCGTTTAAGGTGTATGAAGCAGTTGATTGTGTGTACGTGCGAAGTTCTCATTTTGTGGGTGGCGTGGCGTGATAATATTCTGCGCCGCCGGCACAACTAAAGGAGTTCACCAGTGAAGTAATAATGATGCAGTACCTACACAATCTCTTTGAAATTACTCATTCGAAATCACACGTCAATTAGCGATACTGCTCAGTTAGAATTATCATCACCCTGCTTTGACAAATGTTCGCTACTTTGAACTACCCTCGACTATTCAGCTACCGCCAATAATCTTGCGCAAATTGTCTTTCCACCTAGCCTGAGGACGTCTTAAACTACTTTTACGTTTACCGTAATACGGCCTCTACGTTAGATCTCGTTAGCCTTAACGTTTGTTGTTTCTACGGATTATATGGCCGGACTAAATTTGTGTTTAAGAAGAAAGATACAAAAAAGGACATTTATTTATTTAGAAAAGACGTCACAACAATCAGAGCACAAAAAATAATTAAAACCGCTTTACGGCATTTATATTACGAGTAAAACACATGAATTAGAGCACATGGGTCGAGAATGCCCCTGGGCATTAAGTTCGCCTATTGTTACAAATTTTGTGCAATAAAGTTTAAATAAATAAATAATTAGATAATTTACAGACATGGTTACAGAGAAGATCAACCTTTCTTTTCTTGTGGAAAGAAAGGTTTGAGTGTGTGCTTTCATCAATCAGGTCCCGACCTCAGCATTTGCTACTACGGTGCAATCTGGGACCTGGTTGCGAGTGAGTATGCAGCACGTGGATTCAGAGGTAATATAGAATTTATAGCATAACTAGCGGCCGCCCGCGACTTCGTCCGCGTGGAAAAATAACTTTTTACCCCCCTTTTAACCCCTTACAACCCCTTTTCGCAATAAAAAGTAGCCTATGTTCTTTCTCAGGGTCTAGATCATCTGTATACAAAATTTCATTTAAATCCGTTGAGTAGTTTTGGCGTGAAAGAGTAACAGACAGACAGACAGACAGACAGACAGAGTTACTTTCGCATTTATAATATTAGTATGGAAGTATGGATATGTTGTAGGAATATAACTCATATAAATACATATAGAAGTGTACCATGTGGCACATACGTTAGTAGTTAACTTCCCAGGATAGAAAAGATTGCCTACTGCATTTTTTTCCACTTTGCTGTGGGAGCATCGCACACTTAGGGCCGCTCGCGCACTCAGCACACTGTTTCCGAGAAGGCTTTACGTGTGACCCGCCCGCGATCACGGATTGCGACGTACTCGCCCATGTTGTTATGAAATTGCTCCGGATATTGAAAATGACACTTGCCAGCCGTAATCCGAAAATAGGAATGAGGGTGAATCAGCAGAGATACTACTGGCTTGTTTAAGAATCTTTGTAAACTAAGGCCGTGTAGATATCCGCCGTGTAGGCACATACGGAAGACCAGCGTCAAGGAGTCACCGACGCCCTAACACATATTCTTTTAGTGTCTTGTTTGTAATACTTTAACATACCTATTTTGTCTATGATTACACTGAATAAATAATTTTCTATTCTACTCTATTCTATATCAAACTGCACCAATTAAATAAGAAGTTTGGAATATAACCTTCTAATTTAATTGGTGTGTAAATAAATTGTGTGTGGGATTTCTGATATTATACACCGGGCTTTTTTAACCGTCGTTCACACTTCTCGAGGGCGTTATACTGATGGAAACAAACATTTTTCTCCAAGGAAAAGAGGGTCAAATCTCAAAAAAAAAAATTGCCTTCCCATACAAATTGCAACTATCAGATGATAATAATATTTTCACTACATCACATACATTGATCTGACTCTGAGATAGGTCTTTTGTATGGGAAGGTGTTTTTTTTTGAGATTTGACCCTATGTTCCTTGGAGAAAAATTATTGTTTTCATCAGTATAACGCTCTCGAAAGTGTGAACGACGGTTAAAAAAGCACGGTGTATGGTCCCATAATTTTTTCAGCTACGGCCGATTTCAACGATAAGCTCTTCGCTAATAGGATATGACATTTAAAGTGCACATGTGCGTGAGCAGACACAAGTACACTATATTCTTCCTACCCCTGATATCCTGTTACAATAGTGTGGTATGACCGGAAATCGCAATAGACAATCACTGACAATAATTATCTACACGTATATATTCTACAACAAGAAATTGTTCATATGGTGTGACAGTATTGATTGATCCATCAACGACTGCTTATAAAATATGTGTTAATAGCTCAATTAACACTGCCAAGCGTGCTCTACCAACCAGACGCGAGAACACAAAAAACCGATCGCGTTGTAAAGACGCAAGAACTTGCCAAGTGCGTTTCAAGCCACGCGCAAGGTACGAGTACTAAATACTCCTAGTAGTAAAGGATGTCACCTTCTATGGACTTATTTTTCTGAGGTGTCAAAACGGTTTCGAAGTCGTGTCCTGTCGGCGGAGTCGAAAGCCATCACGCGTCCTTCAAGTAATCAACTATTCCATAAAGCTTTTTTTAGATGCATTAAGTCCCAAATACATAATGTAATATTTTCTTATTTTATTTATAGCTATTGGCCCATAGTAGGCCAAGCGTTTCAGGACATTTTTTTCAAAACACTGTTTTCTTTTTTCAAAGGCCAAACATTCGTTTATCCTAGGTATATTTATTTCCAATCAAATTAAATTTGTACAACAAAAATTACCAACTACTAATTCAAAACGTTTGAAACTTTTAAATCGCATCAGCTATACGATTAGTTCTACTACCCTCCACAGATTTTTTTTTGTTTTGAAGTTTTTTTTAACATAGTTTATATTTTGTAGTTTTCTGAACATTATAACAACTCTTGAACCATTAAAGAATATGATATTTTTTTATCCGTTCAATGCAGAGGATCTCTAAATTTTTTTTTTCTTCAGACTCAGGTTGGGCTCCGATAGGTGCCTTAACGACAGCATTGTACAAATACTTGCAGATGTTTTCCGGTCTCCTTTCTAACTACCTATCAATTGATGTTGGTCGGTCCACAACCAATCTCTCAGCAGGCTCACAGACAGTTATTCAGATCAGTCACGCCGCTATTGACTTCATTTATAAATGAAGACTTTTTATACTTTTGCCGTGCATTGAATAATATGTAATGTATTTCGGTAGGTCATGGTATACAGTTATACAAAGTAAATAATAAAAAAGATGATGAAGAGAAATTTCTGATGACGTCTTTGGGTGCCCAAAAAGGCTTTTAATGCTTAGTAGACCGTGACAACAAGGCCTTAGGTAACCTGAACAAAAAACACGTATCGACGTTCTCTGCGTATTGATGTATATGAGATTACAATAGAGAAGCCTTTTAATGTATAACGAAATAAATTGGCATAGTGTGGACTTGTTTTGATGAGAGAACCGTGGAAGAGCCACGCTTTGGCATGAATGGGCTGGCCCGATTACGATTAATCGTTAACGATCAGACCTATCGAAACGACGAATCGGTAGAGTTTATGATCGTCAATAATTTGCTTCATCGATGAATATAGAGGAGAGATCGTAACAAAAACTCTTACAACCATAAACATTGCAAAAAAATATCGATACTGTGTTGTATCTCGATTCGATTTTGCCTCATATAAAATAAGTAACAATGAACAAATAAACGATTGGTCTTAACAATAGTTACGACGAATCGGTTCGTGTATGGACGTCATTTACAATAACTCATTACGTAACGATTAATCGCATCGCACCGAGACAACAAATACCTAGACAGGTCTGTAAAAGTTGCAAGGAAATTAGAATTAAAAGACGTTTCCTAACGGTGTACAAGCGCAATTAATTGATTAACGATTTCTGAAAGTCTAATTACAAAGCAATGACAATCCAGGCGGTCGCTGTACTCAGACTAGTTAGTAAAAGTAGATTCAGAAGGCCATCTCAATACTAGACGCTATACATTATATCTGTGAACATTTACATCCCTTTAGCCACGTCTTCTACCAACCACTCTGACAATTCTTTAATTGTGCCGGCTCTACCGGAGTGATACCAGCGTCACAGAAGACTGTCGTGAAATACTTAGCTTCCGCGCTGTATTTCACTGAGTGGGTGAGTGGTATAGGTATGTATTCTGTATTTCAATCAGTAGGAGTGGGGGTTAAAAGGTAGACAGCGCACTTGTGACTCCACAGGTGTTGCGGGTCGGGCGGTAACCGCTTACTATCAGGTAATCCGTCTGCACGTCTGCCACCTATCACATAAAAAATGCAATCTTCTATACTATTTATAAAGAGATAACTTCTATAGACAACGACAAGGCTTATAGGTAAATCGAAAACACGAAACGCTTGCGCGATGCAATTGGACACAGCGCCATCTATTGGTTCATTTCTGAATTACGGTCCCGAAGCGAAGTGAGGGCGGGCCACTTGTCGTTTAATATTTATAGGATACTGTGCTTTATGTAAATAATCCAATTAATGGATTTGTTTTTTTTTTTCTTATACACTCCAACTTTCAACGTTGATTTATAATGAAACCTATCTTACTCTAAAGTTCTGGATTGTGTTTCAAATCATTAATTTACTGGAATAGATAAATTTTGTATCTGCATCACGCAAGCCTCCAAAAAGGGAAGAAAAATAATTCGCTGCACTGCAGACTAACGCTGTCAGGAACATTTTTTACCGCACGTCTATACTTTTTACCGCTTAAAAACTATGTTAGGCATCGTTTTTTAGACGCGCTAGCCGCTTCGTGACCTCAACTGGCATTAAAATCGTTATGCCTAGTACACATATGCGACTTTTTGCTGAAAACAACGGAGATGCAAATCTTTCGGTGGAAAAATGAGTATTGATTTTATTTTGTTTTAGTTCGTTTGTGGAAATTACGACATAATTTTGTCGTTTCCTAACTTTTTACAAAAGTGCCTAGAAGCTACTTAGTATGAAATGAGGTCTATCTAAACAAGTATGTTTCAGATGTTCTATGAAATAAAGATCTTTGATTGAAATATTGGATTTTTGTTGGTTCCAGTTAGCTAAATAACTATATAAGTAGGAGTCTATGGACAACAGAAGAAAAAGAGTAGAGAAAAACGTTTGCCTAGCCTTTTCCAAACTTAATCATGTATGTATGAAATGGGACCACCCTCTAGGTAATTCCATAATATATACATACTAACATGCATACATATGTATGAAATGGGAAATTAATATAGCGATGAAATTATTCAACAACAGGGACCGGTTATAAATAGATTGTAGTTCCACTGTTCTCTAATTAGCAGTGATTGGATTAGGTACTGCAAATTAGGGTCAAAGTCCTTAAACATTACATTAGTATGGATACGCCCGAGGGATTCCGAAATTTCGAAAATACTCTAACGGGTAAAATACATTTTTCCTTATTACAACAAAAAAGAAAACTAATACAAAACTAAGTAAAAAATTACAATAAGTATGAACAACTTCAATCTAAATTTTGCTTTGATACATAGCTAGCGCTATTCAAATAACGCAAATTGCGTTTGCCTATAAACAACCATACCATTAAGTTCTGTAAACTTCTGTGCAATAAAGAGTAGGTATATACCTATCGACAATCTCAAGACAGTGAGCATGAATGAGAAAATAAATTTATATTCTTTAACCATCTCGTGGGTATTCAAAATGAATTAAGAAGAATGTATTAAATAGGCATTAGAAGTTACGCTTGACAGATTTTTCGCTGGGTTCTCCCAGCTTTCGCCATACTCGTAAAAAATGGCTCGTTGAATGAACCTCGAAATCTGATTCCGAGAAATCAACGACCTTCCACTACAATCACTGAAAAGCAAAAACTTATAGAATGACGATGAATAATTCATTTTGTCGTGTCTTTTATCATGTCATCAGTCATGATTCAATAGTTTAACGCCTGTTTATAGAATGGGTAATAATACAAATTATGATAAGTACTTATCCACCAAATTAGTTTTTACATTCTTAGGGCCTGTTTCACAATGTTAAAGATGAGTCCCATAGCAACACAAATTATTTTGTGGTTAAACCACGTTAAACGTTGCGATTTTTATCTGTCAAACTCATAAACGTAAAGTGACATAGGTTTAAAACGCTATTTGACAGTCGTGAAATGCAACAATAGGGTTTATGGTAGCTTTGAGTAGCATTATTGTGATTATAGCTTATGTGGAACTTAACCGTATATTGTGACACATCCCTTAAAGTAATATTATTTCAGCTTCAAAAAACGAACGGATTACTCTTTTTGAATGAACAATACTCAGCTTTGCTTATAGAAGTGGGTACCTAAACTTAGTGAAGTAACTTAGTTATTATCTGCGAATATTGTTTTTTTTTTCCAAATCACAAAAGGATAACATCATACTTACAGTAGGTACATTACATTACAGCTTATTTTACAGCACATCTACGTGACAACCAAGTTTAGATTTTCCGGTTAGGTATGTAGTTTAACTGAAGCTCTTGTTAAGTAAATGTGAGAGGAAAATATAATATGTTATTACGAAAACTTTCTAGCAACGATAAGTCACAGTTACAAATATTTGGACCAGTCCCATTCACGTTTTATCTTGTTTAAGGTTTCTCCCTGGTGCTTCGCTGAACGTAGCCACAGCAGATGTCCATTATGTAAAATTATTTCTTTTTCTGTAATCTACAAATATCTTAAAGTGTCCGACTTTTTTTACAACCACGAATTACTTACGAATCTAGTTTATTTATTTACTTATTATTCACAAAATTGGGTTTTGCTTTGAATCTAGTTTCTAGCTAAATAGTTTGTCTTATATAAGTATTGTTTGCGATAAAATATGCAGGTCTATTTTTCGTAAGTTCTAGATAAGTAAGTGTTACATAAAAAGTTTGAAGAAACTGAAAACTAATTCAACTGCAATAGTTGAGTTCAGAACAATGTGTAAGAAACAAGAATATGCTCAATCATAACAGTCGATGTCAACGACACTTTGAGGAAAACTGTTCGAATCTAGTTCGTAAAAACCGTAAAATTTACCTGACGCCTCTAATGATTCTGTGATGCTTGAACTACGGCTGATCTATTGTTGAGGTGCTACTTTCGGCACTTTTGCCTGGCAGTCGTCATTTTAAACACTTTTTTCTTTTTTATTCGCTTCTACCTACGTTTCAAGAGGAGCTGCGTATGGTCGAACATAGTAATACGGTATGCTGTAAGTCGTCAGGTAGTTTTATACTTCATGAAATTATGTCAGATTTTTTTGTTAACTTGAAGAGTAATATTTTATTTCATGCTTTTTCATTTATAGACGCATTAATTTTTTCAAAAGTGGAAGATTAAAAAATAAATACCTTTTTTTTTCGAGAAAAAAACTTGTCATACACAAGTATCGTTATAACCACAATAGTTTCCAAAAGCATCGATTTAGTCGTTCCAAACGTATATTGGTTATAACGTTATCTTGGTATGATTGATAGGGGGGTTTCATTTGATGACGTATGAAGACGAAGACATAATGCTAACCACCAGATAGCCACGGAACATGGCAGGAGAACGATAAGCTGGTCCCAACTGACTCTTTTTTTAATTACCGTGGGAGAGCCATGCTTCGGCATGAGTGAACCAGCTCGACAGGAGTGACTGTGATACCAGGCCTAAAACAGCCTGCGCTGTGATTCGCCGAGTGAGTGAGGGTACCGGAGGCCAAATCGGAGGGAAAGGGGGTTAAAAGTTAGCCAGTGAACTTGTGAGTCCACTAGTATTCCCTAAACTCGGGACCATGCGCTGTGGGAATGTCATCTGTATGAAGAGGAACGGCAACAGATGCTGAATGACTGGAACAGAAGCGAGATAGGACCAGTATACCATCAAGAGATGGTTAACTCTGCAGAAGGTTTTCGACGGTTGCGTGCGTTTGCACACAAAAGGCTTGACATTAGGAAGGAGTTCGATTGATGTGGAACTGCCCGAGCGCGAGTCGCTTGTGCTGTGGTGTTTCACGCCCATTTGGGGAGAGGTGACGTTGAGATGGGCTAAAGATACAGACTTTGTAGGGAGTGAAGAAACGCACCGGGGAAAGAGCCCTTAGCAAGTACCTGGTGAGCGTCTCCCAAGATTCGGTCCGTATGCCGAGACGGTAGGAAGGACCATGGGCTGGTGGAGGGACCTGTGTCTTCGGTAGTGTTCCCTAAAGATACCAATCTATGGCCGGCGGCAATCGTTTCATCAGGTGTCCGTTTGCTCTTCTGCCACTTATCACATTAAAAAAAACTTGTCCAATAGTAATTTCATAAAAACTTTGTGTAATTTTAATTCCACGTAAAACCGTATTAACACAAAGGCGTAGCAGATAAATTAATATGGAACTAAATGAATAATTTTATCACATTAAATATTTTAGAATAACTTTGAGAATCAAATTATTGCAAACGTTAATTATAATCACCTGCTGCTTAAGGTTATTTACGTCTTTTATTATAAATACTAGTGGGTGCCCGTGACTCCGCTCGCTCTATTTTTTCGACTCCCCATACAAAATGACCAAGCCTCGTGAATTATTTATGCGATTTTCCAAAAGTCATAGAACTATTTTTTTTCTTAAAACGGTTGGTACAACACGTGCTTAAAGGGATGTAAATGTTCACTGATACACCATTGTATTTTAAAAGAAGGAAGTTCCAAAAATAACACATATTTAAATTTTACTTGAGAAAGTGTACGTAAGGACAGTCGAAATACTCGTAGTTTCGAGATTAGTGTGAACAAACAGATAAACAAAGATTCATGTTCTATTAACATTTTTATCGCTCCAGGTTTTTATTGTGATAAAGATGTGCAATGTACATGTATAATATTTTTATTATAATGATGTATAAGTAGAAAAATTATATTTCTAATGCTTTATAGCTCTATGCTCAGCTACGTACGTGATAGGTCAAATTAAAATAATATTTATAAAAACACTTCATATTATAGACTCATCATTGCCGGTTATAAAAGAATTAATCATTATTATTATATTCCAGAGAGTACCCTTAATTAATATAATGAATAATATAAGAAGCATTGACAGAGTATATTTTAATAATTTTAGTTTCCACACAATTTTCAGAAAGACTAACCTAGTGACTTATTCAAATAAGTTCTAATTGGGAAAAAAGTATGCAGATGAAAGAATGATCTCTTTAAAAAGATAAATTTTAAAGCATCACTGCGGGAGGAATGGCGAAAGATTATGAAGGCCATAAACGCTGATGTGACAACCACGACCACTTTACCAAAAGTATAACGACGACGATCTGCGCAAGAAGGCTGGCTGGAGCTGGATGCGAGTAGCCGAAGATCGATCAAAATGGCGAGCATTTGGAGAGGCCTATATCCAGCAGTGGACTGCAACAAGCTGTGATTAATGACATATCTGGAGATACGGCAGTGCCCCCGCCAAGTGAAGCAAAAAAGCGGTTGCAACGCGCGTATACGCATAAAATCTTATGAGATTCGCGTATACGTATAAAATCGCTAGCAAGGGTCGTGTAAGTATGCGCTTTCCTACTTATTGGGCTACTAACCTGAGGACATAAAATAGCAAACATATAATATTTGATCTAATCTGAGAGTTCATTGACCTACATATTAGTAGTTTATCATATTATCTTGCCTCTCCCGCACACATTCCTTAAAGTCTGTCTCTGTAATTTGTGCCTAACCATAATGAGATCACACATTATAAACGCATATTATATGTGCGTAGCTTATTTAGCTCGCGATGTAGAGAACTGACGTTCTGTGTCCAATTATTTAGTGTTTAGTAGACTGCTGGCAAAGACTGGATGAGGATTGTGCTCAGATACGGCACTAATGTCCCGCTTAGTACCTATACCTACGTAAAACCTATAACTTAGGTACCTTCTTTCTTTTATACCTACTATTTATAAAGAGGTAATTTCTGAAGACAAGGGCAATATTATAAGCCATTACACTGATAATTAATAGAAACACATGCGTGGTGTAATCTACACCCAGCGCCATCTTTTGGTTTAATGTGGAACTAATGTCCCAAACCAAGTAAGATGTTTAATAAATACGCAGCTGTTGTCTTTGGCCCTTTTAATTGATTTGTTATTTATCATGGAATGTAGTAAAATGAATTACCTAAAGTACATATATCATAAAATATAATTTATGTAAAAATATGTCTGTTTATTGACTAAATTATTAATTAAATATGCAAGTATCGTATTCTTTAAATTTGTCGTAGATACCTTCGTAAGGATTCTGAGGGACAGTTAAAGTTTCACGTAAGTATTGATGGATAGATTTGCTTACATTTGAGAAATTTTATCGACCATTTTTGCGGACACTTGGAAAAATTGATTACGTAGGTATTACTAGAATGGCCGCTAATATTGTAGGTACCTACCGATCATTATGAC
Organism: Cnaphalocrocis medinalis; assembly: GCA_014851415.1. Taxonomy (NCBI): domain Eukaryota; kingdom Metazoa; phylum Arthropoda; class Insecta; order Lepidoptera; family Crambidae; genus Cnaphalocrocis; species Cnaphalocrocis medinalis. The sequence continues at coordinate 9,340,917 of CM026280.1, read as the reverse complement.
AGTACTTTCTTTGAGATTGGGTGTACATATGCAATGTTGCATGACACATTTTTATTTTATTCATCTTTTAATTTTACTTATCCTAAATATCACTACTAGGTCATTCTTATCGAGATGTCATTACCGTGGCAGTCTTTAAATGCTGATTACTCCGAATAAATATTACAATTTAAATAAAAGAAGCTTAAGCTTCTGTATACGAGTAAACGGTACATTTGATGATACTGATGTCAATTTCGGAGGTTTTGAAGACTGCCACGGTAATGTTTTTTTTATAAGAATGATCCTCCTGCAATACCTAAGTATAATATTTTTTGTATTGCAAACGATTGCATTTGGCAGTAGCCCTGCATCATGTGCACCCTGCATTATGGAACCCTTATGTGGTAGATTTGCCCCCTGCACGTACGAAGAGATTCACTCCCACATTTATCATACGGATGGCTAAGGAGTGGAACTCCCTGCCGAGGTCTGTTTTTCCCGACCACTTTAATCTGGACAATTTAAGGCAGGAGTGAACAACAGGCATCTTCTAGGCAAACGCGTGTCATTCTAGACCTCATCGTCACTATCCATCAGGTGCGATTGTCGTCAAGACGTGTTGGCCTATAGTCTTCCTGATTTAAAAAATCATTCGGTTTTATCATCAGTCAGCCAGTGGTTTTTCAGTTTTATTCGAAGTTTCGCCGTCCCGCGTATCCATAATAATGTAATGTTTGAGGACGTTGGTCCAATCTGATCACAGATTATACTATTATAAACATGAAAGATATAATAATACATAAAAGTATTTTTGTAACGAAAACACTGAATCAGCTTAATTAAGTAAGTAAAATATTTTGTATTGGTTTGGTATACAAACAGAGTTATCGAAACAGTTATCCATTTATAAGCGCTAAAGGCAGGTACATATTAAGATTTCGTTAAAATCCACCTCACACCTAAATCCAATCACTGATTATGAGGAAGAGTATTTGAACTCAGATATAGAGAATACAGAAGTTCAAATTTATCGTTCATACCAGACGCATTCGTAGACAGACAAGGTCAGACTATCTTTCGTGGTCAATGACCTTTATTTCGACGTCTAAGGCCCAGTCGCTCAGACGATGAAAAAATAGCAAGGCTTGCACTCATGCGGCCATAGCTATTATTAGGCGGTTTTGTAACTTTTTCTGTCTAAATTGAAGTATGACAGTAGAGTTAACAAACAAGGCTTTTTTGTAGCCAGCTTATTTGTTTAGATCTCCAAAGCTGTCTCATAACTGGGCAGTACTTCAAAAAATCAAAAAATATTTGGAGAAAAATACATAAAAAACGAATTTTTGCAAAGTTTACAAAACCCTGGCTTAGCCTTCATACAATTTGGAAAAACTACGTTTTTCCTTGGTCTTTCGTGTTTCGTCTTTTCAAGTTATATTAAAAGACTTGTGGTTGACGATAGAACTTATCTCTTTATTATTAGTATAGAAGATAGAAAAATAAATAGATATAATAGACAGCTAAGTAGGATGGTTGATTGTAATCAAGGAGGAGTTGGAAATCAAGGGCTCTAGGTACCATTACATATTCGTAGCAACATTAAAAATAAAATTACTTTAAAACCGTTACTAGGAATATCATACTAATAGCATAGCATTTTCATTTGTTAAGCGAAAATGCGTTTGTTATACGTCTACTGTAACGTTGCAACGCCAGACTTCATTAATGTATTCATGTGTTTTGACCAGACTGCTGAAGAAAGGAGGGTAATGTTTTTGTATGGATGTGTTCATAGCTTACTGATAAATACGTAAGTTTATGAAATATTATATCAGATGCAGACTATTGATTCTTATTTCACAGAATAAGCATAAGGGCTAACATTTTACCACCGCTAACAATGGGCACTTAAACAGTATACCTACTCGTATACACCGGCCATTTCACTGATGAAAACCAATATTATTCCCCAAGGAACATAGGGTCTAAAAATTGCATCATCAGCTGATCACTTTTGTATGAGTAGGTAAGTTTTTGAGATAAGACCCTTTGATCCCTGGGGAAATGTCATCAGTAATAATGCCCTCGAGAATTGAGTTAGATGGTTAAAAAAGTACAGTGAGTATGGTAAAAGGAACGCAAATACATGTGGTGCATTCCCATGAGCACGCGAAGCGTTGATGCAAATATAAAATCTAATATCTATTTGACTTAACCGAATGTAAGTTCCTTGGTCACTATACATTTTATTACGCAGCTGCACGTTCAGTCCAGCTAAGACGTTATCTCTAACTGGCCACATATACGTCCGGCTCCAAAAAAACTGAAACCCCGTCGCGTAATCACGATCCGATAACACATCCTCGCGATAAAACATTGCTGCTAAGCCAGCCAATTTATTCAACTAGGTCGCCAGACGCATTAGCGTAGCATGCATTCCGAAAACCGACAAGTCTCCATAGGTTAGGCTTCTTTTGTTATTTAATTTTTGGCCGCCACAAAGACATCTGAGATTCGCATTAAAGACCCGTTAAAACGTACACTGAGTAATGAATTAAACTTGTCTATTTTGGTCTTTAAATGTTTTTTTTTCTTCTAAATACTTACGCCTTTGAAGTGGTCCGTCTCCAAATTTTTTGCTAGTCTCCGCTGGGGCTTGCTAAATTAGAGTTTCAAAACTTCAAGCCTATTGACTCATAGCTTAAATAGTCTGACTTCATTAGTTTAGGTTAGGTTATTACAAAACTGAAATGAAGTCAGACTGCCCAATTAACAGAGTAATTTACTTATTAAAAAAAAAATTAAGTTCTCTAACGATGCTGTATAAAACTACTATTGACTTTGGTAGACTTTGAAAATATACACTCGTATGTTGTCCACTCGTACTATCATGTTAGACACCTAACCATTACAATAAATTAATTAAAGACGACGACAAGAACTGACCTAGACTGGCAAACCTGATCTACATACATATTACCACTCTAAATGTCCGAAGGCTAGATATTACAGCTTAAAGATTTATGCTCACAGAAATCGACGCGAGAAAAAAATAATGAAACAACTCGATATACACGTAACATTCTTATGAGTAAATCGAATTGATTGCTTTTACGTGCCTATAGAATATTATCTTATACAATATTTTTTTCTTAAGTGAATAGTCAGTGCCAGAGACACTTTCAAGGTAGGAAAATGTGTGTGTTTGCCACGATAGAATTATGTGAAGTAAGTACATTACCATTCAAACTTTAAACGAAAATTAGTTTGAACGATTTCTAGTACTTAAATAGTTTTCGTAATACGTTAGAAATCGTAACCTGCAATTTAACTTGCATTCAATCAACTCTAATATTAAAGAAAAAAAAACATAATATCACTTCATAAATAGGTATTAACTTATTGCATAAAACAATTATGTACCGAGACCTTGGTGCTCGAATCCGATACGCACATGGATCGTTTTTTTTTTGTTCACATTATATTATTCTGATATACTGTGATGGTCTCTTAACTGTTTAGGTATATTAGTAGGCATCAAATGACGTGAATTTGAAAAAAAAATCAAAGATTATGAAAATTGTATTAGGTATATATTTATATCACTATCATTTACCCCACCTATTTTGTATGCCCTTCCTCTACACCAATTGCAATGCCTATTTAAGTTTTCTTTTATTTCTACATGATCCCCAGGAACCAAAGTACGGCAGGCGTGAGCTACAAAATATCAATTCTTCATCACCAAAAAACCGTCTTATCTTCCAAGTGCAGCATTATCGCCGGCATATCAAGAAGTATTATTACCTACTGCAATTTTGCAAGTAAACTCGTTATCTCCTACTCGGCCTGTTGTCATTCACAAAAATAGCCACCGACTTGATAACGGATAACACACCTGCGTATGTGCTGAGAGAGACACAATCACAAATTAACTGCATATTTAATTTTGTATTTGGGTATATGAGCAGTTCTATCCGAACCAGTAACCACCACGATAGATCTAGAAAGAAAACAAAACACAAACTTGAAATAACTTCTCACTATCCTATAATAAACCTAAACCGCCATCATTCGTCATCATCAGTCTATAAGACGTCCACTGCTGGACATATGCCTCCCCCATTGTTTCCACACAGATCGGTCCTGTGTCATGCATACGCCAAATTCCATAGTAATTAGAACTCCTCCTTATGAACAAGCCAGTTTTTCCCAATATTATATTTCCAAGATAGAAAATATCGGATATAGATACTTAAATTGGGCCTACTTTACGTACATCGAATTTAAGTATAGACTAAATCAGTGTTTCGTAAGCCCTTGGGATTTCCTCAAGTATGTGTATGGGGGTTCGTTATCTTATCTACGAAATGTGAGTACCAGCAAGTCTCGTTATGATTACCCATAGGAAAGCGAGCGTACTCCAGCAGTTGGATCCTATCATGATCGTCAAAGTGAAGTAAATTCACTCCTGTGTTTTTATTTCCCCTGGAAAATTAATCATGAAGATAAGGGCCCCCTTTAAATTGTAATTGATCTTCTAGGGATCTGCTCGTAGACAAGATAGCTGCACGAAGTTTATTAATTGAAAGATATGTCGCAGGCATTTAGCAAACTCACCGTTTTCGTTCACATGCAGTGTCGTTATTTTAGAAATTTCTGTTTAAATTACTTTTTTTATAGTATAGAAAGGCAAACGAGCAAGCGGGTCACCTGATGGTAAGTGAACACCGCCGCCCATGGACATCAGCTACACCAGAAGGAGTGCGGATGCGTTGCCGGCCTTTTAGGAAGGTATAGGCTCATCTTATCTCATTATTTGTTAAAATTTAACATTAGATAAGCTAGGTAACTGCCATTTTATACTTATTGGATGTGCCACGCAAAATACTATGTATCTCAGAATTGATTAGCAAAAAAAACTTTTGTGTTGAATTGTTATACATTTTGCCTTCGTCATAATACATAATTCCGAGCGTTTCTGAACCCCAATTTATAATTCGCGGATTTATTAACTATGCTTGCGGCTCATAGATCTAGATCAGATGCTAAAACCAATACGTCAGCAGTCTGTATAGTCACAACACAAGTAATAAGTAAGTAGCACATAAGAGATAACACATTATTGGCACTATCCTTGTCCTCGCAAATTATGAATACACGTGTCTGCTATCATCGTTCTACTCGTGAAGTTAACTGTATTTATTTTTAATTAGTATTTCAAGTTTAGCGTACAAAATTGGTAGCTGCAATCATTGCAAGTTCGAGTACTAAAAGAAAAGCATCTCATCAAAGATGATGACAACTGGTTCTATGTATCTTTGCTACATAAAGTTGTCTAGGTGCAGTTGCGCCACGGGTGGTGATAAACCTAGCACGTCTTAACCCCTTAATAGACAGTAGGTATAAATACAATTCATTGGTTTTGGATCTTTTCCCCAACACATAAGGTTCAAAATATATCGACAGAGCCCCATAAAGGGTTAAATAAAGGCACTACGCAAGAGGGAAGCCTTATAGCTATAAATTGCTCTCAAGGTCTAATTTAAAACATTGTGGTTGTAATTACAAAGCTCTCCAAAAGTTGTCGACTTTAAAATCAAGTACTATCAAATCGGCGTGAGTTTATCTATAAACTGACCGATAAAACGTGAAAATTTTATGCTAATAAAAAGATAAACCTTAGAGCCTTAACTTAGAGCTCAATTCGACCAATCTTAATCCGAGAAAATATCTATGGAATAACGCTGTCATTTCATATACAATTCGTAGTGTTCAAAAATTTAATAGCGGATAAAGATTGGTTAAATCAGGACTTACTCGTAGAAATGATAAGCATGGTATCAAAATATTGTATGTTAACGCTTGCACCAAATTTCAGATCGTTCGATTGACGTCAAGACTTAGGTACCTACTTATGTCACCAAAGGATCCAAATAAACCTTGCTCCCATAGTTTAACATTAAAAGGTAGATATCATTATCACGCATAGGTACTCCACATACCTCTAATTGCCTTTTCTTTTAATTTAGATAAAACTTAGACTTGGTAATCTTAATTAAGTATTAAATGTCTAGCATTTAAATATTTACTAGCCGTCATAATCATCATAATGCGCTTTTAAATGAGCAATTAACAAGGTAAAACTGTGCTAAGTTGTATAGGCATAAGAAGAAGATATGGAACGCAATTATTTGGCAAACTTCATCCAAATATTATTGTTTCAAGTGCAGTCATGAATCGTGTGACGTCACAAGTGAAAAAGCGGGAAACAAAATGCAAAGCTGCGAACATGTGAGCGGCTCGTATGGAAAACGAAAGTCTTTCGTCGCGGAGTTTCATTCAGACAAAGTTGGTGGCTCGCGGCTGCTGTAGACGCTGCATCTCCGAACCAACGAAGCACATTGTATTTGGATGTGTCTTTCTCAAATGTCCTGTTATTACTACATTATCTTAGGATTGAGTAATTTTTGACTACATATTTATATAAGTACTTTACGTTTCGCACAGTTACAGCAGCAGTGATCGCAAAGGAACTGCCGTCGGTGCACGGTGTCTGCTAGAAGTCAAACCTTTTTTTAATTTTGTAACTGATAACAGACCCACAAACCAAATCGATCGCAAATATGTAGGTATGTAAGGGCACTTCCAGGAGACCGCTTTTCAAAATCAGAATACAATTCGTGATAAGAGTGTAAATCAAGACAAAATTAAATCTAACAACTTTGTAGAAGAACTGGGAAAAACACTTACTTTTTACAAGTTATGTTTTTGATGTCATAACAGTTTATTTTTTTGGTTATTAAATTTGTAAATCTATAGTAAAAAGTATTTATTCAGAGGTAATTATTATAATTAAATGAAGATTTGAGTTCAGTTTTTAAAGTCTGGTAATTCTGATCTTAGAGATTTCTTGACGTGTCTAATTCGTTTGTAGGAATGTGAAGCAGTAGACAATGTATGGCCTAAATATTTATAAAGTTGTAACTTTGTTGGTCTTTCGTTTCTCATTTAACATTTCAAGAAGATCATTATTCAATAAAAATAAATGGAATACCAAAGTAAATGTTCAGTTTAGTTAGGTTTCGCTTGTATGGTTTGGTTCGAGTACATAATTTTCTGAAAAAAAAAGCAATAAATTGTAAAACAATCCAACCAAATATTTCCATTTTAAAAATTATAGCGTTCAATTGTATTGTAACATAAAATAACGACTGGCAATACAATTTACTTCATAAGGTGGGATTATAAACCACTCTAAAAACGATGGCTGCGCAAAATTTGGCTAGACTAGATTTATAGATATACCTAACCCACCAAAAACTCGGTCAGGCTTACGGTTATCGATCGGACAAAATATAAGTTGTTTATTTTATCAGATACAACGCGACAACGAGCGGGCGTGGGTGGGATCTCACCATTTGGCTTTAGACATTTATTAGAACTATTTTCGCCACACCTTTGTAGATTGGTAATAAAACTATAAAATCTGCAACGGATTCCACTTTTCTTTAACGTTACAGCTTAATCTTCATTTTTTTAGGGTTTTAGTAAAACGACATATGTTATAATACTTGTTGATTGAAAACAGTTAAAATTGAAATGAATACTTAATAATTATGTTAATTGTTTTTAAATAGTTTCTAACAAAACACAAACTGTTACATAATAGATGCGTATCTGAACTCGTTTATAAATATCAAAAGTTAGCTATAATTGTTTTCATTATGAAAACTGCTGTAACCTTCCAATGAAAACATTGAAGACAAGGTATCCGCCCTCACTTCGCTTCGGAACAGTAGTTCCACTGTCTACCAATAGATGGCGCTGGGCGTTGATTGCATCGCGCTAGTATTTCACTTTTTCGGTTTGTGTATAAGGTTTATCGATGTCTGTAGAATTTGTCTCTTTATAAATAGTAAAGAAGATCATTTGAAACTAATACAATAACATGATCCCAAAATTATTTAATAACAACCATACAAAAAGCATTGGCAAGCATTTTCACGTATCGCCTCCCTCGTACATCCTGGAGCAAACTTACTCAGACTCAAAGTTGCTGTTTAATAATGCTTGTAACAAATTACAGGCATACTGTGTACGTTGCCAGTACCCCAGTACACTCGTAGAGAAAAGTTAACCGCACCACTTTCACAGCAGCCAACTTATTTTGTCGCTTACTATTGTTCGTTAAGGAGTTAGGTTTAAATCTGAAGTTATTAGCTATTGATGGAAGTTTAATGTTAACGTACGGTTATTAGATTTCTACGATTTATTTGGTGAATCATCCATCTTGGTGTATTAATGTCAACTGACTATTCAAACATTTTATTCAGGTAATGCACGTTATGGACTATGGACTAAGCGATAAACTTGGACATTATGACACAAGTTACTTCGAGCAAAGTGATTAAATACGAGTAGGTATATGATTTAAACTTTTTTTTTCACTTTGCGAATTTATATTGTACTTCTTTTATCAAAATTAATCGGGCTCAATGACTTCCTCCATAACACTTACTTACCTAGGCACATTAGATATTTGGTTCAAATAAAAAAAAAATGTTACATTTTCTTGCTAAAAAAACCCAAAATGTAAATGAGATAAAAAATGCAATTCTAACAGCAAAGTCAGAAAATGAAATACAACTTGTAGAGACTATAAAACTACGAATTACTCTAAACGCGAATACTGAACTAAAATTATTCATGACAATTGTTTGGAAAATTTTAAATTCGGTGAGCGTGTTTTGGCGGAAAAAAACTTTAATTTTAAAATAATTTATGAATAATAGTGCAGTCATTTCCCGCAATGCATTTCCAAGTAACATTTCGTTTGTAGATTTTGCGTGCTTACTTTCATCAAGCACAGACCTCTTTGACTATGCAAAATAAACGAGAAACTGGTCTGGGTACAAACAAAAATATGTCGAATTTCAATGAGATGTACACTGTAATCGCAATCAATAAAATGCAGGCAACAAAACAAGTCTTATATCTATGAGGTTAAGAGTCGTCGCAGACTGCGTCTGTCTCGGTTTTACTCGTAGTTTGGAAGTAGACTGCAGCCTTGGTTAGTAAGTTAGAAGGTTGAATTGACAAGGACATGAAACTCGGTGAAGTTTAATCTAAGGGATGGTCGCTGTAGGTAAAGGTACCTATATCTTGTATTAGGTAAGACCTACAGACAGATATCTAAACAACTCGAAGTATGTTTGTACCTGAACAGTCTAGACAGAATAGTAATGCAATAGTTATTCCTCTTATTTTCTGTGTGCATGTTTTAAATCTTTGAGATAGTTAGATAATTTTATTTCACTGAGAAATTCATTAAGATTGTTTGAAATAAACATTACGAGAGGCAAACTTGAGTTCAAAATTGGGTTAGTAACAACGCCGAGAAATGAGACAGGATTTTAAAACGCAAAAGTTATGAGCGGGTATGTTAGCACAAATCGGATTATTATTATTATTTCGTCACACTTAGGATAATAGGTTGCAGACAGACCCTGTGTCCTGTGCATTTTGTGCTGATATGATATTATAAGATGCATCTGTTGCATCTGTGGACATTGCAAGCTATCGTCGTCTATAATTAAATGTAAGTTAATTACAAAAAGGTTGGCGAATTTTCGTTGAGAAGCGTTGTCCATCAATCTAAAGCGAGTAGATAAATCATACCATATTTTTATCGTGCATAGCAACAAATGTTGCATATTTTACGCTGCTGTTATCTTTAATGATACGTGCATACGAGGTAAAACATTATGATTAACCCAACAGGTAAGATACGTAAATCTTATACTACATAGGTATAAAGTTGTCTTAGTGAGTGACCTTCTAGATGACAAAGCTATATAAAATTATCAATGTTTACATCCAATATAGTAAAACAAAAACAAACTAAGATTATACACAGTTCTCGTATACATTTCACTTTCTCTGAGGTAATGTAATGTAATTAATTTAATTTTCAAATGATAGTAACACAACTCGACCAAACGTGAAACTAAGAGTACCACGAGTTACTCAAATTACTATACTAAAAGGTGGTAGTAATAATATATACATTATAACCAGTTAGGAGGCTTACAGTCTTAAATCTAAATAATGTTAGGTTCTACAACAAAATTGAATTTGTTATTACAACATCCCTATATATAGGTTAACGAAGGGTTCCCGTGTTTTTCGTTACGAGCTTCGCTGGCCACTTCAATGTCACGAATTGGGGGCTGCTATTATATAATGAGTATAACAATACATAGTATATAGTAAAGCATATAACACTATTTCTATGAGCGCACCCCACCGATTGTAATCTGGGTGCGGGGCGAGCGGTTGAACCGAGCGGACCAATCGCTGTGCTCCCGTGACCAGAAAAGGGGGTGGAGTTTCGCACCCCTAGTTTTCTAGGGGTTAGTATGCTTCCGCGGCCAACCTAGTTTGCCGGCCCCGCGCGCCTCGCACCCCCCGGCCCACTAATTTAGGGTTGATCAATCGGCCCGGCAGTTACGTAAGCGACACCAGACAGATTCGGAGCCGGGAATAGTTTAACGATCGCACCTATAACTTACAGCCGCCGTGTTGACTATGCTCAGTTGCTCACACAAACTGGTCGGAAACTCACAGTTCAACATGCTGGCATAGATGCAGCCTTTGTTTGACCTATAAGTAAAAGGAAACCATCTCTAGATCCAGTTTTATTTTTGTTAAACTTTTTTTTTACAGTCAGGTACAGGTGGCCCCTCATTGCATTGGGTTAAATACAACAGTCTGACAAAATTTATCAATATATTGAAGCGTATTATGGATTAAGCTGAAAGCTGATGTATCTGTACATGCTATAGCCAAGTTCTGTATCTTAAAAAGAACGTTGGGGATTCTTATTTAACTCGGTCGAGTTGAGTACGTTAGTAACACAGAATGAAATATTTACAACATGCACAGGCATAAAACTCCGAATCACTCTAAATCCCTCGGGAACACTGAAGTAAATTATTCATAATAGTTATTTTAAACTTTCGGAGTCGACTAGTAATGTTTAGCAGACAAAAAATACAAGCAGTAAGTAAGTAGCTGCAGTTTCTGCAGTAGACAAAGAAAGCGTGCAGTTAATCTTCTATAATTGGAGAGATGAAGAAACAGGTATTCTTATTGGGTGGATAAATCTCCAATTAGCATACTTACTAAGTTTATACGGAGTAATGCCCGATAACAGTATTCTGACAAGCAAAAATCTCAAAGTCTAGTAAAAAATATCCCGCCAACGTTCGAGGATATAAAAAATAATATATTGTCTAGTCTGATTTAGTCTAGACTGGGCATAAAAACGTTAGGTCTAGAATTATAGCTCATTAATATTCAGGCTAAAGTCGACTTCGGAACACCTTTCATTCGGTAGCGAGTCTTTTAAGCCAACTTTCATTTTGAATGCCTCTTGCTGTTGACATTTAATCAATTACAAATTTTGGCAATATCAAATATTATGCTGTACGTTTAACTTTGTATTTTGTCATCATAAGTGAATATATATTTTTTAAGTTAGACGGTGACAAAATATGGGTAAACAAGTTCTGTAGTGGAGACCGCGTTTCGGTAAACGTAGTGTAAGGCGCGTTCGGGCCAGATGGAGTGACGATTTGCGCAAGATGGCTGGATATCTATGTATACGACTAAGTAGCTAGAATCTAGATTGATTGGAGTGTCAAACATTTGGAGACGCTGATAGTGATGAAGAAAATTTCAATTTGAATTAAATATGGCACCTAGGGGTGTAATTCTCGTGCATTCGCGACTGAAGTCCAATTTAGATGTTTTCCTTTCATCTGTACAAAACAAAGTCGAATGTTCGAGAATTTCCCTCTCGAGGTAATTGTTTGTTACTGATTCGGTGGTTCATTAGCTAGTTGGTTTTGAATTTAAGCTTTAGCCGTTTCTGGGTACTATCAAGCTAAACAATAGTGTCTCTTTTAAGTAATTCTCATGGTCAGTCCAGGGTCTGAAAATCTTGTGCCATATATCGGAAGGCATACTAAATAGTTCTTTGTTTCTTTCCAGTTGTCTCAATATGAGGGTGGTAATAGGAAGTTCTATAAATTCCTAACTTGTTTGCACCGGATCCTGTATCCATTAGCAGGGGAAAGTCAAACAAAAGTTCTTCTCACATTTAACGACAAGTTCCACACTTACAAACTTTGAAAATTAAATATAACACTTCTGAACCATTAATCTTATAAAAAAAATACTGTTACATGCTTGACCGTTGAAATGTACAGTCGTAGCCAAAAAATACAACAACAGGATAAAATTGTTCAGCAAAATATTTACCTCGAAAATTCTAATGTGCAGGCTGCATATCCAAATAAACTTGCGAACTTAATAATAAAATTATTTATTTTAATTTTAGCATATTTATTTCGACCGAAGCCCGTGGACTATCACACGGCAAGACAATGACAATTCGCTTATCTTTTATGCTTCCTCTTACGGGATATACAAAAAGTGAAGTACCGTTTCTACCCATTTAAAATTCGCCTTTCGCATAATCTGCATTCGTTAATGTTGCAGACGGCTAGCTACTTTTCACTTTGCTACCGTACCCGGTCATTCTACAATCTAAAAAACACATTTATAGTTTATTTACATTATTTATTCACTTTTGAACTAATGGTATAAAATTATAGGAGCAAATCTGATCAACTGACTAACAGTAATGTTGGGCTATGGTTTATGTGAAGATAATAAATAATTGAATATTGTAGATGAGGTATAATTAATTTAACTATACTTCGGCGTCCAAAATAATCGCTGGGTAGGTTTGGATCATGATCTGGAATTCGGAAAGTGTGGTATTTTTTTACATGTGCTAGGTGACAGACGAGCAGACGGCCGATCACCTGATGCCTGAGGGGCAAGCTATGGCCGCTGTCCATAGACACCTGCAACACCAGTAGAGTCACAAATACGTTGCTAACCTTAAACCCCCATTTTCCCCCAATTGGGCCTCCAGTACCCTCACTCACTCGATGAAACACGCCGCAGGCGCTGCTTCACGCTGGTCTTCTGTGAGGCCGTGGTATCACATGGCTCTACTACAATCTAATTAGGTAGGTACAAAAAAGCCTTCGTAACCTTTAGATAGAGGAGGAACTATACCATTTGAAATTGAAAAATGATTCAAACTGACATTGATTCTGAACATGTAAACGAGGTACACTTTCAGAATCATGCAATAATCTCGAAATTTTGTTGTCATCTTCAGTTTGAGAAACTATTTGAAACGTGCAATTTTTCTTAGTATGTTTTTCTCTAACCGCCGAATGAATACTCAAAAAGTCTTTACCGTAGATCCAAGGAAAGAACAGCTAAGCAACTGTCGTCTTTTTTGTATTCACGTAGCTACCTATTTACAAAAACGATTTCCACAGACACCTTCGCTACCAAAAATACGATTTCGAAATTCCCTACGATCAAAAACCAAAATGTTTTCTCTTTACAGGCAACGGTGAATTTTGCTAGCCAATTGCGTAACGGAGGCATTCAATTATTGTTCCTCAAACGGTGGCCAATGATGCGTTCAAAGAAACCCTTTGGAAAATAGTTAATACAATGGTGATCACGCACTTCCACAAAAAATCTTTAATAACCCTACAAACTTCACGTTGGCCTACTTGGATTTTTACTTTGTTTCGTTTAGCTTAATTAAGATATCGTCACAGTCACAGGGTATTGTGGTCGCGGAGATGCTTGGTCAAACGGTCAATTTCCTCGTCATGCATTTAAGATACTCTTATAAAATTAAATTATTATTTTCTGGTGGAGAAACCCGAGTAAATATCGATATACTGTACATTAAAGAAGTTTCTATACAGGTCACTTCAATAGTTAAAACATTATGCTATGATATTTATGCCACCATGAGCAACGGTGTTCATGTGTTTGAATCTGAGCATGCACCTACTTATTGGTTTTTTTAATCTACCACTTGTACTTACGAGTATTTGTACCATTATCTCGGCGGTGAAGATTTTTTTTTCTTTTCTTCGGATGGCTTCTGAATTAATATGCAATTTATAGAGCTCTGAGTTTGGCGAGAATATAACATTGCCATGCATTTTTATTGGAGGAAAAGCATCTATTTAGTTGCTTTATGTCCAAGTCGTCTCAAGACGAAATCATCTATGTAAATACGTAAATTTTCACAAATATAAAGGTTCAACTATCATTTAGTCTAATGGGTGAAAACAATCTGTAACCTACCAAACAACGGCTACCTACCTATACTCAATACTCAACCGTATATCGAAAACCAATCCTACCCATAAAAATATTTTCAATAAAACTTATGCTAAGGAAATGCTACGTCGTGTACCGGAGTTATTATATAAATACATTATAAATTATACTATAGTATACATTATAATTAGACAAGAAAATGTTAAACAGACAAAAACCTTGTCATAACTTTTCACTTTAAATTATTTAATACTAAACCAGTTATTATACCTAAGTATGTTGTAACATTCTGTTCGACTTATTTATAAAATTGATATAGACAAGCTATAACTTGTTTAACTTCGTGCATATGAAGAATGTCATTTTATGATGAAGAGTCATGCTTGTTAATCTATTTATGCTAGATACTTGTTTCATTTATCAGCTGATCGATGTAAACTGTCTGACGCATTTGAAATGGTTTAGCCATCCGTCCTTTTCTAAGAGTAACGGAGGAGAAAGATGTATTCCTTATCCTTAATCCCCCATCTGATCTAATCAAATCTAATAACATTTATAAAGAAATATCATTCAGCTGATCGATCACTATAGTTTAAGAAAACTTTTTTTTTCATCCAATGTTTTTAATCAGAGAAATTATCGTATTCAAGTACAGAAACTACTCTAAAAGTATTTGTGCTAATTAAAAAGTAATGTGTAGAGATAGAGGTTAGAATGTTCAAATTTGCACGAGACCGCGTCGTACTGTATTTTTTGTTGTTTTATCGACCTGGATAGTGTTGTCACACAATATGAAAATATTACACGGTCTAGAAAGATTTCTCTGTGGTCTGTCAACTCCCACTGAAGCGTTGAGCTGCAGGGGGGCTAACATTTCTTGGTTAAAAATAAAATCCTAGGCAAATAGGCGTCTACCATTTAACTTTTTTATTTTTGGCGGCGAAATGAACCGGGCAGTCCCCAATTTTTTCGCAGTATAACGAATTCAAATGAATCTACTTTTTCTATTCTACTTAGATTTACTTAAAGATTTACAGAGTATGTCTTTAGAAAGTAATTTATTTAAAGAGAGAAGGCAAGCTCAGTAGTACTGTTATCCATTACAATCCTTAAAACCCCCAGAATGCGCAAAGGTTTTACACATAAGTTAAAAATCTCTAAGTTAAGTTAAGTTTTCTCCTTAAGTTTTAGCTGTAGGTCCAACCTTTTGCAAATTTAATTTTTTGGGGTTTTGATTCAAATCCCGTGAAGGACTACAAAAAACTACAAAAAAATCTTATTAAAGTATAATTATTACCTACTTGCTGCTATTTTATGACTGAGTCCGACTCACACTTGACCGCTGTTTGCTCGGGTTTTATGGAAGCTGTAGTAGTAAGTACTAATAGTATTTTCAGGAGGAAATTATAACATAGCGGATTAGAGCTCGCTTCATCAGTAGCTTTATTAAAGCTATTGATGAATTAATAATTCAACTAGTATTAGAACTAAGCCATAATTCCTCTCAGTCTTGACGAGGCAACCTGAGTAGAAGATACTTTATTAAAAGGCGTTAGTAAAGAGATAGAATATAACTTCTCAATTTGACACAGAGTTTTCTTCCGAACTAACTTCTTTATAAATAGTAAGCTATAAATTTTATTATTGCAATATTAGGTCATTGAATATCATCATGGCTATCCAATCCATCCAATCACTTACAATAGGTCCCAGTATCTATAAAACATCATACGGACAAATACGTATTACGTGAGTCTAATCCAAACCGATTTGGAGTGATCCGTATTAGGTTAGCCGTCTACGCTACGAACGTTGTGAGGTCGTATTTATTGCTAACATAGTTTAAAAGTAGCCAGTAGAAAAATACTTAGAGGGCTGCTTTTCGGCATGAAAGAGCCGGCTTGACTAAAGTGATAACCTGTCTCACAGAAAACCGACCTAAAGCAGGATCTGTGCTGTGTTTCGCAGGAGAGTGCAATGTCGACGACGATGTCCCCACCGTACAAATCGCCGACTTAATGAATAAAGACAGAAAAAAAAAATGTAAAATGGGATTGAAATGGATGTTAGTTTTGATCGGATCTTTATGTCTAACGCCTTACTGCTGTAGTGGTGTAAGTAGCAGACCGTGAACTTGGTCGGGGTCGCTTCCCGAGTCCAACAAAAAGCTTTTCGATTTTTTGAACACAGCTCCGTTTTGTGATCACCACTTCGCATTAGACAAGCGTGGTGATTACGCCTAATCCCATCATAGTAGCGATGACTTGATTTCTATGATGGAAGCCCTTGCTCTGCAGTGGGACAGTTAGCAACACATCAGGTTACCACAACCTGTCAAATTTCCTTAATTCATATTTCACTTGATGTGTTGACAGTAAGATGACGATCTATTTAAGAAATTTGACAGCGTTGTATACTTTGATGTGTGGCTGTACGTACATACTACGCTGATACCTTTTTACTTTTTACGTCCAGCCACTGGCTACACGACCACTGTGATACTATTATAGTCTCAATATCGGCATCGGAAGATAGCGGAGATCGTGACGCGGAGACTGCGACGCGCTTTATCGCGGCATCGCTTCGTGGCGATCGTAAATAATGTGCAACTTTTCCCGCCACGCCCCCACCACGCCGGGAACAGGGATTCTGTGCAGTAGAACTTGCAGCACGCAACCTGCTGACAAAACTCGCGACTGTTTGAAGTTTTTATGGCAATGCGAGCGTCTGTTGTTTTTGGTTGCAGTTTTTATTTAATCGTAAATAATTTGCAACTTTTCCCGCCACGCCCCCACCACGTCGGGAACAGGGGATCCTGGCAAGAGAACTTGCAGCACGCAAACCTGCTGACAAAACTCGCGACTGTTTGCTGAAGTTTTTATGGCAATGCGAGCGTCTATTGTTTTGGATTGTAGTTTTTATTTAATCGTAAATAATGTGCATCTTTTCCCTCCACGCCCCCACCACGTCGGGAACAGGGGTTCTGTGCAAGAACTTGCAGCACGCAACCTGCTGACAAAACTCGCGACTGTTTGAAGTTTTTATGGCAATGCGAGCGTCTGTTGTTTTTGGTTGCAGTTTTTATTTAATCGTAAATAATGTGCAACTTTTCCCGCCACGCCCCCACCACGTCGGGAACAGGGGTTCTGTGCAAGAACTTGCAGCATCGCAACCTGCTGACAAAACTCGCGACTGTTTGCTGAAGTTTTTATGGCAATGCGAGCGTCTGTTGTTTTTGGTTGCAGTTTTTGTTCTAGATTAGTAGCTCGTCTAAAAACGGACGCGCTCTCTTTCGACTCAATTGTCGATCGTTTATTTATAAAGGAGTAGTCGGAACAAAATACTTACAATGTTGGTTACTAAGAAGAAATAATACGCTAACCAAAAACGACCAAGCATTGAATTATTCTATTAGCCTATGATCCGTTCAAAAAATCTGTCATTTGGTGACGACAAACGCTTAAAGATTTCTATGAGAATAAATTACCTACAACTGGTGCGCTTGACTTATTATTTTTTTTAAATAAAAGACGACTTCATTCCTCATCTCTACATCTTAGTCGCCGCAGCACCAGTAATCTTCAAACAAACTCAACTATTTTACTTCAGTTCAAAGTCCTTCACTCTATAATTTATGAATCACAAGAGTTGCAATTTGTTACATTCCTAGGCTAAACCACGTCGGAAATTTTAATTAAATTTTTAGATAAGAAAAAGCATGCTCGAGGGAAATTCATAAATTACTCCAGATCCAAAGTACGAAATATTCCAGAGTCTAGAAAAATGAAATCTCCCAAGAGAGGTACTTCTTTCTGTCCCAGAACAAAATGCATTTGCGCAAAAAACCTCAAACTGAAGCGAGGCTGCAGTCGCAGCATGTGACATGGGAGGTAGATGATCAATGATGTATTTGGAAAGAAATCTTCCTACCCAGCTTAAATCTTTTCATGCGTAAGCCAATTCTGTTACGCCATAGATTTATATAGTGGTATAAATAACTAAACTTAGTGCAAAGCGATCTGCTATTTGAAATATTTTAGCAGACTAGTCACTCGATCTCACTTATTTCGGGAAAGTAGTTCTAAATAGTATCAATAGATGGCGCTGGACGTCGATTATATCGCGCAAGTGTTATGTATTTTCGTCACTTACAAGTAACTCGCACGAAGGAATTAAGAAGCTAACGTAATAAGCCTACTTAACAATCGATTTTTCGAAACGGTTTCAAATTTTCCGAACATAGCTTGCTTCCATCATAGTAGCGATGATTTCTATGATGAAGGCCTTTGCCCTGTCGTGCGACAGTATATAGACTGATACTTTACTATTCTCTAATGGATCAAGTCTCTAATCTAACCTGCGTCAAATATTCAAAAACGCATTGATCGATGGGCGCTTAACAAAATAAAAAAGTAAATTTGTTAGTCGACTCATTGCACGCGAGGAACCGGCGTACTGCCTAGACAGTGCAGCGGTCGACCAAACCGCGGTAACACTCTATCGCAGTCGTGGCCGTGGCGTTGTTTTAGGCTGAAAACGGTGCACGCGCGCTTCATGCCCTATTTGGGGCTATGCAATTGGCGGAGAGAAACGCACATTTTATAGAAACACTGCTAGATCGGCAACATACAGCAGACAATTAAGGCTACTGGGTAAGCTCACGCTATCTGGGATTTCCGCTGGGGACACTGCGTAAGTTTCCACTGGTGACAAACAAGAAAAACTTATTTTTTTCTTCCTTAACTTATTTTTCTAACGCAGTGAGCGAGCAAAGAGCGATTTATGATTAGCAATAGCAATATTAAGTATTATTAAATCCTCCAAATGATATTCAGCTAAAGCGGCCAGTCTTAACGATCAGCCACGTACACAGGATGTATCTCAAGTGTGTGCACACTGGTGCACTCTCTATTACCTTACTCTTTGAATTCAATGACACACCAGTTTGACACGACCGAAGAGAGATCGGGTGCAGAATCAATGGCTTAATTTGCTTTCCGAGGCACGGGTACAAGACGCCCGGCTGACACTGAGAATTTCTGAACAGAAAAACCCAGTTTATAATTAAAAAAAAAACTTTTATAGAGACACATCAAAATAGCACACTTCAGCCTGATAGTAAGCAAAATGAGGGCACATGTTACAAGACAGGATTGTCTTTCATCCGTTGGCAATGCCATACTGAATTTGACTGGCTCGATGCCGGATTTGGTAGTATTTTGGTAGTGACCCTGCCTCATACGTCAATGGTTGGGGGCTCTCCACCCTGGACAAACCTTCGTGTGATAAACACTTGTGGTTGTTTAGTATCTGGAGGTGTATTATATACCTATGTACTTATTTACGTTTGTAAATCCTCTGTTCTCCGATTTCTATTACACAAGTGTTTAAGGAACTTAATATGGAATCAGTTAAATTTAAGATTGGCCCAGTCAGCAGAAACACCATACGCCTGCGAGATACTTCACCACGCTGTGTGGCTTTTAAGACCCCTCCGATCTCTTAGCCCCACCGGGGCTATATAGGCGGGTATCGCGGCCGTGCCTGGGCTCGGCTAAGCGCGCCTGTGTTTACACGAGATCCTGACCACTAGCCAGCGGCGATGAACATAATCCGAGCGGATATTAAATTCATATCGAGCCACCTTATGTACTAACCTTACTTGGAGTTACGTAAACTATGAAGGCATCTTTTGACAATAGATTGATTGACGGCTAATAAAATGAACTGAAGTAAAATAAAAAACTAAAGTATCAGCCTATAACTGTCCTACTGCTCGGTCTCTATAATAGTTATCAAGTCATCGCTACTATGAAGGGATTAGGCTTAATCACCACGCTAACCTAATGCGGATTGGTGATTACAGATCCAATTCGAAACCTACTTTTTGCTCGACCCGGGAATCAAACCTAGGACCCTGAGATCACCCGGTATTTAAACACTAAGCCAACAGGCCGTTTCAAAATCAAATAGGTAATTATTTTTATTAATTGCTTTTTAGTTTTTGCGGCAATGCATAGGTAAGTATGCATCTTCTATGACTAAGATGCAGAAATATCCGTTAAAAATTTAATGAATTGCCGCGAAGTTAATAATGTTACGACAAAGATCATTGAATTAGTAACAAGTACACTCACACAAAAGACGTACCTATAGATAAAGTCCATTCAAATTAAAATCAGAATGAAATAACTTTATCGGTACAACTGAAAATGTCGAACTTAGTTTTAAATCAAAAGGTAAGTAATTAAACACTTTTACTTATTATGCACTACTTACCTAAAGACAAATGTTTTTATAGGAACTAAACATTAGATTAACTTGCACATGAGCAGTGAATACAAAGTTGTTAACTATTTAGAAGCATGCTTAAGAGAATATTTTTATAGTTTTCCCGTTCATAAAGTTACATAATTACACATGCACCGAAGTGGTATGCTAATGCTATTTTTATGAATAGCCCGGCCTTAGATAGTTATATACTCTCTATTGCACAAAATGTTACAGAACTTATGCTTTTTAGGTAATTTACAAATACAATATCGGCGGTATTATCGCTAATAGCGATCTCTTCCATACATCCTTGGGGTAGAGGAATAATACAGCTAATTAACAAGGCCTTAACTCATATTTAAACCCAGATGCGCGTAAGTGTCGCTACCAATGAAGGCCACAGGTAGATAGTGGAACTACTATAAAGATCTTCAAACTATTTGGTGGATTAATCTTCATCATAATGTACACGCTTTTATAGTTATTAACCTAATAATACAATCATTAGGATCAATACTATAAAAGCGTCTATCTTCAATCAACCCCACCTTATTACCTCGCGTATCCTTAAAATTAAAAGTAAACGTAAAAAATAAAAAATATCTTGTTTATTATCAGCCCAATAAAAGATGGACGCCATTCATGTAAGATAATTCTTGCATAGTAATTTCGCAGCCTCTCTAATTTAGAATTCTCCGCATGCACTAATGACTAACTATGAATATTTAATCAGACTTCCACTTGCCAACTCCTAGGTATCACAAAATGGCATAAACTTGGTAATGTTCATTATATCACCCCCATAAATCCTTTACTTTTACCTAATTTACGAATGCAGAATACTTATTTTTAGAGGACGACGATTCTAATGTTCAATGCTAATACAAATTGAGAAATAAAAATCAATTACCTAGCTTTTCTGAATTCCCTTCTTACCACAACCTTCAGTTTCATTATAAAAATAAATAACAAATTACCGGATATTTACTAAAGATAATTTAATTAATTAGTCTTGAATGAAATTTGACATCGATTGTCATGAGTCCATCGAAAATAACACTTCTTCTTTTTCATCTAAGCATACTTACTAGTTCCCGGTTTCGTCAAATATTTTCTACTAAAGTCGTATAACAAATTTTGTTCAAGATTGTTGCTAGAAGGTAAAAAAGACGTAAATATTTATCAATAGATATACAACTCACAAATTAAAACTTACCACTACTTAATATTTCTTAAAAAATACTTTTGACTTGAATCAACCGTGATGAAAACATAGTCAAAATGTCTTAACTTACCTATACTACTTGTCTACATCTTGGGCTGATGAACTTTCTAACAATGAATAATTATAAGAATTCTAACATTCAGAAAACCTAATCGGTATTCATAACAGTATCGAATAGAATGCATTTGAATAATTCGCTCGTTTTCTAAACTCGCCAAAAGACTATTCACTGGCATTGGGCAAAATTAGAGTTCTTAAAACTGCATGCGACTAGCTGACCTTCTACAGAGATCAAGTTTTGTTGATGAACCGGTATTGGTTTAGACTAGACGCGTCGGGAATCTTAGCTTCCTTATGTGTCGACATATTTTATTTTAGGCTTTAAACATTTTTAAAACCTAAAATTTAATATTAACTTATTATGAGGAAGGGAATTTTAACTAATTAGCTATTCAAATATAAACGAACCATAACTAAATTTTGCTTTTCACAAACTACCAGAAATTCTAACGCGTTTATTACTTACTTACCTATTTTTTTTTAATAATTACAAATAAATTCACACAACATCTCATACATTGACCTAGATCTGTACTAAGCAGCTATTAAGCACTATTGTTACAGATATCATAAAACTATCATATTATACTGTAGTACTGTTTATAGCTGTTGTTTCACTCATGTATTCTATTTCTGTGCAATAAAGAATATCTATCTATCTAACTATCAGGTGTATTTTAACAGAAAAATTACAAGTAAATTACTTATATAAATATTAGGTATATTACACACAAACACTGAACAGACACTGAGTGTTCATCATACGAATGTTTGTCCAGGGTGGCGATCAAACCCACTGACCTATGACGTACTCGTATGAGGCAAGTTCATGCAGAGTTGAGACGCAAGAGTCGCGGGCTCGATTTCCGATCGTCAACGCCGATCATCAACAAATGGTATTTTAAGAAATTTTAGTTTTTGAGTATTAAAATTCGGTGGTTTCGCATCGCATGAAAACTACATAAAAGCTATGTTTCTGCGATATGTATACCCTCTCGATAAATATCACAGTAACGAGCATTGGGGGCAATGAATGGTAGGTAAATAGTCTACCAATACCGAACCCTGGACTTTACAACGTTACGTAACACGTTCCGCTGTTGCGTCCGAGGAAAACCGATCGAACAATCTCATTGTCCACTTTAACATTCAGGATTTTTTAATGTGGAAAACACAAATTAACTGCTTGAGAAAATTCTATAAGATCCAGCACTACGCCCGTACTTCCCATAGATTTTCCCTCAATTACTCTGTGTAAGATTGACGAAGGATTTACCGCATCTTAAATGCTTTATAAGTATTTATATGTAAATACGCGTTTGTATTATGCAATTTTTTTATTATTATACTTAGTATGCATGGCTTGTATGGTTTTACATTTATTTTATGGAGAAAAAATTAATTACATTAATTTGATTTAACGCTTCTAAGGAAACAAAATAACAGTTAATAATATACAATACAATTTATTATATTTCCTTGTTTCATGGACAAAAGAATAAATATTTAAACAGTATTTGTTGTATGAAAAAGCTACGTCTCTACTAGTTTGGTCTAAGTATAAACTCTTCACAAAAGAAAAAGACGGACCGGATATGGAATTGGAAAAACATCGTTAGTTAAGCTATTACATGCTTTTAAAGAAATATAGAAAACAATAATATATTTCTATACTGTATTTACAAATTCATGATATATTTTGAATCATCTAAATACAATGATATAAGTAATGCAAAACCGCTGACATTTCTACGCAACGGAAGGACAGCGGGTATCCACACTCCTTGCGTAGTTTTTATCAACTTTCATAACTAGCAGATGTAGCCAAAGGCCACAGGAATAAGTATGTAGACAATTAACGGTTTTTGTACGACTCAACCCTACTGATAGATAATTTTATTCATGCAATTTTGACCTCTACCACTTTATAAATAAGTGTGACGAAGTTACTTTGGCTTGCTTGTATTAGTGCGCAGTCAGTTTGTAATGTTTCAATTATTGCTAACAGTCGAACCAACTCCATATTTGGGCTGACAAACGTAGGATACAACAGCTATTTGTAGAGGACGTTTGTATAATCTATCATTTATAATGATTTCGCTAAGAAAAAATAGCAGTTAGACTAATCGTTAACGACCCATATGTCAAGTTTTGTGTCGATACTCGGTTTTTTTAAATACTATATAAACAGAAATAGAAAAAATCTTTATTCAAGTTAGGCCCATATATAATACTTATGAATGTCAAAACATATAATCCAACATTGCTTCTTTGAGAAGATACCAGCAAGAAACTCAGTAGTTACCCTTTTCAAATAGTAAGCAATAAGTTACAGAGTTTCATTTGAGAAAAATAAAATACCTACAATAATCCAAGGAAATAGCATGACTACATTTTTTCTTTATCGTTGAGATAATGGTCAGATTTAAATAACAATTTGTAGATAAACGCACACAATAACATCAATGAAAACGAATATATTATATCATTCAAAATTAGTCTTGTACTATAATAAGTAACCCTTCTTCATTAGACAGCATATAATGTAGAAAAAAACCTTAAATCCCTTCATCATTATTTTAGTCACGAAATTGCGAAAATACGCTTGGCACTCAAGCGCATATTTTCCAAACTCCTGGCAACTGAAGGGCTATGAAAACATTTTATTCTTTGCTTCATAAATAAGCGATTGTTGACCTGTATGCCATAAATATGCATGTACTATTTACTCTTTGAACAATAATAGAAACAGAAGCATATTTACCATGAGTGTGATCACGCGTGTCGCTTCGGCGGGGCTGGTCTCGCCGCGTCTAGATAAATAGACGTGCGAACTTATATTAATCGATAGGACTATAAACATGATACTGAAACACCTTCAAGTTCAATTTTGGTATCTCCAAGTGATGAGTATGCCTTACAAACTAAAAGGAGCTAATTACACTGCCACGGATATCCCAGTAGTAGAAATTACTTCATGCGACTTTAATTCAATTATGAATTGTTGTTAATTCGGTGTCTATGATGCTGTCTGATAGAAGTACTTGAAGTGAAAAAAATATCCTTAGAAATTCTCCGAAAATTAATTAATATTTCTTTACCACAAACTTTACATGTCTTCCTTATTCCCAGAGAGAGACTGCTACTCAGTTAGATACTAACTATACCCATCGCTATATTGTATACTTTCAGTACGTAATCATATCATAAAAGGTTTAGCAAATTGCAACTAAACAGCTAAGTAGATGAGGTTTGGGACTACGACCACCGCAACGCATGGGTAAAGCGAGCGAAGCAAGCGTCCCACATCGTAATTCAGTTGGCTTAGGTAGGGTAGCATGTGTTTTCTTTAGCTATATTTATTATATAAAAAGTTAGAGTTACCACGCTTTGATATGTATCTATCGCAGCCCCACTGGTTGAATCAGCTAATGATTGGATGACTACCGCGTTTATTGAACGGCGAAAAATGATTTCATTTTTTCTTTTTCATACTTATGTCAAGTAGAAAACCTGCAATGATAATATTTTTGTGCTCTTTTACTACATACTTTAGGAATCAGTCAATAACTTGTCAAGATTTTAGTAAATTAATGTATTTTATACACCTAATTGTGATGATTTTGATACATTTTAATATTTTGTATGTTACATATTCTACTTAGAACAACAAAGGTCCTACACATAAAAACAGGCAATATATATGATTTCACCAAGCATTCTATCACATATAAGCTGACGTCTTTGCAAAAATGAATGCTGCATGCAAAAAGACAACTATAATACATGCTCATGTATCTTATTTACTGCACGCACATTTTTTCACACTTTAACATATTAGTTAGATTTGTATACTCGCCTTTTTAGCGAATATAACTGCGAGATTACTTACGCATGCGTTCATTGATCCATACCCATCACGCCTCACGCACCGGTGCGTAGTGCGTACGCGTCGATTTGCTACGCACGACCGTTACGGCAAAAAACACTACGCATAACACTAACTCTAGCCAGTGACAACGTTCCTCAGTACGCATTAGCATTTTTCTTACCGGTTCTAACGATAAATATTACAATTGCTCACGCATTATTCAAATTTACTGCGCATTTCTAGCATATTATTAGACTGGTGCCATCCCTGTCCTTACTACGCTAGAATTAAAGTGCACATTTGAGTTATTATTTTCGAAAAGTTCTAATGACTCATAGGCAATTATGACACAATACTATGTTATCTTCTTGTTGTAATGAGTACTGGCAATCGGCCCTAGCATCAAAGGGATGCGTATGTACAAGGGTGAACGCGTAAGGAAATTTCACATGCTTGTTATGCATTTATGGAAATTCTAACTACTAATACATTCTACTTCTCAGTATATTAGGAACACCTGTGGTTGGCCAGCGTATTGTAGTGAATGCTGTAGATTAGGTATTGAGTGTTTCCGAGCACTGGTTCATTTTCATAAAATAGGCACAGTAAGTACTAAGCAATTTAACTTGTAACTACCCATATTTTTTTGAAAACTGTAAAATTGGGAAATGTTGTGTAAATTCATAATATTGTGTAAATGAACTTTACACAATATTGGGCGGCAGTAATCGCTTGCCATCAGGTGATCCGTTGGCTCATCTGCCACCTCTCATCATAGGCCTTTATATATTTAACAGATGATTTAAGCAGCAGCACGTGGTGTGGCCTTACAGCAGCGGTCGTGGCTGTAGAGTCCTATGCGGGAGTGAACCACTCAGTCCCACACCACTATATTCAATTTAGAACCACTTTGATAGCAGTATTATTTCTTTTAAAAAAATATATCTTGCAGGTAAAAAAAACAATGCCAACTTACAGATTTAACTTACGTACCTAAGTCAATTTTCTGCCAAAGCGCGAAGTTTTTTCTGTCGTGAATATTTTTATTTGTCATATTTTGTGCAGTTATTTCTCTGCAATAACTTCCTTCTACAAACGTAAGACCTAATGAAATCTTCTATCAATACAAAAGTATATCAACTATCGAACTTGACTTAGCTCATATAAGGACCCTTTAGGAGATTTGTATGCAATGTCTGTTACACCCATTTACGTCAGCATGAAAGATGAACTAGGTAAGTAATTTATTTTGCAAAATGCACTCCGATGACGAACAGTGATCAACAAATATCTCTTCACTGAATAATGCATTAGAGCATTCATGATAGATATTTTTTGTTCAATTAACACGGCAAGTGTAGCCGTTATGTAATTAATTAAAGCAGTAATTTTAAAAACTATTTATCAACTGCGCTATTGGCTCTATTATGTTTAGAATCTATAATAAGCTAACACTTTAGAATATTAATTATTTTTGCTACGTCAATACCATTTTCTCAAAGATAAGCAATGTACCTTCGAGTAATACCATTCGTATATTACTCGTAAATTTATATATTACTTAATAAATTATTTATACAAGTATATCATCAAATAAAAGTCAACTCGAGATAATAGGACTTTTTGATATGAGTAGTGGTTTAAATATCTCAAAAACAGCATTTGGTGTTTGTGATTTATTTTAATTACCTACTAATAAGTATCAACCAAACCTCGCAAAAAAAATAACACAAAGTGGAATGAAACAAAGTTTCATTCAAATGAAGGATTGTTAAACAAGAGCGAGATTTTTAAAAAACGAGTTTCAAACACTACTTCGTTCCCACTCGTCATCATAATTTTTAGGAAGTCTAAATCTACGTATATCTTCTACATCTTTTCTATACATATACTTATTACTTATCTAGAAATATTTTAGTGGCAAACCAAACTCCACCCTGCGGATGCGCATGCGGCTGCGGAGCGGATCTGCGGGCGTCCTCAAGTCATGAATATAACTTGTACTCAAGTCAAACCTTTAATCACACTTTATAATTCAGTCATCGAAGACACTCATTATTTTTAATCTTCTTCAAAGCCATAGTCAAAAGGGCCTATTAAAACATGTTTATCTTTAAATTCTTAATCAAAAGATTAAGACATGATCGTAGATAAAAGCTTTTATAATGACACCATCATTATTAATAAATAGTAGGTAGGTTAATTTGGCATGATTACTACTTTTTGAGGACAATTTTATTAAGTACATTAAATAAATGCGCACGGACAGGTGCGCAGTGTCATGTTTAGTTCCTCCTGGAATGCAAGTATTTTATTCCGTTGACATTTCACACCTTAGTTCCATTTTAGTATCGGCGTCTCCTTTACTATACCATATGGGAAGCGGTTTTTTACGCGTTCGTAAAAACTTGTAGGTACCGACTTTTACACAATTGTTTGAACTTTTGCATCCCTTTAACCACGTGTTCTACCAACAATAATTTGTTTTATGAACTATGGAAATTCGCATAAAATTTTAACTTTTCATACAAAGTTGGTCACGTGGTGGTCCAGGAAGACCAACTGCAGAAGAAAGAGAGAAATTGGAGAGGCATATGCTTTGCAGTGGGCAAATACATAATTATGCTGCTGAAGAAGAGAAGAAGATGATCGCAAAGAATTACAATTGTTTATCCTACATTTTCACCGCTGGGGGCTACAATAAGTTGAAGTGTTCAACTGTGTTTAACTGTAGGAGAGCCACGCTTCGGCATGAATGAGCCGGCTCGACCGGAGTGATACCACTGCCTCACAGAAAACCGGCTTGAAGCAGCCCCTGTGCTGTGTTTCGCCGAGTGAGTGAGGGTACCGGAGGCCCACTCGGGGGGGAAGGGGATAAAAGGTTGGCAGCGCACTTATAACTCCACTGGTGTTGCAAGTGTCCATGGGCGGCGGCAATTGGTTACCTGTTCGCCTGCTACCTATCACATAAAAAAAAGTGTTCTTAAGATCTATCAGATGAAAGTTTTTTCGGATCATTGTATTAAAAATATTTTTATTTTATTTATGGCCGGCAACGCATCAGCGACCTCTCTGATCTTGCAGATGTTCATGGGCAGCGGTGATCACATACCAGCAGGTGACCCGCTTGCTTGTTTGCCGCCTCTAGTATAAAAAACCGCGGGTATGTATTCATAGTATTGTATAGTAAAAATGCATGAACTACTTGACGGGCGTTTAATTAAATAATTCTTCCGTAGGGTAAAATGCTTTTTGCGTTTTGTTTTCTAGTAATTCATTATTATGTTTAATTATTGTCACCAACAGGTGATAGGTAAACCTGACAATTATACTAAATGCAAACACTCGTGGCAGACGGTAAAGTATTTCATTCGTTAATTGTGAATGAAGTTTGACATCAACTGCCACGAGTGTTTGGCTCGAGTAGAGGTTGCTACTGAAGCGAAGCGGAGCGGAGTGAAATCCACCGATAGAAGAAGCAAACTCATTTACAAGCGCAGTATTTACGTAATTCTATTAGTGGATTCTGCTGAGATCACAGCACAGAAAACATTAAGACAGTTTATATCAATTTTTATACCTCACAACGTTGGATTTTCACTTTAATGTCCAACACATTATGGTTCAATATCAAATGAGTAACATTGACAGATTGTCTTAACCTATGGCAGTCTGTAGGTAAGTAAGTAGGTACATAGATTTTTGAAAATTTACAATTAGGTATCGCGTATAGTAACAAAACACAGTCACACCTAATAAAAAAAACATCCTCGTTTTTGTCATGAAGCAATTACCGCAGTGAACCCGGATTGCGTTCATTGCCTCATATAAAATCCATCTTTGACCCGGTTGCAACCCAAATGCAAGCATTAGGAACACGCAAGTGCGCCGCTGTGCCTACTGCGTGCCGAGCTCGTTGCATGCAAACCACCGGCTAGTTACTGTACGTAAGTACAGGGGTCGACAGAAAAATATATTGAAACGAATGTCGAAGGTAATCCGTGGGAGCGCCACGCTCGGGCAAGAATAAATTCACACTAAAATTCACCCAACATCTCATTCATTGACCTGACGCCATACTAAGCAGCTTAAGCACTTGTGTTATAGATTCGACAAACAGAGAAAACACAAATATAATAGGTACTTAAATATGTCATATCGTCGTAAGGCCCATAATAAGCCTTTCAAAGGCATAAAACAAATTGATTTTCCATTGAGTCTGCTGTCTGGGCGTTACGACGTTAAATTACACCCAAACACTGAACAAACACATGGAACCCACGACCTTTGGCGAGGCAGGGGCACTACCAAATGCGCCATCCGGCCAGTCAAGTCAGTCAAGAATGGGTCAGCTCGACCGGCGGAGTAAACTCACGGCCTCACAGAAAACCGGCGTGAAGCAGCGCTGCGCTGTGTTTCGTCGAGTGAGTAAGGGTTCTGGAGGCACTTGTGACCCTACTGGTGTTGCAGGTGTCAGATGGGCGGCGGCGGATATCGCTTACCATCAGGTGATCTGTCTGCTTATCTGCCACCTATCATAAAAAAACTCGTAGTGAACGTTCTAAGTTTCTAGACTTAGGTGTTATATCGATGGTAGAGTCGATAAATCGACCAGTACCAGCCGAAACTAAATTATCGACGACGACATATCGATTATACCATCGAACGACGTCCTCGACAAATCTATTTACCTATTGGTCTGGTAACACCCTTACATCCTCTCATTTTTATTTAAGTATGATATTATATTACATTCCAACGTGTTCCATTTTTTAATTAAATTAAGGATATTGATGTCGTTAAATTCAATTACATATATTATAATAAATATAATTGATTAGGTAAGTTAGACCGATGCAGCTGCCATTGTACTCGTATAACCCGAACGACTAAGAAACTGTAACGCCGATGACTCATAAAAAATACAATAAAATTATTCTATAATAATACTTATAATAAAAAAAGTAACAAGCTGCGCACAAGCAATAGTGCAGAGAGCAGCAGTGGGCTCGCAGAGTAGGCTAAGTTCAACGCCCTGTGATGTGGGTGCACCTACTATAAAAAACACCCTTCATCGCTTATAGCATGATTATGACTACATAATACATTGAGATTTGCATCGTGCATGTAATCTCATTTTAGCAGACTTATATAGAGACTAGTGGCCCGCCCTCACTTCGTTTCGAGACAGTAGTTCCACTGTCTACCAACAGATAGCGCTGTGTGTGGATTGCATCGCGCTATGTTTCGCCTTTTCAATTTGTATATAAGGTTTGTCGATGTCTATAGAACTTATGTCTGTATAAAGAGTATAAATATCTGCGTTTCCTGCTGGTGCGCCTGTGATATGCGATATACATACAACGTGTCCTTATTGATATCCGATAACTTTAAGGGTAGTGAATACACTTACCTAAATATAAATATATTTTTCTAAGAGAAACATATGGTAAGTGATCGGATAGCCGTATGGCGTAACATAGGGTAAATATGAAAAAAAAACTTCTCATATAAACAAAGTGCATCGCATCAATCAGCTGATCACTTTACCATGAGAAGACGTTTTTTTACGCTGTATAGGCTACTGGTCGTTCTTAATGATAAGCCAACTTAAAAGGGATCGAGTGCAGGATCAACGCCTTAAAGTTCTGTCTTCGGCTTAAGAAACCACAACAATGTTTGAACTCTCGTCTTTTACCTACTGAGAATTTTTCCCACAGAAATATTCTCAATTTTCTCATTTCCTTGCATGTTATCGAAGAAATTCCTTGCGTGATCGTGTCAGAAATGATGAGATCCGCAGGAGATCTAAGGTCACGGATATAGCCCAAAGAATTGCGTGGCTGAAGTGGCAGTGGGCAGGGCACATTGCGAGGAGAACAAACGGCCGTTGGGGTGGAAAGGTCCTTGAGTGGAGGCCACGTGCAGGAGGCCGCAGCCGTGGCAGGCCTCCCACCAGGTGGACCGAAGATCTGGTGAAGGTCGCGGGAGCCCATTGGATGCGGGTGGCACAGGACCGATCTGTGTGGAGAACTTTGGGGGAGGCCTATGTCCAGCAGTGGACGTCTATTGGCTAAAATGATGATGATCGAAGAAACTACTCAGATTACTTACCATAAAACCTTTTTTTAATTAATATAATTTCAATCCGTTAATAATGTAGTCGAGAATGGATACATGTATACAATATCACAACATTGACCTGATTCCATACTAAATACTCGTAGTTTAAGCAGTAAAGAATAAATAGCTGCTTCTATACAGAATCAACAATACATTCTTTTCTTGAATATGTTCAAATCAAAGTGTTCAGAAAACCTTCAGTCAGCAGAGAGTTCCATTCTCTACAAAAATTTAAAAATCTAATGGACAACAAGTAAAAGAAAATGCCAACCCTAACTACCTTCATCCATCGTTGTTGGACCAGTCATCTACGTATCGCCATCGGATTTTACATTTGCAAAAACCCTCATTGTATACGCATATATTTTTGTTCGACTATACCGTTGAAAAAGTCGTCAATCAAATAGAATTATGACACGTATGTTGTACGTACAGTCGCCTGTAATAAAATGTAAACACTTCAACTCTTACGCCAGGACTATAAGGTTCATATTTGAATGAGGTTGTATTTATTAGTGCACGTGACTGTACAATAGAACGCAAGTACCTATGGGAAAATAGGCATTTAAATGGTGTTTTACACTGTTTCATCATAAACACAAAATCAATCCAAGGTTTGTATACATAAGTTAGTCATTGATCAATTTTGGTTTTATCTTTGGAAAGATCTATCTTTGAAATTACTCATCCTAAACCGTATTAATGCACTTTGAATTATTGTAAGTAAAATGTCGTACAAAATTGCAGTTTTAATTTTCCATAGTCGGTACACGCATTTCTGTCACGGTCTAGAAAATGTAATGCGTGTTATAGGCCCGTTTATCACTCGAATGTACCATGCAATTCTTTATGATTATCACGTTAAGTTAAGCACGAGTGTATCATTCCTCGAGTTATTACAATTTGCCTTTCAACAGACCGTCGCTATTTTGTTACAAATCTGCTAGTTTTTTACACGTCGTTAATGTTTTGGTAGTATATCAAGTTATTTATATTACTTTTATACAGTAATGTAATCCATCCATGCGTAAAAATTTCATTGAAATATAATACAATTAAAACGGTTTTTCTTCAAAGTGTGTTTTTTTTAATTATACATGAAGGGACCCAGGACTTCGTCATCAAAAGTTTCAGAAAGTTATGCAAAAATTAAAAAAAAATTACCCCATCTCATCTAGAATTTACATTCCTACCCCTTCATGAGATTAGCTGAATGTTGCCATAATATTGCATTTTCATGTAATTTACATGCCAAGTTTTAGCTTTATTTGACAAACAGCTTGCATAATTTCATCCGAACTAACATAGATTTTTAGAATAAATAATTAACAGTACTTGCAAGTTTGATAGGTTAATTAAAGCTTGTAGTAATATTGACCAAGGTCCGTATACTCGTATTTCCGAGAAACTGGAAAATATCTGTGATACTCAGAGTAAGTAAATATAATGATCATAATAACTTACCTGGGTAAGAAAACAACTAAAAAATACCCCAGTATTTGTTTTAAATTATCTTTATAAACTGTAACAGTCTTAACCCGAGTGAGAGTTTTTTTTTTTTGCTAAAGTACTTTAATTAATTGGGTACCTTAACGCTTGACTAGCCTAACAATAAAAGTCTAAACGATGAAAATAACGATAATAATAACAAAAAGTCAGACTTTTGAGGTTTTTTTTTGTTAGGTGCAAATGAAATGTAATTGTTAATCCTTAGCAAATTTGCTATTGGTTGCTTCACGAATACTATTTAACATAGTTAACCATCAGTTATAAAAACAATTGTAAATAGTATTCCGTCTGTTTCTTGTCTGGCCTGTATTATATAAATAATCACTTATTTGGAATTGTAGCGGCTAAGTGAGGACACGTTGCCGGCCTTTTCATAATGTAGTATTGGCTCGTTTCTTAAAGATTTAAATGATGAACGGATAAGGTAATCACAACAAGCAGATTATAATATGTACTAATGTACTAATTACAACTAAGTTACTAATACTACATTAGTAATTTCAAAATCACTCTTTTTCATAAGCGTGACTTTACTTCTTTGAGTGAGTTATTTACTTGCTAGGAGTTGTATGTATAGGTACATTTGTTTTTCAGCAAAAACGATCTGTAGTTGTATTCAAAGAGCAAAACCTATAAAATAAAAGTTACCTTTGTACTACGAGGAATATGTTGGTTTATTGGTGTCTGTTTCACGAACGACTTTAATAAGTTTTAGACGTAGGAAAGGTACATAGGAACAATAGGTAATTTATTTTATTTTACTCGACTGAGTGCAAAGTGCTCGAAAGTTAATTATCTCAAGAAACGATTGACAGCTTAGAACATCTTACCAGTAAATACGTAAAGTTCAAAACTTGTTATAGGCATATTAATGCTGAAAGATATAAAATTTGAATTAGGTACCCTTTCCAATTCAATTCAATTCAATATATTTATTGCTTCCTCATATATTTGCCACTTTGAAATTTAATAGTTTTGTTTAGTAAATACTACACAGTAAATATACGTAGACACTCAGACATTCCATAACCACGACCATGCCGAACAGGAGTGTACCTACGACTGAAATGAGGACGAAAATATTTACTTATACGTACAAGTGGGCAATCGCCAGGAGAGGAACCTATAGTCAACGTTCATCAATTAGTAACATATGTCTCCTCCCCACTATATAAAAGAAAAAACCTCATTGGGAGTTAAATTGAGGATAGCCCTTTTTTGGTAACCCAGGGGAAATGTGTTACGCGTAGGTACATACATCGGACTCCCCCGCATGACGTCGCATACGTCGGACTCCCCCCGCATGACGGCGGGGGTATACCGACAAAAACCCCTGGGACGTCTCACTCATCGTCCATCGTAGGGGATGTCATGGAACTATTGCGACGAGCCTAGCACCATAACATCCCCCCGAGGAGGATAGCCCGAATTAAAGAGAGGAAAAATAACAGAATATTGCATCCTTTTTCGCTGAGCAAACACTTGTCGGTTAGTCAAATAAAATTTAGTACTTGATCTGAACTGTGCGCATTTATATTCGAATATGCCGTCGATAAGTACGTACGAACGAACCAAATGCTCATTTATGATGATCGTGTTCCCTACATTCGTAGTTTGAAGCCTCTCTAGCGTTTTTTGATGTGTATGCAAGAGGCATTTTAATTATTAATATCTTTTTCGGAGCATAAAATAATTTAATTAATTTTATGGATTAAGTTATTACAATAGTCCTAGGTAATTTACGTAAGTATAGGTACTCACAATTATTATAATCGGTGCCTGAATTAAGTATAAATAATTATATCACGATCACGAATACATCATGTGGACACAATTTGCGTAAATATTCGCCTATTATTAAAGGTACGTGTTACAAATAAAAATTAACTATTATAAAAAAATTCACGTGAGTCTCGATCACATGACGCTTGGTATCGCTTCTAACAACCGAACGCTAGTAAATTAGTTGCGGCACATTATGCATTTTTTGCAATATTTTTGAAACAAATAGAAATGACGCACGTAATAACTAGCTACGCCTTTGAGCATACATCTTTAAACTTTATTTGATTTCCTATCAACCAGTTACTACTGGGTGATCATCCGCATCTGCTTCAATTTCAATTTTTAAATCAGAAAAATAAATTATATTTTTCCAACAATTGATTCTGATCGATCACTTAGTCTCAAATTAGGACTCTCTACTTAATAAGTATGAGTAATAGTACATTTATGTATTGTAGAGCACCAAAGGGTTTTTAGTGGTTGATTAGTTAAAATATAGCACCTGAATCTGTTTGCACATTATGTAAGCTACGAGTATACATAATTGAGTGTTGAGATGACAGTAGCCGGGAGGGACTCCCAGAAAAGTCATTTTCTAAATTGACTTGACCAGGAGTTGACCCTCGCACCTTTCGCGCATATGCGGAACAATTTAGCTATTATTGAACTATTGTCATATTTTCAGAATTATCATTCCATTAATGATCGCCATACCATGAATGCAGAGACCTTTGAAAGTGCTCAGATTCGAACTACGACCTACCGTACGAAGGTTCACTTACTTTGTTATCTACTGATCTATCATCTTCTATTATCTATTATATTTATAAAGAGACGACTTCTATTATAGACAACAATACAACAAAATAAGGTTTACATGTAATCCGAAAAGACAAAACGCTTGCGCAATATAATCGACACTTATCGCCATCTATCGGGAATGGTCGGAACTAATAACCAGACTAAGTCCCGAAACGAAGTGAGGGCGGGCCACTAGTCGCTCTATAAAAGTAATCATTATTGAGATAGAGCTGATATTGGTAATTAAACCTTCAAGATCGTTTCAGCATAGGACTTTTTAAAACCTAAGTATTTTATTTTTAAATGTTCGATCTAAGAAAACTGACAAGGGGATACTTTACTTGCCTCTTTATTTGTACAAAACTAAATAAGAACACAAAAGACAGCAAAACAAATCAAGTCTGCATCGTGAATTCGTGAGTTCTTGTCATCAGAAGTGCGAACTTGCGTCTGCGTCGTGCACTCATAGCTTATCGCACAGCCTCACGCATCGCCTTCATTTAAAACTCACAGTGCATACAGTATACAGCGACGTTAACTCACTCATAGGAAAGTGTGCCTTGGTGGCGCAGCGGGTAGTGTGTCGCACTTTAAAGCGACGGTTGGGCCCAAATTGGTACCTAAGTTTTTCTGTTGAGAAATTCTCAGTGTCAGCTTGAAGTCTAGAAGATTGTAGTCTTTTACCACCGTGCCTCGGAAAGCACGTTAAGGTCGTAATCCTGCGCCTGATCCCTTTTATGTCACATCACACTGGTATCCATATACGAATAGAGAGTGCATTTGAGTCGCACACATTTGTGCACTACAAATGTCCTATGTGGATGACTGATCGTTGAGATTACTCGCCGTATTATCGGTTTGGAAGACATACCTAGTAAAGTACCAGCCTATATAGTACCTACTGTCCGATTGGCGGGTAAAGGCCATCCTCATATAAATCAAGTCATCGTTACTGTATGATTGTTGGTATTGTTGCCTAATGC
Organism: Cnaphalocrocis medinalis; assembly: GCA_014851415.1. Lineage (NCBI taxonomy): Eukaryota > Metazoa > Arthropoda > Insecta > Lepidoptera > Crambidae > Cnaphalocrocis > Cnaphalocrocis medinalis. The sequence goes on along the minus strand of CM026280.1, from coordinate 9,304,070 downwards.
TAATTAGTGATCACAAACCCGAGCTATGTTCGAAACACTCGAAACATACTTTTTGTTCGACCCGGGAAATTGAACCGGATCTGGGACTCCGAGATCACTGGTCGGTTAAACCCTAGACCAACGGGGCAACTAACTATAAATTAAAAGAAAATATATTGTGTACCCCACAGAGAGGCAGGATGTATCCCACAGGGCAAAGACATGTATTTATAAAGAGTGTCGCGGTGATCCGGGACAGACTCGTGCGCGTTCCCATAGCGTCTGCGCGCGCACGTCCCCGGCCATTATCAATTAGGGTGCGCGTGCGGCCTGTCATTACGGCGGCGCACGACCACGCATTGGGCTGCGCGTTTCCTAAACATCGCAGATGTTGAAGTGAAGGTTTATAGACATACTAGCTTTTGCCCGCGACTTCGCTCGCGATCCCCACTTCCCTAAATCCCTAAAACGGGGGGTTAGAAAGGGGCAGACGTCTATATTAGTGCCTAGGTTACTCTTCATCCCTTCAACTATCTCCCCTTTAAAAATCACGTCAACTCGTTGCTCCGTTTTGCCGTGAAAGAAAGACAAACATACAGACAGACAGGCTTACAGACACACTGTTTCATATATAATAATTAGTAATAGATGTTGACCACAACACATTTCACATAGAAAAAAAATACAAAAGAAAGAAACACAGAAGTTGCGACCAACATGGTTTAACCTCAGCATGATGCTGCATGTACACATCCTACTGTCCCCAGGGCATAGGCTTCTGTCATAAAAATCAAGTGATCGTTAGGTACTATGATGGGCTTAGGTTTCATCACCACGCTTGCCTAATGTGGATTGGAGATCACAAACCCAAGCTGTGTATGAAAAATGTAAAATGTACTTCTTCCCGACCATGGTAATAATTATTGTATACTATGGTTACGGGACCATTCATCGAAATCTTCAAAAGATGCACGAACTCCTACTGGTTAGCCACCGAATCACGTATCAATAAAGTTAGATAACTAAATGTTGTAGCACTTAAATCCTTGTACCTGTGCTGTTTGCAATAACGTGTTTGAGGTCGGATGCAAATGGTGAGATCGCGAGATAGCGCGGGCCGAGCGCGGACGCATGTGTGGCGCGACGTGCCGCGGCCTATCTGCGCGTGTTTGGCTACGGCCCTTTGGGACCTTATCACGGGATACATACTCCTAGTTACGGTCCAGTTGGTCAGCTTCCCCTGTCTAAGATTGCGAGGGTCAGACGGCGGCATTGTAATTACAAATCTTACAAAATCGTAGGTCATGGTTCAAGTGTACCTTGGACTCCGAAGTAATGGAAAGGGGGAATAGGTGTAGAGGATAGAGAGATAGATAGATCATTAGTCAGTATAAAGGGAGACAGTTTGTTATGTTTAAGTATACACAAGTTCTAAGTAAGGTTGTAAGATATAGTAAATTATGTTTTGAATTAACAGTTCTACTGAAAAAAATGTCAGTTTGTTATTACCATGATATAGCGTTTTGCCAGCTATCGTTATTTTTTGGAGATTTACGCATAGAATTACCACTTGTACTCCATTGAAGTAGATTCTACAATATTCTAAGTTATACCTAAGAATATAGCTAATATTGCAAGCAGATTAAACTTCGTTGCCATGCCTCCGGGCACAGTTCACAAAGTTCGCTTCTTAGCGGACTTAGGTAGGTTAGGACTAACACCTTTCCCGAATTATAAAATGAACTGGCATTTTATTATTCGGGAAAATGGAATCTTGTAGAATGTACCAAGATCGTTTCAGCATCATATTTTGTGCCAATTAGTCGTCATTGTAGATAACGATTTCATTATGGAATAAGCATATTTTTGTTTTAACCCCACATATTTTTTCTCATCGCTATACTTACTTTCATTTTATGATGCAACATTAAATAGGATAAGTTGTAGAGCTTTGCATGATAACGTCATAATAAGTTACTTTCCTACTTCATGAATTGTTAAAATAACGTGAAACAAATTAAACATATTAGATAAACATTCGAAAAATACATGCTTGTTTATTTTTTCATATTTCACTGTTAGGTTAATCCAAATACACACAAGTGCGGCATAACAAGCGGTACAGTAGCCTGATAGAGAATTCAATTACGATATGGGTTTCTTAGTAAAAAAAACAGTAGATCTGTTAACTGTTGAAGATCTCTTGTAGCGCGAAATAGGCTATAAATTATACAGCTAATAAGCTCTGCAATTGATCCGAATATAGGTTGGTAGGTAATTGAATCACATGATTTGCTAGACAGCTATTAACTGTATAGTGTCTTTTCATATTTTATATACGAGTATATCGCTCAACGCTCTATTTCAAAATTATAGGTACAATTTTGCTATAAAAAAGGCTTTACAACATTCTAAAAAGCGTAAGGCTAAAACGACTCTAAACGGCCTTGAGTGCTGAAACCTAAAGTACTTTTTTACATCTTACAGTGGTATAATAGATCCATTAACACCTTATATCCTTACCTTTATTTCGACCTTATAGGGGTTTAGTGAAGCCAAGTAGGTTTTACATTCCCATAATATATTTTTTTGCTACAATACATACATTTCCTATAACTGCTAGCTGTAAAAATAGTACGAGAGTACGCTACAGTTTCACTTTAGGAAAAAACGCACCACTCTCTATACTAGGTATGTACACGTAAGCTATATAAATGATGTAGACATAAGCAGCCTGTGTGCTACTTGGGCAGTTGCCCAATACCGACTTGACGCCGATTTCTGGGACATATTGCATTTATTCCAGTGTCAATTTGAACCTAACATTGACATTAGTATGCTATATTAATAACGAAACTTGTAGAGTTCTTACTTACACTAATCCTTATAATCTACCTATTAGAAAAATAAAAACAAATTGACTATTTATTTTATGATAAAATGGAGGCAAACAAGCTAGCGGTTCTCTTGATGGTAAATTATTGCTACACCAGTAGAAGTGCAGATGCGTTGCCGGCCTCTTAGAAAAAACAATTTTTAGGAATGTTACCGGTACCTACATAGTAGATTCCATTGTCGTTTTATTTTCTCAGTAACATTATGAACTTATGAGGTATGATTCCGATTATTGGAAAATTTCGACGTTTGGTAAACATCTTTTCTACGTCACACGAAGGTCATGTCACATTAACTTCTTCTCCAAAAAATTTCATTTAAGTACTAACACCCCGCGAAAATGACCCCAGAAATTTAAGAGTAAAATAAAGTTTTAATTGAGACATCAATTCTACATCAATAAAATTATGAACTATGGGGAATGGTTCACATTATGAAAAAAATTTCTACCCATGGTAAAAATTGTAAGAACTTAATTGGTGCCACACACAGTCTTAGCTGCATCTCCAAAAGAGACATTTGCAAACGAAACACCCCGCAAAAAGGACCCCAGAAATTTAACAGTAAAATAAAGTTCTAATCGAGACATAGCTACGTGGGCATGGTACTCGCATAATACTCTTAACGAAAGCAACGCGGTCGTGCGCGCGCGCTGCGTGGTCGTGAGAGCGCGCGAGATAAGTACGAGGTCGGGCGACGTCACGACCGCGACCACTACAACCCTTGGGCCGAGTGCGCATTGGGACTGTAAGAAAGTGGTTAAAAATTTTGCTGTTGCTCCCCAACCAATAACAAATTTGATATACTCGTAAGTTTAAAAAAACTAACATTCAACCGATATAATTTCATTTCGTATAATCTTATTGGTATAAGCACTCATTCAGTATAATAAACGTTTGGTATACATTTAGATTCCTTTCATATAACCATCAATTCATTTTATCTATTATTCAAATACTATAATTGTCATTTAACATAAAATCGAGTAATATACATCTTATATCGTATAACTGTAATGAAGCAAACAACGCAGCATGCAAGCAGACATCAAGCATACAAGCAGGCAAGCAGCATGCATTTACAAACATGCAGCATGCAGCATGCAGGCAGATGCAATAGGAAGACGAGCAGGTTTCAGGCTCCAAAGCGATAACTGGGACAAAACGCTAAGATGGTGAAAATAAGGGGAAGAAAAGCGATCGTCTAGTGACGGTAGCTCAGTACATAGGGCCTGTTCAAGTATTAAGTAAGCATATAATTAGCTCTGCTTACTTAAATGAATTCAGGAAGGGGGGAGGGGGGAGGCTGACTGCCTGACATGTAGCAAATACCGCCACTGAACACCCATAACATGAACGTACCCACATATGCGCTTTCATCTTTTAGGAAGGGAACCGCGCCCTAGATGGTTTGAAAGCTCAATATCGAGGTAAAAAAATAACCTTTTTCTTTACTTAGTTTGCTTATATTACCTACACTTCAATACTCCTGCCTCCAGTTAACAGTAGCTTAGGCATTGAAAAGCATCCTCCATGTGTTCTGCCCTTTACGTTACGAGAAACAATAACGCCAATAGACGTGGCAAATTCAATCGCCCCAGCCTTTATTCAAAAGCCATAAGGGTGACTGTTGAATACCCAAAAACGCACTAATGTTATTTATATGCGCACTCGCACTTTTTTTCATATGACAGATGTCTTTAAGATAAAACGGAATTAAAATTATTACTTTCTAACCAAGGCTCTATGATTTAATGAAACAGCAAGCTTAAATAGAATTAAATCCGCACGACTGCAATTGCTCGCACACGTCGAAAGCAACCGAACGATTTTATTAGATAACCTTCTACTAGTATAGACAGTTGAATACCTCGGTGACAAACTGGCAGGTGGATCGCATAGTAAAACGACGTTTATGGGTCCTAAAGTTCGGTTTCCCGAAAAATATTTTAGGAAATGCAAAGTGTCAGTTTTTTGAAATCAGAATATTACCTACTAACTTAAGTACCAAGCTGGCTCAGCGACACGCAGTGCTTCTGACGCGAGAATTCGCCACTCCGATGTATTCTCAGCCACCTCTTGCCAATCCGGCTTTTGAAAGTGACCATGATCCTTCTTGACCTGGTACATCCAGCGTATTCTGGGACGCCCTATTGGGGGCTTCCCGGAAGATCGGCCAGAATCAGAATATTGCCTGCCTTATTAATATCCAACCCAACGACCTAGCGTTCTTAGGCCGTTGGTGCCCAGTCGTGTAAGTCTGGTGTAATGTATTGCCTATGACTTAACTTGTCTCAAAACCAAGTAATTCCAGACGTAGCTTAATTTGAAAGCGGTTATAAGTATTTATACCTACTAACTACTAAGAAACAGTGTTCAAGGAATTTTTATTTTGTTCCCACATAAAAATAATCCGCAGAAGTCTAATACAACGCATCGGCTCGGATTGCAAGGTACTCTTTATAGGAAATTGCACTTCCCATACATACTTACACAGAGGAAATAAATAAGTCTGAGCTAATTACGAAATCGTCATCAAGGAAACGTCCCAGCAAATTATGCTCCAATTTGGATGTAAAATGTAGGTGGAAGCTCCAGCCGGCGTTTTTACAAACATTAGTAATTGCCAATTGTGGTTAAGCCGCTGCGATCCGGTAATTGAAATATGCATTTACACCACAGGGTCGAACGAAAAGTATGTTTCGATCGAACTTGATATGTTGTGTGAATTTATTTATTTATTTTCGAACATACGAGTAGCTCGGGTTTGTGATTACCAATCCGCGTAGGGCAAGCGTGGTGCCTAAGCCTAATCCCATCATGTTAGCGATGATTCGATTTTCTATAATGGAGGCCTTTGCGCTGCAGTGATGAAATATATAAGTATCTTTACTTTTTATTCTTTGTCTGCTGATGATATCATAACAGATTTTAAAGTTCCATTTTTGGATGTAGGTATGACTATTTAAAATTATTCAAATTGGTTGTTGATGATAAAAATGCATCGTAAAGGCCAAAGTATCTACGCAATATGCACGAATGTAGGCAAAATAGCAATTAAACCACCTGCGCCAAAGCAATTAAAGAAACGGATTATTGCAACATTAATCAAACCATTTCACGCACAGAGCTCATCATCATCTTGATTGTTGGCGATCCAGCTCTGTGCGTTTGTCGCGGATTTGTCTTCCACGAAGGCTAGTGACTGAGGTCAGTCTTGTGAAATAATACGGCAGTATTTCCATCAGCGACATCTCTAACGTCAAAAATTCTCATGGGTAGGCGGTGATTACTCACCAGCAGGTGATCCGCTTTTGTTTGCCGTCTCTAGTATAAAAAGTAACATCACAAACAGTTTTACGTGCTCATATATATGCATTGGACATCTTAGAGACCACCCCAAACCGTCACCTTGCCAACAGCGCGGCGCAGGAGTCGCCCGAGCACGGTGGCACTCCCGGGCAATTACCGAAGACGTGTGGACCCGTAAAGGTCATATTTTTTCACTGCAGCCAGCAATTACAAGTGCGTCCCTTACACAACAAGCAATTAAAAGAATTAGACCCATTAATGCTCACGTGAGAGATTACGATAATAAAAGTATTTCCGTCCATTCCCGACCGCATCATATCTACCCTTTGAAATGCTATCTTAAGTAAATTAGCAGGAACGACCTATTTATTGTTTCTAAATGCTAATACAAACTGAATGGACTATTTCCTCGTTATTTATAATATATTATCTCGTTTAGTCGGTCTATTTTTATTGATGTAATATAAGCAGTACTTTTATTGCAATGACATAAAACTTAAATAGCTCTGAATCTAATCTCGTATTTAATTTACTTTACGCACTCGTTAACAAAAATAAATTACTTTTAAGTACCTAGATAGTACTTATTTACCTACGTTATTGCCAGCTAAAGTGCATTTTTTTTAAACCATTCATGTGTATCAATTAATTATAAATATCGTCAAACACGCAACATTATCTTCAGATGCTAATAATTGGCATACTTTGTTGCAAGTTTTTCCATGTCTACGATATAGAATTGGGTATATTATTATGACCATGAACTGTTTTAATGTACAATTATTCCTACCGTGGGTCACGTTTCCTCATTAATGGGCCGGCTCGAGCAGAGTGATACCAAGGCCTGACAGAAACTGGCGTGAAATAGGGCCTCCTCTGTATTTCGTCGAGTGAGCTGAGGGTACCGGACGTCCCAATAGGGGGGAAAGGAGGTTAAAGATTGGCAGTGCACTTCTATAGGCGGCGGCAGTCGCTTACCATCAGGTAATCCGTCTGCTCGTCTGCCACCTATCACATAAAAAATAGGTATTGCGCTTAAAAATCGTGCCAAGCTCGAAGAGAATATCTCCTATTTTACAAACAGAAAATTGTAAGTATACCTATCTCGCGTTCTATTTAATTGACGAAGGTATACAGACAGCCACTCATATAGTTCTAAAATGTTAAGTAGTAGGTACCTGTCGTCACGCCTATGTATCAGCATCGTCAACTGTGGTCAAGTGTAACTTTAGGCTTTACTTGAACCAGTAACTGATGAAACTTCCTGCGTAGTATGCGGTTCGTCGAAGTGCGCGGCTCGGGTCGCGATCGGAAATCGCACAGAGCGATCGAGGCGCGTCAAGACGCATTTATGAATTTTAATCGCGATGTTAAAATTTGATTCTTTTGACATTATGGGGTGTGGCCTTACTATGCGCTGTTATATAATCTTACTTTGTAAGATCTTTCAGTTATGTTTGAGATTACATGTTTGTTATTGAACATACTTATTGCTGATGTAACAAATGATTTTGTTGAGGATTCATCTTATAATCACCTTATTTAATTCTTAATAAAGTTAAGTAGGGAATTTTGAAGTTAATTATCAAATAACTATAATCAGTGAAACCTTGGATCTGCTCACGACTGCACAGTTAGTATCGTCTCGTTTGAATCATATGATTCAAACTGGCATCGTTTTTACTTAGCTTTACGTGCATAGATAAATACGTAACTGTTGGAAATTGTTGTAAAGTTATTTTTTGGTGTCCTTTTTTTGGCATTGTCGTTATATGACTCTAGTTTGACCCTTGCAATTAATTTTAAAAAGGCTTATTAATAATATTTATCCAACACCAGCTTACACTGAAGCCCCAACATTTCGCGTGCGACAAGCCACGACACCTACCGAACGGAGCGTCAATTCGCCACGCGACCTGAAAATTACTCGCCATACACAATACAATGCTGCTCGCGCGCACCACACAACCGCGGTAACAGCCTGCCAGCCGCAAATGTACATCAAAATAATAGTAGAAAAGTTTAAAAGTGATTTCAATTTATAGTGTCGCATAGTATGCCGCATTGGTACCGTGAATCGATTGTCCACTGCAGTTACGGCCTCGACCACCAGCCGCACGCAATCGACTCGTTGAGACCCACTAATGATTTGCAATTGATTTTTTTTAATAATGGTAAAGTTGCGTTTTCAACAATAAATGCAGCTACGCCTCATACAACAGGCTAATTAAGATTTATGGGGCCCACTACTGCCATTACGAGCATGGAAATTTTAAAATCATTTTGAACGAAAATTAAATAAATTTTCTCTAAACTGAATAATATAATTTACACCAAAATCAACACACATGAATGTTAAAAATGTAAGTACATAGTCTACAGCTTGTTTGGGTGGCCGTTTACTGTTCAAAAGAAACCAACAAAAACTCGTAATGGGTAATAAATGTGTTTTTTTTAATTAAATGGAAAATTATTATGAATTGTAAAGTGGCCTAATGAACTTCTTTTTATGTTGGATAGACCAAGAAATATAAAAATACTCTCTCGTAACAAGATCCAACAACTCTAATAAGGCGTAGCGGTAAAGAACAAGCTAAATGTAAAGAAGAGGACTCTAAAAGAAATAAATAAACCACTCCGCAAAAAGTATCTCTCATTTTTATCCATAACTCGCGAGTTTCTGGAATCCGGTACGGCACATTATTAGCCACAGTTGCCGAGACGATATCGGATAATCTCCCGGCTTATCTGTAAGCAGCTAAAATAATGATATCATAACATCGTTAGGCTTGCCATGTAAAGTGAGGGAAAATTTATACTACACCCGAAGGTGGCAGAGTTAACACCTTCGGCAAAGGGAATCTGCATACAATGGTGGTACAAGACCGACTCCGCTCTCAGTAAACCTACCCTGTTTTGTTTGGACTCATATTAATTTATTATGTGTCTGCTTGCACCTGTTGGGAGTAGCCTATCTATCTTACTTTATCTTACTTTGTAACTAACAAACCTTAGAGGGAACCGTCAGGTGACTTGATTTTCAATTCTTAGTCATTCTTAATACCTCACTTAGTAAAGAATAACCTCATTTTTAAACTTAGTTTTATTTGACGACATTATTAAAAACTTAAATACTTCTACTCGACAAGACCAATCAAACGAATCCAAACACGATAGTGGTCATTTCCATCTTTCGTTCAGCTCGATGGTCCCATAACATTTCATTGTTCACCATCTTACATAAGTAAGTGTCCCTGATACTGGGAAGTGGGTCAAATTTAGTTTGCAAGATTTGATTACTCACCAGCAACAAAGCAGGTGAAGTTAATGAAAGCTTGTAAAAACACAATCCATGCAGGTTCACACGGCTGAGTCACAGCCACGAGGAAGGTTTTCGCGTACGGTTCCCGCTACTTCGGTGCTGAGTGGGTACATTCTGTCGACGTAGGGACACTACCGTACGGACAGGTTCAAATGTCAAAACATTAATTCTTTCGCATCACACCGCCTAAATTGCTGACCTGACTTAAACCTGGGCACACCTGGCCGTTTGTTTTTGTTTCGTAAGATGCATCTTTAGTTTAAACTTTGTAAGAATGCAGATTCTCGAAACCTTAGGATTCGAAAACATAAGTTACAAAATCGTTCCAAAATTTGTAGACTCCTTACTACTAAAATATTGGTAAAGTTTTTGGCCTCATAAAAAAAGGAAAGGGGATTCACTACATTCAAACACCAATCATAGTTAATAGTTTTTTTAATTCACTAAGGCCTGTGCTAAGGCGTTAATTTTGGTTTTACAAAATTATCATTATTAATCCTCTTAGAAAAAAAACTACTTTATAGGGCAGAATAACTTATCTAGGGTTCAACCGACTAATAAGTTATAACGAGGGTCTCAAATTAAAGAATATAAGCACGCAAAAAGATACGTTAAAGCAAATAATAGGGATAATCATGAATTTCAGGATCCCACGGTCTCAGACGGCAGTAAGGGCAATGAACGTTTAAAAAAGCAAAGGGGTTTGAAACTTAATGAACCGCTACAAAAGTTATTCAATAAGCTTAATAGCCACAGTGTAATGACTATTTTTATAATAATATCATGATAACGCATTGTATTAATACTTATGCTGACTATAAGTACGATGTAGAGTTGATTAACACGAGTACATGATAGATACAAAGTCAGAAGATAAAGATTGGTTGATAATTCCGCTTCATTTTAAGCCAAATCCTCTGTTTCAAACCATGTTCGTGCTGCGTCGTCCTTCTCAATTAGAGTGGGGCCTAGCACGCATAAAGTAGCGACATCTACCTCACCGTTGAACAAGAAGGAAAATATCGTAAAGTGATGCAAATTCACAAAGATGTGAAAATTAAAATAAAAGTGTAATTAATAATAAACTCGCTAGCCGTTCCCGCGTTCCTCTCGAGTTGTTTCGCAGCGTGGAGGCAGCGAATGGGAACGTTTTTGCGCGCGTTGCGTGCGCGCCGCTCGCATGCGCCGCCCATGCGCAGGCGGCGCCAACACCGCCTATCAATCATGTGTTCATTACCCAATAAACAAACAATATCAAACATTTACCTCATTATTTTATCTATATTCCAAATTAACAGCCGTTTAATTAGGCTGGTGTACACAGCAGTAGGTACCTATAATTACGTAGATAATATCCTCAATAAATATATTACATGACAATTTTATTGTTATATTATTAAAATGGTAGACTTATAAAATGGCTGGATTACATTTATTTTTTTAATGATATTATCTTTGCTATGAAATGTAAATGATATGAAAGATCAAACAATTCACTAATACTTACCTTTATTAGAGAGACTAATTAATTACTGCATGTATTACTACTAACATGTATTATTTGTATAATCGGTAAACGTAGTGTTGGACGCCCTGCTACAAGATGGGATGACGACATTCGAAGGCTGGCTGGAGTGAGCTGGATGAGAGTGGCCGAAAATCGGGAGCGGTGGCGTGCATTAGGGGAGACCTATGTCCAGCAGTGGACGAGCGTGGGTTGCTGATGATGATTAAATGAAATGGTTCGACTAGACCGATTCGAATGTTTTTCTTTCGAATTTCTCATCCTTTGAATAACAGAATAACTATTTAATTTGAAAAAGAAGGGTGGATCAAAGTATACCATGGTATATCATAAGTGGAAGCATTTCTACCTATATGCAGTTTCCTGGCCAACCCTGTGAATTTATTACCAAAAAAACTTAATAAACCTACCTATACATTTAGTTGTTATGATTTTTTTCATGTCTTGTAGGTAAAGCATGTTAAGTCACTGAGAGACGATTCTCGTGCTTGACATTAAAGTCGAATATATTAAGTATGTATGGACGAATGTATGACATCTCTAAACTCGACTTCAATGTCTAGTGCACGAGAATTGCCCCCCTGGTCCATTGCCCGTTTTCTCATTGGTCTCGTCACTGTCTTAAGCTCTACCAAAAGATGGCGCTGAGTGTATGCTGCATCGCAAAAGCATTTTCGTTAACCTAAAGGCCAGCAATAAACTTGCTTGTGTGTATAGAGCTCTATGGAATAAATACTACTTATTAACGAGGTTTACACAATTTATTATGTTAAGATTTAATGAGATTTAGTCCAGTACCAAAAACAACTTAAACAATGGTATTAGCCTTTAGTACTTGTACTATTAAGTATTCTGTGCCTTTAGTAAATAACCAGCGTCTTAGAAATCTAATGCCACTTAACTCCTACAAAACCTCAGTACAATTTTGATTGATTGCTGCTTTTACAAATCACTTTTTTTTGTCACGTTAATCAAGTGTAAAATTAACTATGACGATAATTATAGGCCGGTCAATTATAATATTTATAATACTCGATAACGAGAGCTTTTACCATTGCTAATTAAATTATTGGAGCGTAAAGCCATTTATCCTACAATCTATAAATAGGAAGAAATTAAAGTCATGGTTTTTTAGAGTTCAAAACCTCACAAGGAAAAAAACGAAGCCCATAAGATCATTTTGTTGTCCGGCTGTCTTGTCCCACTGTACCGAGTTGTAAACCGTAACAAAGGCTTGCGATCTCTAGAGACGAGCAAAAATCTAATCTCTATGTGGAATAAAAAAAGAACTATGAAGTTAGACAAGGAATATCATTATAGTTCACACATTTTGGGCAGACAACCCTCCTTTGTAAATATCTCATCACATATTCCATCCTTGTAGGTAGGCATAATATGCCTACCTACAAGGATCTATAATATAATATTATTATTAATGTTTCTTATATTTTATCTAATAGTTATTGTAATTATTGTTATTGCTAAATGCAATATATGCAATACATGCAATATATGTACTTGCAAAATATTACTGCAAATAAATGGGTTTATGAGAAGTTCACACATATAGTGTACCATTTCAAAATTATATTATGTAATAACAAGTATTTATTATTACCTTTAAAAAATTTTGTCTGCTCTACAATATTGTTTTCTTTATTAATACCTATAGAATGTCAAAATTTCAAATTGAAGCTACGAGTTGAATTGGGTATATACGAACATGTATTATAGCTTGATATCTTTTTTGTGATAAAAAAGATTGAAAATACTAAAATATTTGAAAAACTATAATTAATAAAAGTCATATTCGTTTAACGTATGTTATTACGGGTACGTAGAAACGGAACCCTCTTTGGGCGAGCCCGACCCACACTTCGATGGGTTTTTTTCTCTCGGCCATCATTGCTTCGCCGTTTGGAATTTTACGATCAGTGGACCTATTGAAAATATTGTCCAGTTACCTTCAGACACATTCGGGGTCAAGTTGAAACTAGGTAACCATATTGTTTTAAATAATTTATTGCTTGTTGCTGAGAATCAACGTCTGAACCAGCCATCTTTTTTATATTGCCAATTTTTTATATTTTTTTACTGTTTCTGTTTCTATGTTTATCGTATTATTATTGCCTGTTATCGGCCTTTGTAATTGTGTATACAAATAACTTTTTGTCACTTCTAGGTGTTTAATGTCATCAATAACACCGCAATCAACGCCCAGCGCCATCTATTGGTACAACTTGAACTAATAACGCCCTGAAATTAATTTTCGAGAATTCCGTGTCACTATGTAATCAGAAAACAATTACAAAACTTAAACCGTTATAAATAAAAGTAATCTTGAAATTTTAATAAAATCGGTTAATGAAAGAATTGCCTTTTCAAGATCAGTCCAATTTGAAAGCTGTCTGCAACATGATATACAAATAAGTCTTAACTAGTATTCTTCTATTGTGTCTGGGAAAACGAGTTATCTAACTTCAGTAATTAATCAATTACCATTGTCTGAAAGATGTCTGGTCTGCCCTTTTTTGCCCTAGTACAGCGTTGACAACAATTTTTTGTCTCACTTCTCGTTTAGGAACGCATCAGAATTCAGTTACCTTTCTAATTTTACAAAAGTATGTGACCTCTACAACATTGTATAAGAAACTAGCTTTTGCCTGTGAGTTCGTCCGCGTTAAAGTCGAAGAGAATTCCGAATGCATTTTTATTGGTTCTTAAGTTTAAACATTCATTTTGTTACTTTAGCCAATAATATTTTATGTATAATACACGTACCTACAGATACTTCATCTAATAGGGGACGAATAACAATATATTGTTTACACATAATTATTCCATTCTGTTATAGAATGTGTATGCAAAATTTGAAAATGATTGGGTCACGTACTCCCATTTAAACTTAAGACCCCTTTTTCACCCACTTAGGGGTTGAATTTTGGAATATCCAATAAAACAAAAAATAATCTCTCCAAATTTCAGGTCTGTATGATCAGCTGTTTAGGTTTTGCGTCGATACATCAAACAGTCAGGACAAAGCATTTTTATGTATAGATAGATGCGACCAGAACTTGCTGCTAACGTATTACCGGCATATCATTTCATTCCAAGGACAAAACGCGTGCGCCGTACGCTGTACTATTTTAATTGCGATTATGGTGAAATGTTAAAGGTTAAACTTATTAGAGTCACTATACCTTGTTTTTTCTGAGAGCCCGAGCATACTTGTAAGCAAACCGCCTTTTTCAAAACACCCATTCCGTGGAATTAATACGCAATAACAAAGGCATGCGTATAAACTCATTCTAGTAATCGCTGCCTTACGTAAATAATTTGTTTTATAGTAGGCACTTTTTGAATTTGAACTACTACCCATTGTTTTTTTTATTATTTAGCGGTTCACATTGAATATCTCAACTTGTTACGTGCAAATTGAAATATTTTACTAAACCGTTACCAGCTCTAGCATCAGCAGTTTTAACAAGTGTAATTACACACCTTTAAACAACTTTTATTCCTATAAAACCTACATTAACTTTTTATTGTTCTTATTTTATCTTTAATCATACGTGTTCAACTAATTATAAGATTATTATGTCACCTTATTAATCCATCATACTAATTAGTGGAAAATAAGTTTAATGATGACTGGATGGCGCATTTGGTCCTGCCTCATAGGTACGCTAAAGACAAACATTCGTGTGATGAACACTGGTGTTGGTTCAATGTCTGGGTGTTATTATGTATTTCAGTATTATACAGGGTGTATCTGTGAACATTTACATCCCTTTAACCACGTGTTCTACCAACCATTCTGAACAACATTTGTTTTATGACTTTTGAAAATTCGCATAAAAAATGTCATCTTTCCATACAAAGTCGGTCACGTGACTTGGTCATTTTGTATGGGGAGTCGAAAATTTTTTCGAAGAATTTAGAAAAGTTGTTGAACAAATGTTGTTCAGAATGATTGATAGAACACGTGGTTAAAGGGATGTAAATTTTTACAGATACACCATGTATTTGTGTTTCCTCTGATGTCTGATATCCGTTCACAATTATTGCTCAAGCTACTGAGTAACGAGCCAGGATAAAGTGTGTAAATTTATTTATTTTATTCAACGATGATATCTGTCAATTCAAATGATGAAACAATTACCATAACTTTACTAACAGTCGTACTAATTACTTTTCCTTTTAAGTTAGATTAATAAGATTAAATTTACAAGTACCTAATGGCAGTTTAGGTGTAATAAGTTATGAGTTGCAATACTTTACTCTTCAATTTCAAAAAATGTGCCTTTCAAAAACATAGATACTCTTTTGACACTGGATTTACATCTATTTTTTACAATCAGCTTTTTTTATGTGATAGGTAGCAGGCGAGCAGGCGAATCACCTGATACATCAGATCACATCAGATTTTCCACACACATCTTCAAAATATATAAAAATGTTATTTCATTTCATCCCATCTCTGTGTGTCATGCCATCTGACCTTCGCAACCCGTTAAGAATGGGATCTGGTCACAAGTTCACATTATGTCAATTCGTTTGAGAAACTATTCGAAACGTGCAGATTTTCTCACGTTGTTTTTCCTCACCGCCGATCTAATAGTTCAAATATGCGAGTATTCAAAAAAAGCTGCATGCTCGGATTCAAACCTACGTTCGGAAGGCGCCATTTAAATCGATTGAGCTGCCATCGCACTTATAAAACCTCAATTACCTGTAATAAATTCTCAGTAATTAGATATTTATGATAAATAGTTATTATTATAAAATCGTTAATAAAAACTAATAACACGTAGCGTGATCAATTAGCCATTATTTTTTGACGTATCTATTCCCAGATATCATGAAACGCAATCAGCACTGAAGGCCTGTTTATTACGTAGTTATTTACTAAAAGCTTTTCCATGTTCGCTTGAATCAAATTGGCGTTTGTATAAAACTTGCAGTCGGAACATTTTTATAAATAGAGTCCCAGTTTCGATGCACCGGGTCAGAGCTGTGTATTGATTTGCTAACCGTCAGGTTAATTTTGGCAACGGAAACTCACTGCCTGCATTCAATCGGCTCTAATAGGTACGACATGATGCATATTGTGCGGTTTCATCGGACCAAAGTAAGCTCTGTCGGAAGGGATAATTAGCACAACTGTAGGTATATTGTAGTCTTCATCATCTCGTTTCATTGAAATGAAGTAAAGAAGAAGTACTAGTAGGGTTGAAATTGTTCTTTTTCCGAGAGAGAGTTTTTCTTTGGCTTTAGAATCCAAATCTTCTACCTAAGTACAAGGTTATTAAACTGTTTTTAATTTAGGCTAATAATGGTGGAAATGTATAGAAAAATCTAATAATATGCAGAATTTTATTTAACTTCATGGGTTCATCATTTAAAATACTACTTGTATGATCTTGATAAACTTAAGAAACTGACATTGTATCTCTATATCGGTTACAGCTAAGTTCATGCATATCACGTATACGCGTATCACGTATACGGAGGTTTAGTTGGATAGACCTAGGTATAGCCGTAATTTCTCAGCTGGGTCTATTATTGTATTGAATAGTTTTCGAGTAAAAGTAGGTCTATCCAGTTTTTGTCCGGCAAGACGTTGAACCGTACAAATTTCCACAACTCTAGACTTTTTAAGAACTTGATCGATCTCCTATTCTTTTCAGACTTATCTTATGTTTTTTAGGTGCCCAACTTTGGGGTTTAGCCATAACATATTGCCTCGATATTAAGTTATTACGATTTGTCCCTGGTTTTTTGGAATTGAGTCTTAAATTCAATAAGTCAAACCTACTGCCCAAATTTTAGCTAGAAGGTTTAGAATAACACTGTAAAACTTTGTCCAATACTCATTCACTCAGCACTACCGATGTTTACCAGACCCCGAAAAGTTTTTCAACAATCAAGTAAAAAAGTGACAACACGAGCTAAATTACTTATCATTCCACTTCGCCTGTGAAAGTGAGTATTAATTGTAACAAAAACATACTGATCAACAGTTTTATAATAGTGTTTTAGAGTGTGGGCGCGGTTGCACATGATAATTGATCCAGCCGTGTGCCGCTAATCGGCCGGAAAACCACTTCACTAGCCGTTGAACATTTCGATTTTTCTCCTTTGATGTGTTTAATAATCCATGCTATCGCACGCGGGTGGAGCTGGCCGGTGGGCCCGCTTTGTTTTGATCATCGGTTAATTGGGTTAACCTGTTAATGAGATTGTGTCCATCCAACTTCCAATACAGCCTACAGGTCAGTACAGGGCGTTGTCAACACTAAACTAGTGCGCATAGGTCAGTACCAGACGTAGACGTAAGGATGCCGCCTTGCTAACCAACAAAGTGTGGGCAAGAAAAGACGTCGTCTTTTAGACACTGCTTATGTCAAAACTCTTTTTGACATAAGCAGAGCGTCCGTACATTATCAGTCTCTACTGATAATGTACGGACGAGTCAACAAACATCACAATAATATCATCATGGCCTCAAATTCCTGAAGACATATTTTGTAAAATAATAGAAAATATAGAGCCATTGAATAAACATCTAAGGGGTATGATGAATAGGTAAAAGGGGTATAAGGAATATCACAAGACAACAATAATCCAAGTATTTACGCTACTTTATGAACATATTTGCGTTCTGTTTTAAGAGCCTACCGAATGACAGGGCAGGTTTAATATGATCGGCGGCTAAGGCAGGCGAAATCGTACTCTAACATTTTGGTGCAAGCTACGAAGCTACGGGACCAGCTGTACTAATTATTTTAGATTTATGACTTTCTAGAAAAAAGAATGTCATAAGTGTTTCCCTTTGATTTCTTATTAGGAGATTGAATTATTATGTAAGTAAAGCAGTTTAAAAGTACGGAAAACTACCCAAAACTTTGGCTGACGATGTTTTCCCTCGCCGCTGAGCGAATATTAAGTAAGTAAGTAAACGTTTATTGACCACACAAGAAGAGATACAACACAACCGTAGTAAGACACAGAATACATAATAATAAGTAGGTACATACGAGAAACGGAAAGAAACATTACGTGCTTACATATATAGACAGATAGGTGGTCAATAAGGTCCAAACTCAGCATATGCTGCAGCTGCCTCATTGAAGCCACTGCAGCGCTGGTTTTCAGTATTAGAAGTAACAAAGACTTGAAAAATCCAGAGCAGTGTTGAACAGTTATCCAGTGAACTACCATAGCTCTTATACTTAAAATTAACAGTATAAGATATTGTAAACAGAGTGTCTGTGAACACTTAAGTATATTAAAAAAATACATTTCATACAAAGTCGGTCACGAGCCTTGTTTAATTTTGTATGGGTCGGAGAATGATGATGGTTGGTAGAAAGACGTAGTTAAGGAGATGTAAATGTTCACAGATACACCCTGCATAGACATGCCTAGTCGTAAATTACGGTTACTATTGATGTATCTGTATAATTATAAGTATGCATATGCATATTTCCAGTTCAACTAGCCACAAAAAGTGCGTATTACGTATATGTACTTGTAATATGTATATTAGATACAATATGAAAAAGGTACAGTTTAAGTCACGACTTAATCGAAGCCAACTCGACTGGTTAGTCGATTTATTTATTAACTGACGATTTGTATACAAACTAGCTAATGTACCTAATCACTAATTCATTTAATGAGTTATTAACCAACATTTTACATAGAAATAACATTGCTCATTGAAGCCACTGCAGCGCTGGTTTTCAGTATAGAAGTAACAAAGATTTGAAAAATCCAGAGCAGTGTTGAACAGTTATCCAGTGAACTACCATAGCTCTTATACTTAAAATTAACAGTATAAGATATTGTAAACAGAGTGTCTGTGAACACTTAAGTATATTAAAAAAATACATTTCATACATAGTCGGTCACGAGGCTTGTTAATTTTGTATGGGTCGGAGAATGACGATGGTTGGTAGAAGACGTAAGTGTTCTCAGATACAACCTGTATAGACATGCCTAGTCGTAAATTACGGTTACTATTGATGTATCTGTATAATTATAAGTATGCATATGCATATTTCCAGTTCAACTAGCCACAAAAAGTGCGTATTACGTATATGTACTTGTAATATGTATATTAGATACAATATGAAAAAGGTACAGTTTAAGTCACGACTTAATCGAAGCCAATTCGACTGGTTAGTCGATTTATTTATTAACTGACGATTTGTATACAAACTAGCTAATGTACCTAATCACTAATTCATTTAATGAGTTATTAACCAACATTTTACATAGAAATAACATTGCTCATTGAAGCACAATATCAACTATTACACAAATTATGATAACATCGCGAGATCTATTGGGTTAACCAATTAATGAGATTTTGTGTGGTACCAACTAGTTATCTTAATTGATATTGAATTATAGATAATTTGATTAATTAATTATTCAAAAAGAACTGTTTTCAGTATAACTTATATTTATACTAGCTGTTACCCGTTACTTCGTCCGCGTAAAATAGTCACTTTAGGTAGCTCAACCCTGGTGGCTTATAACGAAGACGTCCCGTAACGAATGAGAATATACCTGTCACATTCAAACAAAAGCGCGCACAGCGCGTGTGAAAGAGAGGGGAACTCCGATTCGGTCGTAACGACCACTTCAAATTAGGCCCTCTGACTTGGAGGACTTCCACATCCTTCAACCCTCATTTAATCACCAAATAGATAAGTCAAATATTTCCTGAATTTTGATGCTCTATAATGTCTTATCCCTTATTGATTTATTTTAATAGACATAAAGACTATCCGTAATTAAGATAATGAGCAACGTTAAATGACGTCTCTGAGTGCGACAGTGACACCCCTTTTAAATGTCACGTAGTCCCTTAGTAAAGGTTCGTTAAGTTAATCGCAGGCATACCTGCGCAAACAATACCCGCACACGGAAAAGTAAGGATGGAATTTTCTTAATTGGTATAGACATTAATTAGAATACGATATACGACAAAAAATCATATTATAACATACTTTATATAGTTTCTACTTACATATATAGTCATGCAGCGTCTATGCGTGTACGTTTCAAAAATATAACGGTTGATTTCCATATTGAGTCATGCGTTAACTTGCGCATAAAAACCAAGCAAAGAAATTCTTAAATTCTTTATCATTTCCGTAGATAAGGTTAATCATATTTTATTTTTTACATTTTGTGGGTCACTATAAGCAAACCTCCTTTCCTTCCCTTCTAATCATAAACGTAATACTATTTTGCGAAGTCGAAAAAAAACATGATAGGTAATAAGATTTTTTTTTCATCTTGCAAAATACATTTTTATTGCGATTATAAATCGCTAGTATCGCTTTTGTACAGACAGCCACACAGCAGGTATACCTATTACATTAATTTGATTGATTTTTTCCAGTGCTGGATTTTTGCCTTAATATTATCTTAACATTTCATTAGTAGTTAAGTACCTATAGTATTTTTTTGTTCTATGTAACTACTTTTAAAATTATGGAGAGTTTAGAGCGGTGAACTCAACCTTATTATATTCGTATTTTTTTTTTGGACATAATGTGAGAATTTCACTATTGGTGTTTTCTGTAAGCTGTGGTCAAAAATACTTAAGGTGAGTTTACATCATTGCGACACACGCTATATAAACATAATTACTCCCTTCTTTCTTCGTGAGGTCGAACTATTCAATACAAATGCACATTAGAACTTATTAGCACGCACCCAAGCCCAGTGCCTACGAGCCCTACATAGAACAGGCCAATTAAAACAGCGGATGAATGTGCGCTTTTTGTCCTTTGCATTAAGGGGTGACTCAACATACATTATATAGGTAAATATGAAATAACCGCCGTGTCGCGTCGGCGATCACCACTCTTGAATTAAGTCAATATGATGCAGTATTAAGGGATAAAATGACCTTTTTTGCACCGTCCCAGGAAGGTTTAGCTACCTTTTATAGCGGCATGAAGATTTGCCCACGTTGACACGAGATGGTTAATTTATTAATAAGTAAATGTAGGTATTTTTAGTCTATCTATTGACCGAGTACTAAAATTGCAGAGAGATAAATATCTCAATTCTAATTATGTTTGTGTAAAGATGTTATTTATATGTATGATATTAGTTACAATCATTTTTATTGAAATGAGATAAAATTATGAAATTCCTCATCTTCACTTAGCATCACAGGTGCGATCGAGGTCAAAGGCTTGTCTGTCGCAATATAAAAAAGTGGACCACAACTTGACGACTGACTTGACTTGACGACACTAGTTTTTTAGGGATACGGCTCAAAAGTACTAATTCCGCTATTATATGTATCAATGAAGAGAATAGGATCCATTTGATACAATTCTTTCTAAAACAGCTAATTTTAAAACTAAGCATTAGGTAACTTATTGGTAACCTACATGCTATGAATACTTAATCATTTATACGATAATTGATTTATTGTAGTATTTTTTTATAAGTACATTAAGCTGGTACAACTAGTAGTACTTATCTACTTACCTAAAATGCACAACACGATTTACATGTCACAAAAAATTCTTCACTAAATTAGTTGTTCACGCACCGTCTAAGTTATGTAAAAGGAAAAAAACGTCTAGCTTGATAATCAAGCTATTATGCTAACGACGGCACAACATTATGCATTTGACTGGCAGTAGCCCTTTAGATCAATATTATCTAACCGTAAGAAAACTTAATGTTATGCGAATGCGTGTGGTATGTATTATCGTTGGACGGCACTTCAAAGTCTTGCTTCCAATGACTTTATTCTACTCATCAGAATTATTCTTCATCTTGATCATTATTATCAACCATGTATGGTATATTCTTATTTGAGCATTAATATATAAGACGCCTGTAGCAAGATGAGCCATGGTAGCTCTGAGGATACAACTCGTTCGTGTGCCTTCCGAAGGATATTTTCTATATGATACAGAATTTGCCTTCGCAAACGAAGACGCGGGTTACAAGATGGTAAGCAATGAGCGCCGCCCTTTGACATCAGACTTTTAGAGTAGTTGATGCTACACCAAAAGGAGCGCGGACGAGTTGCCGGCTATTTAGGAAGTTATAGGCTCGTTACTTAAAGATTCGAATGTCGTACCGGGGGTGCGTGGCAGAAAATATCGAGTAAAGCGCACGGTAGTAATCCGAGCACCTCTGGATACCTATTTCAAAAGTATGTGCGTATTCTACCATCCGCTCGGCTGAGGAAAAACATCTTGAAGAAACATGTGCACTTAAAATCAAGACGACCCGGTTGGTTCAGTGGTAGTGAATGCTGCGTCTGTGCCAAGGGTTGCGGGTTCGATCCCCGCACAGTACAAACATTTGTGTGCATGAACATGTCTGTTTGTATTGGTCTGGGTGTTTTCTATGTGTTATAAGTATGTATTTACAAAAGAAAAGTATTATACGTATATATTTGTAATTCCACTGTTGGTTCTGATATCTGTAACACAGGTGCATGAGCTACTTTTCTCAGAGTCAGATCAATGTATGTGATGTAGTGAAATATATATATAAATAGTTGGTTCCAAAATCGTTGAAATAATTCTGAACATGTAATTATGGTAAATTTGGCTGGTTCCTCTGTTTAGGGGTTCAGGCGGTAGCCACTCCATTGTAATTAGGTACTAGTAGGCTAAGTGTGACTCCAGTTTCAAAGCAACAACTTTGGATGCAGCTGAGAATAGCATGCTAATAAGATGAAGATAGGTACCTAGTAGGAAAACATAATGTTTCAACGTTTGCAGATCTGGTAGCTTTGTAAACGGGAAACTTCTATGCAAGACGAGGCGAGCACGGGCAGAACTTGAGTCAAGCGTCAAAATCAAATGTCAAGTATACAACGAGCCCAGGTATAATACTCGATCTCCCGTAATCCCTTTGTATTTGTCACATAATCAGGCAAAATGCTCGTTTATGGACCGTTAATCTACTAGTACTCAACTCGTCTAGTCTAGACTCACCTTTAAAGTTGCAAAACCAGTTTGTCGAAAATTTTGTTCGCACGCACCCAGTTATACGAGTATTACCTAACGAACACGGGATGTCGCATTGCAATTAGACCTTCCAAGTCCCAATTAAAGTTAGGCGACTGCGATGATCGGCGATGCTAAACGTCACCCCTCCATTATCTCTATCTCAGTGTTGATTCAACCTTTGTTCAGAGTAGGTACACTTCGAACTGCGATTCATTTGTAGAACTTTAAAGCTAGCTAGAGAAATCTTATTTTTTAAAATGCCTTCATTTAACACTGATTTGGATCAATGTAGGTACTACTCCAGAGAAGATAGAAGTAGAGGTGGATAACCTTATGGGAACCTATTGCCCAGCAGTGGGATCTTGTAGTCTAAAACCAACACGAAATAAACGACAGATTTCGATTCCCAATTGGGTCTGCAATTTAGTAAACGGACTCGACCCACGTGGCGATTATTGACACATGGACAATGTCATAGCTATCAGGGAACGCCGCATTTTCTGTGCACGTGATTTGCGTGGTGGCGCAGGACCGAGCTACGACCCTATTATCAGAGGCCAAGACTCAGTTTGGGTTGCTCTGCCAGCCTAGTTTAGTTAGTTACTTCTGTGCACTACACCAACGGTGAACAGAAACCGTGGGAGAGAGGCCGGCTCGACCGGAGTGATACTACGGCCTCACAGAAGACCGTCGTAAAGCAGCGCCTGCGCTGTGTTTCGTCGAGTGAGGGAGGGCACCGAAGGTTTGATAAGTGGGAAAGGGGGTTAAAGGTTGGTACTCTACTGGTGTTGCAGGTGTCTATAGGTGGCGGCCATTGCTTACTTTAAGGTAATCCGTCTGCTCGTCTGCCACCTATCACGTAAAATAAAAAATACCAAACGTTTGCATTGTTATGTAACATTCATACTTCAAAACAGCAAAGATGACTATTTTTCACATTTATAACCGGTTGCGTGCGTCTAGGAGTGCGTGCGCGCCGCTGCGAGCACGCCTATTCAATTACGGAAAGGTCACGCCGTTTGTACGCGCAGGCGCAAGATTATCGGTTCTCACCTGTCGGCAGCGGATTAATACCCGCGCGTTGAGACGCGTGCGGTTATTAAAGTTTCTTGATAGACGCTAACTCGTTAGAATAAAATAAATATTGAGACATCACATTCATTCTCCTGGTCCCAAACTAAGATTGTTAATATGGAAACCACAAACAACGAAGGTACCACAAAGACTAAACGCAAATATTGGTTTCATGAACAAAAAAATTGTGTTGATCTGGTGCGAAAACCGAAATAAATCAATTGTCCTAACATATTATATCGAAGGAGAACATTTTAGGTTTTCTTTTATTGACTACACTTTTATAGGTACCTATTTATTTAAAATGAATCTATTATTTATGTTCAAAGCATTTTATTTAATTTTTTAGAGGAAATAATAAAAAATATTTAAACAACAACTCGATTTTTCCTTTTTTTGTAGTACTTAACTATACACTGGGACCGTCAAAATGCGAGACAGTTAATTTAGCTACTCACTTTGGCATTAGGGTCGATGTTTACAAAATAACATGTGATTATAGGGTATCACCAGGCCAATCGATCCTGCCGTTAATTTTCCAAAACGTGCACAGAAGAAACATCAATTACCTACACAGATAGGTATTACTTATCAGTCATACCTACGCGGTTTTAACTTTATACGTCTTCTTCAAAGATTTCTGGTCTCACAACCAAGAACAACACCTGTTTAGTAATTTGGGTAACCCGTCCGCACTTTTTAAGTTTTAAGGTACGTACGGCCACACATCGAATTATACAAAACTGTCTTGGATGTGTGGCTGACTGTACCTACACATTATACTTTTTAAGTTTCATGGCCTTATTCCCATAAGAATACCTACTTCATGGTCATTATAACACGGCATGGCAACCACATCACTTCTACCTTTGAATGCAAATCCTCTCCGTCGCCCGTCTCGCAATTAATGTTCTTCATATTGATCATAATTCATTACTTACCCAAAACAAAAAATAGGAATGATCTGATTCGCTTATTATTTATACAGTGTTTTTTCACTAATTATACTCACCCGGCTCCGTAGTTATATTGTATACTAGTGGCCGCCCGCAACTTCGTTTGCGTGAACTTTATGACTCTTGACTTAAAGATGATTATTTAAATAGAATTTAACAAAAATATTACTTATAATAAATGTTCGTTTATAGGTTAATAGATTTTTAAGGCGGCTCATTAATATTTCATACGAAATGCTAAGGAATGGAACAACTTGCCGGCTTTTGTATTTCCAGAGAGCCACAATTTGGGTGTCTTTAAGTCGAGAGTGAATAGGCTTCTTCTGGGAAAGCACGCTACATCTTAGACCTCATTGTCACTCTCCAACAGGTGAGATGAGGTACAAATACAAATAGTTTTTATTTCCAAAGAACATGTAACATTGTTGAGCATTACAGTAGGTCAAGTGCAAACCCATTTAATATTTAAAATATCAACTTCTAATGAACCCCCAAATTATTTTTTATTCCATTAGGGGATGTAAGTATTATATTAAAGTTTGAATATTATATTTCATCCATCAATTCTGTCAAAGAATGTGTATGCAAAAGTTGGAGTAAATTGGGCCAAGGAATCACGTAGTCCCATGAACAAACTTTGAACCCCCTTTTCGCTCCATTAGGGGTTAAGTTCGGAATATCCTTCCTTATAGGATCTCATCCAAAAATGCTTATCACATTTGACAATTTTCCATTCCATTTCATTCCATATTTGTTATAGTGTAGCTGGGCTCTTAGAGGTCCAAACCAGGGGGGTCTAATTTGAAGTTGACAAATACTTTCGTTCGGTTGAGCTGAGAGTCAACCAAACGTAATTTGTTTTGCGATAACGAAATGTCTTTGAGACGGACACTCTTTTACGATCGGAGACCATAGAGTTTTGAAATCAATTGAAAGTGCCGCCGAAAGATTATGTTATGGCGCCTACACACATTCGATCAATTGAAGCAATTGAATTTTATAAACAATGTAATTTTTAATAAATAAAAAATATTTGGCTGTTTATATAAATAGATTGTTGTTTAATGTGTTTGAAAGAAGGATTTTATGTAGTGAAAACATAAAATTTTGTCATAATCTTAAGAATTTAGTTTTTTTGGCTGTTTGGCGTTTGTTTTCTTTGCTCAACAAAGCTGTAAGGAAAACAAAAAGTGACAGCTGATCAATTAGGAAAAATATTTTGTTTTGTTTACAACTTTACAATGTATTTCGTTTTTTAGATGAATTTGTATAAATCTACACAATTTTATCAGTAATGGTGAAGGATTGCAAAAATGTCTCGGTTGAGAGAGATCGGATCGGAGATCTACGTAACCTCAAACTACATGAAGGAAATAATTTGGACTTTGAATAACTAAAATTGGTGCTTGTTGGCTTGTTGTATCAAAAGGTATGTAATTTTTAAGTATGTTCCATTGATCCGAGCATGTAAAGTTTTGTCTTATTTAGTAATTAAATTTCTTCCTAATTCCTTTTAATTTCTTTAAAAATTAAAAGTTACATGGATCTATTGTTATAGAGCATGTAAGGTATAGGGATCTCTTTCCATACTTAGCATATGAATCCCAGATTCATACAAAACTATCAGTCTGGAACCCGTGGTATGCTTAGAGAATGATTCCGGAATGTTTGTGAAACTATCATCAAGCGACTGCATCTGATCTTTGCTGTCCTTTAACAGAGGTACCAGACAAACTGATTTACTGTTACATATTTCAGATACTGTCCAATATGTACTGGTATTCTCATTTATCTCGGATTCAAACCATGACTTCCCATTCTTATACATTGAGCTACCACTGCACTATTATAACAGTGTAGATATTATCATTATAATTTTATCAATAATACCATAATTTTCTTACTTACAGATCTCTCTCTACAACCTGCGACGAACTGAACACAGGAAGATGTCGCTACAAGCTATTGTATATTAGCAAAATTTATTACCTAGTTTAAGAAGACTTGTAAACTTTGTGCAATAAAGAGTATCTATTTATGTTATGTTTTTCATTTGAGCAGTAAGTTAGCTTCTTGTCTTGTGATGTTAGTGTTCATGCATTATGATATGCTTAATACACAGCTGCTTTGAGAATTTTTTAATTACTTAATTATAAATATTGTAAAATATTTATAATTATTAATTGTAAAATATTTATAATTAAGTAATTGAAAATTCTTTACTACTGATACTTTAGTAGGTATCAGCCTATATACTGTCCCACTGCAGGGCAAGGGGCTCTATCATAGAAATAAAGTCTACGCTACTACGGTGGAATTAGGCTTAATCACCACACTTGCCTTATTCAGAGTGTTGATCACAAACACGTGCTATGCTTGACCTGGGAATCGAACCCGGGACCCGAAGATTATGGCCCGGTACTTAAACCACTAGACCAATGGGGTGTTTTAAATATAGGAATGCCAATAATTATGAGGTATTAAAAAAAGCTGAGGTATCAGCCTCATCGGGCTTGGCAAAATAAAACAATTTAATTATTTAAAGATATTTTATTAGTAAATTTAACAGTAACAACTTAACCCAAGCTATTAGATCAATAATTCAAATTAATCTCAAATTAGGTATTTAGATACATAATCTTTGTGTTCAGCATAGAATAGAAAAAAAATGTTGACAATCGCAGTTCATACAACAATTATTATTTTATTTATTTTCTATTGTAGTGACTCCACA
This sequence comes from Cnaphalocrocis medinalis, assembly GCA_014851415.1. Lineage (NCBI taxonomy): Eukaryota > Metazoa > Arthropoda > Insecta > Lepidoptera > Crambidae > Cnaphalocrocis > Cnaphalocrocis medinalis. The sequence goes on along the minus strand of CM026280.1, from coordinate 9,276,260 downwards.
TGGTGTTGGGTGTGTCCATGGGTGGGCATGGGTGTAATCAATACATCCAATCTATCTGCCATAATGCCATCATCGCTCATAAAATCTGTAAACATAAATAAATACTTATAAGTATCAACCAAAAAATGCACTACACCGGAGATCTATTAATTAAATTTTTAAGTTCATTATTTACTCTTGGTATCTAAACAATTTCTTTCATTGGAATTTTGTGACTTTTACTATGAACATAATTTGGATGGCTCACGATTTTCTATTCCATAACTTTCAAACAAACAACAAACAAAATACTTTTATTGCTGTGTGTTTACACTGTAGGTAACCTACTTAAATGCATAGTAGTTGAGTGCTTTATGTAAAAAATTTTAATATTGTTGATCTGTAAAATATTGTCTTTATTTAAGGAATAGTAAGGTAAGTTCTTAAATTTCTTAGTTTAAGTAAGTACCTATCCATAACTTTATTTAACCTTTCGATATGAGATGTTGAATGAAATAAAACGATAGGTAGGCATAGTTCTAGTTTATGTTAGGTTGAATAGAAGTACTTAGGTAAGGTACATACCTCGACCAGATGCATCCCACAACCACAACTAAGTCCATTTTACTTAGGGCACCGTATCCTATTCCTCACAATGGCTCTTCAAAAGGAATCTCTCAAAAGTCTACCAGCCCGTTTCACTGCAAAAAATCACAAATTATTAAATAAGGTAAGATAGGTAGGTGGTACATGACCATTTTCTTCTAGACACAAAAACTATTATTTATTTACCTTATTATTTCCTTTAAACTAACTTTACAGGTATTTGTTATGTACCTAATTTGCTAGTAAACTCTTAACGTAACTTTTATATGACTAGTATAATATAATTTCTAATCTTCCATGTAAGTATGTATGAAATGTTCAATACTTCAACCGAAGTAAAACACCTTTCGAGATATCGTAAAATTTGACATAAAACCCCGAGACTTGAGCTGTCAAATTCAATTTTACGAATGTCATTTTACGCTTTCAAATTAGGGTTTGAGACAAGTCCTGTCAAAACAACTTCCATCGGTCTCAAACGAAACAATGGTCACTTCAAATTAGGAAATGGCATTCTCAATCGTTTGGTTGAGTCTCAAAATGACTTCAAATTAGACCCCCAGATGTTCCATGATCTTTGATTTTTTTTCATGGCATCATAAACTGCTCATCAATCTGAACAACTTTTGTTAAGGTGCCATTGACCTACCTTTTATAGTTTAGCTGGGCTGTTGTGGTTCTACATCAAGGAGCCTGGTCTTCAAAATGTAATATACCCTATAAGTTGCCCTGATATTACAGCTATACAATAAAAAAAGTTTCATTCGAATTGGTTCAGTAGTTTCCGAGATTAGCGCGAACAAACAGACAAACAGATAAACAGACAAACAGACAGACAAAAATTTTAAAAATCATTGATTCATGTTCTGTTACTGTTTTTTAGTCGTCCTAAGTTATTTTGAGATAAATATCTTCAATGTACAGACACAGCTTTTTTACATTTTTATTATATGTAATAATAATAATAATAATAGATAATAGATCTTGTGTCATTACAGTATGTGGCAATGTATTGTTTTGTTGTCTCTAAATTTAATTTCTGTACCCACATTTAAAAAGGGGTAGGCCTTTTATATAGTGTGATTCTATAAAGGTACAGTCGATTCCAAAAATATGTATACACTTTAGGACCTTGTCACAATACATAATGAGAAAATGTAAGTAGTTCTACTTTCTTATACCTACGTATTGTGATAAGGTCCTAAAGTGTATACATACTTTTGGAGCCGACTGTACCTATCCACAGTGAACTTACTGAAAGCATAAGGGACAAAAAACTTTCCAAGAAGTCTCAATAAATCAAGACAGTCATGTCAAAACGAGAGCATAAAACGAAACTTTACAACACACCCACCACTGACGCTCTGAAATAATCAAATTAGCTTAATCAGGCACTTTGTTGAAATTAATAAAGCAAGACGAAAACTCCATTTTGCAAGTTGGTTCACGCTGCGTTCGCTGCTGCGAGGTCGGGGCTCGATGACCCGAAATAAGGCTCGGGGGGGCGAATTGCACCACTCACCCCCCTTCTGGAGGGGGGCGGACCCCCGCCCGCTGGGCCCGAGCGCCGACCTTTCATTCATTACGCAATAAAATCATTCTGCTAACTCCCAAGTATAGTGTGTGGGCTTCCAATTATTTGTAACATGAGACAACGCGGGAAATAATTATAGCATTTGATGTAAATATAGATAACGAACAAACATTACCTGTAATAAAGAAAGTAAAAGGCAATTTGTAGAATTTATAAAACATGAGTTTATGATTGTTAATAAAAGGCGCCAGGAAGTTAAGAATTATAAATTAGATCACTAAGTCACTCACTTACCTAATGAGTTTTTAAGTCCAACTTTCAAATTAAAAAGGTACATAATGTTTTTAAAAAGCGTTTCTGGAACTGAGTGTATTTTTTATAAGTATAAATTAACTCATTCACTACAAACAGTAATTGAAAACTGCAATGAGGGCGCTATCCATGGTCGATGGTCAAATCCACTAACTTTTGTTCAACTAAGACAAAGCAAACGTTTGATTGATTGTTTCGAGTATCTTGCTAAAGTGGTTATGATATTTTGCGTGTGGTTAGTTAAGATTCTAGTGCTATATTTCCAGGAAGTGTCAATAAGTCTTCGTTTGTTTTTTTTGTTTGTTTTGATTTAGTTATATAAATAAATTTTTTTGTTAATTGTACCCTTTCGATATTGTATGTTCTGGTCCGTATTTTGGTGTGGCGTGTGTTAAGCGATAAACTATTCATAAGAACACTTCTTCAAAGTCATCTGCACGCCAAAGATCTTGGCCGCATTGTATGGCCGTAGTATTGTTATAACTATATCTACTGTTCAGAGTAATTACGTCAAAGCGTTTGAGTGTTATAATTATGACATTTTGGTTTAAGGTATTCTTCCTAAGAATGTTTGCTCTCAATTCCAATATTTTGTTCCAGGTGTCTTATAATGAAGCCGTCCCGTAACGAATGAGAATATATCTGTCGCATTCAAACAAAAGGGCGTACAGCGCGTGTGAAAGGGAGGGGTACTCCGATTCGGTCGTAACGTCCACTTCAAATTAGGCCCTCTGGTTAATTGCCAAACGAAAAAACTGCCTACTCTTCTCTTCAGATACTTAAATATGTAACAAAGTGAAGCAAATATCCGTTAATTTTCGTTATTAATTAAAAAACTATGAATTATATTTTAAACTTCTTATGCTTCATACCAGTAATAGTTATGTACAAATACGTACTTACTTATTAAATTTTATTACGTATAGCAAATATTTTTGTGCTGTTTAATTGGAATGCTTTTTATTTGTTTCAGTTCCATATCTTTTGTGTTTTTCTACCTATCTTTTATTAACTTGTTTGTTTTATTCTTTGTATAGTTATTTTTCTTTTATTGTATGTGTAAATAATATTCACTATGTGGATGTACTCTTATATTGTCATTTGTAGCTGATAAAATGATATTGGCGATTTTGTTCGTTGATTAGGAACGTTGCTGGATTGTACAAATAACGTTTGATCACCTTTTGTGTTTTCCCAATGTTACGTTAATGATTGATATTAAAATGGTTGAAGATTTTGAAATGATTATTTGAAGAGTAAAAAAACTTTTCGAAAGAAACTAGTTAGCCTATATACATACTTGCCCCAATGCAGGGCAAATAATCATAAAAAAAATTTAACGATAAAAATTCTAAACGAACGTTGTTCAACCCGGGAATCGAAGGAATCTGTACTTAAACCACTACCTACCAACCAACCAACGACCAACGGGATGTTAATAAATAAATTAAATATAAATTTTGAAAATAACATTTATCCCCCTTCAGACCATTGAAGTACTCGTATAGGCTTGTAGGTGAGGTACTTAGAAGTTCATCGGCCTTCCAGTGGAGCGATGCTCCTCAGTGGCGGTGACTGAGGGTGGCTCCGAAATTCCCACATGCACCAGTAATGGTTATTTTCACCCGTGGAATTGCGTGAGGGTAACGTACTGGGATCAGGGTTCAGTGCGTTCTTCGTTGCATAATATGGATGTGAACAAAGAGCATTTTGTCTGGAAAATGAACTGAGAATAGGAGTTACGGTAATAGGGTAATGCCGAGTTACTTGCTGGTTCTTCTTGGTAGGAATTGACTTTCAGAATCAGCGGAAGAGTAAATGCTTTAAGATTCATAAACGATACAGTTCGTTGCATACAGATACATACAGATGCACTTACAGTGAATAAAGAAATTTAGATTTTGATTAGTTTACTATTTAGGATTTTGCGCTTTTCCGGTAGTTTTTTTTTTTATCGATTACTCTAGAATCCAATATTGTGTATTTTTTTTATGAGATAGGGGGCAGACGAACAGACGGTTCACCTGATGGTAAGTGATTACCGCCGCCCATGGACACCCGCAACACCAGAGGAGTCGCAAATGCGCTGCCGACCTTTTAAGAAGTAATACGCTCGCTTTTTGAAGGTTTGTGTATACCTCACTAGTCTTAATGCCTAGCTATTGAACTTACCTTAATTTGTAAAGGTTTAAAAAAGTAATTATATTGTTGAGTGGTGCGCTATAGTAGAGGCCTAAGGCCAGCAGTAGAGGTATTCGTCCACAGCTAGGCTGACGGTGGATGTGAATAGACTATGAACAAAATAATATGAATGTGTATGTGCTTACATAAAAGCGTAATATGTTAAACCGTTTACGGACTAAGATTAGGTACAATTCACATAATGGCAATAGATTCTCACCCGCCAGTGTTGCGTGAGAGGGTGAACGAACCAAGTTTAGGAGTGCAATGTGTCCTATTGGGTTGCATAATTTACTGCCTGTTTGTACGAGGAGAGATATTTCGTGAAAAACAAAGTGAATCAGGGTAATAAGATTGCTTTGTCTCGTTTACATTTGGTATTTACATAGTAGTACAGAGAAATAAATAACAGAGACAAACTTTAAAAAAACATACTCAAGTACAAGTCCTTGTATTTTTTCAAGTAATAGGCTTCAGAAGAGCTGATGTATAAACTGACGGCAAGAGATTGCAGCGCCCATAGACATTCGCCTCCCCGATAGAGTCGCAAGTGCGCTGCCAACCTTTCGACTTCCTTTTCCTCACTCACTTGGCTTAACTTCACTTGCATGCTGGTCTTCTGTGAGGCCGCGGTAGGTCGAGCCGCCCATTCGAGCCGAAGCGAATTTTTATGCTACAATTTTATTATGGTATGTCGTACATTTTTAGAAAATTAAACTGGAAATAGATCTGATTTAGTAGCTAACAATTTGAATCAATTAGCGTCACTAGCCTTACCTTTCGCCTTAAGACCATTAACCGGTTAATAAGGTTTGCATGTTTTCAAGACATTTAAAGTACCTAATTCTAACTCACTTTTCACGTGTTATTTGTATCACTGTTGACCCTATTCAGTATGAATTTAACAGCTCAACATTCTCTACGAAACACGAAACAAGTTATTTGGTGTCGTGCATCACATCGCAAAGCATCTTATCTCAACTTTTAATAACAAACCTTACCTCAGAGTATAAAAATTCATGCAAAACTTAACTAACATGAAATTGTGATGTGAATATTCCAGACGCGACACAAGTTTGAATTAAATTTTAAACACTGCATTTTCTTCCCTTTTAGGTATGCGGTGTGCATTCTACGCCGACCTTACTCCTGCGCTCTGTAATTGCATGTAGGATTTAGCCCTTGACCTAGGATCGCAAAAAGTCGGAACCTTTTAAACTTATGATATACGTACCTACTAATAAAAATCAAAAGCATTTTAAGTGAAATACACAATTTTATTTTGAAATGATTAATAAATAATATTAAAGCTCGCGAATCTACCTCGGAGAATGTACTAGTGTCATACGCTACTACCACTGGGGATATGTACGCTTAGTTACACAGGGTGTATCTGTGAACATTTACATCCCTTTAACCACGTGTTCTATCAACCATTCTAAACAACATTTGTTCAACAACTTTTCCAAATTCTTCGAAAAAATTTTCGACTCCTCATACAAAATGACCAAGTCACGTGACCGACTTTGTATAGAAAGATGAAATTTTTTTATGCGAATTTTCAAAAGTCGTAGAACAAATGTTGTTCAGAACGGTTGGTAGAACACGTGGTTAGAGGGATGTAAATGTTCACAGATACACCCTGTATATTATTTATTATGATAATTATTTCAATGACAATTAATGCTGTCATTTTGATGCTGTAGTAGAGTCAATTAACTCTGTAACCGAGTTTAATAAATTCAACTGCATTAATATTTAATATTGTTTTTTTGCAGTCAGACTGGGCGCAACCCTGCGCCCTCGCTCCCGATCCAGGCTATCAACATCTCCCGCCCGCCCCCGCTTACTTCAAGGAATATCTGGAGGATCGCTACGTAACGGTGCGTTGACCTTGAAGTTTTTAAATGTACTGAGATAAAACTTTATTGGACAAAATGAGACGAATGAAAGAAAAAACAATAACGGAAAACTAAAGCTAACAAAATACCAAAAAGATAAATTAAAACTGAGTAGGTCTTGTGGCTGTGTCCCCAAAGGCTGGCAGCATTACCACGTTGGGTAACGATAGAAATTCGGTGGGGAAAATAGCTACCAGCCTTTGGGTCTCCCATTTAACGGTGAATATGTATGTATATAGGCTGATACTTTTACTCTTTACCTATTGGATTTGGGGACTGCCACGAAAGTTACATCTCGAAGAATAAACCAGATGTCATCGTGTAGCAGAAACATCAATATTGTCTATCTATCTATATCTATACTATTTATAAAGAGATAACTTCTATAGACAACGACAAGGCTTATAGATAAACCGAAAACACGAAACGCTTGCGCGATGTAATTGGACACAGCGCCATCTATTGGTTCATTTTTGAATTACGGTCCCGAAGCGAAGTGAGGGCGGGCCACTAGTTAGGTAATAAAGTGAAAATATATTTCAAATAATCAAAATAAGCCACGAAACTAAATCAGTAGCGCGTTCGAAGTACAAATAAAAGTAAATCATGTCATAAGGACATAATCCTAGCGCCGAGGTGCACACTAAAGTTTTACGGAGCCTCCGCTTGAGATTGCACTCTTTTATGTCGATTGCATATCAGCGTTTTGTCCCTCATTTTGTTTTACAGTCACGTTATGTCACATTACGTCTTTTAAGGTAAAAAAAACTCCATTGTACTACCACCTACTTACCTAATTCACTTATCTCTCTCTCTCTCTCTTTGTTCGGTCGCTCCCTCATGACTGCGGATTGTGGTCATCATTTAATGTGGATGGATTGCACCTCGCGTATGTTATCTGCCTCCACCTGTGCCTATTCATGGCGTCTCTGACGACCAAGCAAAACTTATTTGCAGATGCTCCTCTCACTTGATCGGTCCATTTGGTTGGGAATTGTCCTCGGGTTCGTGCCCTCCGTGTTCCCAACAACAATCAGCTTTTCAAGGCTCTCATCACCTCTTATTAAGTGGCCGAATTAGGTCAATACGAGTATGCGCTGCAGACCGATTGCTGAAAGGCAGGCTTTAATACGAAGCTGCTAAAGGATAGATGCATTTGTGCGCAAGCCGATCCAGGGTATCCTCAGCGTGCGCCTCCAGCATCACTTCCACTGAATGAATATACTAAATTCAAACATAAAAAAGAGGTTTCAAAACTACTTGTTCAATCATTGGTACGAATAGCTTTCCGTTTAAAAGAAACGGACATACTTATACCTATAAGGTTACTTACATACATAAAAATACTTGTACCTATATGCATGCACATACATTACCTTTTCTTCGGCTGTCGGATAAAAAGGTCAGTTTTTTATTATTTTCTCTGTACACCTTATAAAAAGCACGGAATTTTAATATTGTTTGTGTGTAATATACATTTGGATTATTTATTAAGTACGTGCTTGCGTTTTATAAAATTTTCCACTAAACTTTTTAGTACTTACCATAAATAAAAATAATACGATCAAACTACTTACTTACTCAAGAACCTAGACAAGGTAAAATATTAAAACGGGGTTTAACACGACGTTTATTGTTAAGTACAGATAGCTACACGTCAGATTACCACCGAATTTCCTCAATTGATATACGACTTAATGTGTTTAACAGTAAGATGACAATCCATTGAAGAAAAAAAAAGTTTTGTAAACGTAAAGCAATAAGTACAACACAACGTTCTTAACAATAAACGTCGCGTTAATTCCCGTTTTATAAGTAAGCTTTTGCCCGCGGCTTCACTCGCGCCCCCCACTTACCTAAAATGGAGGGTTAAAAAGGGGCAAAAAGTAGCCTATGTTACTTTCCATCCCTTTCACTATCTCCACTTAAATCACGTCTATTCGTCGCTCCGTTTTGCCGTGAAAGAATGACAAACATACAGACAGACAGACAAACTTTCCCATTTATAATATTATAATATAACATATTATATAAGTAAAAGTATGCATTTATACTTACAAGATAATCTTTCAGTTAAACAAAAACGTGAACTGAGAGTATGCGCAGCACTGGAGCAGGTGAATCTGAGCAAAACCGAACATTTTATATCAGCGGACTTTTAGTCTGTCGCATAAATCTTCGAGAACTTAAGACTTGAGACATAATGTTTGCCTCAGAGAATTAATAATACCTAAAAGTATTGGTTCTTCCTGTCGTAGGTGAAACTTTGTATTTTTCGTTGTTGTAGATTCAGGGGAATGATTTTTCGTTGTTGAAAATGAATTATTTTGACCTCGAGTTATACTCATTTAAGCACTACTCACTGGTGTTACTCATGGTATTCATACTTAATTTAATCTGATTTGGGAAATTCTTCAGGACCAAATTGAGTCTAAAAATTTTATTGTAAAGATGTTTCTCTTTGCGATAATGCGACATATTTGGGAATTTTTCAGCATGTCGTCAGTTTAATTAAATAGGAAAATTTTCTGAAAAAATATTTTTGTCGTAATAAATATATCGAACCTATCGGAGTTCTGTTAATCAAACACCAACAGTATGTTCACTACTCATTTCTGAACCGAGTTTTTTTATGTGATAGGTGGCAGAAGAGCAGACGAACCACCTGATGGAAAGCGATTGCCATTGTCACCTGCAACACAAGCGTCACAAGTGCGCTGCCAAACATTAACCCCCTTTCCCCCAAATGGGCCTTAGGTACCCTCACTGTCTCGACGAAATACAGCGCAGGCGCTGCTTCACACCGGTCTTCTGTAAGGCCGTGGATAACTCCCATCGAGCCGGACCAGAGGTTCTCCTACGGTTAACAATGGAGCCAAAAAGGCAGGGCTCTAATCAATGATCAATAAGACTATTTTTTTTATGTGATAGGTAGCAGACGAGCAGGCGGATCACCTGATGGTAAGCAATTGCCGCCTCTCATGGACACTTGCAACACCAGTGGAGTCACAAGTGCGCTGCTAACCTTTTATCCCCTTCCCCTCCGATGGGCCTCCGGTACCCTCACTCACTCGGCGAAACACAGCACAGGAGCTGCTTCACGCCGGTTTTCTGTGAGGCAGTGGTATCACTCCGGTCGAGCCGGCCCATTCATGCGGAAGCATGGCTCTCCCACAATTAATTACTATTAAAATGTCTCGTCCGCGTCGTCGCATTGCTTAATTTTTTCGCACGAACACATTTTTAATATTTCCGTTATTTTTAAACCCTGAAACAAATGTGGCTGGCTGGCAGTATTGCGTGTCCCGGCTGCGTGACTGCCGAGTGCGCCCTGCACTAGCAGCCGGCGCTTTTCCATCGGCAACTTTTTACTTTAGCCGAGCTGTTTAAAAAATAGTCGCAATTGTCTCGAATTTCAGCAAAGAAAACATGATGTTGGCGGATTTTTTTCTGTTCTGTTCTTAGAGTGTTTCATAAGTAGATTGGTTTTAACTATCTTATTCGTATAAGAAGGTGATTGATTTTTATAAGGATAAACATAAAATAAAGTTCATGAAGAATTGATTTTTTCTCTCACAGTATAGGTTGTACAGACAGTGATAGGATACTATTTAATGTGACAAGCAGACCTTGACTTTGTGAGAAACATAAAACACACAGAAATACTAGCAACCACGTCTTTAAAACTACGTCTTTTTCAATAGTTCAACGCCAATATAACAGGTAGACACAGCCACATATCAGGCTACCACATTCTGTCGAATTTCCTAAATAGTTATTCAACCTTATGTGTTTTCCTGTAAGATGAGAGCTGATTGAAGAAATTTTACAGTTGTGTATACTTTGATGTGTGCCTGTAAGTATGTCCCTCGTCGTTTTTGCCAACACCACAGTTAGCTCTAGTGATATTAGTTCCTATTATTGCGTGTCTCGGGCTGCGTGACTGCACCGAGTGCACCCACTGCATTCGCAGCGCTTTTCCCCAGCCCTTACTGTAGTCGAGCTATTGTGAAAAGCGTAGGTGTCTCGGATTTCAGCGAGCATGATCTTAGAAAGCAGTTTGCGTGCTTCTGCGAAATTGGCATTTGAGAAAAAGTGCTATTTCACTGTATTATTTTCAATGGGATTGTTTGCTGAGCGATGTTATTTATACAGGAACTAACTCCTTGTAGGTTGGATTTGGCGTTCCCAAAAGAAGATAGTTATGTAAGGCAACACGCTGCTAAGTCCCAATAGAAGAGGCAGAATGTGGCATGTGGAGGAGACTGGAAAGCGAATTATAAAGTCACCAGAAAATAAACACAGTAAGTATTTTAATGATACCTCTGTTGTCTGATATCTGTAACATTAAGTGTTTAAGCTACTTACTACGGAGTCAGGTATGTATTTGTAAAGTAGAAAAAAGGTAGTAAATATAAAACCAAATGTACTCACTAGTAGCAAATGGTTTAGTTTGGTCCCGCTATTTTGATATCAAAATGGCGAGACCAGATAATTCTACTTATAACTTTATAAATATCGAGGTAGAAATTATTTCACTGAAGGTAGCAAATAGTAGAAATTAGGTACTAAATAAATGTATCTAAAATATCGGGATTCCAGGACTGATCCCGCTATTTTGACGGACATGTTGTCTGATATCTGTAACATTAAGCTACTTACATACTACGGAGTCAGGTCAATGTACGAGATGTTGTGAGAATTGATTAATGTATGTATGAGAAGTTGTCAGAATTTATTTTATAACTAAGGTAATTGTAAAATATTGTTAAAACTCGAATCTGTCTTTTAGTTGTTATTATAAATGGTTTTTTATATTGGTAAAATTAATTCGTTAATTGAGTCAATTCTTGTTTCTGCCTGAGATACACGATCCTCCTAGCAAACCTAAAATTGCTCCCTTACTAATAGGTATCTAGACTATTTAGGTACCTACTAAGTTTCATTTATTATTTTTATGAGTAGGTTAATTGTTGATAATATTTCTGCGTGAACATAATTGGCTTTTAACAAAGGTACCATTTGCTAAATACCCCTGTTTTCGTTCTTTTAACTTCACCATCAGCACATAAAGCATGGTGCTAAAATGCTAACGTATATAATTAAAACTGCCCTAATGCCAGTGGTTTATAAAATATCACCAAACCAACTCAGGAACCGTTGTTTTTCAAGTTTGCACACTGCGCGGCGGTTGCATGCGATGATTGCAGTATTGCATGACGCGGCGGGTCGGCCGAACATGTCGCAGACAGTTGATATAAAAATAATAATATATCGTTTACAAAATTACACCTACTGATGCACGTTTCTACTAACGCTGCCCTGAATCTAAATAGGTATACCTACTTAGATCAATAAAATTTTAATTAACTTTTTTTGCATCAAGACCGTAGACGCGAATCTTTGTAGCCGTGCTTAGTAACTTGGACACCAACACCTTATTAGCTAGCACCTTATCGCTGGAGGGACGAAGCCGCCAAGGACCTTGAAGCACTAAACATGCATGATTGGTCGAAATTGGCACAGGACCGAACAAAATGGCGAACTATGACGTAGGAGGCTAAGACCCACCTTGGATCGCGGAGCCAGCGTAGTAAGTAAGCATAAAGCCTGTGTCTTTGAGCTTTGATTTAATTATTTAGGTACCTGAGTACTTAAATGAAACCGTAGCTACAACAGAATCCAATGTTGCATGTTTGCGTATTATAATCGAGTGAAAATCATTTATCGGTTCATAGAACACCAATACTAATGTCCGATATTTTTCATTTATAATCTTAGTTTTATTACCTACATGAGACTAACCGCCCTGATCGCGCAGTTTTTTTAATATATAGTAGTACAAAAATATATCTCATAATAAAAGCTACGAGGTAACCAAGATAACAGCTTCCTGCATAACTAATTTTTCCAAAATTTTTTAAGCCTGTTACACGTGAGCAACAACTACTCACATACTAACGCCTTTACAAAAATAGTGTGATGGAAAATTCCAACTTGCGTTTATCGGTTTGTCGACCGACAACTTACTACTTACCTATAACAACAATGAAGACAAAGATTAAAATTATGTAAACCATACTTATCTATTTAACGAATTGTCTCTTTCTCTGTATCCATGCTCCGTTGTTTACGTCACAGTTATACTTTCGCAGACGATCTTGGATGGCGAGTTTTTACTCACGAGTATTCATTATTTCCACAAAGAGACATAAATACTTCAACGCAGGAAAATACATTACTTCGCGGATTGACACAAAAAGCGTGAGGTCCGTCCAGTCATTTAATTTCTCTACAATATAAAGATAGCCAGCAGCTAGACATTGGACGAACATATTTGATGTGCGTGCGTGCGAAATAAATTGTTGAATAGCGGCACAGCAAGAGCCCTGACTGACTTGCTAATTTTAGCATCGACGATTTAGACGCTTTTTAGTAGCTGAATGCAGCGACACCTATTCAATTGCCGAACGCAACGATTGAGCTGCTATCTTCCAGTCTAGTGCTGCTTTTGCCTGTCTAAAATTCTACACCGCGATTGAGCAGACGCAGAGAATCGCCAAAACTTGATTAAACAACGGTTCAAAAAGTAGCATTTCGGCTATGACCCTAAACAAGGGAGTTCAGCGCTACGGCCAGTCTCTTCGACCAGCACAGTCAAGTGAACGCCTAAGTTTAGGCTTGTCTTTTCCCACAGAGATATCTAAGTTTCTTTGATGTTTTTTTTATCCTACCTTAGTCTGCCTTTGCTTTCTTTTCCATTTCTTACACATACGTGTAGAACAAAAAAATATTCATCTTATCTTTTATCTTCATACAACGCCCTGTTGGTCTAGTGGTTTAAGTACCGGGCCGTGATCTCGGGGCCCAGGTTCGATTCCCGGGTCGAGCAAAAGTATGTTTCGGATTTTTCGAACATAGCTCGGGTTTGTGATCACCAATCCGTATTAGGCAAGCGTGGTAATTAAGCCTAATCCCATCATAGTAGCGATAACTTGATTTCTATGGTGGAGGCCTTTGCCCTGCAGTGGGACAGTATATAGGCTGATACTTTCTTTCTACTTTCTTATCTTTATCCACTAAACCATGAGTGACATATCGACCTACTGGCTTTATGAACGCTATCACTAAGGGGCTAGAGTTAGAATCGTGTAGACGTCTACATAGCCCTTTTAGCGACACATTGACTGGAGGGAAACTAAACGACACGTCCTTTTTTGCACTTTTACATGTTTTTTTAGTAACAAACACAAACGCATTTATTGAAATAGTTTTGCTGTTTTTATTAATTCCTTAACAAACGCAACATAAATAGTTTGAATTCTATTATTTTCCGTTTTTATTTATTTCTGAGAAACTGCAACATAAAAAATCTGAATTTTATTATTTTTAATTGATACGATATTCACTTATACAAGTCTTAAACTAGTTCGTACAGAGTTAGTAAATAAGTAGGTACATACTTTTCTTTCTTAATCTATCCTTACACTTAATCTAGTTTCAGCACGGGTTACAAGTCTTGTCAAGTTACTGTGAAGCTATTTACTCTTTACATTAGATAACCAGTAACAAATGTCGAACTCACTGAATTTAGATTAAGATTAGGCCATGGCAGTAGGTAGTCTTTACAATTCTAGCACGTCAGAACCAAAGGCCTTAAGATCATGGTTATATTTTACGATTCATCTTCAATCATCTAGATGTTAGCTAAGATTCAAATCTATCACTTCCTGTAATGGTGAAGGCGTTTCATTTTAATCACTCATGGCTTTACCCATGACGTAACTAAAAAAGCATAGTAAATATAACTATTTCACTTTGACTATTACAGAGTTATAATAATATAACTACTAAGTACAAGTTTTACCTACTAAAATTATTACTATTTTATGCTCTCCACTGTACATACCTTATACGAGTTTTCAAGCAAACGTTGTTTTATAAACTTGAAACTTTTATTGACCTGCAAAAAGGTTTAACAAACTATTACAAAATACGTACATTGAACATAAAACATTTTCAATAAAATTTAACTACTTACACCAACGACACACTGTAATTTTCTTACCATCTCGTGGTAATAGCGAGCTTGTTATAGGCAAATAACCAGATGGCTTCGCATTATCTTTTAGTACTTTTTCCATACTCAGCCTCACCTGCTCATCCTAGAGATAACTTTCTAATGATTAAATTCCAAAACACCTTAACAAAGTAAATCGTGTAACAAAAACTATGTACAACTCACGAACCGAACATTTTATCACTCTTTTACAAACAATGTTATGAAAATCGCACCCATTTACGCGAATTACCCTTAGTAACGTGCCGCAGTATACATCATTTATGTCCACCTGATAACAGATGAATACTCAATTGCATAAAATAAAAAGTAAACGACAGCCTGCTCTATTCTGGTCGCTGAAGTCACGCGTTTGAAATAAAGGTTCAGTATGACTAAATAATGAGACGTGTGTGTCAATCATTTACTTCAACTGATAATATAACTTGATAAATATGCATCCGGCAATGTAAATCAATGTTTCTATTCTAAAGAGTAAAGATTCCCCTGTCACCTCATCGATGCTTTTCATCAGATGCTATTTTGGTCAAGCGTTAGCCTAGTAACAATAAAAAAAATATTACCTCACACAATGAGTCTGTAAACAATATTATCAATAAATAGCCAAATATCCTGAGCACTAGTTGCAACAGTATCTCCATTATTTATTTACGAAGCTGCAAACCGACGGTGGTAATTAGCGATTTGCATGTAGCCGATGGTCAATTAGTCGTCTCGGTTCCTCTGCCCCCCCCTCCTTCCCCCCTCCTATCCCTCTCACGCCTCGTTCTCAGCCAGCTACTGGCCAGCTTAGCTTTCCTACACTTAATACATATGGAGGGACTTAGTAACAGTGCGACAAGGGACTTTTAACGCGTGGACTTAATCGCAACAAATGTTATCTTTTTAAGAAGTGTTACTGTTTCAGAAACAGTATCCATTTCGACGGCCCTTTTGCACGCCATTAGATCCTTGTTCGGCTATAGTAGATGCTGTCATTTCCAATTGCATCCAAAGCGGTCACTTGAGTTTGCTTTCGGTAGGCTGTAGGAGTTCGCCATATGTGTAGCTATCCGGGCTCAAAGTGCATGCCAGGAGATGGGTCATGGTCTGGGGAGTGACGCCACATTCACTGACATTACTGGATGCGTCCATGTTACTCCATTTATTCAGGTTATCCCTACAGCGGCCGGCCCGAGTGCGCAACCAACTGTTCAGATACTTCCAGGTCTGCCATGGTATATTGTGTCATTAGGGAAGGAATTTTATTCAGAAATAAAATCCCAACACTGTCAGAGGGTTATAAAGAAAGGTTTGTAAGATGTGAAGATTAAATTAACTAAAAATAACTTCACCTATCAAAGTATAAAAAGGCTTTGTTCTAAGAATAACAACACTAGCCTTAATTGTTTCAGCCCGTCCTTTACACGTAGCGCAATGAGAAC
The DNA here is from genome assembly GCA_014851415.1 of Cnaphalocrocis medinalis. Lineage (NCBI taxonomy): Eukaryota > Metazoa > Arthropoda > Insecta > Lepidoptera > Crambidae > Cnaphalocrocis > Cnaphalocrocis medinalis. The sequence continues at coordinate 9,260,243 of CM026280.1, read as the reverse complement.
ATTGGGCAAACCGCCGCATTTTACGGCCACTTGCGACTTCTAACGACATTCGTCTCCCATTAAGTAGGGAAATAGGAAGGATAATACCCGAAAGCGCTGCAGTTTGTGGATTGCAGTTTATGTAGGTATCCACGTAATTAATGGAGGCTTTGGGCGACGTCGCCTTGTTTTTAGCGGGTATTTATGCTACCTTGCTACAAGAGCACGCTTTCTTGAACAACTAAGGATGACTTTGCTGTATGGCTTGATTTTTTAGGTTTATTATTTTGATTTATGTACCCGGTATCTATAAGTACATAGTAGAAGCAGATAAGTAGACCTCAATCAAGACATATACATAAGTATTTTACGTTACAATCCATAAAGTTTTTTTTTAGGTACAGTATTCGCATTAGGCAAATGTGGTTAATAAGCCTAATCCCTTCATAGTGACGGTGAGTTGACCCAACTAAAACTCGTGAGCTGTGGATTCGCTTTGAACGTTTAGAGTTACCTTATAGGAATATTTTCGTAGCATAAAGCTGCCATTCACATATTATATCTTAAAATATCATTATTAAAATAATAATGCAAGAAATTGCCTGGTCAAAGGATCTGACAAAGTGAAAGCTTTCAAAGCATAATAAAAGGATCTGACTTGCTTTCTAATTACTAGAAGGTATGAAATTGCTATATTAATTAGATCTTGCTTCAAAAACTAATACAAACGCTCTGTTCATAAAATAACTGCTGAGCTTGACAAATGAGGAGCATCTCTCTAATATGATGCGTGGGTTGCTCTATAAGGTCAGTGCATGGTACATGCAGGTTACAATGGACCACTGATGGCATTTTTTTTATGTGATAGGTGGCAGACGAGCAGACGGAGCGATTACCGCCCATAGATGCCTGCAAGTGCGCTTTAACCCTCTTTCCCCCTAATTGGGCCTCCGGTACCCTCACTCACTCGATGCAACCCAGCGCAGGCACTGCACGCCGGTCTTCTGTGAAGCCGTGGTATCACTCCGGTCAAGGTATATTTATTAGATATTGCTTCCAAAACTAATACAAACCCTGCTCAATTGCTTAAAATAACTGCTGAGCTTGACAAATGAGGCGCATCTCTCTAACATGATGCGTGGGTTGCACTAATAAGAGGGCCTAATTTGAAGTGGACGTTACGACCGAATCGCAGTTCCCTTCCCTTTCACACGCACTGTGCGTGCTTTTGTTTGAATGTGACAGGTATACTTACATTCGTTACGGGACGTTCGTTGTAAGCCACGAGGTTGGTGCATGCAGGTTAAAGTGGATCTGTGACGGCATTACGTCGAGACGTATTCTCTGTCGCAAAAACGCTGCAGCTGGACAAAAGAGCGCCATCCATTTACGCGGTGCGCCGACACACCAAGCGAAGGTGTTACTAATGGTAAAAAGTAGGTAATAGTCATAAATAATGCATCTACGAAACTGCATGCGTTATATATGTTTATTGCTCGTGGTATTCCTATGACATTAGTTCTTTAGATTGCACACTAATAAATAGTGACAAGGTGGTGACAAGGATATTGTTTGTTAATAACACAGTTGATGACTCGTTTTGCTTTGTGATCCGCTTTTAAAACTAGTTTAAAATATACTACCAAATAAAGAAACACATTGCGATTCCACTATCTTTCTTATGCACAGTCTTTTTGTCAATATTTTTTTTCTTTTTTAATAAAGTCCGACCGACCGACCGCATCAAATATGATTGCAGGTATAGGTTTAAAGATTTAATTAAACCCGTCACTTGGTAAATTCTAGAAACTAGCATCATAGCACAGTATTTTAAGTAGATAGGTATAATATTTCATATTTGTAGTTCCTCTGTGGTTTGATATCTGTAACACAAGTCCTTAAGCTACTTAGTAAATTGACTTGACTCCGTACTAAGTATAGTATAGTATACTCGTATATTAAGTACTTAATAAATTCACTCACAACTGCATGTAAAATATTTTTTTTTTGCTTTTACAGCAGTACTTGTTGCTTGTAATATTTGTTGCCCGCTCCGAGTATGCCCCTTACCTACCTGATACGTAGATAATTGGGCATTACTTGAGATAAAAATTTTAACACCTGAATCGTTAAAGTATCTTCTTAGAAATTTTATATTAGCAAAAAACATGAATTGTTTAACTTAGAAAAATAATGTTATTTGACTAGCTAAAATTGTATAGACGCCCACATTCCCCGCTCCCAGTGCGCCCCGGGCGCGCTTCGGAAGTTGGGCTACGGTATAAAAACGCCGCGTGCTGAGGTGCTCTGTGGCGCCATCTAGACGTCTACATTGGCGCCGCGGCACTACCCACCAGCTAAATTAATCCCGCTATGAGATTCTACGGGGAATAGCAGCTGACTGGAAGATGTTTTCATCAAAGGATTTAACCTTTTGATGGCAGCTTACGTGTGCTCAGATAACGGTGCCTTCTTTAGAACAATGAGCTTTGAGCTTTGGATCTTTTGGATTTTTGAGTAGAATTTTATTTTAGAAGATAATTGCTCAAAGACAAAGCTTCGAATTGTATTACCGGGTCTAAAATCATAAGAATATAAAAATTACATTGATAGGTATGATAGATAGATACAATTGGGGAGAAAGGGAGTTAGAGGTTGGCAGCGCACTTGTGACTTTACTGGTGTTGCAGGTGTTCATTGCTTACCATCAGGTAATCCGTCTGCTCGTCTGGTATCTATCATATAAAATAAAAAATCGAGTGTAAGTGAATGTTCGATCAAAATGCTTTTACGAGACTAATTTACTATATTTCATTAGTACAGCTTCTGATCGCTTGGGCCTTATTTCTGGATCCGGGAAGGCTGATAATTTTAATGAACTGGTTTGCCATCTGACCTTCGCAACTCTTAAACAGTGGTGTAATAAATAAAAACAACTAGATCACAGTTACACGTTCAGAATCATTATCTCTACTATTGTAGGTATGAAACTAATTTAAATAAAACCCTAAGTAATGGTACTAATATGGGTATAGGGGGCAACTCTTTCTAATAAAACTCGTCCTAGAATTTCAAGAAATTTTTTGCTGGTCTAAGCTAACCAAAATTTTTGACTCACTATAAACTCTACAAAACGAAAAAAATATTAGTGACATTAGGTTAAAACAAAGGCCAGCAATTAAATCTTGAAATTTACCGCCGAGACCGGACGAGCGACGACGACTGCCCCCAAGCCGAATTAGGCATAAAGATTTAAAAAATCCAGAGGCACGTTCGGATCCGAACCTACGACTATCCATACTGGAGGCGCACGTTTACTCACTGAGCTACCACCCCTACCAGTTTCATAACATCATCAACCCTTAATGTTTAGTGTTATAAGCAACTGGTTACCGTAATGCGTTAGCCTATCAGAGGATCAAAATGCGGTACGAATAGTGCAATAATTTTGCTGTTTACGCGATCAGCTGTTTACAATTTAACGCATGACGTCACTAGTCGTTACGTTACACGTGTTTATAATAAAACTTTATGTTCACGCCTGCATTCTATTGAACTATAACTCTAAAATTATATAGGCGATTCTTATATGGACATGCGTTAGTGACATCAGTGTATTATGTAAAGAGTTGTGTCATCCTGTGCAGGATATGCGCATACATCATGTTCGCTGGAAAGTACCTCATTGCTTACTATCATAATTAACATTCTTTACAACAATTATGAAGCCTTTTGTTTATGTATCACGATATTGTAGATTTCTTTACAAGGGCTGTGTAATATAAACAAGATGACTAAAGTTCATCTTCTTCTTCATTGAGTACCAGTTTCTACCGAAGGTTAGCGATCATAATAGCGACTTGAACCCTTGACGCAGCTGCTCTAAACAGAAAAGGGGTGATTTCATTGTACCACTGGCGCAAATTTTAAGCCAAGAAATTCGTCTTCTTCCTGGGCTCCTGTTTCTTGGATCTTGCCTTATACCTACTATAAGTTGCAAGTTGTAACGTCCATATTAACATAATATATATAGTCGCCCTACGGTTATTTGGCTCCCAGCACAATTTGGAACCTTACAAGTGTTAGAGTTGGTAGACATTTTCCCATGGAAAAAATGTATAACACCCCCCTGGCAATAGCACTGAGAGGCCTTCTGGGGGGGCAATTCTCGTGTACTCAACATTGAAGTCGAATTTAATACTTATATGCTTTTAGTATTAAATATATTTGTATTCGTTAATATTTCCATCTTCGGTATCATTACTTACATCAATGGATAAAATAATCTGTCTAGTCTTTGCGTTTAGTATCTATAATGCTGAAGCGTTTTCAATAAGCTACGAATCCCATTGAAAAGTAATTCCAGCATCCCCTATCTCTGTCTTCAGCAAAATGCCGACCGTCTATAAGTTCCAAGGCGGGTGCAAAATGCATCGCCACTTTTTACCATAATCCCCCCAGCAACCTCCCCCCTTCACCACTGCAGCCGAGACGTTGATTGATGCAGGTACGGCAAGAAACGCTCTCGGACTAGCCGTCGCGCAAACGACCAACTCCGTACCAGACTATTAGACGGACTAATCGCTTTATTTTGACTTATGGGGAACCGGACGTTGGCTGGATGAGTAAGCCAATGCTTACTAAACCACTATGTATTACTTTTATATTTGCCGATGCTGTGAAAACTGCAATCTCACCGGTGTTCCCACAGAGATTCTCGCCTTTTAGTGACGTTCACTGCGGAGCCTAACTAGGGTGCGCTTGGACCAATGCCTAGGATTTAGGAAAAATTATTACAATGAAGACGAACCGACCGACGATCTGGTGAAGGTCGCGGGAGCCCATTGGATGCGGGTGGCACAGGACCGATCTGTGTGGAGAACTTTGGGAGAGGCCTATGTCCAGCAGTGGACGTCTATTGGCTGAAATGATGATGATGATGATGATCACAATGAAGCAGCTGCCGACATTTGCAACTTAGTTGAACCGGACCAACTGTGTAAGGGTAAGCATTCAAAATCCATCTATCCAAAATGTGCAGGTTTTCTAACGTTGTTTTCCCTGTCCGCCGACTGGATAGTATGTAATAGATAATTTGCGTCAAAGAAGTCTTGGAAACGCATTTTTCGGGAACCAACGGAGTTCCCATGTACGGAGGCACCATCAATTACTTATTTCATGACTTTATTGACACCTTATAAGCTTAGGTATAAAAATTCCAAAAGGGCCCGTTTGGAGTTAAACTTACATCAACCTACTCGTACCAAAGGCGTTGTTCTACTATTGCTCTAAACACGATTACTTACACTTACATTATACTTGTACTTAATGCTTTTCTTTTTCTGCAACACTATGATTGATACACAGAAAAACACACCCCGACTTTCCATCCCGATGCATTTCCTCGATCTAACTAATCGCTATTTTGACATTGCTTTTGTATGGAAGGGGAGGGTAGCAATGCTATCATGTGTTGGTAGAACCATTAATGATTGATGTGCAACAAGAAAAGCAGACTTCCGCTTACATAGTGCAAGGTGCATGTTTCGATGCAAACAACGCACAATGCTTAATATTCTTTACTATTACAGGCAGCCACTCCAGCAACTCAGCAATGTCTAAACCACTCTGACGATGCCATAGACCTCGAGCAGCCGTCACACTTTTTGTAGACTAGGGACTTAACAAAATTAAAGTTGGTTGAAGCAATATAGACAAAAAATATTTGAGCAATTAGGTCGCTCTTCCAAAAAAAAAGCATTTCCGTATTATCTCCGCCGATTTTGGTTTTCCTAACACGTTAAATTCAATACTATCTTAGCTTTAGAGCTACCCCTGGAATGAAAGGACTCATCAAGGTATTCCAAAAGGAGCTATCTACCACTTCCATTACTGCTTTTCAATTAATCGCCATAGCATTTGAGGATACAGCCTTTTAACTAAAATGTACTAGAACATGTTGTGGCATTGCAAGGTTCAGAGATTGATGACTGCTTTTACGATATTAACTGAATTTCACTTGATGTTATTCTGAGTTTATCTTCTAACTAGTGACCCGCCCTCACATCGTTTCGGCACTCAGCTTAGAGTGACCATAGGTACCAATAGATACCTAGTCAATGAGATTTACATCTTTATTAAAACGTAGGTAATATAAAAGATAGAGGTGGATATTTAGGATAATATTATGTAACACGATAGAGTGTTGTAAGATATATTTTTGTAGTAAAAGGATATTCATTAATGTAAATTATAGGTAAGTAGATTAAATTCAAAGACATTTTATAATTATCTGCCCCTCTGAAACTGACACTGAGATTTCATTATACCAACCAACCAATATAAATCAACGTGTTATGAGACTCAAATCAACGTCAATACAAAAAAATATACATGGTAAAAAAGTATAAAAGATAGATATGGTATGGCAAAACTGTTGTGCGCCGTGGACAGCAGAACCCTAAAAATCTACAATTTCTCTAATGCATTATGCAAATGAATCTTACAGGAATGAAACTCCATTGCTCCTTTTTCGGGCGAACTGAAATGCATCTGGTCTTTATCCTCCGTAATCCTGCGCCGACGTTGATTGATACAGGTGCGGCAAACGCGCCACGCAAACTAACAACTTTTAACATGCGCTTTTTACCTCCGTTTATTCTCAACATTTTTCTCTGTTTCAGAACGGTGGTAGCATATTGGATGAGAACGTGCCTTCCATACGGGAGGCCGTAGTTCGAATCCGAGGATGCTTCCTGTACATTTTTAAAATCTATGTGCGTATTTCCACTATTAGGTCCGCGGTGAGGATAAATATAGTGATAAAGTCTGCAAGATTTGGTGTCTTGGCCAATTCTAATTCTACCAATGTAGTATAATTTGATTTAAAAGAAAAACCGTACTTTTTTTTGAAATTCCAGCACCGCGACCTCTCTGATCCCGCAGATGTTCGTTCATAGGCGGCGGTCAATGCTTAACAGCAAGTGACCCAATTGTCACCTATACCAACAGGACCAACAAAATGCACTAAAGCACTGGTATCAGAGTTTAAAACCGCCTTAAGATTCTGGTTGGGAGTTGAAATCTTACTCGCCATCTCAATGTTATCAAAAATCTACAATTTCTCAGGTGCATTATGTAAATGAATTTTACGGAAATGAAACACTGTTTTGCTTCTTTTTCGGGCGACCTGAAATACTTCATAATGCCGCCGCACTGCCGTTGAAGTGGAAATTTATCCCCGTTTTCTTTTACACTTAAGAGATGCAGACGATCAGTTGAATCACCTGCTGGTAAGCGATAGCCGCTGCCCATACCTAGACGCCTGCAACATCAGTAGAGTCACAAGTGCGCTACCAAACTTTTAACCCCCTATCCCTGAGGCAGTAAAACAAAAATAACTGTTAATGATCAAGCCTGCCACCTATTTATTTCTGAGACAACTAATAGACAGACCTACAAATGTACATCTGACTAAAGAATTTCCCACACTAATATGTTATTCCCAGTAAAAAGGTAAGGAACTTTTACCGACATTACCGAATGGTTCATGGGTTGTTTGCCAAGAAAACTTCAAGATGCCCCTTTAGCTCGTCTGGGAAGGTCGTTACGTCGTCGTCTTATATTTTCTTTGGCGCTCGCAGCCTTCATTGTTTTCCACGTGGAACATGCAATAATATGACTTACGCATTTTAACTCAGTGCATTTGATAAACGAGGTCATTTAAGCGACCTTTATAAAAATAAGGATGAATAAAATTTGTTATATTAGATCTTACCAACATAAAAAAGTAAAATATCAGCCGTTATACTGTCCCACTGCAGGACAAAGGCCTCCATCATAGAAATCAAGCTATCGCTACTATGATGGGATTAGGCTTAATCATCACGCTTGCTTAATGCGGATTGGTGATCACAAACCCGAGCTATGTTCGAAAATTTCGTGAAGACCTCTAACATAGTTTTAATTGTATTAAGAACGTTTACCTAATCCAATCTGTTAATGCGAGTATTCTGAACAACTCCTTTCAAATTCAATTAATTAATGCACTTTCCATTTCAATCATTATCAAACTTAAAAACACTCCACCAGCTTTTGAATAAAAAGGTCCAAATAAAACGCGCAGATTTCTTTCCTAAATTGCTCCTAATCCAAATATCCCCAATTAAATCTTTTAATAAATAGTTCCTTTTAGTTGGACCATTCATTTCACAAACTAAGCAGAGCTTACACTGTCTCTGTAAAGGGACCGGCTGGACGCCCGTGAGAAATCGTTTTAATACTCAAAATCCGCTTACAGTTTCAGCGTTTAATGAATTACGTCGGGTGCAGCCTCCGGCGCAAGACGTGCATCGATCAACGTCGCCCCCCGGCGCCTGCAGCGCCCCCCCTCCCTGGCGGATAGGCGTAGGGGGGCACCTCGCACTGCCCAAATAAAATATTCGCACGGGTGTCTGTCGCTTAGGTATGGCTATGACAGAGGACCCGTCAAAGGAACGTGTTACAAGATGCTAAAACTTTACTTAGTTTTTGACTTGCTGGCTTGATGGCGCAATAGGTAATGACCCAGGGGACACCTCGCACTGCCCAAATAAAATGTTCGCACGGGTGTCTGTCGCTTAGCTATGGCTATGACAGAGGACACAGGAGGTCAAAGGAACAACACTTGCAAGACGCTACAACTTTATTTAGTTTTTGCTGACTTGATGGCGCAGTTGGTGATGACCCTGCCTCACACTTTGAGGGTCGTGGGATGCGGTTCCCACTCTGCTGAACTATCATATCTGTAGTGGCATTGTAGTGGTCGTCAATAAGTCATAAACATTAACCCCCTTACCAAAAAACAGCGATTGAAGTTAGTCATGGTATAAAATGGCTACTACGGCAGCTAGATGGAGTGACGATCTGCGAAAAGGGGCTGGTTTAGACTGGATGCGTCTCGCCGAAGACAGGGTGAAATGGCGAACATTGGGGGAGGCCTATGTCCAGCAGTGGAGATGATGATGATGATAATGGTATAAAAATGATGTTGTCACTTTCATAAAAGCGACAAGTAATAGTGACAGCATCAGTTGTAAACCAAATTTTAGATCACGTTATGTAATAAGGGAGTAAGGGCAGATGGCTACCCTCTCACTAGTCCAGTGACCCCATATAAAACCAACCAATCCACGTAGGTTGACAGAAAGGATGGACAAACTAAAAAAATCTCATTAACAGCTGAACGGATTTTATGATCCCAGTTTTCGCTCCGAATAGAAGAGTGCTAGCTATTAAAAGGTCGGAAAACAAGAAAAAATGTAGTCGGTACCTACTAATCCGCTGGGGGCCGAGAGTGATATAAAGGGAACGGCGCGTTCCTTTTAGAGCAGAGGTTGAAATTCAAACGAGAGTATCCTGCGTTCACTTAACTTCATAACATTGGACAATAAAGATAGATAGTTAATTGTACAAATTATTGAACGTAGAGCTAGTATTGAAACATTGATTGGTGGCAGTCGCTTATCACCAGGTGATCCGCCTGCTCGTCTGCCATCTATCACGTAAAAAAATGCGCAAGCTTTGAGAAAGTTAAAGTAGGGATGGGCAAATGCAATAAAATATAGTATCGGTATTTTTCTAAACTTTCGATATAAAATCGTGTTATAGTGTCGATAAAATTGATAGATAGATATTCCTTATTGCACAGAAGTACAAAAGTGAAACAACATCAACTTTTCGATTGATCTTAGCGGAATATCTAACTTGATATCTGAAAAAATAAATAATAAAATAAAAAGCCTAAATCAATGAGGACCTTCAATGTTAAAATCAGCTTATATGTTTAATACACAATTATTATATAGTCGACTTGAAATATTAGTTTGGTGCTTGTTTTTTTTTATATGCCGGCATCGGGTAATTTATACTATTTAACGTTCGACCAAACTCGTAATTACACCAGTTAACCGCATCTTCATTTGTCAATATTATTGTGACAGATGACAGCTAACATTTTCTAGCGCTAATGTCGGTATTCATGTAAAGGCCAGTACCAAAGAGGTTACAATAATTACGTAGAAATAACCCGATGCAGGCATATTTTTAAATAGGTGGGAGTCAGGTATGTTCTCAGCATGTCCTGTCATGGTGTCCGGGTTACGCTTTCCGGCCGGATATTAAGCGAGCTCGTCCAACGACAATTACTGTGTGACGGTTCAATTCACTTAGGTATACCTAGGTACATAGACTGAACAATATTTATTTAGTATTTTACTATGTCAAGGTGTAGATCACACCTTATAATTGTACACAGAAACATGTAAATTATGCTGTTTTTAACCTTTATTAAGTCAGTGTAAGTCATCTATGTTATATAGCTATATGTATATTTATATTATCCGTGTAAAATCGCCTACGAGTAGAGTTGCTAGCATCATCGATCATAGCTCGTCAAAGTAGCCCTTTCCTGAAAAGAATCCTGGCACTGACGAATGGAAAAGTTATGTGAAACGACTTTTCGTTTAGCCATAGATCAAGAGGAGGAATGTTTGCTGGCAAAAAGCTAGAACAAACAGAATGCGTAAAGATCTGGCGAAAAGCGGGGGTTACAGGACTCTAAGCAAAGCTATAGATATGGGTATTATTTAGTTGTATGCTTATTATCTTTTGAAGAATACGACGAAATCGACTTTTACACTTGCGTGTGAAAAAATCAACCCACCCTGTAATTTCCAAACAAAACGTGTAATCATCATCATTTTAATGATGTGGTTTAAACATGGCTCTTGAATCAATGTAGAATGTGTTTCGTAATTATAATTAATTAAATGTACGACAACGTTGTGGCCAGTTATGAGGTTTAGTGACTAGTTGATAATGTGGTAACATCCCACGTCTTTTTTTCTGCGATGGGCGGCCGACGACCAGACGGTTCACCTGATAGTAAGCGATTACCGCCGCCCGCAACACCAGTGGGCCTCCACTGGTGTTGCGGAGGTGCAGTACTGGTACGAGTGGACTCATCATCATCGTAATCATCAGCCTGTTGCAGTCCACATAGACTGTCTACATACTCCTGGCTGGACTGGTAACTTCTAATGTTCGCCATTTCGATTGATTTTTCGCTACTCGCATCCAGATCTTACCAGACATCTTGCGCAGATCGTCCTCCATCACTGCAACCTTTCCGTTAATTTGGGCCTTCGATAACTTCACGCACTGCTTCATGCCGAAGCGTTGCTCTCCCACAGCAAATAAGACATTTACGTCACGAACATTAAAAACATGTGAAAGACAAGAAGATAAGTGCAATAAATTATGAAACAATGGATGTAAGAGTTATTAGCCGTTTGACACGGAACTATGCACACGTGTCACCATAATAAATGAAGTCCCCATACTCGTCGATACGTTGCATCTATGGAATGTACGTACATGTTTAAAGAAATGCATGTTTTATAAGCAAATAAGTACATACTATAACATGTTAACATCTTATAGACTTTGGATAGGGAAGCACAGCCTTCCAAAAGCTGGATGGAGTCTTTTCACTACAGGACGTAGGCCACTTATAATGCGACAAGAAAGTCATCAAAACGATTTTTGGGAAACTAACGAAGTTGCCATGTTTTATAACCAAGTGGGGCTACCATAGCCTATGACACAAGCAAGCGGCAGTGGCGCCATCAATTATTTTCACTACTTTAATGACGCATTAAAGGATTTGTTATTGTTGGTTGGTTCTATAAACTAATTAATAGGTACTGGTCACCTTATAACATCGTGAACTTATTCATAAATCCATCTTGTCTTTTAAAAATTCAAGTATCGTCTCGAAAACCCCTTTTCTTTCAATCCAATTTCCTTATCTCGGTTTATGGTTACCGGCGTGAGATAAAAAGAGGTAACTGCAAATTCGCTTGCGTTCTCCTGCAGCTCGCCTGAGGGTTCCTGAGCTACGTGACGGTTCTGAATTATAAGAAAATGCATTTACAGCCGTGTGCCAGAGCTGCCAGCCCGTGTATTTTCGTGCCTAGCTACGTGAGCTTTAAAATATGGATTAGATGAAATTTCCAGCGCCTTCGGTGGGTTTGCAGCGTTTTGCTTTCGGGCAGTGATTAATTGGTCGCGAACGTGTTTTATGACAAATTGTATTACTGGCAAGCAACGGTAAAACAGAACTCGTTTTAACGACAAAGCGTTGTATTAATATCATACCAACTTAGACATAGTGACGTTGATGTGTGAATCCCCTGAACGTCAATGATATAACAAGAGTTTTCTCTGAATTCTTATACAGGGTGTATCCGTAGACATTTAAATACCTCCAACCACGTTTTCTATCAACCATCCTGAACAACATTTTGTTGTACGACTTCAGGAAATTCGTCGAAAAATCTTGCGACTTCCCTTAAGAAACTGCCTCAGAAAATAATCAATACAATCCAAATTTAATGCAAAATTATAAGAATGTAAATGTCTACCTACCAATACACCTTCTTTATGAGGTATTGGCACTTCACGTAGATAGTCAGTATAGATTTAAATACAAATTGAATACTATTTTCAGACACGTAAAGGAATTCCTAAAGCATAAATAAACTAACAAAATTAAGATAATGCTATACCTAATACCAATAGATAATAGGTATTACCCTGCTTAATTTCCATACTATTTTTTATGTACTACATAATAATATCTACTCCTATGCTTTATGTAGATAAAGTATCTACATTTCGTTGATTTTGATGATCGATGAACCAGGCTGTCAGGACTGGGCCACTGTTTGCATGCATTTCTAAATAAGCAAACAAAGGGTTTTCTTCTGCTCAGAAAATGGCTGCCTGCAACGAGTAGACAATAACGGACCACCTTATTTATTCTTCACTCAAATATTTCAACACAAACCCAGCTGAAGCCGTTCCATACTCATAATTGGTGCTATATTTCTCAAATCCCGAAGATTATGCTCCGACAAGAAATTGCAGCAAGAAATGTATGCAGCTTACTTGCATCCGAGCTTATCGCATCTATCAACGTCCGAAGGCTTTCACGGAAGGCTTTGTTCGCACGGCGAGGGGGCGCCACCCCGTGGGGCCACCCCGCGTTACAAACAACTTCAACCGACTCCGCCGGTCGCCTGACTTTCTTTGTGAGCTGATAGCCTTCCGAAATGTAACCCATTAACTAGTGCTAATTATCTGCACAAGTTTTGGTAGTAATGACCTGTTTGGATACGTGTAGATGTAATCAAGTAATAGTTTTTTATTGCTGGTAAACTTGTATGAGGTGTACGAAAGGAGATGCATTTAATTTTCCTGATGAAATCACAATATGCTGACTCTACGAGAGGTTATGGTGACACGTATTCGATATTACGTTGACAATATAGTGACCCGTGGTAGATTTACACGATTACCGTCAGCTGACCAGCCCTTAGACCTTGTAAATTAATGTAAATTAAAATTAAAGGGGCGGCCTATACAACTTAATGACAAATCTTGGACTATTAATATTTTAGCCTTTAAGTAACTGGCAAAGTCCTAATGCTTTTCCACTAAGGAAATAGATTTGTCAAATTATACTTTTTGATAAATTGATAAATACTCTTGATTACACAGAAACTTACATAATACATGAGTAAAACAACAGAAATAGTACAATAAGGCGATCTCATCGCTTGTAGTGATTACTTCCAGACAACCTTTGGGTAGAGGAAAGAAAAACAGCGTGTTGGCAATGGGGTGTTAGCAAGGCAGTTACAAATCTTTTATAAGTGTCAGCGGGAAAAAGTTCAGGACATCAATGTGAGAATGAAATCCTAAATGTGACAACGAGATAGGTGTTAAGAACCCTGTAATAACGTCTAATGCTATTCAAATATTGAAACTACAGCTCTGCAAGTAGACCAGTTACTGCAAACGCTTTACCGACAAGACGATCAGTCATCCAGTCTGTGTTCCTGAAAGCGAGTGTTGCCGGATAGCGCGTATGCAAGTGCGGGGCGCATCCGAAGCAGGCGCATCGATCAACGTCGCGCGGCCGATACTAATGGCGACTGGCGCGCCATCTACCCAGCCGGGGAGCTGCGACTCAGTTCTTAGCTAAACGTTTGCTTATTACGAAACGGAGACTAAAGTGAGCTAATAATTTAAAAATATGAATTGGTTTGTACGAGATCTATTAAGTTGTTCTTCGTCATAAATCGTAAACCAGAATGTCGGTAAGAATAAATAAATAAATTAAAAAAGTCCTTCATTCAACTCAAATTTGAAAAATAAATGTTACTGGCTACTACAGGACCCTCTTCGACTCGCAGTTGGTCGGTTTTTACTTTTGTTTTTTTTTTTCTATTACGAGAGGCCTTGTCCAGCAGTTGGACAATTCAAGCTAACAGGAAAAATGATTTTCATATTTAAAATTCATACTTATAGGTATGTACCTTCTTGCACTTATTATTATTTAAGTAAGTACATTCTAAGTATTTTCTCTTTATTTCATTTAGAGTACTATAAGTCAACGTGGCTTCTCATTGGGAAGATTTATTTAGCTATCTTTTTCTAAAGCTGATTACTCTAAAATTTATCCCGAAACTGAATAAAGGTAAAAGCAGGCCACATCCGAAGTGCAGCGTGCATCGATCAACGTCGCCGCCGACCGATACTAATGGCTACCGTCGCGCCATCTAGGTAATTCAGCTAAATCTTTACCAATTAAGCTCTTACTACTTGCGGAAAAATGGTTTAGGTACCTAGATAGATAGTTATTGCACAAAAGGTTACAGATCTTAATGCTATGGTCATAATTATATATACAATTAGGTAAGTAGCCATAGGGTTGCTCAAATATAATATAAATAAATATAAGATGGATAGTTAATTATTTTTTATTGCACAGCAACCAAATCTTCTTCTATACTATTATAAAGAGATAACTTCTATAAACAGCGACAAGGCTTATAGGTAAACCGAAAACACGAAACGCTTGCGCGATGTAATTGAGCACAGCGCCATCTATTGGTTCGTTTCTGAATTACGGTCCCGAAGCGAAGTGAGGGCGGGCCACTAGTATATTTATAAAGGTACAACGACAGGCAGTAAAATAAGGGAATTAGATAATTATCATCACGTCATGTAAGTCATCCCCGTGTAAAAGGAATCGCATATTTTTTTGATATTAACTGAAGAAATGCGGCGTCTACGGAGTTTAACCCTCTAGGTGCGGTATTCCGTTGCTTTACTGTTACCCTATAAACGGAGGTTATCTGTTTGGCTAATGGTACAGAGTGACTTATTATAAAGAAACCGTCCTGTAACGATTGACGTCCATACGAATATATTATGTACTTGTCGCATCTAAACAAGGGTGTCACACAGCACTTACATATGAAAGGGAGGGGAAACCCGATTTGATCGTCGTAACGTAGGCTCTCAATACCTATGTATTCAGTAAAGGCCCCTTTGGAATAGAATATAATTTTTACATCATTGTTAAATTTTGCCATAAAATCAAAATAAAATGCAAATATCAAGTATGTACATACATACATATTTATAAGAATAATTCAATTTTTTATATGTTCCCTTGAACAACATAAAACTACACATGCTGCCAATTCTTTCTTACCCGCTCCCTTGTCATACTTTCTGCGCATAAAATTCGCGAATAAAATCTTATGCATGTCTACGTGAACTGAATACCGGCTCTGTTTTAAAACTGTAAACCTGCTTGCAGGTAAGAACAAAATAAAAAATGCATTAGTGATGTGAATTACTCAAGTGACATCGGGTAAAATTGCATTCGAGTAAATAATTGTAGACTTACAGTTGTAAAACAAAGTTTTACTCCCAGCATACTCGAATCGACAAGCTCTAAACCGTTGCGTTGAATCACCTCAGGATAGGAACCAAATTTCAAAATTTCCCTGTTTTCCCCTCTGGGTGACTCCAATAAAACGAAGAGTTCGAATAACTGGAAGTCTCATTGAGAGTCACTCAAATGGTATTCGAAAAAATTAAAAAACGTCTCGAATGAATCGAGTGGCAAGATTTGTGTAGAGTCGCGTCACTAATTTGCATGCCGCACAGAGGACATAATAAAACCGGCGACGTCTCGAGTGGGGCGACAGCTCCGTGAGCCATGGCTCTGCACATCTATCAAGAACGGCATGTCGCCTCACAGACTACGAAAAGTCTCCTAACCTTTGACACTGTACAATTACTTTCAAAACATAATACGAGTATCAAAAAACCGTTGAAAATGTTTACGAGTAGGTAGTATATTTTAGCTCTATGCAGCCTGCCATTATGAATTAAATTTAAAGCACAATAAATCATTTACAATGACGGTTACACGTAATTGCAGAAATGATATACTATCATGAATTGTAAAAATACCTGATGCTAGTATATTGATCGATTAACCTACGGTAATTGTAAGTTTATAAATTAATCTATGCGAGCTTTTTGTTTCAGATGGTACAGTCAAACTGAAATTTCTAAATATCTATGTAAATTACTTTCAACGGAAATTTATTAGTAACTAAGTAGTATGGCATACAACCCAAAATCGAGAATGCCCCACGTTGGGCGCCATTATTGACACAACTCCAATGTTAAATGCCCCAGGTTGGGCGCCATTTTAATTAAACAAAAATCATAAAGTGGTGCGGTGCTACAAAACAACAGACCAAACCCACATCGATTTCCACAGTTTTCGCAAAAAGTGCACCAAAGGTTTGCGTTCTTACGCTGCGCCGCTATCCAACAGACAGGTGAAGGTATCTTGTGAGGTATTTCGGCAATTTGGATGGCAGCTCGTTAATGGGGAGGGGGGTGATCGTATCGCGTGAGATCGATGCTGCCCCCCGGCCTCACCGCCGCATCCACAAAGGTTTAAGTGCATTAGTTTCAGCACTGACACGTCTTTGGACAGTTTTCCAAAAATGGCGGCCAAATTATTTAGCAAAGGACTAACTTTTCGTACAGGTAGATTAATAGTGTATGAGAGTATCATTAGCGTATTTGTAAACGTATTGCTAGCAAACGTATATACTTGATTTTAAGATACAAAGAAAAATATTTCACAATTTCCAAACTTTACCGTTATAGCATAAATGTTACCTGAATTAATACAAGTAATGTACACCTAAATAAATGTTCATACACTGTAGAATCTATAAATTTAAACCCTAAATTCGAAGTTACGCCAACCTGACACTAAAGATAACGTTTTGCATGCTAGCATATAGACGTTCCTAAACTATGTAAAATAGTTTCCCAAACCGACTGCAGCGTCATCCCAAACAAGAACTATCAAAGCATGACCAATGACAATTAGCAATTCTCAAACTAAGTAAATATCGAGTTTGTTTCCAGTGAGGCCTAACGTAAGCACGAGCCGTAGGTCGGGAGCGCGGCCTGAGAGATGCTCGCCATTGTGGCATTGTGCAGGGAACAATGGCGATATCAACACCCACAATGGGCCGAGTTAGCGCGGTGAAAAATTAACGCCGCGCGATTGAAACGCATCGCCGTCGGTTTAATGGACACTCATAGGTTTTTCTCTTGACAGCCTAGCGGATTAGCTATATCCAAACCCAAACTATGAAGTAGGTATCGATTGAATGTAGTGTTGTCTGTTATCACGACTATTTATACAAATATAAGTAATCTATTTACAAAAACAAAACTTTCAAAGTGTTGAAATTACTATTTCTAAACGAGATGATCGGTCGTCAAGAATCAGGCATGACCAATCTCAATTAGCTATTCACAGCTTAAGTACCTAAATATTGAGTTAGCTTCGAGGGAGGCCCAATATGTAAGCACAAGCCCTAGGTCGGGAGCACGGAGAGATAGGCACCATTGTGGCAATATGGGGACAATGGCAATTTCTACACCCATAATGGGCAGAGTTAGCGCAGTGAAAAATTAACGACGCTCGATTGATGCGCATAGCCACGACTGATAAGTATATTAGAGCTTTTTCATTCTTGTTGGACTTTCTTACGTAGACTAAAATTGGCTTGGAGTGAGTTTGCATTCAGGTAACACTGGTAGGCGCCCACAGACTTCTATATTTTAGCATAGAAATTATAAAATGTATTTTGAATAAGAAAATGCTAAATTCCTATCCAAACTTTCGTGTGTTTGACTGTATGTAACACAGTGGCGTATCGTGTAGAGTTCTCGGCTTTCATGTTACAGCCTTCTACATTCTAATTAACTCTGTCTGCAGATCGACCATATATTTAAGGAACTTTCTAATTAGCAAATATTAAAAATACTAATTAAATAGGATCCTTTGATCATTTTCAATAATCTAAAAACGAATTACTTCCCGATAGAAAACCCCCACTAAAGTAACATCATTCTCCGTACAAAGGCGAAATTGGAGTTGCGATAAGGACGCAGAGTGATCGCTGCGCTCCGTCAAAGGGATCACATCGGGCCGCTCATCCTTCGGCTCCGGGAGTTTAATATCCGAATGGTCGCCGGCGTCTTTTTGCCGCGCAAGCGAAAAATAATTGATCGATTCCACCATTTCGCCGCTCGGCTTAATGGCGAGATGACGTGAAAGGAGCGCTCCGCTCACCTGGCGTTTTCGACTCGTTCATTCTGCTTTTCTAATGGGAAATGAATGAACGTCGTGTTTGTTTACTATAATGAGACTTTGAGTGTTCATTTTTAAACAATAGCCTTAAAAACGTCTTACTTATTTCATAATATTTCAGACTTAATGCGCAAATGCTTTATTGCTACGACATAATGCTACGAGTACATTAAATGTTATCTATAAAGGTGAAGTTTTTTAATAAATATTTAAATTTCAAAAATACAATAGAATAGAAAATGTTTATTTAGCTCGCAATAGCTGGATTAGCAGGTATAAAAATGCAAGAGTGCTATGTCAAGTGATTTTAGTTATTTCGCTAAAGCAAATAAAATTCATCGTTTACGTGGAAATATTTACATGCCATTATTTTTTTACTTGAAATACCTAAACAAACCTGGAGGCCAAAAAAATGCCAAGCACACTTCTTTCGATGTATATTTCCGTACTCTGTCGGTGGAATAATAAGAAATTATACCCACCCGCGGGAAACGGGCCGACCTACCCCAACACAAATTATAGAGGCCGAGAGTGCTCCCCAAACATTTGTCGTCGCGTCGCAACCCGACGCTGAAGGCCTAAAATGAACCGGACATTATGGCCGAATCGGAGTTTACCTCCTTTTCATAAGCACTGTGTGTCACCTTTGTTTGAATGCGACAGGTATATCTCATTCGTTATATGACGGTCTCTTTATAAGCCACCTGGGCCATAAAAAAGGCAAAGGCATTTTAAGTTGTATGCAAATGTGTATCAAATGTTCTACACCTTCTATATTTAGTATAATGCAGATCCATACCTTTTTTTACACTGGAGAATCCTACCGACTTGGAATGCCTAACCCCCTCACAACACAACCCACCCGCCGCGGGAAAGGATCTTCATGGCCGAAGCTTCTACTTCTCGCTAGTTGGAGTGAAGTTACGGGGTCTCGAAGTCCACCCTAAACCCGCTTCCCTTCAGCCGAATCCCTTAATTACCCCGCTACCTCACAAATCGCAACCACCCATCCTGCTGAATTCACGGCATACATCGCAGAAATACCAACAGCAGCCCTACCCAGATGTAATATACCCTGCCGTATGCTGGGTATCACGCCGGAGAACCCAACTACAAGAGCATGAGCATACGTGCTGTACGCAGGACCGCAATGAGGATTTACGGATTACGAAATTGTGTTGACAAGATTCTTTGCTGCGAAATCTAACGCCGCACCTCCAATGGGTATATACCGAGGTGCACGAAAGAGCCAACCCGACGCTGATACCTCTGGTGCTTGCGGCACTACGGCAGCCAATAAAGATAGGGAATTTGACTGCCGGTACCTGTACTAATTTTAACTTGACATTGTCATAAACTAGAATCTTGTTAATAGAACAAGTAGAACTCACATTTACGCGAAAACTTTGTACACACAAGCATTGATCTAAGTCGTAGGAATTACTGTTAAATTCTCCACTTCGTGTAAAAGTCGTATAGTAAGCTCATTGTGTATCGTTCCACCAGGCCTTTCATACTGTCAGGCTTTGTGAAAAAGCAGTTGTTTTGTACCTAAGTACTTGCATTATTGGAGTTACGAAGCAAAAGGGAACTCTAATGGATTCCTTTAATTTTAAACCCACTATTAGTGGATTCTCTTTAGCTATAGTATTACAACCAGTGTCATAATACTTATTGGATTTTCAAGCTGATTACATCAGATCTAGTAGAAACAATTTATTATTTACCAAAGGTGTAAGTACTGTGGACTTACCAATCGTTGCCTTTCAAGATGTAGGTACTTTCAAGACTTTATTACAGTAGTCTTAGGAGAGGACGCCGTTCTTGATTTCAACCTTAATAAATAAATAATATGATGTTTTCATAGGTGTCAAGCTTATGCCTGCTTGTTGGGTTCTGTGAGCTCTTGGTATCACTCAACCGTCATCATAAGAAAGCATGGCCTTCCCATGGTCAAATTAATGATATAGCCGGATGTTGTATTGCTTTTTCCTATGGATAAATGTCAACAATACTTAGCCTTTTTAAGCTTTCACATCTAATTTAGCCGTGCCCCCATTAATCCTCAAACAGCACGAGGGTCGTGGGCAACTGAATGACATAAAGCGCAGCTCCATCGAACCTGGAGCACCGTGGTCTCAATACAGGCCCAATTAGTCGGGCCAGACTTCCGCACGTTTTTGCCCGACCACTAATAGGCAAGATCTGAGTGAAAGGCCTTTACAATACCGGTATAAATCCGGCATTTAAATGTCGTTCCCAGATCCTCGTGTACAGTAGGTTCATAAAACTGGTGAGCTGGTTTAGTGTAGGAGTTACATTTCCCAGCGTGTTTCTATCGCGAAGGTATCGATTATTCGTAGGTCAAACTGCATTAGTAAATTCCCATTTGTATCTGGATCGAGTGTTATTTTTCATTTATGTTCCTAGTTTAAGCACATAAAACACTTTTAGGTACTTCTTGGTAGTTGACTACATAAAAATTGTGCTCTTAGCTCTTTTTATAAAAGCCCGATAGTGAAACTGTCAAAAACAATAAACATTAGTTGTGTGATCGCCTACAACGCCTTTGCATTCACTATTTCACTCACTCTCTACGTGAGCTCGTGAAACAAGATGTTACACGGCGCTCGTGAAAATTGCGTTCTATATCGTGCTGTTTCACAAAGATTTAATAAATCTTGAGATCACGATGAGATGCCTTAAGCCCTTGTGTTTTTGTGATAGGTGGCAGACGAGCAGACGGATCACTCCAGAACTCGTTTACCCCAACGGTTGTCAGTTCTGCGGCAGATATGGCCAGCCCACTGCCACTTCAGCTTACTAATCCGGTGAGCTATGTCGATAACTTTGGTTCTCTGCCGGATCACCTCGTTTCGGACGACGCGTGTCGGTTGAATGTATGATATCGACAAAACATCGAAGGTAAACGACGTCTTGGCATCTTTCCTTACACCTAATCTACTCTGGTACAAAATACGTGTCGGGAGGTGTAAAGAAGCCCCCGTAGGAGTAAAGTATTATAGGCTCAGCTCTGCACACAATTACGCAGGTCAAGCGTGCGCGCCGAGCGCGGCACATCATTTTGCACAGTACCGCCATTGTTACACTTATTATACGCCTCCATTTATAATTCAGATACACAGTGTGTTTAGTTCACAGTTGGCAGTTACAAATCCCTTCAATTATTTTATCAGACAAAATATTCAACCTAATCTTTACTTAATCTCGAGTGTTAGGTCAAGGATTATTACTTACTACACCTTTTTCTATCTCAATGCAATAGCAATGGGACCTGAAATTGAAAAATTATATCTATACATGACGTGTATAAAGTGCTTGAGAGAAACCACTATGTTAATTAGCAGACTAACGAAAACATATTTTACTAAATTATCTCGGGTCTATATCTAAATGCTTTGAGAGATGTTCTCATTTTGTTATACTGTTGCTTTTTAGTATTATTTATGTGATAATAGTGGCCTGCCCTCACTTGGCTTTGGGACGCAGTTCCTTTCTATGTTAGTTCCATACTTTGCCCAATAGATAGCGCCGGTAGTCGAATACATCGCGCAAATGTTTTTGGTTTACCTATAATATAATTATATGTGGTGGTCTTTTTAAATGACAGCAGACGAGCAGACAGATGACCTCAAGCGATTGTCGCCGCGAATAGACACCCGAAGACCTAATGGAGTCACAAGTCAACCGCCTTTCCTCTCCGATTGGGCTTCCAATACCCTCACTCACTCGGCCATTTTCCATTATTAGCCCACACTCACCTGGATTAATTCTGCGCAGCATCATCGCCACTAATGCTAACGATAAGAGCTCAGAGTCAACCCCCTGTCCTCTCCGATTGGGCTTCCAATACCCTCACTCACTCGGCCATTTTCCATTATTAGCCCACGATTAATTCCCGCGCAGCATCATCGCCACTAATGCACGGTCGGCTAACGATAAGAGTCTAGATTTTTCCTAGCTCAGAGCATCTCACGCGCTATTACCTACGCCGGGACTCGGTCGTGAGTGCGCTTTGCATATTTCAAGAATGCAAGCTAAATGCGTGCGCTACAGTTAAGCGAAATGCATCGGCGCTTATGACGCGGCGGCTCTGTTCCCACGTTGCGCTTTTCGTTCCTTGGAGCTCATCAGCAGTAACGGCACATCTAATAGTTCATCTGAAAGTTTTAATATACCCAATTTGAGACGCGGAAGTTAGAATTTGTTTTTTCTCGTAAATGTTTCAGTGGAATCAAGTCGTGTACGTTCAGATCCATTGGTATACATACATAATTATAGACAAATTAAAAGCTTAGATAAAGAACTCATTTAAATTGGTTGATTTCATCATTTATTTGGGAACTAGCTCATGTCAAGTTTGTCCATTTTCGGTCCATCTTGTGGGTCACGGCTGCTACTTTCTGTACGCGGCGTCCACTGAAGGATATTTTCGCCTACTCTCTTCTTTATGTTGTCATTAAACTTTCTGTAACATAAATTCCATTTTTATTATTTACTCATACGTACATTACAGCATTTTGTATCAAATTCTAAACTCTCACCACAAGCATATTCACTTTATAGCTGAGCCTCCTTAAGATAAAATAACGAAGATACCATTACAAATGTGTAAATAAAACAACATGAATTCAATATTACAAACGCAATCGGTTATGGCAATAAATAAAATAAATTAATAAGCTCACCACTCGGTAGTTAGAAAACCTTATCAGACCGTGCGCGCGCGCTGAAAATACGGCTACGCGCCGCGGGCCAACAGAATAAACTAGGTATCGTTATACTAATACTAGCCAATGTTTCCGAGGAACGTATTCAATGTTTGTTTATATCCCACATGGTTGTAAAAAGCGAGAACTATGCACTTACAGACATAAGCATACCTTACAGATAATGCAATAAACCTTTTGTCAACTTTATTGAACCTAAAGAAGTTTCTTTTATTGAAAATGGGCTTGCCCTTGCCTTCATACTGAACTCTATAGTTCAGAAGAAGCCTACGATGGAGCAGGCTTACCCAGAAGGTATAAGTAAGCGAAAAATTTCATTGGTTTTCAGAGTATAAGGTTTGCTTATGTATACTCTAAAGTATTCGCTTTTATGTCAGAACGAGTTTCAAAATCTGACGAGAACTATTTTCCCTCGTCCAAAAAGGGATACCTCAATCTACCGTGTTTCTATAATGAAAGAAAATATTATGAAAAGCGTAGCAGACGTTTAAAATCATGCATGATCTAAGTTGCAGCAGTCCTCCTCGCTTAAGCAATAAGAGGTTACGGCAATGGATTTAATGGATGTAAGGGTTTCTTTCTTTCAAAAAAAAACACACAACATCTCATACATTGACCTGACTCCGTACTAAGTAGCTTAAGCACTTGTGTTACAGATATCAAACAACAGAGGATCACAAATATAATACTTAATACATATATTACACCTAGACACTAAACAAACACAAGTGTTCATCACACGAATGTTTGTCCATTCATACGCCAAAGATCGTAGGTTTGATCCGCACCCGCACCCTGAAAAGTTATTCGTGTGATGGAACATATTTGTTTGGTGTCTGGGTGTATTATGTAATTTGTAGTTATATTAATTAATTGATTTACTATATCATACTGCATCCACGAGCAAGAACATCGTCAGGCAATCATTTCACTTAAATGTGTGCGGAACGATGTTTCGTTGAAACCATGCCGTTGGAGACGGGAACTGATTGTTCCCTTGAAAATTTAATGGAAAAGCGGTATTATTTTATTTTCTATACCCAGAAAAAGCACCGTTACTGATCTTTAGAACCATGCGGAAATTACTTAGTTTTAAAAGATAATACCTACCATTCACGCATGATTCCCTCTTTACTCCGTCTAAGCTTTATCGCGAAATTGAATGCCTCATTTTATTTTGTTATAAGTAATAGGTGCGTCATGTTCGTTTCTCAGTTTATACAGTATATCCCAAATAGAGATCTTCACTATCAGGAAATGATTTATAATAATTCTAGCGAGTCTATAAAGTAGGTACTAAATAACTTAAATCACGTTTACGACAGCCTATTCATAATTATCTGCTATTAATAGCACATATTCGTTTCTCTCGGTTTCATTGTTCCATCTGAGGAGTAAATATTTAAATGTTTGGACTAAATTGAAGTTATGAATGAATTATTCAGTTTATGAGACTGGGCCGATTGCGCATTGGTTCGATTTCCACCCACTCTGAACAAAAACGTCTGATAAACACTTGTTTAATGTCAGATCGATCGATTTCTTCCTTTCGGCCGCATTGAAATACTCGTAGATGCCATTTTACCTTCGACCACTGTGGAAAGTTTGCGTTCACATTACATAAAACATATACAGGATTACGTCTCTTTAACCACGTGTCGTCTTCATTCTGAGCAACAGTAATTGTTCTACGACTTTTGGAGGTTAGTCGAAACTTTTTTCGACTCCCCATATAAAATGACCAAGCCACATTACCAACTTTGTATGAAAACTTATACCTATTTTTGAGAACTATTGCAGTTTTGGATCTCCTGTTTTGAGTGGGTGACCATTAAAAAAAAGATTATTTTATTTCATTAAGAAATGGGTGACAATTAAAAAAAAGATTATTTTTCATTAAGAAATAGCCTGAAACCTTTACTTTGTGATATTGGAAGATGCGCGTGAGTGCCGATGGCCGATACGCTGCGCAGGGGCGGGCCGAATCGCACTGTGCGGCCCACGGACGCTGCTCTAATAACTATACATTACGATTTATATTCCTGAACAGATTCTATTGTGTTCGACAACTGAGCAATTTGTTATAATTAAATAGGAGGAACATTTTGATCGTCTATAAAACACCACTCTTATTTCAGCTCTTATTATAGTCAAATTGTGCTCCTTCCATGCTTTAGTATTATGTAAGAGCTGTCTTAATGTTAGATACTTACCTCTATCTGGCGTATACCTAGACGAAATTATTATTTCGGTGTAAACTTTTTGATTCTTAATTTTATATACTTACCTACCTACTTATTTTATTTGCACATGGTACGAGGTAGATACGTTGAAATAAATAATGTCTCCTAAACCCATTCATCGAATTATTACATTTTGGGAACATTTCTTTCGCTTTATTAATATGATTCACTTGAGGTCATTGGCCTTAATCATTGTATTCTGACTTTAAAAGAACAATAAATATAGTTTCTATCAAAGATTTAATCTTTGGTTTCTATGACAATAATTTAAGGTGAATGATCTCCTAAGAATTTACCGTGAACAAGATACTAGTGTGTAATCCTATAATCAACTTAAAGAAAATTTTCCAATGATGTTTCGGTCAAAAGATGTAGAAATGTTTACAAGCACACACCTTACACATCAGTGTATAGCATTCCTTGTTGAATTAAGCGCCATAAAAGTAGATATCATTTAAAATAAGACAATTATAGTGTATGTACAATTCGTAAGCTTTTTGCGCCTCGTTGCACTAGCCCGCTGTTCTTGTATGTTGTCTGTAGGTAGTGTTATCCGAAGCGCACCTATTCATAGTGCCTTTAACCTAACCCAAACTATTCCTTTTAACTAACGCACGTAAGTATCTCTATTGAACAGTTAACCATACTTGAACTACGAGGAATCCTTCTTCACATTATCCGTATTGTTGTTAGGTACCTACGAGTAAATGATTGACATAACGGAGCCACGGAGGTTAAAAACTATATACTTAAATTGCAACAGCATCACGTACTAGTACTGGCCTCAAACAAACGTTTTCCTTTATACTATGGAAACCGGGAACAAAATATGCACCAGATACACCCAGACCTATAAAAATCTATTTCATTAACAAACATTTAAATATTGGAGCGAGAATCCAACCCGCGACCCTTGTGCTTCAACCACTGTAGTATACAGGTGGTTAAATTTATAAATTCATCAATTATCTGTTTTAGCCTAGTTTTTTTGTGTGATTGTAACAGACGAGCAGACGGATCACCTGATGGTCGCACGCAACACCAGTAGTCGCAAGTGCGCTGGCAACATTTAAACCCCCTTTCCTCCGATTTAGCCTCCGATATCCTCACTCCCTCGGCGAAACACAGCGCAGGTTCATCATAAAAGAAAGTGACCCAGACGAAATTCCTATATTGTCGCGAGAGATTTACATAGACTACGGACCCCCGCTTTCGCTGCTTTGCGCCGGTCTTCTGTAAGGCCGCAGGCTGAAGGTATACAGCCTGCCTATGATGTAACAAGAATTTTGTAGTTTTCCCCTTATCCTGAAGTCCATTATATAAAAATTCATTAATAAACTTGATATCTCAGAGAGCGTGAACTGATATCATGAAGTTGTAAAAAACTCATTATGTGGCACTTATTTAACCTCAACTATACAAAAACGTCTTTATGAATATAATAAAATACTAGTTAATTAAACATGAAAGAAGTAAGCTTCAGGGAGTTAAACGATAAGGTCTTAAAATAATTTGATTAAGTTTTTTGCTGTAGAATTTAATAATGTTTTACAACAGCTAACCCTACTTGCACAATTAGTTTCATAGTCTACACAACCTACTAGTATAGATCAATCAAAAGATAATGTGGGCGCCGGTCCGCACTCGATAGACCTAAATTTATTTATTGCTATAAATATCGATGTACAGTTTGAATATAATTAAGTGATGTTTTATTGTTGCCTACAGTAGCATAGCGTGGTGAGTGCGGGGCGGTTCTAATGGGGCGGCAAAATCTCCTGCTTTTTCCTGGAGGAGAGGGGCGGTGGTTGATGAAGAGTCACAAGGATAGTAGGTATACCTACCTATAAATATCGATGTACAGTTTGAGTGAAGTTTTATTGTTGCCTACAGTAGCGTAGCGTAGTGAGTACGGGGCGGTCCGCCCCAGGCGGCTTTTAACGGGGACGGCAAAATATCCTGCTTCTTCCTGGAGGAAGGGGTGCCTTGAGGAAGAATTAAAAGGATAGTATAAAATACCTTTACGCCACTGCGCTGGAGTAGGTGGGGCGGCACTTTTATCATTTTGGGGGCGGTAAAAACTGTGTAGGCTCGTTTCTTAAAGATTTCAGTATTGTACCGGTTCGGAAATAAGCTGCGGAAATATGATTTCATAATTTACGATGAATTTAGAAAAGTCCACAAACAAATTAGTGTTAGTTTGTAGAATACGTGGTTAAAGAGATATAAATGTGTTAAAATGTCAACATACTCTGTATACCTCTAATATACCTATACTAGTTTCACCAACGCATTATTTGGTCTAGCAGTCTTGCGTGGTCAACGCACTTGTGTACGTACAGCCACACATCCAAGTATACAAAACTGTCTAATTTCTTCAATCGATTCTCAGTTTACTGTCATACATATTAGGTTGAATATCAATTGAGGAAATTTGACAGTTTGTGGTAACTTGATGTGTGGCTGACTGTACCTACTAAGTGCTCATGGTACATCACACAGAAAAAAAATAGTTTCGACTACAACTCTTTCTTTTTATACTTTTATCTAAATGCACCATGACCTATTAAACACCTTTCTGTACACCTCTGTGTACTAAGTGCCCATGGTACATCGCACACAAAAACTAATAGTTTCAACTTCAACTCATTTTATACTTTTATCTTAATGCTCCATGACCTATTAAACACCTCTCTGTACTATCGCCATCATAAATAAGTGAGCCTATGATAAAAGAAGTTCCGTTACTAACCGTAGCAGGTGTGCCCTTAACAGTTACAATTACCCCTCTATAAAGCGTAGGAAAGTTGCTAGATTGGCATTATTTCAGTACTATATCTGTAATAGTCGCCCCCAATCATAGTGCGTTGGTAATCTATGACGCCCCGGCAGAGATCGGAAACTCGAAACAAACCCTTTAAGCAATATACAAAATCTAACAAGATCTACGAAAAAGAAAGACGAGGTCCTCAATAATAGGATGCGTATATTTTTTCATCATTATGTATTTAATGTATGATGAGATCACGCATTACCTTTTATTGAGAAGTCCGATTTTGATAAAAATAAATTGAAATGGTTACAACTATTAACACGGAAACACAACGTAAAGTTAGTAAATATTTATTTAATTGCCAAAATTACACTTTGCCGAGAAAATACAAAACGCGCGCCATTGTTTCTACTTTGACAGTCCCCGCTAGTGCGGGGGGGCACACGCGTGAATCGCGTCGGGCCAGTGTTGCACCGTTCATGCGTGCTAAGTCGAGGGATTACTCCTATCAGTTCGGCCATCCTGTGTAGTCCTTCGCCCTCGAAGGATGAAGAATCGCTCCCGCTGGTACGCCGCCGTCAGAGCTGCCAGCGCAGCCTCGGAGACTCGGAGCAGCCGCCATCAGAGCTGCCAGTGCAGCCACGGAGACTCGATGCAGCCGCCATCAGCAAATAGCCCCGTAGGCAGAACATAGCCCCGTAGGCAGAACATAGCCCCGTAGGCAAAACATAGCCCCGTAGGCAAAACATAGCCCCGTAGGCAAAACATAGCCCCGTAGGCACAACATAGCCCCGTAGGCAAAACATAGCCCCGTAGGCAAAACATAGCCCCGTAGGCAAAACATAGCCCCGTAGGCACAACATAGCCCCGTAGGCACAACATAGCCCCGTAGGCAAAACATAGCCCCGTAGGCAAAACATAGCCCTGTAGGCACAACATAGCCCCGTAGGCAAAACATAGCCCCGTAGGCAAAACATAGCCCCGTAGGCAAAACATAGCCCCGTAGGCAAAACATAGCCCCGTAGGCACAATTCCAGAGGGGTGGCAGCATCCTGCTGTAAATCGTCCTCTGATGAACAATACTCTAGCCTAGCTTTCCAAAGCTTCATTCGGTCACGTGCGACCACGCTTTTATATGCTCTCTTGCCCCTGGCGGCAGAGCTTACGAACGCCGAGCCGAACGACCGGTATGAAACCGGTCGTTCGGCAAAACCGCGTTTATCTTGTACGGACCTGCGTATCTCGGCACCAACTTGCCACTGGTTAGACCAGGCCTTAAGATTTTCCGCTCCACCATGACCAACGTACCCACCGACAGCGGCTGCGTCGCTCGTCGGCCCTTATCAAATCGAAGCTTCATAGCAGCCGCATTCTGCTCAATATTCTCTGCTGCATCCTTTCTCAGCTGGTCCAAGTCGGGTGTGTGCTGTGCACCCAGTATATCACCCGCTAAACGGGGTCTCAAGCCGCACAGTAATTCAAGAGGGGATTTCCCTGTGCCCTGACTAACTGTAGAGTTAATACCCAACTGCACCTTTGCTAAATAGGTGTCCCAACCTTTTTGCTCCTCCCCCAGATGTGCAGTCAAGGAGCTCAAAATGGTGCGGTTCAACCTCTCAACTTGGCCATTGGCTCTCGGCGACGCTACGGCGTTTAACACATGTTTTATGCCAAGTTCCACACAGTAATCTTTGAATTCACGGCACGTAAAAGCTGTGCCCCTGTCACTCACTATCCGCACGGGATACCCAAACACCTGGCTAAATCTCTTGAGTGCAGTAATCGCACCCCTAGCATTGGCACTTGCAACGGCTTCCAGCCACACAAACTTAGTAAAACCATCAATGATGGCAAATATGTATGTTTTGCCGCCACTCTTGCAGAACGGCCCCAGGTGGTCCACGTGAAGGGTGTGGAATGGAACAGTATCTCTAGGGATTGGATGCAGTAACCCTGGCTGCTTTCCAGTAGGCTTCTTAGTGAATTGACAGCCCACACAACTGCCAACATACTTCTCTACGGTCTTCCGCATCTTGGGGAACCAGTACTTGGCTTGGATTGCTTCTAAGCATTTAGCTGTCCCTAAATGACCATTTTTATCATGGTAGGTGTTCAAAATATGCCATCTTGCACTTTTAGGGAGTACAGGTCTACTTTCACCATCTACAACACGACACAACAGACCGTTAACAACTTTGTAGTCCTTGGCAAGACCTTTCTTATTGTTAGCTTTAAGCTCGAGATCAAGATTACTGAGAATCGTCTGTATCTCTTCATCACCATCTTGTAGAGCATCGATGAACGCTTTCTCTTCTATATGATGTACAGTAACCTCCGAAACCGGGTTTCGACTAAGAGCATCGACGTGCGACATCGATGTTCCTGGTCTGTGCTCCACCTCGAAGTCGTATTCTTGCAGATCGAGCCACCACCGCGCAATCCGTGGCGATAAATCCCTCTTAGACCATGCTAGCCTTAAGGCCGAGCAATCGGTCACAACTCGGAATTTCAACCCCGAGACGTAAACTCTAAATTTTTGGATGGCAAAAACCACTGCCAACGCCTCAAGTTCAAAGCTGTGGTATTTTGCTTCTGCTTCTGAGGTCTGCCTGCTTGCATAGGCAACCGCTCTCCATCCGCCATTATCTTGACACTGCAAAAGTACTCCACCAAGACCCACTTTAGAAGCATCAGTGTGGATCTGTATTTCACGAGAAGGGTCGTAAATGGCGAGAACTGGGTCAGATGTTAATACCCTTTTCAAAGTCTCGAAGGCGGCGGTTTGTTCCTCACCCCAACACCATTCCGTAGTCTTCTTCGTCAAGTGTGTAAGAGGTCTGGCTATCGCCGCAAATCCTTTTATAAACTTGCGAAAATATGACGCAAGCCCCAAAAACTGCCTGACTTCGTGTACGTTTCCAGGTGCCTTGAAGTCAGCGACTGCCGTCAGTTTGTGAGAAGAAGGTCTTATCTCTTCACCTGTAATCTCATGTCCCAGATATTCCACAGTAGTAGTCAAGAAGGTACATTTATTTCGTTTCAGCTTCACACCAGCATTTCGAATTAGCTCAAGAACTTGACGTAAGTTATTTAGGCAATCATCTTCATCAGCCCCCCAAACAATCACATCATCAATATAAACTTCGGCACATTTGTGAATCACAGGAGCAAGAATTTGACTCATTGCTCTCTGGAAAACCGCTGGCGCGTTGCACAACCCAAAACTCATCATTTTATACTGATAATGTCCGTCGGGAGTGACAAAAGCTGTAAGTGGTCTCGATTGTGGTGATATTTTTATTTGGTGGTATCCATTCGCGAGATCCAAACTGCAGAATACCGACTTGTTCACTAACCTATCCAAGAGGTCTTGAATCAGAGGCAACGGAAACCTTTCCTTCTCTGTTACTTTATTGAGGGCCCGGTAATCGACGCACAGCCGGAATCCACCCTCCTTCTTTTTAACTAGTAGGATTGGACTAGCATAGGGTGACGTCGACTCCTCTATTATACCAGCTTCTAGTAAATCGGCGATAATTTTTCTAACCAACTCTCTTTCAGGATAAGACATACGATAAGGTTTGTAATTTATGACTTTCTCTTCAGTCAAAGTAATTGTCATTTCTATTTTGCAATTACCTAGCTCCATGCCCTGACCAGAGAAACAATCTTCAAATTCGTTGAGAAGTGAGGTAAGAGATTCTCTTTGGGACTTGGTTAACTGTTCACCTATTTTGGATACGCATGTTTCAACTTCCATCAGCTCAGCTCTAGCAACACAATCAGAACTATTAAGCTTTACCAGTTCATTCGTTTTATTTATTAGTTTGATCACTGCTGTCCCATCTTGACTCTCCACCTCTCCACCCAACACATCTTTTTCACATCTAGGCTCTCTCTGTTCATTAGGCTTCACTCTCATAACACCACTTGCAACAGGCTCAGTCCTGACAACAACCTTATTCAGTCCAGGTTTTAGCATAATGTCTTCATTTGGATATAAACGAACTTTCTCCAAGTGTTCACACAAGTCAGTAATTTCCGGTGATATCTCCCTATCATACACATCAAGCCGTGTTGATGTTTTAACAACCAGTATATGAGGTGACTCGGTATAGGGCTGACCCACCAAGATGTCAAAATCCTGTATCTCATCTGGCACTATGTAAAATTCTGAATCTAACTCCACTCCATCAACAGACAGAGGAGCAGAAGTGACCCCCAATGGCAGGATCACATTATCTCCATAGCCTTTAATAACATTACCACTGACAGTAGACCTAAGTTGGAGTTTGTCACAAAAGCTTTGCTTCATTGTATTACAAGAACTGCCAAAATCAACAAAAGCTTTAGCCGGAGAATTATTTACCAGAACTGTTTTGAAATATTTTGTGTCTGAGGTATTGCAACTCTTAGTCTGAATTCTCTTAATATGCTTGTCCTGTTGTGCTTTCTTCTTCCTACACTCTTCTACAGTATGTCCTTTTATGTTGCAGAATGAACATTGTTTACTTTGATTTATTTTCTTAAAACAGCTCTCTTCAAAATGTCCAGTCCGGTGACAAAAGTTGCACTTCCGGTCATCATACTTCTTTTGTTTTGATTTTCCACACAATCTAGCCTTATGACCTACTTTGCCACAATTGTAACACTTCATCACCTTGTTTAAGTTATTATTTTGAGAACCTGAGGGTTTCACTTCAACAAAGTCCGATGATGTTTTCATACTGGCCAGGTACTTTAACAAAGAATTTGTATCATGACAACCTGCCGACAAGGCTCCAACTTCTAGCAATTTGTCTCCAAGTGTACCCACAATTGCTTGAGCTATCACATCATCACTCATATTACATGACATGCCAATACCCAGCTTGTCATAGTAAAACTTTATTGGGTCTTCATCTTTTGTCTTGATACGGTTAACAAGTTCCCTAATCTGTGACAACTTATTCTTAGTGAATGGAAATGCTGTAATCAATTTTATTTTCCACTCATCCCAGCTAATGTCATAGCAAGTTTGCCGTTCATACCAGCTTTTTGCATAGCCACCTAACTTTGAAGTGCAGTTGCAAATCAAAGTGCGTTCATCCCAGCCATGCATACTAGCCACACCTTCTAAGTTACGGATCCAATGTTCCACTGAGACAGATGATTTTTGAGGATCAAACTCAGGTATAAAATCATTCCGTCCCACATACCGAACCACTGACTCTACTCTTGGTGTCGTGTCACCCTGATTGTTATTTTTTTTTCGTAATTCTTTAATCAACCCTTCTAATGCTTCGATTCTGTTATTCTTTCTTTTTAGTTCCTTTTTCTGTCGTTTACTTTTAGATTGTCTATCAGAATCACTTGACTCCGACGAAGATGTACTAGTAGACCTATTCCTCTTGTGGTGCCGACCCATGTTTACAATTAAAATAAAGTACACACAATAAACTTAACAGATTAGCACTATACTGCTGTCCCCAACAGCAATAATTGTCTTTGAACAAAATAAACCTATTTAACAAAATAATTAAATTCAATAAAAGTTCAATAATCCAAATAGTCCTTGAATTTGGTTTGAGATGAGCACTTTATCAACTTAAAATAGTTCACTAGTATTGTTTATGGGTTGCAGAGCATTTTAACAGATATTCAATTAGGTATACTAAAGTTATCAGTCCAAACAGTAAGTTCAAAAGTTCATGGAACAATCTCACCAAATAATCAGGAACATCTCAACATGCAGCTGATGCACATTCAAGCACCTTGTTGACAATGCAATCGTCACCACACCACGATAGTTCACACAAATAAACCGGTTTTTCAACGAGAAATAGTTCACCGAAAACTTATACAAACTTGTTGTACTGGAGGTCAGTGACCCTGAGCGGAATGACGAAAATAGTGCAAAAATTAAGTATTTTGTGCCAAAATGCATTAAACTTAGTTACTAAAAGCGTTCTTATCACTAATTATGTGGGTCCATCACCAAATTATAAAAATAAAAGCGTCTTTTCGCAAACGTAGCCGGCAATTGTTTTACCAAGCCAAATACATGCACTTTACAAATGAAATTATCGTCCAATTCACGAAAGTTCACTCGCGGGCAAGATCACTAATCGCACTTCTGAAACTATTAACACGGAAACACAACGTAAAGTTAGTAAATATTTATTTAATTGCCAAAATTACACTTTGCCGAGAAAATACAAAACGCGCGCCATTGTTTCTACTTTGACAGTCCCCGCTAGTGCGGGGGGGCACACGCGTGAATCGCGTCGGGCCAGTGTTGCACCGTTCATGCGTGCTAAGTCGAGGGATTA
This sequence comes from Cnaphalocrocis medinalis, assembly GCA_014851415.1. Taxonomy (NCBI): domain Eukaryota; kingdom Metazoa; phylum Arthropoda; class Insecta; order Lepidoptera; family Crambidae; genus Cnaphalocrocis; species Cnaphalocrocis medinalis. Next base: position 9,225,591 of record CM026280.1, on the reverse strand, counting down.
CTCCTATCACAACATAGGAAACCAAATCTATCTCTAATGGTTTTAAAAGGGGATAATTTATTGTTTTGTCATTCATTGTAATATTAGAGCCTATTAGGTACAAAGTATGTCTGTAAAGACTACAAAATACTTTTAAAGCGCCGATAAAAGTGAATTGATAAAAATAACAAACCCATTAATGTAACTTTAGTAATTTTATTCTTAAACTCATTGAGGTATCTATATTTATTACTTATACTTAATTAAGAGTCGGCGCCAAACAAGCAAATTAATTAATTAGGTAAAGCGCGATGCGCGGCAGACCGGGCCCGCTTATTTGGCGCCAACTAAAAAGATATGAAAATAGAGTTATTAAAGTTATAAAAAAAGTCTTATTATTTTTCACTTCTCGTTTGTTTCGTGGTTAACATTTTTTTACCGCAAGTTATACCTACCTAGTTTGAGCGATACCTAGTTGAATGCTAGCTCATCATCCCTTACTCAAAATATTGGAAAACGCTACATTGAACGCGAACTCTCAATAATCTAATTTATTTTGATTTGGAACACCAGCAGCGTGAATTACAATAGGTACAAAGTTTTTATATCTAATAAGTTAATAACAGGTATTCGCGTATGGATAGAAATAATGTGATTTTCAGTGCATATTCAAATTCTCATGTCAAATTATGTTCTTAATATTTGTTGTAAAGTAAAAGTTGTCAAAATCAAATGTAGTCCCGTTCTAAAAGGTTGAAGACCGCTTGAAGAAGTTCATGTGATTGCTGTCATCAGAAAACTGTTGCTCGTCATTCTGACAATCCGAGTTGCCCTTGCTGGACAGGTTTAGTCCCATTGCAACACCAGTTCATTGGCAAGAACAAGTTTGTGCTTCAAGCACTTTCTATTGTTTTTCTGGATATTGACAACCATTGACAACATACCTACCTATGCTTTATGACATCACTAACGCTGTGAGGTGGCACGGTGGGCCGTGCTCACCCATAAACTCACGCATATTAGTACTCGGAGACTGATAAGAATCTCAAAAAGACTTCTGAAGCAGATGAACATAAAAGAGACAAAATTTGAATATCTAAATAAGTAATATTTATGATGTTGCGTTCATTTGAAAGCGTAATAATTGCCATGTAAAAAATAGTTAAAAGTGTTGGTATAGTCCGCGGCATGTAAGAATAGCGATGACCTTGAGTGCGCAGAAACCAATTTTAGTAGAAAGACTTCTTTTTTATAAGTGCGCAAACTAACGATCATCGCTAAAGTTAGATGCCGCGGACTATAACATTTTACTTTCAAAATGGGCTCTAACATGTCTTCGAAATTTGCTTAGAGATCTGAGTGAAATTCTCGTGCACTCAAAATTGAAGTCGAACACGACATTTTGTATGAACTAATGTAAGAAATCCCTACATTCGACTTCAATGTCGAGTGCACAAGAATTTTCCCCCTATATGCTACAGGACAGAATATTATAGACTACAGTCAAAAGCAACCTTACAAATGAAGAAAAAAAATAGCGGGAGTAAAACAAAAGTGCACAAAACAGAACAGGCCGGTGTCGTGCTAAACAAACTGGCCCGGGGCGGGGGCGTGGCGATGGTAAGGCACGCGCTGCGCCCGCGCCGCCAGATAATATTGTTACAGATCGATACTCGCCGGTACCGATAGCCGTCCTACTAACTTCGCCTGTACCTGCCACTTAGTTTGTGGCGATGGAGTAAACGTTTCTAGATTTTTTTTTGTTCAATACTAGGTAAAGACCTCTTATTCGTCGTCATAGTTTGCCAGTTTTAGGTTGAAACTAAGTCTCGTAATATCTGGAGAAAGACCTGAATCTGATCGGGCTCTTGAGTCGGATCTCTTGTCCTTCCCCGCTGAGGTGTAGAAGGAAGCACTCTTGGTGTTCTAATTTCACCAATAATACAAATGGACGATCATCTACATTACAAAAATATGCTACCTACTAAAATGCTTCCTCTTGATATGAATAATATCTATTGCATAAATATTAACTTAGACTTTGCAGCCAATTTTCATTGAATGAATCACAAGTAGTACTCTTTGAAAAAAAATACTGAAAGAAATTACAAGGGACTTTTGGGAAGTGTAACCTTCTCTCTCCAGAAGTTAGCTACACTATTATACAGGCCGTCCTGTTTAAGTTCCACTTGGCATTACCTATTCCATATAAAAACATATCTAATACAAGATTGCTGATAAAAAGGTGATTGATGCGTAACAGTGCGTCAGGATATCTTCCGTTTTGTGCAAGGAGAATGTACCTGCTAAAAACTCAGCCTATTCATCACTTGTGTCAGATAATGTAATTTTCCTTCATCGCTCTATTTATGTGTACTAATTCATATCAACTTGCGTATCGGGTGCATTTTAATGCGAGTAATGTATGTATGACATTCAACTTTTATTGGGTTCCGTAGTCCACGAGGAATCCTTGTAGTATCCGTCCGTTCTGTCCACAGCCTAGCTCAGTTTATCTTAGTACTAATAAGGTACAATTTGGCATAAACATACTTAAATCTCAGAGGCACTCCGACCGTCAAATACAATTTTGAAAATTTTCGTTACAGCCAAAGTATTTTTGGAAATCTTTGGAGATTGAAATCGAATTTACAAGAGAAACTACCACAGTTTGGTAGGATTAAAAGTTTACCTTTTGATTGATAATTAACTTAAATATTTTTGTACGCTTAGGACATTACAACGCGCGGTACGTAACGTGGCTTTTTCCTTTTTTTCCTTTTTATAACCTTTTCGATACCCGTTAAACATTAACTCCGGATCCCTACATTGTCCAAGGCAAGACACGCACTTGGCTTTTTTTTTGCTTTAAAGTGCGTACTCGCAATGAATTTTTCACACAGCCATTCATCACTCAGATAAAGGTGCCCATCAACAGTATATTAAATGCATCAGCTATGATAGCTTTATGGCTAATTACTAATGTTTGCAGTATCACGCAACATACGTGGGACATATTTTATTACTCTGACATACGTAGTCGTAAAAAAGTCGTAACCATTAGTAGGTATGTGTGAGTCCTAATATGCTATAAAGAGTGCAAATTCGTTTTTAGTTTCGTTAAAAGAAAATGGGTTTTAAGGGAAGTTGGTCACATGAATACCTAAAGCAACAGTACCTTCTGTTGTCGTACAAAGTTTACACGGCCATACATGTCTAGATTTGGATAGAGTGTATGGCTATATAAACAAACACTCGCACTGCTCTTATAATAAATATCACTTAAATCAAACTGACCCTGAAGTAAGTGTAGATAAGGGTATCAGAATCAAAAGCGTATACCTACTTAATAATTAAATTACAAATAGGTATTACGAGTATAACACCTAAGTTGGTACTGAACAGGCACTAACGAAGGTCGGCCTCGAGTGAAATCGAACCCACGAACGGCCCTTGGAACGTGTGTGAACGCGTGTCATCCTAGACCTCATCGTCACTTTCCATTGCGATTGTTGTCCTATGTGTAGTACCTATAATAAAAAAACCAGTCCTAATATTTTAGTTTGAGTAACCAAATCGACAAAAATATTTGCCCTTAGTGTCTTTTAAGGATCTCGACTAGTAAGTAGTGTGCTAATGACTTGGCAGAAAAAGTCTAAAAATGACGTTCCGATAAGCATCGTGTGAAGTAGCAGCTCATACCCCCGCTTCAATTAATTAAACACCGCATTCGCTGATACACTGTATTAATCCTGTGTCAAGTGGAAGGAGCTAAGTGCAATCACTAATCAAGATGCAGGTGTCTTCCACCTGCACTCATTTAGTTAAGTGCTCCTAGTTGGAGCACACCGCCGTAAACAGCATTAGTATTTGGCTATCATTTTTATGCACATGTAGACACGGTCTTAGATGATAAGTAACGAGTGGAAAAATAATTAATCATCGACTCCTTTAAGCTACCGCTCTGACCTGGAAAGGTGTTTGTCGTAATTAAACGTTTTTTATAACCACTGTAGTACGCTAACGGACTCTTAACATGAAGGAAAATAGCAAACACTCTGTATGATTATAAATCTACAATAGTCACCTGCTTTTTGCGTGCAAGCTACGCATCTAATAATAAAATAAATATGTTTATTTTAGCCTATGATATTTGCAAGTTTGTATCTAACTGTTCATTAAAATACTTACATGAATTTAAGTCGTCTTATTCTCGCACATACCTTTAGATATCATTATTGTATACTCAAGGGTCTTCAAGGCTCCGTCATCCCTACTCATTAACCAGCTCAAAGATTATCAGCTTTTTTTGACATATATTTTTTTAAGTCTGCTGGAATAAAAGTGCAAGGTACAACTTGCAAATAAATGTTGTATTGTTCTACCCAAATAATATTTCATTTAAGCAAAGGCACCGGTCGCCGCCTATCTCATTCCTTTAGACCATTCATTCACATACGAATGATGAATCTTATCCGGTAGCAAATAACAATTTCAAAATTAAGTCGTTCCGAAAGGAGTGATGAAGACGTCCCGTAATATATCAGCGGCGGATCGTGAGCAAATCGAATTAAATCAGTCTCTGGCTGAAAAGAATCGTTCCTTGACACGAATGGACAACAATGCCTGTTATTAAAAAGAAAGAATGGTGATAAAGAACGTATAATTTGTTCCATAATTAGCGCGGGCGGTGTGACGGGCGTGAGTAAAGTCGGCCAGAGCTTTTCATTTCGTACGTTCGAGCGTGTATACTCATATTACTGGTATAGAAGTTACATCGATAACGAACCGATAAGATGCTACACCTTTGTATAATTAATTGTGACTAATTTAAGTGCACTTAATGGAAGATCTCGTTGATTTTATTAGCGCTGTTTAAGCAATTAAGTCGAGCTGCGATATTTTGCGTCGATAGGCACAAAATGCCGCCTGAGATGGAAAAGTGGTTTAAGCGTGTCCAGGCATCCGTCACTGTTAAAGAACATAAATAAGCATGATCGGAACTTCAGAATTGTATATCGTTTCTATCAATATGACCATTTAATAGTAGTTGTGTATCGCCAACTCGCTACAACTTAGATCGAGCTTTTTAGATTTTAATTTCAAATCTCTCTCTAGCACTGAGTAAATGCCATCTTTTTACCTAATTTACATTTACTTTACTATTGATACTTAATGTGAAATTCTGGACAGTAGTTTAGTCACTCCCAAAACAACAAAATTTAACTATTTTCTAGTAAAATAGCGTATCCATGTTATTTTCTTAATATAATATCCTTTTTCTTTTATTTTTTAAGATAATAAGTTTTTTAACCGTCTTACTTATGTACTTCTCGAGGGCATTAATACTGATGAAACCGAATGAGTTCTATGAATGAGTGTTATTTTTGTACAATAAAAAATAATATCTATTTCTCATATAATTTCAAACATAATCAGACGGAGCCAGGTACTACCCAGATGTGGACTGACACGCAACTTCGCTCTATGACCCTCGCCTCGACCTCACTAAACTTCGCTCCTAATTAGTTTCCCTTGTCCATTACAATTACGAAAGCAGCTATAGTGGATCCTACAAGATGCGTACGTCAGGCGGTAGCTCACGCAGCGGGTATTAGTCACCGGGAGTGACGTCCGTATGGCGCGCGGTCGTTTGATCCGGCGCGCGCGCACCGGTCAGCGGACAGGTAGCGGCCTTAATGAATTACAGGTCGGAGGCGTTTTATCTTGCGTGCGATTGCTATGTAGTTAGTACGGGTTGCTTTTTAAACTGGTCGAAGCTGCAAATGGGTCGGTCAACTTTTTTTGTAACTGTGGCTCACATCCATCAACACACGCCAATACCAATATGCAGTGTTAAATGACATACAATTTGAAGTGTTACGTACATAGTTAACGCATGACGATTGACGACACATAAGATACACATCCATAATACAAAACAAGGAACCGTCACACAGAGTAAAGTGTGTTGGCCCAATCAAAGGGAAAGGGGGTGAAAAGATTGGCAGCACACTTGTGACTCCACTGGTGTCTATGGGCGGCGGCAATCGCTTACCATCAGGTGATCCGTCTGCTCGTCTGCCACCTATTATATAAAAAAGAATCCTTTTTAGATCATAATGGATTCTAAAAGTTGAGCCTTTGTAAACTTCGACAGACGGCTATGTCAAAGGCTATACTTACCTACGTGCGTCAAGAAAGTCTTCAATACGATTTTTTTGGGAGACTGACTAGTTCCTATGTTTTAACCAAGGGGGCTACCACTATGATATAAGTGGCAGTGGCGCCATCAATTAATTTCATATCTTTATTGATACTATACGATATAAAATAAAATTAATCTCGCCTACGTACATAGCTGCGGCGGTACTCAGTCTATATTTTACTCCTTGCGTCTACGCACGCATCATTCAGTCGCGACAACGTGCAACATAAGTCACTGCGCGACGTCGCAATAGCGCGACGGCCGCAACAAACCCGAAAAGGCCTTAATGACTCTAAGGCACTTACTTCTATTTTACTGAATAGGTAAGCTCGTGGGTAAAATTAGTAAATAGACGCAATGAACGATGCATCGAAATAGTTTAGACCGTAAAATTTTTGGTTGGACCCCTGTGAACTTTGACCGACGGCGAAGTCAAAAGCGATACCTACGATATACAATAAAACTAACCTCGCCTACGTAACTGCGGCGATCGTCAGATTATTTTACTCCTTGCGTCTACGCACGCACCATGGATGGGACTCTAAGGCACCTACTTCTATTCAACTGAATAGGCTCGTGGTTAAAATTAGTCTTCTTCTTCTTAAGTGCCATCTTCTGACGTAAGGTTGGCGATCATGGTGACTTGAACCCTTGACACAGCTGCTCTAAAAAGAGAACGGGTTCTTTTATTTTACCACTGGCGCAGATTTTTAATCCAAGAAGTTCATCTTTAAAATTAGTAAATAGACAGATTCAGATTTTGATTCTATGGCTCTATTTTGTACCAAAAATAATTTTATAGGGAGTATTTATTATTATTTTACAAGATAACTGATGACAAATTGTTGAGACGCCGTTACATTTTCACGTGGCTCTCTTAAAGTATCAAATCCTTAGTTAATTTTATTCTTTTGTTTTTTCCAAGTCCCTCAATTTCAGTAATCTGTATTCCTTTGTTTTTACTCAGGTTTGATCACAGTTAGTACGGGGGTATCGGCTTAGTACGGGGTTCGGTTAGTTTAATGGTAGAACAGCCATCCGGTACATGTAAGGTTGTGGTTTCGAATCTCCCTTGAACCCTACGATTTTTCGTAAGTGCGTTATTTGCTTTCAGAATGCAAAGTACAGATGATAGTATTTTAATCAAGTCAAGAATTAAATTCCTAATGAAAAAACTACCAACTTCCAATTCACCTTAGTTAGATATCTTACTTAAATGTACTAAATAGGTCAACAAACTGTTTGCAAATGGTAGGTATTGATTAAGGGGACTGCCTAGCATAAGAAACCTATAAGGAAAATCAATCCGTATTAGTGAGTTAGAATTGTGATCCAATGAATAGCTTTTTTTCACTGCTGAACCAAATTCCTCAAGCATAAAGTACCTACGAACATAAATAAGAAACAACATCAGATTGTAACTGTTACGATTAGTCAAGCGTCAAGCGAGTCACTTGCTTTGACACGTCTGTTTTGGCCGATAGATCATTGAAAAGAACCAACCCTTTCTTTACCTGTAAAACTACTTAAATTGATTCTGCTATTAAGTAAAATAAGAAAATAAAAATCCTCCAACCGATATTCGGCTACGGCGGTCAATCTTAACGATCAGCCACGTACGCAGTATATATTATAAGTGCTCACAGGTGCACTGTCTATTCCCTAACCCTCTTAATTCGATTCGCATGATGCGACCGAAGAGGATAAGGCGCAGACCAACAGCTTAACGTGCTTTCCAAGGCACGGGGGTACAAGACCCAGTATCAGCTCGAAGTCTAGAAGGTGGCTTCCTGACTTCGAGCTGATAGGTACTGAGAATTTCTTAACAGAAAAACTCAGGTACAAATTATGGCCCGACCCGGGAATCGAACCCGGGAACCCCAGCCCAGCCGATCCACTATCCACTGCGCCACAAAGGCAGTCAGTCAATTCAGTTGAATTCTACAATAGAAAAATTGTGAAAGATCTAAATCGGAAATTGGGAAGCCAAAATTGTAAAGCATTTTAATGTGATGTGCTTTTAAAATATATTGGGGAGACGAACAGAAAGTTGCGGGACACCTGACAATGCAATTCAATTCATATGTCAAGTTCGGACCGCACTCCTGATGGGATTTTTGACCACCGCCGCAACGATTGACGCGTATGTACGAGTATGACTTTTTATTCCCATTTCCACTTTGTTTACATGTGGCAAATGTATGAGAACTGGTTAAGAAAATGTGTTATTTGATGACACTCAGGGGCGTAACTCTAGGGTGGCAGGGCTGGCAAAATGCCACGGGCCCCCGATCTAAGAAGATCCTGGGCCCAAGAGGCCGAGAACTTAGAAATAACCTAACATTAAAAAAAATCTAAACGTATTTGAAGTCTTCCAATCCTCAATACGCTCATTGAAGCTCCGTGTTAAGATATTTTTTTTGTGCACAGTGGAAATAATAATAAACAGAAGTAGAGTAGTAGGTATGCAACCTAATTTGCTTCTTAACCTACCGAAAGAAGAAGGAAGAAAAAAACATTTTTTGGCAAACCAAAAGACAGCCTTTAAACAGGATTCAAATCAAGTTTAATCATGGTCAAAAGAACGTTCAGAATCTCTTCCTATTTATTTTAATTATTTCAGCCAGTCACTCGGGACTCGCCATTCATAACATTTTTTTTAATGGTAGTATCCAATCAAACTTCTAATATCACTTCTTTCCAGATCTCTTTTTGCTCGTACATTTATCTGGTTCAAATCTGGCATAACTTTGCATAGCATGAATCACAAAAACCCTTGTACGTATAGGATGCATACCCGAGCAGGGCGACCGTCCTGATTTAATAGAATAGTCGGGTGTAGGGTTGCCTACCACGCATCTCATTTGCCCAGGTTTTAAAAATACCAATGAATATAAATATTGAGAAGAAATGAAAAAAAAGAGAAGAAAAACATTTGTTTGGCCATATAAAACATGTTACACATTGAATACATCACTTAAAATTATTTGACATAAGCATTTAATACGTGTAACTTAGTACTAGTTAATACAACCATGCATGTGACGAAAGGTTTCCACTCAACGTGTTAGCGACGTGGTAGAGCCGCCAAAGCTGATTCAGTGAAATCAATTATTGCATAATATCTTGAGTCGAATTGGTGACTTGGTTGATTCAATAAATTTTAGAATACTTACTAGTAACATTAATTTATTGAAACCATAAAGCAGGCAAAAAAACAAATAAAACTATAACTAATTTGGATATTGGTACAAAGTCAATAAATAATTAAAAGATATAGGATTTCTAAACCAATTACTAATATATTAGAATTTATGCGAATTCACGCGAATGTCACATGTATTCGTTTGTGAAATTGTACAAATTATACCCTGTATATAGGCTGAAGCTTTACTTTTTTTTATAATTTTGAAATAACGATAAAACTTGCAGTGGTTCTGTCGACAGCCCTAGCGCATAGATGCGAGTCGGGGCGGACCGCGGACGCAGCGCGAGCGGTGCGCGCTGCCCTCCCGCGTTTCCGTTTATTTTGCTCAAGTGATTCATAACTTTCATTTGCTTTACATTGACGCTTCATATTCAAGGGAATTCGAGAATGATAAGCAGGACGTTTTATCATTTATTGGTGAATGAACGATGATAAGTAAGTACGTACGGCACACAAGAACTTTTTTTTTTAAAAAAGATGAAGTATATTATTTCTAAATATTTATTTAAAAACATAGACATAAAAGGCCCCTTAAAAGGCTAAATCTCCTACCTACTCTTCAAATTGCACCGAGGGTTCCATACTAATTTGTAAATTATGCAGGTGGTATGTTATCATCATCGACAAGTAGGCCTATTGTAAAATAATACTAAGAGTTAAGTAGGTCAAGTTAGCTCGTCAAATACTTTTCCTTGATATAAAATGGAAAAATACGTAGATAATAAATTAAAAAATGCATGTTACTAGGTATTTTAAAGCAATATGATTTAAAACTTTCGTTGAACCTTAGCTGCACGAAAACTTAGCTTTTTATCGTCACTTACAGTATGAGTCGTTTATGGAACATGCAAACGTAAATAAGATATAAATGGTAGATTACGTAAAGCAGGTTACCAGTGACGAGTTACTTGTAACTTGCCTTATCAAGTACTTACTCGTACGTTAGCGAATGAATTAGTAGGTATTGAAATAAATTTCGGAAGAATATTGTATTTGAGGACTGCCACAAAAGTTAGATCCTGAAGAATAACCCAACTCTTAGTTCCGCCCGTTCTACAGTTCTTCTATTAATTTTTTCCTTAGATGGTTACCAAAAAAAGAAGTTATATGACTGTGTCTTGGCATTGTTGTTGTCTATGAGCGGCGGTTACCATTTACCCTCAGAGCCGCATGCTCGTCTACCTATTTCGGCAATTAAAAAAAAAAAGTCAAAGCCTCTTTTTTCCTTGCTTCTCCGGCAGACTTTCGTAGAGCTTCTTCCCTGGAGCGGCGCGTATCCATTATGAGTACGTTGCCTCTGAATTACCAATTTTTAACCCGCTTTTTAAGCTGTTTCGCCAGAAATGTACTAGTTGCAACTGCGCAGGCCCCGCGTCGCGCGTGGTCGTTTTGCCGCGCATGCGTCGTGACCGCGCGCGCGCGCTCGTCACGCCGAGATCTGCCCGACCTGCGCACTATTTTATCGCATTAATTATTTGGAAAAGGATTCCCGTATAGCCGGCATTCCTGGTCGCGCCCGTGTCAGCGCGGGAACTACGTGGGCGAGATTAAAATGCTATTAAACTTTTTTGCCCTAGGTTTAAGTTAGAGGCTTAAAAGCGGGTTAAAATTTTACTCCTTAATGGTATTCAACCCAGCTGAGTCACGTACACCTAATGGGTAACGGCCCGCTCCAAGGAAAAGTCTACAAATTCTGCGTAGAGACAATTAGCCTCATTTTGTAACAAATCTGTTAATATTTCTTAATTGATGTTGAACCTTTGTTTTTAATAAGTTAGAGATTATATATTTAATATAATTTTTAGTCTTATACAATTGTCAGTTCTTCGATGGCAAGCCTTTTTTTGGATGCCATATGTAGTGCAAAATAATAAATTGGTCGCATATTGATACGTGCACGATTGGATTAAAAGAAAAGCGACAGAAAAGAATATAAGTAGTACCTAACTGAAACACTTATTTTTGTTTTGGTAAGAGAACGAACTCATTCAAACGAAGCGTCAAAAAGCACAAAGTTGAGGTCACAATAGCATGTGTTTGAAACTTAAAATATGGATATAAAAATCAATGCACATAAGTAACTCAAATAAGAATCAGATTACAAGCCGTCATTAGGTATTATAAATTAATATGATAATAGAATAAAATTAATATTTTATTCTTTAAAAACAGTTTTATTAACGTTGCTACATACAATAACAAGCACATGCATATTCAATTTAAACTTCTTAATTATATTAAGCTTGTTAAACATTTATTATAACATATTGAATGTAATTTGCGCAAAAATTACGGCAAACTGTTCATCTTTTGAGGAACCGCCAAGATAATAATCTACAATAATAAATTTCTCTTTACGCACAATAAAACAGAAACTAAGTGCAGAAATGTGGGGTTTATAACTATGAAGCAAAGACTGTGAGATACAGAAGGCATCCGAACCTAAGTAAGTGTTCGTTACAAATTCCACTCGTAACAAGGTAGCTACTTGTACACATTAAAGTAATGGTTATCCGTGCATTTTAATACATTCTTGCACCAACATACATAGTAGGTAATCTATTTAAAATATGTAAATTAATCATCAAAGTTCCTTGCCACAGATGTCGATTAGAACTTCTATTGGAGCATGAAAAAAGCCGATCAACGCTATCAAAAGATTCCAATTCATAAAAATTTAACCTATCCTCTATTAATTTTTGTGACCTAAAAAGAAAGAGTGGTTTTTTTAAAACTTTTAACGTTTTAGCGTTACAAAAACTTGTTACGAACGAACCTTCTGTAATTTTATATACACACTCAGTAACTTACGTGTATTGTGTTGTAAGCAGTTAAACGCATTAATAAATATTTTCTGGTTTGCTTGATTTATGCCACACTATAATAGTACCAAGGAAGATTAAGTACCAGAGTTTTTGTATTTAGTACGATGTGTTTGCAGGAACTATTTACCTGATATTAGTACAGTAGACGCACAAAATAATTACACAGTAGACGTGTTGAATCATTCATTACAACTAATACTTATTTAGTACGCTTTCGTTTATAACCGCAGAGATAAAAAAATTAAGTGCCGTATCGTTTCTGACATTGTTAACAACAAGTAATAATCCAACAACAAGTTCACGGGAGGACTTAAGCGCAATAGAATATCGCCTAAATTGTCCCGTGGACTTGCTTATGGACTTAATAGTCTTAAACTTTTTTTTGTATTTTATGCACACACGTACCTACCTTGGGGGACAAGCGAATTATGTGGGGCTCTCCCATGGGTTCAAACTCTGCTGATCAGAGACTGTCCATTGGGTATGCCCACTTAAACTTAAGAGGTAAGAGTATCAATGTCAATGCACCCAGCATTTACAAGGGACAGGCTAAGGCAGTCAGGAGTCCTTCCAGACACGCGTACGTCAACCACGCGTGGGAGACACGAAAACCGACTGAAGAGCCTCATCTTCATATCCCTCCCAAGAGTCTTCAAACCTGCATTAGCAATCACGCAGTGGATCTCAAACGGCTCGGCAAAACATTAATACGCTTAGCTTATCAACGGCGTTTTATTGAGAGACTATAACTTTGACTAAATTTCGACTTTTAATTACCCACTTAATTAATTGAAATTGGCAAATTATTACCCTCATAAACAAGACAGTCTATTAAAACACGTACAGTGCTAATGCACTAGCACTGTACTCGTACGTGTTTAAGTCTGGATTAAGTGAGAACAAACAGTGCTAGATTTTATTTCCAAAAATAGGTTAGGTTAGAACTGATCGTCAGCCGATGTGGAATCACCAGTCTAACCCAACCTGACGTTTTTCGGAAAAACCTAACACCCCGTTTATATAGTTAATTTTAACTGCAGTTTGTTACTTTCCGAAAGTTGATGTAATTCCTAGGTATCAACTTACAAATCGGATTACTTGACCATGAGATAACATCACAGACATTTGAATGGCCAGGGTCATAAACTAAGGCCTTATGCTATAGAAAACGTGAACCTACAAAGGCTGTTTTGGTTTTTGGTCAAAACGGCCTATATGTAGGTATTTTTAAAGTGGTATAGAGCAGAGCACTAAACAGTACAATGCTCTAAGCGATTGCATTGTGTGCAGGCTTGCACTTGCGGCCGCGCGGTTGTTAGTTTTTGCATGCTCTCCGGTAATCACGAACTAAGGGCACTCCACAAGGGCAACTAACATTTTTTTTTTAAATATCATTATAGCCGTTGAGGTAAGAGTTAATTTAAATATATTATTTTAAAATGTACCTACAAAATTACACATAATTACAGAATACACATGTTTGTATAGTCTGCTATTGCACTGAGGTCACTGTGTTTCTCACCACCTCAATAATTGTAAGTCCGCATCAGTTAGCTAGTGATTGACTGACTCAGTCCGATTCGCACTTGGCTGGTTTTTGTTTATAAAAACCAATGACATTTGGAATGTCATTGATAAATACATATAAAAAATATAACTCCCAAAATACTCTAAGTGAGTTTTAAGTTTCATGTAATTTGGTCTAATATTCGTATACCTATTGATATTTTGTGCAATAAGTTGTATTCTATCTAAGTACATTATAAGTTAAGATAACAGACATATATCGATGTTTATGGTGCCTGCAATAGTTTTCGATAGTACCTGAATCAGTGTTTGTGACAATATTGCGCAGTATTCAATATAATTCAATAATAACCTCTGCAATATTTCAAAACATCTGATATTAATTAATTAGATATTTTTTATCGTAAAGCAAACTAAATAGACACAAGTGTAAAAACAACCTTAGCAATTTTTACAATCAATAATAGAGGGATTACGGGTGAGGCTCTACCAAGCTATTTGTTTTACATTTCGTGTAGAGGAACCCGGAATTTATTATCTACTACACAAACCATTCATGGGAAAACATGCTAAGGAGGTATGCTTGAAACCGACACTCCGCTGTTTGGTGTGCGCAGACACTTGTACGCAATGTTTGTTAACTCTGAAGCACTAGACATAGTACCTTACTGAATGTACACCACAAATTACATTGATTTCTGAGAAATTCCTAGGGATTAGCTTAGTGGCCTTTCATACTGGGGGTCGTAGTATCAAATCCGAGCAGTCACTTCTGGATTTTTCTAAACCCATGTGCGTGTTTATACCATCTGTTTGGTGGTTAGTTTGATATAATTTCTGAAACTTGTTGAAGGTAACCATGATCCCATTGATCTGGTCCCACTGTTACGGGATTTCGAAAGTCAGTAGTCAGTCGCTTCATTGTGATCACCAGATCTTCAAATTCTCAATCATGGTCTAAGCATACCTCGAGTTCTAAAGCGACAGCTTTATATGCAATCGGCAATTCGGGATGTAATGAGAAAACGGCTTACAATACTAATACTCATAGGACTCTGGAACAGAACGTGCTACATAGGTACCAAGAAGACCACCTTAGAAGTTTTTTTATTTTATATAATGTTTTGCAACACATCACATTTATTATTCATCTGACCAAATCAAGTCTGCATAGTAGGGCTCAGTCAAGGAGTGCAGAGGGATGACCTCGAGCAGACAGGGTGGCGGAACCTAGTGACACGCATTACCTCTGAACCTACCCAGATAACTAAATAAATAAATTCACACAACATCTCATACATTGACCTGACTCCGTACTAAGTAGCTTATGCACTTGTGTTACAGATATCAGACAACAGATGATCACAAATATAATACTTAAATAACACCCAGACACTGAACAAACACAAGTGTTCATCACACGAATGTTTGTCCAGGGTGGGGATCGAACCCACGACCTTTTGGCTACATACAGCAACTGCGAATACATGACGATCACGACTCTGCCAAGAGTGTACCGGATAAAAAGAAAGAATTCATCTGTAGTATTAACCGTAACCGACGTACCTACGCTTAATTTTTTTTACTTAGCGTAAATGCAGCTAGTAGGTACCTATTTAACTTGTATTATATGTATAAAAGTATAAACTTTAAGTAGCAAAGTTGGGGAACTTTTAAGTAACTATCGTCACGGCATGTCCCATGCGGACGGGAGGATTTTACAAAGCTAAACTTCACCTCTTCATTCTAAAGTTTGAGAGATATTTTTGTGATATCCAACTAGCTATGTGCTGGAGATTTCGAGACTTGCGTTTGTAATTAAGAATAGAAGTGTGAGGGGGTGAAAGATAGGCCTCAGCGGACTTCAATGAGCTAGACTGTGAAGTCCTAAAAGTTTCGACAATGCCGTTTGCGTAGGTTCTAAGTGTGGAGGTTGAACCGAAGGACGTCGACAGACGCATCTGAAAATTTGGACAGGTTGTATCAGCAGAGGAATCACCCTCACATTATTCACACGTCTTCAGATTTGGAAGCAAATGTCAGCTGATCGCTAGATTTTTTTTCATGCCAAATATTAATAAAAATTTACAAAAATTACCCAATAAGATCGGTGAAAAAAAAAAGCTAAAGCTAGATTTCCAAGAAAGTCGTCATGAAATCACAACCAACATAGGGTATATTATAGACTACAAAAATAATTTCCAATTGAATGTTCCATTAAAATAAATCAGAGTTCAAACAATTTGAACAATATTAATAAAATGCCTCATTGTTTGCAATGCAAAGCAAAGTCCTCCATCATAGAAGACAAGCCATCGCTACTATGATAACATCACGCTTGCTTATTGGTAATCACAAACCCGAGCAATGAAAAATTTGAGACATACTTTTTGCTTGATCCAAAATCGAACCCAGAACCCCTATATCATTGGAGGCTACTTAAACCACTAGACTACCCCCGTTAACATGATTACCACCTCCTAATTAGCGCTTATTCTTTTCGTCTTGTAATTTAATCCTTTCAGAGCAGGTATCACAAAAAATGTCTTGCTCTTTTATTCAGACATCGTTCTAAGTAATTACGTATGCAGGTACAAAAAGAATGGTTATTTGCTCTCTGGGTTTACGTTTCCACGTAAATTCAATAAAGAAATCTATTGCTGATTTTATATGTAAACCTGGGTTTTAATTCAGAAATTCATTAATTTATTATTTTCAATTATAAGTCAGTGCAAATGTGCATTTTCATTAGCCGTACAGGACTTTTGCAAATTTATTTTCTCTTTGCAATGTCACGCACTTCATAAATGCCCATTCTGAATTCGAATAAATGAAATATACTTAAATGAAATATGGCACTAACTGCCACGACTATTTGGTTCGAGTATAACAATTTCCCAGTAACCCTTTAAACCTATTTTGAACAACTTAACTGTCCATGTATACGAGTAATTCACATTAATTAATTAAATACTCTACCGTCTACCAGGAGTCTTTAATAATCTTGCACTAATTTCACGATTGACAAAGTGCTACGATGATCGGCGATGTCTGCTACGGCGTAGCTGCGTAGCGTCTACGAGGCCATCGACCCCGGGCCGCCGCCGAAAACGCCCGTCTGAAAGAGCAATGCACTCTAGCCTATCTACCTGGAATCTATTAAAACTCAGCTATAATTTTATTTTGAGATAACAAGCGATTCTTAAGCCTATATTTCTATAGTTTTAATTTACACATCATAAGTTAGATACGCTATCACGATTAATAGCATATCTAGTTACTACGCCATATTAAATTATATTATATTAAGTAAGTAGGTATCACACCCCACATTACACTTTTTTTTAATTTTCAAGTAAGAACTCATGATTATAGTTTTTATTAACTTGCGTAATTATGATTGTAAACTCACTTAACGAGTCTTGAATTGAAATTAAATTAATCATATTCGATTTTTTTTATTGCAATCTATCACGGTAATTGAAAATATTTCTATTGGTTTTCTTGGTAATGGTTTCCTTTTGCCATGCGATAAAATATAAAGACATAATCTATCTTTTATCTCAATCTTCATAATCATAAGCTTATTGCAACATAGTCCTCAAGAACAAAAAGCGGAGCCGGTCACAATCCCTCGGGGGCTGTCTTCTTTTGAATAATATTCCGTTTGTTAGTCGCGGCTGTAACTGAAAATCCCTTCAGGTTATTGTACAGCGAGTCACGCACCGGTCTGACCCGAGCGTTGCACATGAAAATGCTGGTCATTCAACCCGTCATAATCGGTACATGACCTTTCCTAGTGAGTGCTAATCCTAACTAATATTATAAATGCGAAAGTAACTCTGTCTGTCTGTCTGTCTGTCTGTTACTCTTTCACGCCAAAACTACTAAACGGACTTAAATGAAATTTGGTATACAGATGGTCTAGACCCTGAGAAAGAACATAAGCTACTTTTTATTGCGAAAAGGGGATTGTAAGGGGTTAAAAGGGGGGTAAAAAGTTACTTTTCCACGCGGACGAAGTCGCGGGCGGCCGCTAGTTCATCATAATTTTCATTGACGGCGATATGCAGCGAACTCGATAACGCAGTGGCTAAGGTATTCGTCCAAAGAGCGAAAGGTCCCAGGTTCGATTCCCGGTTAAGTTAATTTAGGAAACTACATTTTCTAAGTGTTCTGGGTTGACGCTCCAAGTTAATTATCGTCACCTGGTACTCATAGTACAGGGGTTGCCCTAGTGTGAGACTAGGTTGATTGGTGTGATTGTCTAGCGCATTTATTTATTCTTGTGTGTCTTTTCCAGTTGCGTCCAAAGTTGCCGCTTTTGAGCTCGGGATAAGCTCGGACCATGATTCAGGATTTGGGTAGTCTGGTAATTACAATGAAGCGACTGCCGTCTGATCTTCGCAATCATTTAACAGGGGAACCAGACCAACTGGGCAACACGTTCTTAGTGATTATCAAAACGTGTAGGTTTTCTCACCACCTTGCTAGAAATATGCTAGAGATTTTAAAGGTTACGGGTTCAAATCCCGCACCAGCACAAATGTTTGTTGATGAATCAGAAACATTTGTTTGTGGTTGCTTCGTCGTTTCTGGTTTCCGTAGCACAAGGGAAAACCTTAGTTTGGGACTAGGACAATGTACTTGTATGTGATGTTGTCTCAATTTGTTGTTTATTTCAGTAATAAAGTAATTAAAAAGTACAGCAAAATCTAACTTAAAACTATAGATCAACGCCCTTAGAAATGTAGGACGTGACTAGAAACTAATGCTGATGAATTCAGAGAAAATTGTAGAAAAAATTTACATATACAAGAGACGCAAGATTGTTATTGAACTCTGAGAAAGGTGAACGTACAAGGGTGCTACGCACCCAGCGAACCGCACCCCGTGCGATGCACCCGGGCCTACGCCCGAAATGCGCACGGAAATCTTGCGCAAGACCAGACAATAGGTCGACGACTCTGCCCCGACCAACATGGAGAAAAATAGACGCTCACGACAAATATAGAAATACAATTTCGTAAATTCTTGTTTCTTTCTAATGAACATACTTGTTGATTCTACAAACGGATCTTCTGTCTCTTTTAAATGCTTTTTAATATCATACATAGCGCGGATAGTAGGGATCGTTGGATGAAGCGGTTCGAGTGGAGACCGTGGGACCGGGGGTCACACCAGACACCAGGCCGCCCACTCAAGCGACGGACTGATGATATCAAGGAACATGGGGAGTTGATCTGGATGGCTGAGGCGTCTAACCGCATCGCATGAAATAAGATGGAGAGGCATATATCCAAAAGTAGATCACTAATAGCTGAAGATGATGAATATCTCAAAAACGGATGCATGTCAAGAAAAACATACTTACAGTGAGACTAATGAGATGCTCGTTTTCGGCAGAAAAAAGAAATGCTCAAATAGCACCCTTAGAATGAAAGTGACCTTACTTAAAATTCTACAGGAATTATGAGTTAGATTATATCCCTCGATTTTACCATAAATCCTAATCCTAGACTTCTTACAGTCATCTAAGAGATTCAAAAAGTTTCCCTGGTTGATTAAAAGACGATGGTACGCATCAAAATATTGACATATGACTTTTTATTCTTAATTTACGAAGCAGTTAAGTAAGGACGGTTAGTGTGCCTCTGAGTGTACATAATATCGAACCACACACTCTGCCGTGCGTGTGAAGTGAGGTTTGCGTGAACAGAAGACCTAACACACGGAGCCTTTTGCCCGAAATACTCTGAAATAAATAGCAATTTAAAAAGGTCAACGAACTACGAAGCAGTTTTAGGATAAACTTTAGGTAATTACTAATTTATGCAAAGTCATTGCACTGTCATCAACCTGATTCCGATTCGAGACTCTCCTGCCGTTATGGCTACCGATGATTAGTTACCATCGGGTGGTCCTTGCGGTTTATCGTTTTTTAAAACTTAATTCAAGAACAAAATCTTTCTAATACTTCGTGTCGATGGCGACCAAAAGGACTGCTCTATCAAAAGTCTGCAGGAGTTCGTCATACGTGCAGCAATCCAGGAGACGAACCGTGGACTTCGGGGCAGCGCTGAACTCTCAAACATTACCGCATCCGTGTATCCCATCCCCTACCTAAAAATGCAGTTTAGGCTGCTTAATGGATAAAAAGTGCGTACAGGATGTCGTAGCATCATATTCGTAGATGGCTGCAGACGAGACGGATCACCTGAATGCCGCCGCTCATGGACACGAGAAACACCAGTAGATTCACAAATGTTCTGCAAATCTTTATACCCCCTTCCCCTGATTGAGTGATTGGTGAACCCTAGCAATAGGTTAAAGGGCAACAGTGTAAACGCACCCGTCTGAACCCCCGAGTTCTGCGTGCAATGCACTCTAGTGAAAAGTGAACAGCAACCTAAGAGAAAATAAGATAAAACGGGATATTACGAATTGCCCCAGTAGTATGGGCATACTTAAGTAATTAATAGATTAAGATTAATTAGAAAAAGGCCGGCGAAGTATTTGCAATCCTTTTTTCGTAATTATCTAACAAATATCTTTGCATAGCTACTCATAATCGGTGGCGATGATCATATACCCTCAGAGGGCCCACAAAGACCCAGAATTCACGACCAAATCTTTCTCACCATCCTTTTCACACACGCTGTGTAGATACTATTATTGTGACAGTGCACGTCTTTTTTGTAGATTCTTATGATACTTAGAGTATTAGGAAATATAAGAAATTTATAATGATCGACTCATAAATAACTAAAAAGTGAGTAATCATACAATTATATCTGTATTACATTAAAGCTGTCAAGTTAATCGTTGTTTATTTCATGATAATTGGTACACAAAACGAGCGCCTATGCTACAACGTGCCTACACAAGGTTCCCCTTATTATCTTTTTGCGAGTTGAGTTAACTCACGCAAGCTCAGCGATTTAACATTCGCAAGGGATAGAGAATGGCTAATACGAGTAGTATGACGCGTCATAAATATAGACCGCTTAATTCAATTATAATAGATCAGACAAAAACTCGGAAGCAGCGGGCGTGACGACAACTTTTTTCTACAGCGCCATGGCGAAATGCAAGTGTTGTGCTCGACTCTCAAACCATCGATTGTGAGTGGGCTCTAATCGTTCATTTTTATCGAGTCGGGCCTCGGGCGTGATAGATTATCCTTTAGCTTCCTTTTTCCTTTTAGAGAGCGTCGACCGGCGAGGAGGGGGGTTGGGGTGAGACGTGGTGGCGGCCTGTACGAACCGCTGGCTGAACCACCAACGTCATTGCCCTGTCAACTGAACAATACTAAGCAGGCGACGTTACGTATACCAATACGGAATAGGTGCTAAAATAAAGCGCCGACGATGGGATCATTGAACTCTTTCGTGCCGAATGCATTTTGTTTCGCGCGAATTTAGGTGCTTCGGGAGTATTGGGTGGGTTACGAAACTTGGAATTAGTAATTAAGTCCTTTGTATGGTCCAATTACTAATACGGTTATTGTTAGTGGATCTTAAACTTCTGAGTAAAATTGTATTGATCAGTTGAGTGTAAGATCAATATAGGTAGGACAGTAAATAAAAAATAAATAAATATCTATACCGAACAGCTCAGGACCCATGGAGGCCGTAGAAAAGGGCAATTTATTTTTAGTTTAGACCCTATGTTCCTTGAGAGAGTTCCTTGTTTCCATTAGGTATAATGCCCTCGAGAGTAATTAAAAGACGGTTAAAAAAAGCAAGGAACCTACTTTTATATGTTAATAAGTACAGAGTATATTAATCATTTGAATAAAACTTGTGCCAGCAATTATAACTAACTTCCAAAGGTCGCATAGCTGAAGCATTCCGTGAAGACAACAATAGTGGGTCCACCTGAAACCAGTAATCCATAAAAGGATTTCAAACCGAAACATTTTCCACCGATCAATCATGCGTAACCTTCCGAGATGGCGCATGAATGCTAATGCATTAAACCGACAAAAGCGTAATTATCAACTGATAAGCAATTAATTAAGGCTTCATGTTAATGCGAACGAGCAACAGCTGTGGGGTGTAATGAGCCGGCGCGACCACTAATATTGTATACAGGACGAGACTTCAAGTGCACAGTGCGCTGAGAAGGCTGCGGCTGGACATAACTAAACGCGGGGCGATCCACTCTAACTAAAGCATGGAATGGACAGCTAAAGAATGGAACTCCTTGCCCAAGTCTGGATTCCCTGATCATTACTATCTGGATATCTTTAAGGCAAGAGTGAACAGGCATCTTCTAGGTAAACGCGAAACATCCTTGACCCCATCAAATGCGATTGTGGTCACACGTTAGCCTACTTATCTACAACAAAAATCTCTGCCCCACCAAAGAGATGCGCCCCTAGCTAGTCGTCGTCGTCGTCTAAACGTATAGGTTAGGTACCTATAGGAAAGAGACGAGCGAAACTGGTAATGACTAACTGATAAGCAATTAACTAATGATTTATGTCTGGAGAAAACAGGAATTGTCCTTTAGCTTTGTTGGTTAAAGTCATAATAATAATAATGATTGTATGAACATGATTTTTTCAATTTAGAATTACTTTTCACGGTAGGCAGCGGCATGACTGTGCCTCGGCATTGTTGTTGTCTATGAGCGGCGGTTACCATTTACTGCAGCGTCAATATTTAACTCTACATTTCCATACAAATAATTTTACAAATGCTAAGCAATTCTTATCAACAAGATGAAGCCACTTCTTTATTCAATAAAGACACCTCGCCCCTACCCCACAGTGCACTCAACATAAGAACACCCTATGCAGCCTGCACTCCGCCTATGCGTCACCCCTAGTTCTCACGCAACGCGCTTTGAAAATAACCGCTTTTTTCTTCCTTATTTGCATAGAACGCCCAGGTGACGACTGTAAAGTTAAAAAACCTAAGACAACAACTACAAGCGGTTGCAGCCAGGGTTTTTAATTGTACTGGGTACCTAGTATAAATGAGTTGTCTTGTCATTGGTATTTTGCTCCGAGCGTTTCTAATTCAATTATAGTTCTCTTTTTATGTCATAATATTTCCTATCTAAAGGTCTTGTGTGAGGCAACTTTGTTTGCTACTTAAGACTATTTTTCTGAGTATGGAATTAACTGGAGATTTTATAGCTATAACTAGACATTTGTCATAATTCTTAGAATGACATAGGAAATCGTATTACAGAAATAAATATAACTTTTAATTGTTAATAATTAGCGGTTAAGGTACTCATATGGAATCGCCGAATGAGATGTATGAATATATTATTTTATGTAATTATTAGTTAGTTAATTATATTTTGATATGACTTCATTGGCGGGACAGTGGCTAATGAATCGCATATAATATATGCGATATATTTTGTGTATGCTTACATAGTACCTACATAGGTATAGATGTATGTCTAAAGCCGAATTATTAACCTAGGCATATATCTAGAGAAAATTATTAAGTAACGCAGAAATACCAATTAAATCATACTCAATTATTAAGTAAAGGGAATAATCCGACGGCGATAATCGCAGGAGAAAGAGGAGGGCTTCAACAAATAATATCGATAATAAAGCTTCGAAACTTAGCAAAAGTAGATAGTAAGTACCTAAATGCTCAACGTAATAACAACTTTCATATTCAGTTTTCAGCTGCACCATAAGAAATATCTAGGTTCCAAATGCGGAGAAAACCCGATGCGTCATAACAAATTTCTAAAGCTGAAGCTTAGTTCGTGCCGGCCCACGGGAATGGGGTGCCCCCCCTCACCCCCACGCAACGACCTTTGTGCCTCCGCTATGCACTTTGACAGACTTTACTAATTCAATAGATGGACGCTGAGCGGCTTGTGTCTTACACTTGCATAATTTGCAAATACAGCGGCGGATAGGTAAGAACTTGTTGATAGAAGATATGAGCTAACTAATCATAGCTTTACGTAGTTGTGAGCTAGTAGTGCAAGGCCGCAGCAGGTCACAAATAGTTTCGCACAGAAATACGAGAGTGATTAGGAATTGTTATGTGTTCAAAAAATTACGTGTAGCGCAAGTTGCAGTGTTCAAATAGGTAATTTGCACGAAATAGGGCCACAGTCCGGATGTAAAACGTATTTGACGATTTCTATTTCTCGCTACTAGATATCTTTAAGTTACAATTATAAATAGATCTTAGAAAATTTAGACTGGTCCAATGGCGCATTTGATAGTGACCCTACCTCATACGCCAAAGGTCGTGGATCCCCACCCTGGACAAACTGCAGTCTCGTGTGTGTATGTGTTTTTGTTTAGTAACACAAAAACATGCAGTAAAATTTAAAGTACAGACAGCCACACATCAGGTTACCACAATCTGTCAAATTTCCCCAATTGACTTTCAAACGAATGTGATTGACAGTAAGATGAGAGTCGATTGAAGAAATTTGACAGTTTTGTATACTTTGATGTGTTGTCGACTGTACAGAATATTTGTGACTCTATTGTCTGATCTGTAACACAAACGCTTATTAAGCTACTTAGTACAGAATCAGGTATCAATGTAGGTATGAATGTCGTATGAGCAATCTAATATTCCAAGTTCAATTGTTTTTTTTAAACAGCCGACGAAGTTAAGAATCGTAATGTATTTTCCCGGAGCGATATCGTCGCCTGGTCACTTGGTAAGGGGGAAGGCTACACAACCAATAAAATGTCAACGAGACGTTCCGAGCTACTCCGAATAAGAACGACGCAGAACAAATTCAATCGGTCAAGTTGAGTGAAACAACTGTTTGCATTACATTGAACTTTTATACGCAAGTGCATTAAAAATAACAAAAGTGAATTAAGTTTTGGTTTGAATTAACTAACACGTATAGATCACCGGGAATTCAATTATCGATTGAATTACCGGTGATCTACAAGAGCTCCTGTTACCCAGTCACGCGTGTGTAGGTAAACCTTTAAGTAGTGTTAACTACCTATATAGATAATCGTAATTACATTATCCATTAAGAAAAAACAAGTTTCGAGACGGACAATAAAAAATATCCAATACTTTAGTCATAAATATATGAAATTAATTTTATATCTACGTTATTATGGGCAGTAACTTCCATGCCAGAGGAAATAGTCCTTAAAACGGAAATTGTGACCAGATCATTCCTCTATGCGTTTAGATAGACCGAGAATTTTCGATTGAAATAAACCTAAGATGATGAGTTTGGATGAAACGAGATATCGAGATTTATTTTATTTGTGCACACAATACATGGTCTAAAGGTATTGAAATTTTCATTGGTACTGCTAGGATAATAAGAAAAATCTTGATAATTAGAAACAGTATGACCTAATCATTATATCACTTACGTACTGAACAAACACAAGTTGTTTAGAACAAACAATGTTTGTCTAGAGTAAAAGTCGAACCCTTTCTTTCAGTGTAAGACAGGACCGAACCAGAGAGTTTATTTCAAAACAGATACAATTGAAGGGCCCTGAAACTCGTATGAAACAATACCTTATAAATGCAGCTAATCAATGAAACCGAAGATGATATAGGATAAATAGATAGGTTACCATTTTAATTAATTAAAACTAATAAAGCCGTATTTTCCAGAAATTGTAATATTATCCAACGGTGCAACTCACCGGCTAGGGCTGCCGGGTATCAAAACTGAAAAGCCGGACAATAATCTAACTAGTTCAGCCGGACATATTACTTACTCTACACATAAAAACTCGGCCAAGGGCGAGTCGGACTCGCCTATGAAGGGCAACAAATAAGATTTATTTTCATGTTAAAGTTGATTGAAGAAAAATTCTAGTTTACGATTTATGACACACTAAAAAAACGACTTAGATATTTCGTTAAAATATTTTTTATTTCGCTTCATTGCGTACCTAACGCAAAACGCATGTGAAGCGTAAGGTATGCCTACAT
Source organism: Cnaphalocrocis medinalis (assembly GCA_014851415.1). Classification (NCBI taxonomy): domain Eukaryota; kingdom Metazoa; phylum Arthropoda; class Insecta; order Lepidoptera; family Crambidae; genus Cnaphalocrocis; species Cnaphalocrocis medinalis. The sequence continues at coordinate 9,199,917 of CM026280.1, read as the reverse complement.
AACAAAATGTGATTGGATTTTTTTTAAGTCTGAGAGACCGGCTGGACACCGTCTAAATTGGCCGAACATAACATGCAATTAAAAAAACCTGACCACGTCCGGCTTTATCCGAACGCCTGGCAACCTTACTCCAGCAATTCGTTCCCGTGAATATACAGAGCGTTTCTATCTCACAATGAGTTTATTTAGAGTAGAAGCGAATTATTCAATTTGTTATGTTTAGACAGGTCTGACGTCGCGCCCGCTGGGTGGCGGGTTCCTAAGTTATTTGAGCACCAAGCGGTGTCATTTGGGTGTGATTTTTATTATTAAATTAGTTCCTATCGTGAGAGAGACATGCTTCAGCATGAATGGACCGGACTTGCTCGGTGATACCACAGAAAATCGACGTGAAGCAGCTGTTTTCGCTGCTTTTCCGCCAAAGGAAGTGAGGGTAACGTAGCTAGACTATTGATATCTTACTCCGAAGTATGACCTATTTGCAACTTATAACAGGGCAAGATACAGGAAAGAGAAGACCAAGAAGACACCCGTTCTCTGTTTAAAGCAGCTGGTTCAAGGATGCAAGTCACCATTATGATCGCCAACCTTCGCTAAAAGATGCCACTCAAAGAAGAAGTTGAGAGGATCCCAGTTGATGTGCCTTGAATCACCACTCATTATAGTTACTTTCACGTCTTTTTTCTGTTTCTAATTTTCTCGTCTGAGTCTAATTTTCTTTCCTTTCCGTGACTTTTAATTTACTAAGAGGAGAAAAAAATACTCCCAAAATATATTTCGTTTACGAGTGTCTCGTGTCTCCCCAGTGTAGTATGCACCAAGCCATATATATAATACCAGTCCTGTGTACTTACGTAACGAGTAAGGGTTAACACAAACATGCATTTAGAATTCCTTCACCGCTGTCCATGAAATTTGAAGCGGCTCCGTACCAAGTAACGAAGTGCGGCGAGGCTCGAGCCAGGGTGGCAAGGGGTGGGTTGCGCCTTGTTTTGGTCTGTTTTCGCTAGGAGCGCTCGCCTCACAAAGACGCCGACCGATTCCCACACTAATTCAACTGAGATCGATAGTGCACCCGGCCCTTTCATGCCCACCTTCGCTCTGCGATAATTAAAATGTTTTGCGACCGAATCCGAGGCGAATGAACCACCCCAATTTGTTTGTACGAGAAATATATTAATTAACGAGAAATTGGGAGTGTAAACAGTGCGCCGTGTCGGTGTGCGGCCGAATTAGAGCTAAAGTTCTAATATAGCCATTGTTCACTGACTATAGGTAAACTATCTACTCAATTTTATAAAAGGAACTTTAATCTACGGCTAGATAAAAAAAACGAATATTCATGCACAATAGTGTGTGTACTCGTGTGTATTGACATAACTTACTTCATTAAAATTAAAAATCAAAACGGTACATACAATGTGACGTTCAAAATGTTTGATTTAGTATTGCACTAGTCTAACAGTTTTAATGAAACATCGTAATTTTAAACTTCAGGTAACGATCGATACACGCACAGATTTCTTCGTGCATTTTAATCAAAAAACCAATGTTTCGTTTAGGTGGTAATTTACAAGACTTAAATACACTTAAACACTACTTAGTAGCTAAACATGTAATTAGTATGTAGGTAGCAAACATTCTACGTCAGCTAGATTCTGTTTATAATTTCACTGTTCATACAACCTGTCATAGCAGCGTTAGATTGCCATAGTGTGTAATATCGTAACGTTAAACAGCTCTCTGGATCCTTCCACCAACTTCAGCGTAGTTATTTAAAGCACATTAGTGCAGTCATTTACCGGTTAAATACGCTAAAACTAACCATTTCTGAGCGAAGCAAAATGATAGTTTCACTTTATCTATCCTATAATAACGTTACCTAAACGAAACAAAATGAAAGTGCTGCGATGCAGCAGATTCATTTCTTGCGGGAACTTCTGAACGACCTTCGGAGGGGGGTTGAAGTTTCAGTTTCAGTTTCAGAGGGCGCCGCCCGCCCATCTTGGAAAATTTGCATGATTAGACGAGCCGCGGGATGCATAAAAGTGTGGGTGGGAGAACAAAATAATAGTAACCACGGGTATAATTGAAACTTACTATAGACATGTACAACTACGAATGACCGGCATAATGAATGAGCGGAATTCTAATAGAACATGAAAAGAGTAAGAAAATTGTTATCTTCATTAATAAACTTTTTAATACAATGCAAACAAATCTTGTACTAGGATAGTTAATTATAAAATAAGATGTTGATACAATTTTAAAATGATATTTAGTTCTTTTTTTGTGTGGTTGGGCGATAAGCAGACGGATCACCTGATGGTAAGCCATTGCCGCCGCCCATAGACACCTGCAACACCAGTAGCCAAAGCGTGGCTCTCCCACGGTTCTGTGATTGATATTTACATTTCTTCTTTTTGTACAGTTTACCAATTAGTTTTACCAATTTATTTACTGCAGGTATATCCTACCAATTATGTATGTACATAAATTGGTGTTAACATGTGCAGCAGGTCTGAAAGAAACTCCTTATTACAAAACGTGGTCTTAAGTTAAGTCTTGGTTTAATACCGATGCTGTTAGTCACTTTTATAAAATTGACAGCATCATTTTCAAACCCAATCTCCTTTTAGTAATATGAATGGGGGGATGAAGTCTCACTACCTCTTACTTGTCGATGTTTAAGTAATTAGATTCTTTTGTCGGGTAAGAACAGGACGCTACGTCCATTGAGTTTGGCATTAATTACTCAGCCACGATACATAATATAGAAGCAAACAAGCAAAAGTACCGATCCAATATCGGCGACGGTTTCGTTCCAAAATTGGAATCCTCAACAAAGGCCGTCAAAGAAGCTCGGTGCACGCGTGGGGTGGTTTCGTGCGTCCATTACCCCCGCCGAACCGGGTGCCTCCCCGAAGATGCAGCGAGCGAAGCAGGGTTCCCAACCTAGAGCTTTTCCCCCCAAATTTAAAGGCAAAATTAAAAAAAGATAAAGATTTCATACGTCAATAGTAATAGTCAATTTAGAAAACTAACTTTCTAAGTTTTCTTGGGTCTGAGTGTTCTGGGTTGAGGCCCCCAGTTAATTATCATCACCTGGTACTCATAGTACAGGGGATTGCCCTAGTTTGCCCTAGGTTGGTTGTGTGATAGTCTGGCGCATTTATTTATTTATTTGTTTATACGTGGGAATTTTTAGGGATATTTATAGCGACCACATTTGATATACAATTCCATGAAAACACAGTCAGAAGCGTATATAACACACAAAAGACGTAAAGCGGGGCTTGCGCTGTGTTTTGTCCAGTGCGTGATGTCACCGGAGGCCCACTTGGGGAAAAGGGGTTAAAGGTTGGCAGCATTTGTGACTCTACTGGTGTTGCAGGTGTCTATGAGCAATCGCTTAGCATCAGGTGTCGCCTGCTCGTGCACACTGCACCTATCACATAAAAAAAACTGTTATCGTATGGCGCCCCTGCCCCGAGCCATCAAGTCATGGAATGCCCTTCCAGATCATGTGTTTCCTCCTTATTACAATCCTGGGTTTTAGGCGGGGCGCGAACCGTCATCTCAGCAGGCCTTACTACTAGATACATAGTTTGTTCTTTTGTGCCTGTCAACCTCATATTGGGGTCTCACGTCCGTTTACCATCAGGCGGAGTGAAATCATTTTGAATGACCACAAATTAAAAAAACCTTTAGGGTTGATTTTTCAGTAAGAGCAACCCTGGAGTGAAGGACTCGCCGCAGCGCCGCATGTAACTGTAATGAATTACGCCGCTGCTTATTTGCTGCAGGCTTTGGAGCTTCGTGCGATCGGGAATATACAGGTTTGCTATTTAGATAAGAGTTGAAATGCTGCTCTTTCACTTTTAATATTAAGATTTTCGTGAGACGTGATATAGACTTTTATAAAAATAGTGATAGACTGCGCCTCGGCATTTAATAAGATTCCTTCATTTATGCCATTATAAGAGACATGTAATAGTAAAAACATCAATATAAGAATTTACTTCAAAATGAACTCTACCATTATAAGTTCCAGCCTGTTTTTGCTAGATACCTACCTAATTATTGGTTGAATGGGTCAACCTCTATTTGGATCTCACGGCCCCTTACCATCAGGCGGAGTGAGATCATCTTGAATGACCACAAATTAGATAAGAGGTTGAATTGCTGTCTCTTCACTTTTAATATTAAGATTTTCTGTTGAAACGTGGATATAGACTTTTATGAAAATAGGTGATAGACTGCGCCTCGGCATTTATAATTAAGACTTCCTTCATTTATGCCCATTATAAGAGTACATTGCTAATTAGTTAAAAACATCGAATAGAAGGAATTTTACTCAAAATATCAACTCTACCTTATAAGTCCCAGCCTTTTTTGTCTAATACTACCTAATTTATTGGTTGAATGGGTCAACCTCATATTTGGATCTCACGGCCGCTTACCATCAGGCGGAGTGAGGTCATCTTGATTGTCATCAATATAAAAAAATAGTACTACAGACCACAGTCTCAGGATGCCACCCTGCTGAGTATCGACTTATTTATTATTCCGCTATTTTATTTATAACTACACTAATTTTTACGAAGGCACTATTTGGCAAAGTTGTTCATAAAAGTAGGTAGGTTATAAAAATAAATTTTAAAAACGACATGTTTCCGAGTGTGGAAGAATTCTCCTATGCTCGTCTCTACCAAACATTGCAGCGGCATAACTCATCGATTGAACCAAAAAAGCTCACCAAACTTCACTCTGCGCTCAGATATTAGCCATTACGTAACCCAAAGCCTCGTTCGAAGTCCTAATCAAGCAAAAAGTATGAACTCGTGCTCCAAAACGAAACAAGCAAAAGCAAGCACAGAACCGATACCGCAACAAAGAGACGCCGAAGAAACGCGTCGCTTCAGCGTGCGTCGGTGCCGGCCGGTGGCCCTGGGGGCCGAAAATGGGGCCTCCCACTAGGGCTGCTACCTTACTTGAATTATTCAAAACAACTATCATTAATTTCATACATCAACCTGATGATTCCATATTAAAAAGTAGTTTAAGCACTTGTGTTACGGATATCAGAATTATCAGACGACAGAAGCATTACAAATAGATCCTTAATTTTTTAACAAATACGTAGGTACATTAACGATGTAAGACCCAAAAGCCTTTTAAAAGGCATAAAACAATTGATTTTCCATTGTGTCTGCTGTCTAGGCCTAACGACGTTAAGGATCCAGCACTGGAATATGAACGTTATTCTTTAAGAAACATATTATAAAACTGAAAATAGGAAAGCGTCTCCCACTGGGCCTGCTTAGGTAGGTACAAATTAATTTTTACATGTTTTTAAATATGAACAAAAAGACTAAGAATCGTCGGTGTCGGGCCGTCTGATATCTCTGGGGGCCGAAAATGCGAAAGGGTTTCTCATTAGGGCTGCTACCTTACATGGATCAACTTTTACATGTTAGTTATTTTTAATTACTGCAACAAAAAACTGTTCAGGAACGCATCATTCCAGCATGTGACAGTATGATTCCCATCCGAAACTCCGAACGGAAATTAGTGATTCTTAAGAATGATGATTTTCTATTTCGAAAATAGTTTTATGTCTTTACAAACTTGATCACCTAGATGTGAGTTGTGAGAGAGACGTGGTTTAGCTAGATGAAAAGTGAAATGCATTTTCAGCTAGCTAAAGCACGTTTGTCTAATAATACGGACCCATAGAAATATGAAAATGGACAAACAACAGAAAATATCAATATGCCAGATTGATATTTAAAGTTGATCATTGTTCACCTAAATCCTGAGTACCTACCTATTACCTACCTATATGACCTATCAGAGATTAGGAACGTAGGTACACCAATTCACGACAGGTAAGTACCTACCTATGTACCTTGCCAAAGCATTTGAAAATCAATAACAAAAGCATCTGTAATCTAGCAACGTTAGCTAGGTTCAAAGTAGTTAAGATTAGCCGTACAATGGCCCGATGATACATTCGGCCGAGTGTACTAGACTAGGTACAGTCACGCTCACGACAGGCCCCGCCATAGTGACGGGACTCGAGTCATGTCACTCAGATATCGAAATAAAACCTAATTTTGAAAAAAGTACGAGTATGTATGCGTGCGTGTGTGCGTGCGCCTTTTTGTGCGTATATGGTTGTGTGTGGTGTGTAGGTATGTCTCTGTTTTCCCAATATGAAATGTTTATATTTTACGAGATTCTACGCACTTAAAATAGTCGTTTAGCTACTAGGTTCCAATATGCCTTCTGTGTGTTGGCTGACACGTAAAAAGTCCAAAATGGATTCTCTGACTCCCGTTGCAGTTAACATCACTGGGCTAGGTACAGTCACGCTCACATGGCCCCGCACCGATAAATCGCATTATGGCCCACGTGCAGCGAATACATTTTTAATCTTGTTTCCTTTATATTATCCGGCTTTGGAAAGCTGTAGTTGAAGGAGTACCAGGTCTTCACCGAACCAACACAGATAAAATCTATCTTCAATAAATACTTTAACAATCCAGCTTAGTAAGGGATTAAAGGGTAAAATAAGCATTCCACAATACATAAAGGTAGCCGTGTTAAGGCCGAAGCCATATGTGTATATAGCTCCTCTCTTGGTAGGTACTCATATCTATGATTTCTCTGTATGTAAATTAAAAAAAATCAACTCACGTCAGCGATAATTTGTCCCTCAAAATCACCGAATCACCCAAATCCTCATAGAGGATTAACTCTACCAAAACTGAATTACCTATCTTGATTTATGCAAAAAAAAAAATTCCTAGATTGGACTAAGCAATGTCCAATCAATTTCAAAGTTTTCAGTCGTGTCATACTGATATCCCTTCGAAATATTGGTTAATTCGTGTTTGCTCTCATCTCCCGTACCCCCAAGATCAGAGCAAACACACTTGCGTATTATACCTATGACCTGCGTTTCTAGTAAGTAGGAACTTATATCTTACATAGGTACTTCTATCAGGAATACGACACTCTAGCCAAAAGCGCTTCCGTAGGACGAAATAAAAACACGGGCTTTTTAAGTAATAAAACAAAATGCATGCCTGTATGCACTTTTCCACATCCAATTTATCAACTTTAAAACTTAGGGTCGTGTGTCGCGGGAACAAATGAAACAACGCGAGAGCGCATTCAACACGTAAACACGGCGGGTTACCAAAAAAACAAACAGCTCGGTACATACGTGGTGAGGTAACGTTAATAACGCCCACCCGCCATCCATGGCTCTTTTCATTCGGCACGAGCCTTTACGGGCTGTGTCAAAGCACGTAATTAGTATTTAGGAAGGTGGTAAGAAAGGCGAGGTCGTGGGCCAGACGTCGGGTATCGATCCGACCTGCCCGACGCTACCCCCCTCAGTGGGAGCAGGGGGAACGCACATCGAGCCACCAATTGACACACTTAAGGTAATACTCAGCACTTAGACGTCGCCTTGGCTTTTGGTCAACAATGCACCAATGCACCGGGCAACTCATGGTCATTCGCAGCTGCCTCATTTGCTGTCGTAAAAAGAGATGCGGAATATTGTAGCAGTGCCATGTTTAGTATAACGCTGTAATAGGTACCTGGTTGGCAGACCCGACGGAAAGTTGCAGAAAGCTCGACCTAGTTGGCTTCGAGCCCGCCTGGGTCGTAGCATCACGTAGATATGGGATTCGCTTTATTTAACCTTGACTATTACTTAGATGAAATTGCATTTTCTCTTAACGAAATATCCAATGTTATTTATACCTACTAATTGGCTGAGTATACTCAAGTGAATATTATATGAGTGAGTGAGTCCTAGTGACATTTCATAAACAAAAACTAATTTAATTAAAATCGTTTATATAACTAATTATTTTCTATCCAGAAGAAACATACCTAAATGCCTATGTAATAAGTAGGTACTTACTAGTAGTACTACGTATTACTCAACTTTCTAAAAACCTACTACGTCGAAGCTCCATTAAAATAAATAAATAAATTGAGACAACATCACATACATTGTCCTGGTCCCAACTAAGGTTTTCCCTTGTGCTATGGAAACCAGAAACAACGAAGGAACCACAAACACCCAGATCCAACACAAATATCTGTTTCATCAACAAACATTTGTGTTGGTGCGGGAATCGAACCCGCGACCCTTGCGTCTCAACCGGCGCACAAACCATTGCGCTGAACTGGTCGTTTCATAGCACCATGCAGCCAAACTACTACTACAAGCGGTAGATCGACAGCATGTACATTGTACAACTCTAATCTCTACTCGGGTTATACGCATCACTAGTAGATATGTCACTTACTGACCTACCCTAAGGACCTACCATATCAGTATTCGGATTAGGTAGCGCAATTCAAGGTCAACGTCCTCTAACATTACATAACATGAACACGCCTGCGGGATTATGAAATTTAGTATTTTTTTATATTAGTGTAAAATACTGTCTCTTATAAGAAATGAAAAAAGAAAACAAATAAGTAAATACTTAATTAAGTAGTACCTATGAACATCTTTTATCGAAATATTAATCCATTTGCAAGCGTCGGCGTGTCCATTTTAAAATTTCGTCAATAATTACACATCTAAATCTGATCATTGCATATTATTTATTTAGATATTTATTTAAAACTTTATTGCACAAAACTTCGTACAATAGGCGAACTTAATATTAGATTCGCGCGTAGGTACCTGATGCTGTTAATTACTTAATTGATAACTTATTGCTAGTTTAACTATTATAATTCTACTTCAAATGCATTTCTATGTTAATACTCGTAATAGGCACCGACCCGTAATCATGTTGACACTCGGGAACGTTAAAAAAAAGACGAGCAAGTAAAATCTAATCTGGACCTCCCTAAAACCTAACGATATGAAAACCACATAAAGGTCCGTTCAGCTGGTGACCCTCCTCATAGCTGCGGCTGCAAGTTTTCTGCACTAAAAATTTCATTACAAAACAAGTTTTGTGAAAGTACAGATTAAATAAAAATCCAGAACATAAAAAACAACATTAAAAAGAAAATATACCTAAAAGTATTTTTTTTTGCAGAGTGAACCACATCATCCCTATTATTAGGTATCTTAGGTCCACTGCGCGTCTCGGGATGAAGCACTTTAATCTCGAATTATTCGATAACACGGACCTAATTTTTAAAAATTGTCTTGCGCTAATTGGATTAACGCTTGACATCGAGGGCGTTAAATTAAATTACTATGGGAATCTCACTATCTATTACTCGTACGAGTAGCTGAAACGGAAACAACATCAGCTAACCAATGAATCCTATCTATACTTACCTATATATAGATGTGTATTCTTTTTTTATTTATTTCGAATCGTATTCGGCCATCGTTTCAGATGCGCTCTTAATTAGCATAGGTAGGTTATAAGTTTCGGCTTGTTATACTCGTAGTATAGATAGGCCTACTTATAGGTATGACAAAGTATACCTACTTTTAATTTAATTAAATAAGGCCTTTTTTTATTTTACCATTATGAAAACGTATCTATTTGCACATTGGAAACAAATGGCACTAAATCCAGCCCAAATAATTGTCTATGCAGTTCCACTTCAAGATTAGTTATTTCGTTTTCTAAGCACGAATTGTATGAGCGCTCGTTGCTAAGAGTTAATTGCTTACTTAGCATAATGCGCCGCCATAAAACGCAGCCAATTCTCTATCTAGCTTACTGTGGCTCTCCAAAACTAAATTCTTCTTTCTTTATAAAGGCAATTTCCTGCAAAGGAATTACGGGTGAAAATAAGCAGAGCACGCAGATTGTCCAGAGCGAAGCGACGTCGCGTCGGCGCTGCACTTTGGGGCTCGGGGGGTTAGACATTGGGTGGGCGACCGAGGGTGGTGTAAAATCACCCGCAATCATTTATACCCGAACTGCCTGCGGAATTACTAGCCGTCACTAATTTAGCGACGGCTTCTCTTCTCTACAGATACATCGCCGCTTTCCAACAGAATTTGTCAAGCGTGATAGAACAAAAGCGGCAATGGATGTGGATAACTGGTAAGTTTACTAGAAAAGCGCATATTACCGATATAAACGTGACGGGGGAAATGCACACTTCACTCCGTCTACTAGGTAGAATGTTCTCACGGTATATAGTGTCGTCTCTAGCCCTAAGTACGGTACCAAAGTACGTTCATATAGATGTCTTTACATAAGAAAATCCATGGATGCATTATGAAAGTTTCGGACCGCTGAATTTTCTTATGAAGAGAAGTCTCTTCATTCATTTTCTTTTTCAGGATAAGTAATTCAGCATTGGCGTAGCAATATTCGCACGAAAAATCTTTCCTTACGGTTTTCTAAGGTAAAGTTATGGAATCTAATTTGATACCTAGGTGCGTATTTAAAACTAGTGGCCGCCCGCAACTTCGTTTGCGTGAACTTTATGACTCTTGTCTTAAAGATGATTATTTAAATAGATATAAACAAAAAAATACTTATTGTAAAATATGTTCGTTTATAGGTTAATAGATTTTTAAGGCGGCTCATTGATATTTTATACGAACTGCTAAGGAATGGAACAACTTGCCCGCTTCTGTATTTACAGAGAGCTACAATTTGGGTGTCTTTAAGTCGAGAGTGAATAGGCTTCTTCCTGGGAAAGCACGCTACATTAGACCTCATTGTCACTCTCCATTAGGTGAGATGAGGTCAAAAACCCATTAAATATTAAAAAAAAAAGATATCTACTTCTAATGAAAGTAACCCCCAAATTATTTTTTATTCCATTAGGGGATGTAAGTAAGTATTCTATTAAAGTTTAAATCTTATATTTTATCCATCAATTCTGTCACAGAATGTGCATGCAAAAGTTGGAGTAGATTGGGCCAAGGAATCACGTAGTCCCATAAACAAACTTGGAACCCCCTTTTCGCTCTATTAGGGGTTTAAGTTCGGAATATCCTTTCTTATAGCATCTCATCCAAAAATGCTTATCACATTTGACAATTTTCCATTCCATTTCATTCCATATTTGTTATAGTGGAGCTGGGCTCTTAGGGTTCCAAACCAGATGTTCCATGATCTTTGATTTTTTTCACGGCATCATAAAATGCTCATCAATCTGAACAACTTTTGTTAAAGTGCCATTGACGTAACTCTTATAGTTTAGCTGGGCTGTTGTGGTTCTACATCAAGGAGCCTGGTCTTCAAAATATAATATATCCTATAAGTTGCCCTGATATTACAGCTATACAATAAAAAAAGTTCCATTCAAATTGGTTCAGTAGTTTCCGAGATTAGCGCGAACAAACAGACAAACAGACAAACAGATAAACAGACAAACAGACAAACAGACAGACAAAAATTTTAAAAATCATTGATTCATGTTCTGTTACTGTTTTTTAGTCGTCCTAAGTTATTTTGAGATAAATATCTTCAATGTACAGACACAGCTTTTTTACATTTTTATTATAATTATTATATTATTATTATATTATGTATAGATAAAAAATATGTTACAGTCAGCATCAAAACGATCCAAATGGATTTGAGCATTTGACACAAATCACTTTCAGCACAACTTTTGGCGCAAAAGGTGTCATTCTTGAACAACATGAAAATGCACCTTGGCATCTTACTGACGTTTTCCTTTCGCCAACTTCTCAGTTATTCTTTGGTAGGTTCGAACGGTAATATAATTTTGATGCTGAGTAAAGTGTACTAGCCGCAAAACAGGGTAGTACCTAATACCTCCGGTCAGTGTCGGCTACTATGGCCGATTTATTGTTGATGGTCAGGACATTTTACAAAAGTGTTCTGTACCTATACGGCAAAAAAAAAATCCGTTCCCTTGACCCTTTTCGGATGGGATTTAAGGATGATGGCTAAATATTCGTTATTAAATTATTCTTTTATGTTATAGGTGGCAGACGAGCAGACGGATCACCTGATGGTAAGCGATTGCCGCTCATAGTAACCTGCAACACCAATAGAGTTACAAGTGCGCTGCCAACCTCTACCCCTTTCCCACCAATTGGGCCTCCGGTACCCTCACTCGACGAAACTCAGCGCAGCCAGTTTCACGCTGGTCTTCAATGAGGCCGTGGTATCAATCCAGTCAACGGCTTGACCGAAGTGATGGGTCGGCACCCATTCATGCCGAAGCGTTGCTCTTCCACGTATAGACAAGTATGCGCGGTTACGCATCCCGTCGCATGCGGTTAACGCATTTTTTGCACTGCGATGCGCTCCGACGCCTATAGGGGCCCACCTCCTATTTTTTGCAATAGGTCATTGTAAAACCTAGTGAAAAATTGCAGTTCAACTACCTACGTGTCAACACCATCATCAGGCTCTTAAATCCACTGGTAGTCATGGGTATCTTTAAATGTTCGCCACTCAATCCTCAGCTCCCATCTAGCTCCAGCCACCCCACCTGGCATAACATATCGGAGATAAATTAGACAAGGGAAGTGACAAATTTTAACGAAGACACTCCAACAAGCAAGACTCGCCAAGTCCTCAACCCAGCGGTGGCGCATATTTATGGAAGCTATAAAGGCAGTCGACTCTCGTGCGACACATCGAGAGCGCTCGAGACGGCGAGGCCACGCGCGGAGATGCGACGCAGCTATTCGTGTCAGGAGCCTGCATCCGTGACCCAGTTCGCTCGCCCCTTCCTGCCCCACCCGATGCTGGCGCGGATATTTCGGAATTCGGAGATTACACGTCATGTGATAAGTACCTAGTACGTGAGACGTAAATAAAATGTATAATGGAAAATTATTATAAGTAGGTAAGTAGGTATGTATGATCAGCAAAAAACTTATTGGTCATTCACATACTACATGCACCTCATCATTTACATACCTGACTCAGTACTAAGTAGCTTAAGCACTTGTGTTACAGATATCAGACAGAGGAAACACAAATATATAGGTACAGTCGAGTTCAAAAATATTTATACACTTTAGGACCTTGTCACAAAACATATTTATAAGAAAGTGGAAGTCGTTTTCTTATACATATGTACTGTGACAAGGTCCTAAAGTGTATACATATTTTTGAACTCGACTGTACATACACACACGCAATACACATACGTAATTTATAATACCCAGACACTGAACAAACATAAGTGTTCATCACACGAATACAAAATAGAATATCCACCATGTATGAAATGTTTTTTTTTTGCTTATATTGTTCATCTAACATGCTAAAGGAGTTCATGATACCTAAGTAGTAGGTAAGAGGGCTTCTGCATTATAACGATAAAAAATAACGGTGTATATTAACTGTGCTGTTATTGCTGAACTGAAGTGGGAATGGGCGGGTCACGTCTATCAAATGGACCCCAAAAGATGAACCAGCATAGTAACCCAATGGTTACCTGATGGACGCCGACGGCGGGGCAGACCTAAAGAGAGATGGAGCGACGATCTTAACAGCTTTGCATTCGATTGGCCACAGATGGCGGTGGACAGGGATCAATGGAGGGCCTCAGGGTAGGCCTTTGCCCAGCAGTGGGATAATATAGACTAAATAAAAATACTGGTGCTGACTGTACAGCCACAAATCAAAGTACTTATACAAAACTGTCAAATTACTACAATGGATTGTCATATCACTGTCAAACACATTAAATTGAATATCGATTGAGGAAATTTGACAGGTTGTGGTAACCTCATGTGTGGCTGTCTGTACATAGGTACAGATGGCTGGAATAGTCTAGAAACACCCAGAAAAAAGGTAGATAAGATATCCTTCTTTCTGGGTGCCGCAAGATGATGCGTAGAACACAATTTACAGTAGTGATCGAAGATGAATAGGTACCTATAACGCACTTACTCTAATTTTTAAAGAAAGTTGCACATACGAAATACAAACGCAGTGAAAACCTAATTATTAGAATTAGATTTTTCCCGAGATTACAGAGTGGCAGTGGCTCGATTACCATGGGTAATGACCGGTTGGGACGGTAGAGCGCAGCGGTGTCACGATCGCCCCTGATTGCGGATCTAATTAAACGAAATATTATAATCACTGCATTATCCGATCAGCAAATTAGGCGCATTCGCTCGTTGTCTGAATAATTAGTTTAATGGGGACAAATTGGCACTCCCCTGTAATTCCGTGGTCGTATGTTACCGATATCTGACCAAGTGGTCGGAAATAACGCCGCTAATTAGAATTAGAATAGAAAAACGTTTATTTGGCACCAAAAGTAGGTACATATGCACGCTAGTCACAACAACACGGTTTAAAATTAGATCAATAACATAAGATGAAAAAACATAGGGCCCTAAAGGGCCTTACGACCTTAATCACCTTATTTCAAAACGGAGACTAAAGTTAGTCTTTGTTTAAAACTGATGCTGTCACTTTCATTTGTGACTTTTATGAAAGTGACAACATAATTTTTAAACAGTCTCACCTTTAGACCACGTTTTGTAATAAGGGGGTTAATTAATCCTTTAGTTAGCACACTTTCCTTATCTACAAGAGACACTCGACTTAAAAAAACCTTTTGTACTTATAAAAATAATTTTGCTTTTGTAAGTATTAACGGGGTATTATCGAACCAATAAAAATAAAGAATGTTTTAAAAATTTAAAACTTTAGGTTTTAAGGTACCTACATAGTTTCCTGGTAGAGAGTAGAGATCATATATTCTGCGGCATGAAACATTAGCGATGACCTTGAGTGCGCGAAACCATTTTAGTAGAAAGTCTGTTTTTTTAAAGTGCGCAAACTAACGGTCATCGCTATTCTTTCATGCGGCCAGCTATACCAGTACAAATATTCAATGTTCTCTGTTAACCAGTAGCCGTCCAAGTAATCCCTGAAACAACTTTTTAAAAAATGAAACGACAAATTTGTAAATAATGTTTTTTATAATTGAACATTCTGAAGTGGCTAGCACATGGGGAGTGATCAATTAAAATAGTCTCGTGAAAAGTTAACACCTTTTTTAATCATGATCTTATAAAGTACCGAAAGAAATAACTTAAGGTCTAACTAATTAACAATAATACGAAGGCTCTTGTACAATTACAAGATACATGCTGTATCGGTGAGCATCCTTTAACCATCATTCTACCTTCTACCATTCTGCACCTTTGTTTTACGACTTTTGAATAGTTAAGTAAAATGAGCAAGTCACGGGATTGAATTTATTGTAAGTTGAATTTTTAACTATATATAAGAATAAAAGAATAAAAGACTTTCAGAACGGTTCGTAGATGACATGGTTTACCGATACACTGCATGTATAGATACTTATATTTTGAGGCTGACTGTACAAAGAGCCAACTCAGTTGAGTATGTGTCCAACACATATAAATATAGAAATATATCTGTTAAACAACGTATTAATGTACTGTAGACTAATGTAACACATAGTTTTGTTGGTAGATAATATAAATAGCCTTTCACTTACTGACTAAATTTTATATACACTTTCATTCTTCATATCATGGCATTTAGTTAAGTTTCTAACAATTAAGGGCGCTTTAAATTATACCGACTTTGAAAAAAGGCATCACTTTATTTTAAGTAGACACCACGTATATTGAATTAGTTAATTTTTGGCATTTTTTTGTGATCAGCGTAACATTTACCAAACAACACACCAATAGCTAAGGACCATGCAATTTACTGAGCACAGAGTCTATATCAAAATTTTGAATATTTGTGGAATTGAATAGTAACTGTGTTTCTGGTTTAGCTTTTTTACTTTCGGTTCCGCTTTCATCTGATACATTACCACTTTGTCCCCTCTTCCGTTTTTTTGTCTCTAACTTTTCTTTTTCTTCCACTTTCTCAACCTCTAAAACTATTTCAGTTACACTTACTTCAGTTTCTACTCTTTTTGGACTTCTGGCCTTTAATGGCGTATCTAAACTGGTTAAAGTAGAATCGAAAATTTCATAACACTGAGCTTTCAGAGATTCTTTTAGTGGGGTATATAACTTTTCAAAATTAGAAATGGAGCTAACTGCCATTTCAGTTTCTCGGTAGCTGTAATTAAGATACTCAACAGTCTGTGGATCTTGATCAACTAATAAGCTAAAAGGCGTTGCTCTTAATCTTATTGACACACCATCATCTATGCAAAACTCCATACAATATTTATCTTTCAATTTTGTTGGCTCTTTTTTACAAGTATCTATAGTGGCATCATGCTCATATGTAAAATAGTTTGAGCTTTCTTCATTACAGTCATGGACAGAGAGTTCTATTTCTTCATCAACTTCTTCGTCATCATTCTGGACAATTTGCATTTTATTACTTGTTTCTGATTCTACTGTTTTTTCTAACACTACATCATCAACTTTATCTTCTACTATCGTAACTTTATCAATTTCAACTGTCGTACTTATATTTATGTTTTCTGGCCTTCCACTGTCCTGTCTTATAAGAGGTGGTGTGTCAAGTAAATCGCGCTCAATAATTTTAGCCGTTTCTAAGTCAAAACCTCTTTTAACCAAATCAATGTGTAAACTAACTTCTTCTTTATCAAATCGTTGTTTAGGTTCATGAGTGGTTTCTATATATTCTTTAATTTGAGTAATATCATCTGAATCATTAGGAATACTTATGACAACGGGCTGTGGCTCTTGAGATCCATCGTCAGACCAACGAAGCGGCAACTGCTCGGTATCGGAATCATGAACATGTACCACGCCGTGCTCTATGGTTTTTTCAGTGCTTTTCGAAACAAATTCTGGGGAATCATGGCCTGAACTTTCTGAGTGAAATGATTTACTACAATGAAGTTTTCGTGGAGTAGAAGACTTTCTACGTGACTTTGTTGGTGCAGGATTAGTTACAGGAGTGGCATTGACACTTAGCTCTTTTTTTGTTGCTTTCTTTTTAGTCTGTACTTTTGATTGAGTGGCTGTATCAACTGATTTTCTTTTGCTTTTTACATTAGTATTTTTTGTAGGAGTAGGTCGTCTGGGTTTAATTTTCATAAATGACTTGACCATTTCTTTCTTAATCGGTGTTTTGCGTTTCTTTATTGACCCTCTATTCAAATTAGACTTATTTTTATTTACTTTTGGAGTAATAGGTGTATTGGGAGTAATTTTCTCTATAACTTCTTCGCCTGTAGAGTCAATAGAAGAATCCATGTCACCTTTATTGTCAATATTTCTTGATCTATTACCAGTGCTAGCTAATTTATATGATACATTTTTAGTACATTCACGTACTGGCCGACTTGGTTTTAAATTTTCTTTCTCTTTAGAGTCGTCGCTATCTTTATTACTTGAATCATTCGTCACAGACTCTTTAGTCGATGTCACAGGACAATCTGATTCATCATGAACTCGCATATAATCTTGATCTTCTGGTTTATAATAAGAACCTCCACTAGAATAATCGGTAGGTCGAGATGAATATGACGATGGTGTAGCAGCAGATGTCAAAAAACGGGGAGTTGGAATATTAGTAATTTTGATATCCGACATTGGACCATCATCAAGTATATCATGCCCTAAAAACCTAGGAGTATCCATTTGCATATCGTAAAGAACTTGTTTGTATGGAGTTTCTAAAAGATCCGAGATATTAAGCTTTGCGCCAATTTCATTCTGTAAAGAAATCCTTTCCATTTCAGGAGTATCAATATTTTCGTCGTTATTAGATTTATTCTGACTTTTATTTATTTCAGTAGATGTATTCGGATTTCGATCAATCCCAGCAATGATATTGATTGTAGGTTTAACAGGAATATCATTTTTTTCATCAGGAACTGTTATTATTTCAACCTCATCGTCTGAAGGGGACTTAGTCATAGGTAATTTTGCTTTAGATGACCTTTTCTTTTTGCCTTTATCGACATCCTTTTTGTCTACTTTCTTAGTATTTTGATCTTTTGCTTTGCTCTTTCTGACAGCTTTAGGTTTAGATTTTGGTTTCGGACTTGCGGTTTTTTCTAAACTTTCGGATACAGTGGCAAGAACACGTAAATCAGCATCCCAGTTTTTAGGCAATTTCTTTGTACTATTATTCTCTTTTAATGATCCACTTTTACCTTCTTCTAACTTCCTTTCATCAACATGTTCAACCGAAGCTGGAGTTAAAACATTAGGGCTTTTGCTGAGAACGACTTCTTTGTCACCATCAAGTGGATTCTGAGGAAGACATTTATTTATTGTCTCATGAAGTATTCTTCTAGGTGTGGTAAAATCTAAAACTCTAATATGCGATGTTCGTCTTGGTGTAGACGACGACTTCCTAACAGGAGGAAATACTTGCGGCGTGCTCGTTTCAGGGTTACCTGTAATGGTATTATCTTTAGGTGCTGACGCGCTTGTAATGTCTACCGCTTTGGTAACACTACTTTCGGCATTTGTTATTTCTTTTTTGTTTTCTTCTACTGGGATATTTTGTTCGACAACAGTTTTATTTGAAATATTTGTAGTATTACTAACATAATTACTATTATTTGCTGCTATGTCTATAATAAGAGGTCCTAAAGGCCGAGCAGATGTAGATGTTGGAATATATTGATTAGAGCCCGATTCGGCAGGTTTAATTGCAGTTGTTTGTGAAGTGCCTGAAAAATAAGGTTATATAAATTATAATAAAAATATAACACAGAATTAGCTATTAACGATAGTAAAACACCATTTAATTACATTTTTCCATTCCCGGGGGAGGTGCCGGAGCCAGAATAATTGTAGGCATTGCCATTATTTCATCTTTAGTGAAATTGTGTTTTTGGCCATATGGGTCATGTTTGTAAACAGGTGTCCCATTTATAACAATAGTCTGCATTTGAAGTAATGGAGTAGATGTAGCAGTCTTCTTCAATACTGTTGGCATTTTTGAGTCACTTTTGTTGAATGTTTTGTCAACTTTGATATCTGATATTATCTTAATTTTACTTTCTTCAGGCCTAGGTATTATTCTCGGTGTTGTATTTGTATTCACTGTACTTATGCTGACAATTTCATTTGGCTGAATTGGCAAATTGTTTTTAACATTTGCAACTTTCAGCAGATATTGCGTTTTTGTATGTGTTACTTTAGCAGGTTGTTCTAAATTAATTAGCTGGTTATCTTTGGTTGCAGGTATTCTGAAAAAAATATTTTTGATTCTATCAATATAGCATTATTAATTAAATTAATTATTTATATATATTATTCTCATAATAACATAACAATACTTACTGCACATGCATATTTTCTGAAGTACTGGAGTCAGGTACAGTGATGCTAGCAACACTATCGCCTGTAGGAAAAATAAATACATGAAGGCACAACACATTCAAACTATTTATTTTGATTGAATTTTTAAGAGTAGGTACGGTGGCCAGCACATCAAGTTACTACAATCTGTCAAATTTCTTCAATCGAACCTCACTTTTATGTCAAACGTGTTTGGTTCAATATCAACTGAGGAAATTTGATAGATTGTAGTAACTTGATGTGCTGGCCACTGTACATAATATTTACCGCTATTTACACCTGTTGCAAAATCATTGTATCCTGCCAAAGAAACTTTGCTTTGCTTGTCTATGTCCTCAAGTTTGGAAATGATATTTTTGTCCACACATTCATTCTTAGTACAAACTTGATTTAAAATGTGATTAAATTCCTCTTTTTGCCTGAATTCCAAAGAGTCTGGCTTTTCCTGCAAAAATAAGTAAACATTATACTAGTTTGTTCTTAATTTATAGTAGGTATATAGGTTATTTAATAAAAACTAAACTATACTCACTGTCGCAAGTTTACTTTCCTGAGTTTCTGTATACAATCTTGCTTGATGAAAATTATTTGTCAGATTTCTGTGGATAAACTCATTGTTGGTGGTTAATTTTGAACTAACATCACCTAGCTCAGTCGAACTATTGAAGTCAGGTAACTCTTTGTTCAAAACACGCGCATTTTTCTTCCTACAAGTTACATGACTACCTGAAAATGTATTGCAATTAAGAAAAAAGTTTCAATATAAATACTATATTTTAATAATAACACAGTAAACACAATAATGATTGGAAATACTAACAAACAAATACTTATTATTAGTAAATTTATTATTTACATAATTAGATTATGACAAAAAGCTTTCTTGTTACAGCATTATGTATAGTCAAATTTGACTTATCTACCTACATTCCAATGGGACATCCATAGTTATGCAAACCAGAACCAACCCACAAAAAGACTTTTGGGATAAGAAACCGTAATGAAGAGTATTAGAATATAAACATTACATCTGAATTGAGGGTTTGTTCTTGTTTGCAAAACTATGTCCACTTAGGTATATCATAAGTTTGAGAAATTGAAAATACAAAATTCATATTCATACTATTTTTAAAGCTATGAAAAACACTTAGCAGGTTCACACACCATAGCGGTGTATAAAACTTAGTATAGCTGGAGGCAAGAAAGTATAGTGATGACTGTTATTTTGCGCACTTGTAAAAAAGAAGACTTTCTATCAAAATTGCAGAAACCAAATTTGATACGCATATCAAATATACGCACTCAAAGTCATAACTACACTTTCTTGCCTCGGACTATAGCACTAATGTTAATGTGTTAATGCATCAAATTCTATGCATCAATGGTTGAGAGTTCAATAATAGGAATTGATACATCATGCAATAATTCAATTTACCTGGTAAATCAGACAATGGTGTGGTTTCAACTGAATTTTCTTTACTAGATGTGGAAATATGAGTATTTGATGGTGTACTGGAAATACTATTCTTACTTTTACATGTGCAATTGTCCAGTTTTAAAGAATTGCAAATTTCACATGTACTACTAGTTGATGTCCCCGAGCTGGTCTGTTTTTCTAAGCTAAAAAAGGTAATAAATTTTAAGTAGGTTAATTTAACAATGATCTATAGCACAAATCAAACATACAACTTCAGTAGGTATCACTAACACAACGAAGGAACTATAAATCATGAAAGTATTGATGAGTGTACCTGTATTTTGTTTGGTTATTATTTTCTTGTATTTGTAGTTTCTCAATGTCTACATTTTGAACGAGAAATTTCACCATTTCCAATAGATTTACACATTGAAACATCTTCTTCCTGAGGGTAAATGGCTTGCATGTTTCCACTGAAATTTCATAACAGATTCATGTAGGTAAGGTACATACAGTTATTAAAATACATAAATGAAATAATGGGGAATATTAAAGACTGACAAATGTCAATTGCTTGGAACTGATTAACCTTACAGTGCATGTACAAAATTATATCAAAATAAATAATATTGGTTACAATGTTAACTAAAGGTATATTGGAAAACTAACCATATATTTTGACTGCCCTATATTCAGCAAGAATATTCTTTAGTGATGTCATAAATATCCTGTCATATTCATTTCCAAGAGCATCTAAGTAGGGGCTGGCCTGCAGGAACTCATCATAGGCAGTCATAAGCTGCTCTTCAGCAAGGTACCCTGGAACGAAGAACAATGAAATTTCTTTTATCATCCGTTACGAGAGGACCCTTGGTTCCCGCCAAATAGTACTTACCGAGTACCAATTTAGCCAAATCCTGGGAAGGGAACGGTGGTATATTCATTATTATGTCCTTACATTAAAACAGTACTACGTTAACATAACGATTTCTTATGTTTTGTGCAGCATTAAACCGATTTTCAACAAATAAACATTCATTCGGTAAGAGATCGTCACAAACCACGCAAAATAATGGACTGTTCCTTTTCATTGATAGTATTGTAAATATCTAATAATAGGAATCCTTAACAATTGTGATTTTGTAGTTTATTGTGATTAAATAGTTTTATTGCGGTTCCTTTCTAAACAGATTAAAGGAATGAATTAATTTTGCAATACTTTTTAATTTTCTAGTATATTGTAGTATAAATTAAAAAATAATACAACTAATACAAAATAAAATGTTTAAGTAATATCATAATTGACAACTTTCTACTGAATATGAACACATCCAAACGCAGCTAGAGACTCTAAAAAAAAATAGCTAGTGATGTGTACATGTCTTCATCATTAATATTACAATCATCAATAATTAACTTAATTTTAAGTGGGCTATTGAGCATAGCATCAATGTGGTGTCCTAAAAACTTACAGAAACACAAAAATGAAACCATACTTCAAAAATTGCGCGCAAATCCACGGACAATAAACATCTCCAGCGGGGCAAAAATAAAACTAATTAATTTTCCTTTTGGAAGGAGAACTGAGACAGTGATTGCCCCAATGAACAGTAATTGCCCCATTTAAGGTTAATATACATTTTAACTTATTCAAAGGAGTAGTTTTGAATTAAATCCGTTAAATAATACTGGAGTAGGTACTCTTTATCAAAATTCTAAATTAGGAAACTTGGCAATATTTTATGAGTAAGAGGAAAAAAGAATAAAATTACGGTAGTCTTTCTCTTCAGAAAAACTCGAATTCCTCACAGGATTTACTTTGTAGTTTTGATGTTTGTATCACTTTAATGTTATTTTTTTAATGTAAAAGCACAGCATCGAGTTAAAAGCTTTGATGTTCATTTGAAGCAGTTATCATGGTATTTTTTTTTCTATTACTTATGTAATTGTTTAGATGGGGTGGACAATCATTGTATCGATCACCTTACCTACTAGTTATTAAAATGCATCAAGAAAGTCATGAAATTATTTAATGGCACTACTGTCATTTATGTGTGAGAGTATGGCCCCATAGATTAATATAATAGTATGGAACTACGTAATAGTAGTCTTTAAGAATTCACAACCTTATTGACCTGGTTTTTCTCCTTTCTGTTAGGTGAGGATGCGCTTTTTTTAACTGTTTAAGTATTATTTCGTATTATTGTTTTAAGTATTAAGCCTTAGTTTCAAATCAGTATTTCTATACTAACGATTACAATTGTAATGACCGAACTCCCAAACCAACCCAACTCTTCCCAACCCTAGTAAATGTCAACATGTCAGCACTGCCAACCACCAATCACAGCGACTTTCTTTCCCTCATTGGTTGTTGTTTCATCAGTCGCCATTCGTTCGTATTTCGTCGCCATTTTTCAGTTTTGGTTGTAGATTTTGTGCGTCATAAAATAATTTTAATTCATTGACAGTGCACCTAAATTTTCATACATTTAGTGTATCGTTTTGTATTTAGTTAACAACTATAAGAAAATGAGTACTGCTGCTTCAACACCTTTATTTGCTTGCTCTCGTTGTTTCTCGAGACATCCTTTCGAGGAATTGTCTCCAGGCGAACAATTGTGCAAGGTGCGTAAATCTGTGATACAAGCCACACGTAATGTGCCATTATTATCAAGCTCTGGTGTTAGCGGTTGCGTTAAAGTGAAAAGTAACTGTCGCACATTTACATGTTCAGTTATAGTGACGTCTTAATATGACGCATATTTTTGTCTTGATATTTCAGGAATGCCGCGGGTCATTCCCCATTGTCAAGTGTACGTACTGCCGTTCGGAGTTTCAACAAACAAGGTCAGTGCCAGGGCAGGCCACTTGCCAAGGTGTTATGCGAATTGCGTTTTGTATCCATTTCACTTGTATTAAATATCTAAACGCTAATTAGGTCATACACATCATCAGTCTAAAAGTAAGATGACAGTCAAAGTACTTTCTCAACAGTAAATAAACAGTATTTTTGGATTATTTTGTTGTAGGCTTTCAATACATTTGATAATGTAAACATGTGTCTTTAATATTATTATCTTTGATATCTTCAGATAAATTTGGTATGTAATTTTTGTTTGGTTCCATAGTATTCTTTATTGAAGTATGTGTACATGTAGGGTTATGATCACTATGTTGATTTTGTCGACTAATAATATTTGTAAATTTTAGTAAGAGTAACACTTCATCCATCTGCAAGAAATGTGAAGCTAATGTGAAGGCCTACGGGAAACCAACAGCATGTGAATACTGCAACATTATTGCTGCTTTTATAGGTAACTAGCCCTAAGATTGTAAATGTGTTAATAGTTTTTTTGCATTATTTTCCTTCCAGCATACAGGAATTAAAATGTTTCCTCTTTATTATGTAGTATCACAATTTAATCAAAATTAGATAGAAATATTAAGTGCTCACTTCATTTTCTCTACATTATATGAATAAGAGTGGTATATCTATCTAATATCTATCCATATTTTCTTGTTATGCTCACACGTAAATATTGTAATTGATTTTCTTTTAAGTTTAAAATAAATCATCTATACTGAGTAAGACTCAACTGAATTGTGTTTCTTCTGGTACTTTATTTCTCTAGTTTAAAAATGGCAATAAAAATGTTCCAGGAAACAAGTGTCAGCGATGTGTGAATTCAGAGCGCAAGTATGGACCAGCTGTTACTTGCGAGCAATGCAAACAACGCTGTGCTTTTGACCGCCATGATGATAGTAAAAAGGTAATGATAGTATATTTTATACTGGGTAGAGTTTTGTAATGCCAAATGCCTGGGTTCAATCATAGCCTGGTGCCCCTACCAATTGGTAAGGGCACAGCAATTACCATGGTTTTATGTGAGAGTTGTTAATTAAAATTAAAAAAGATATTTTATACTACTAATCAATACAGTCATTACTAAAGATATAGTCTTAGGTTTATCCTTACTCGTTACGGGACAACTTCATTAAAAGCCACCAGGTTTTCTTATGATGTGTTCGATGGTTCATATTGATCCTCCATATGGATTGCTCATTCTTATCCACGGAGGGTCTCAGTGGATATGAACGTACCTCTACAGTCACTCTAGGTATATAACTTATTCTACAGATAGAAACAAATTTCAATGCAGCTTTCTTTCATTTCAAAAATATAGGAATTTTTCCTATGCGTAAAATTTTCTGTCTACACTATTAAGAGTACTTTTAGATGGCATTACAAAATTCTATCCTGTATTTGTACAAATGAACTTTATTTGTGAATCAAATTTTAACACTGATCTTATGCTATGTTATGTGAAACAAAGAAATGCAGAACATTGCTTATTCACAATCATTCCTAACTTTTATAGGTTGATGGAAAGCTTCTATGCTGGCTGTGCACTCAGTCTTTGAAGCGGGCATTGGCCAGAACCAAGCAGCATCTGTCTTCTGTTGACAAACACAAACACAGATCCCACAAGTTAGTTTCATGTTGCTTTACAATACTATCTTATTAATAGAATGTAGAGAAACATAAATATCCTAACATTTTCAAAACTTTCAAATTATTTTTTACTATTAAAACTAAAACTGTTAAACAAAATATTGTAAGGAGAAATCAAAATATTTTTCATTGATGATGTCTTCATGAATATTAGGTCAAAATTTAATGATGAAAATTCACAATAATGATAATATAAAATTCATTAAATGGATGGAGACAATTTCTAATGATGAATCCATTAATATTGAGTCTACTGTTAGGCCAAGAACTGAGCTTGTCTATCCTATAGATTTAAGTTTGATTCAGTATTTGATCCACATAAATTGGCCTGTGTGATGTGAATGTGCATTAAGGTCACATTAATGTGAAATACTCATCCTTTTACATAACTTATCACTTAATATTCTTTATGTGCTTAATGCTTTTAAACTTGATTTTAACTAATGCTCAAATCATGCAACTGCACATTTTGCCTGTTACCACTATATTATTCTGTGCTGGTCTTATAAATTTGTAGCAACTGTTTAAATCCATTTTTTTCATTATAGATCTAAAAGCAGTCACAAGGAAAAACGGAAGTCTGACATGATGAAGTCAATAAATTCAAGTGACTCGTCACTGAATGATTCTCATCCCTTGGAGAAGAAATCTAAGATGAATCCCATGCAAGGTATGTTGACATTAATGAATAAAAATAAAAAGTCATAAGTCCAGTATGTTTGTATGGAAATAGTGCAGTGGCCTAATTATCTTTGTCTGCCTGCATCTAAAATTATGGATTCCCTTATTCAATTTTGAGTCTAAGAGCGGAGTCCAATTAACATTACAATTCCGATTTATCGTTAGAGTGAACACTTTAATTTATCGGCAATCGCTTACCATCAGATGATCCGTCTGCTCGTCTGCCACCGATCACATAAAAAAAAAACAACTAAGATCAGACAAGGAAATTTAACATTTGATTCATAGTAAAAATATCCTTGTTTTAATTTACAGGTGAATTGGATCCTAATAGTTCTGACCATGTTGTCGCAATGACGCAACTCAAGGAAACAATCGCAAGTTTACAGAAAAAGGTGCGTGCAGAAAGACAATGAGCTGCTTGCCAAAGACAAATTTGTAAGTTTTTTCTTCTTATTATAGTGGCTGTCGAGTACAGCACTTCATGAAGATTAGTAGCTAGGTTCATGTTGTTTTTTCTCTTGCGTCCATTTTTGTTGGTTGTATTACAAAGAAAATAAATAAATAAATGCGCCAGACAATCACACCAATCAACCTGGCCCAAAACCCCTGTATAGCTGGTGGCACGAAAGAATAGCGATGACCGTTATTTTTGCAAAGAAGACTTTCTATTAAAATTGGTTTCTGCGCACTCAAGGTCATAACTACACTTTCTTGCCGCAGACTATACAATGAGTACCAGATGACGATAATGAACTAAAGCAAATTTATTTATTACACAATATATTATTATGTAGGTACAATCGTTTTTTATTTTTCCCCAAAACAATAGAATTTCTTGTTTTTTCGTCACATCGTACAATATTCTGGCCAGTCATCTTAATGATTAACAAAACATTCCAGATCACCGAACTGAAAGCGCAGCATCACAACAACACAACGGACATCCGCAACGAGATGAAGAACAAGGAGCGGCTCAACGAGACCAAGTTCAACCTCATGAACACGAAGATCCAGAACCTTCTGAAGGAGGTGGCCACGCTCAGCAAGTCCGCCAAGAAGAACAACAAGAACACGCGCGCCGCGCTCGCCGCGCCCGACAACAGCAGCGGCACCGACAGCCCCAGCACCAACTAGGACATCCATAACACTTCACATACAGGGTGTATCTGTGAACATTTACATTCCTTTAACCACGTGTTCTACCAACCATTCTGAACAACATTTGTTCTATGACTTTTGAAAATTCGCATAAAAAAAATTTCATCTTTCAATACAAAGTCGGTCACGTGACTTGGTCATTTTGTATGGGGAGTCGAAAAATTTTTCGAAGAATTTGGAAAAGTTGTTGTACAAATGTTGTTCAGAATGGCTGATAGAACACGTGGTAAAAGGGATGTAAATGTTCACAGATACACCCTGTATAAAGCGCGTTTCCACGGAAGCGGAGCTGCGTGGAGTTGAGCCGAGACTAGTGATGGGCGATTGTTCAAAATCTTGACAATCGAATTATTCGAATGATTTCACAATTAGTAATGATCATTCATCATTCGAATGATTATTTTCATTTGAATGATGAATGAATTATTCTAATGTCTTCATTCGAATTATCATTCATCATGTAACATACTTACTTAACCAGTATAAGATAAGACAATTTTAAAGTATTCGAATGATTATTTTCATTCGAAATATTCGAATAGATAATTCGAATGATCATTCGAATGAATCATTCAAATTCGTCCATCTCTAGCCGACACTTATGAAAATTGGCCAATCACATTGCTCATTCAGAGATGAGATGTGTATTTCGAGCGACGTGATTAGGTCAATTTTTACAAGTTCTCTTCTCAACTCCACGCAGCTCCGGTTCTATGGAAACGCACCCTAACACTTGCAATTTACAGAGTTTGGCAAAATGGAAGGACAGATTGTTTGAGGTACTTTTGTTTGTGCCAGATTCTGTGAAACTTTTACAAAAAGCCTTTTAGTCAATTGGAACAAAAGACGGGAACTCGAGAAATTGCTTTGCGTTGCGTAAACTCTTACATCATGAAGCGAATGTATTTAATAATTTAAAGATATTCTACCTTCATATTGAACCATGCCTTGCCTTCTTCAGTTTGAAAATTGTAGGAAACTATCGATGCTAATACATAGCAACGATATTTGAATGTTAATTGAACAACTTGAATAAAAACTATTTCATTTAGATGTAAACTTTGCAATTGGGTGAGGCCTAGATGTGTGCCCGTGGTTTTGTGTCCAAGTGAGTAGGTGGCTTTAGGTTGTCTATCGACAGACTTTTGATCTTGTGAATGTTATTAAAATGAATCAACACACTTATCTTTTTACACAAAAAAATCTCGATCTTGCTATAGTAGATAAAATGCTAATTATTTGCTACTTAAATATTGAACAAATTATCTTTATATTTTAAATTATGGATACTTTCATCAAATCATAAATAAATATTTTAAATAACAAGGTCAGCTGTCGTTAGTTATTATTATGCAACACATTTTATTAAGTAATAAATATTACAGACAAAACTGGAAAATATTTTTCCTCTTATTTTTTTACTCTACAAATGGTTTTATTTGTAGAATTTTATAAACGTAAGCGTAAGTAGGTTTCAATTTAATGACATTTCAATGTTTAATTTATTAATGCAACATTTCGTTGTTTTATCAGTTTACCCAAAGTACAGGAATTACAGATTTATTCCAATAGACGAAGCCAATCAAGACCTAATCTTAAGTAAATAGGTGCCTCTCTGCTGCGGGTTTACATTATGTGTTAAATAAAATAAAATCCACAAAATATTTAATTTTATTGAAATGATTTTCATGCTACATAAATTAATTTTAGTTTAGTTAAAATATTAAGTAAAAAACAAGATTGTAAATTATTGTATGTTTGTAGTAATATCCTTGTTAAATTAGAGAATCAATTGTGTGGTGACACTTCAATGTTCTTTGATTAATCAGATGCCTCATAGAAATTAGGACAATTTAAAATGTTTAATTTTATTAATTGCAAAGTATAGTTGTGTGAACGAAAGCATCTGAATCATGGAATTTCACCGATTACAATACACGCGAACGTAGGAGCCGGTCTGTTGTAGAATTTGTGAAGCCGATGTTGGCCGCCTGATGCGATTTTATTTAATGTTAGTAAATGAAGGAACTGATTGAAATATAGTATCATATCATCATTGTACAATAACAATAGTTGCGTTCTTGATCTTTCGAATGATCGCTCATACTGAATGTGCGGGATTCATATTGATTGATGAATGTAAGTGTTTTTAGAATTAAATTGTCGAGTGTTAGGAATAACAATGTGTCAAACAAAGTTGTGGACACCGAATCAAATGCTTATAAACACGATCTGCTTTCAACTGAAAGAAACAAAATTCACCGCCGTTCTCAATATAGAATTTAACTTCAGATAGTATAAGTTATCATTTACTGGAGATAGAATATTTTGTCGTCCCATAAAACATGTAAAAAATTTCGTGATCTCTTGGTAGGCTCTTTGACTTATTTGTTTAGGATATTAAAAAAAAAAAGCCTATTTTCTAAGTTTGCATTTTATTGTCATTTAAGGTTACGAGGTTAAACAGAACTCTTTAACCTTTTATGGGGCTCTGTCGATATGTTAGACACCACCTTTTGCACCTTATGTGTTGGAGATAACGTCCACAAAACCAAATAATTGTATTTATACCTACTGCCCATTAAGGGGTTAAGGAATTCTAATAGATAGTTTTGGATGAACTGGAGACACAAAGAAGGGGGATAGATAACTGAGCTACCATCGATATAATAATGATTAAAAGTTAACTAGATATTAAATATTGGGCACGGCGGTCAAAGCGAAAAGTCTGGTACCTAGCCTGTTTATTATTGCTCCGTGTAAGTTAAGAAAAGTAGTAAAATGTGCGCCATTCATACATTTTTATATGCAAGCCCCGCTTGGCACAGGAAGAAAATCGAACGTTTCCCACTCTATTTAGTTTTTTTTTTCGATTTATTGCGGGTTGTATGATTAACTTGTTAATTATTATGCCCTGGCTCTTAATTATTTGTTCATTATCTTTTTAGTATGTAGGTTAACCCTTACTTCACTGGTTGTATTGCATCGTATTTTTATAGATTGAAGTGGTATTAGCGGATCTAGACACAAAGTGAATTAAAGATTTTATAAATTGCAAAATGACACTTAGTCTTAAAAGATTTATTGTTTTTTTGTCTACATATACATTTTGATCTAGGTCCCAGATATAATATTACATGTAAGTAAGTTTGCAGCGAAACGCACTCTTATGGTATAAATAAACATTGTTAATAATGTATCAAGGATTACAGTATCTCAATACGATTTGTAATACAATCAATACAATAGTAGTCTAATTTTATGTACGCAGTCAGTATATCATCCAGTCAGTTTATCTATTTCCTCAATATTCTATTAATAATCAATATAGCCCTGTTTTTGTATTTATGATGCCTAAAAATTTAAAATGATTACGTCATATCCATTCATAATATTAACTATACATGTAGTTGGTCATTTAAACATGTACCGATATCAAATCGTTTATTTGCACTTAATAATGTTAATAATGAACCTTTTTATCAAAAATCACTGATTGTACAAATATCAAAGCTACACTCACTTTGAAACTTTTCGATGCTTCAAAAAAATGTACCCGAGGTTTTTTTTATGAATGAGTATTGAAATCATAAACACAAAAAAAAAACGATTATAACGTATTTAAAAGTGAATCGATTATCATCACCGCGCAAAGATGCTATGAGGGTTTGTTTAAAGTCAATGGTATATTGGTTCAATTTCGAAATGGTTTTTACTGTATTTGACAATTTTCGTGTGGTGGTACGCGTCGGTTCTTATCTTGTGATACCTGTAAAGCCGTTGTGGCTTATTATTATCTAACTATAACTACATACCTTATGTTTTATTTCATATTTACCTTAAGTTTTAGTTTAGTTTAAATTCGCAATTATGTATAAACAACTTAAAAATATTTCAATAGCTGTGGGAAAATTCCAATGTAATTGTGACTGTGAAGACAAGTGTTAGAAAAATCGAGAAAAATAAAATAAATATCTGATAAAAAAATCATTCTTTAAATTTTTATCTTACATAGCAAAGACTAAATATCATCCTAACTAATATTATTATAAATGCGAAATTAACTCTGTCTGTATGTCTTGTCTTGTTACTCTTTCACAACAAAACTACTGAACGAATTTAAATGAAATTTGGTATACAGAATGATTTAGATTCTAGACCCTGAGAAAGAACATAGGCTACTTTTTATTGCGAAAAGGGCGTTAAAAGGGTGGTAAAAAGTTACTTTTCCACGCGGACGAAGTCGCGGGCGGACGCTAGTTTCATATAAGTAAGAGATAACTCGTCATACAAACATACAGCAATCCATCAACTATCTAGCCTAAGAACAATTCTTACACTATTAATACAAAATATACCGATTATGAAATGGATAATACAATTCAAGCAAGCCTGCTAAAACGAGTGACTAATATGCTAGATCATCAGAATACGCGAAAAAAAATCAGCTGTTTTACATATGAACAGCAATTTTTTTATTTTGATGACGTGACATTCTAAAAGGGGTTACCCATTTTGAGGGCTTCGAGAAAAATTTAACGGTGTATAAATTCAAGAGTCTAAAATTAAATCTGCGGTCTTTTTATTTCTAATTAATTATTGTACAAATAAATGAACTGTTTTACTACTCATTAAGAATTTCCCGTTATGTAATAATGATGCATAATAAAAATAAGGAAATACACAGGTGCAGACCATTTATGTGGTACTAAAAGGAAAACGCACATGTACGGTGGCCAGCACATCAAGTTACTACAATCTGTCAAATTTCTTCAATCGAACCTCACTTTTATGTCAAACGTGTTTGGTTCAATATCAACTGAGGAAATTTGACAGATTGTAGTAACTTGATGTGCTGGCCACTGTACAAAATAATGATAATAAACTGTGTTTAGGTGACTTGATAGATACAGCATTTTTGCATATAAGTGATTTTAAATGCGTGTGTAAATTACATAGTCAATAGATTTTTCTGTGCAATAGTAAACAATAAAACATATGTGTATCAAGCAAATTATGCCTTAGGGTCCCGTGCTCAACAACAAGAACTTAAACTTTCGTCATAAGTGCTACACTTGGGGTCCTGGCATCTCGACCTTATTTATTTCTAGCCAGCAAACAATCGATTGATGACCTAATTTCCTACAAAATTAAATGTAGGTAAATACTTTACATAAACAGGACTAAACGCGACGAAATTAAATAAGTACCTACATTTTAGCACCATGGCTGTGTAACGCAGCCGAAACGTCAAGCAGTAAGTGCTAAAATGTACTTATTTAATTTCGTCGCGTTTAGTCCCGTTTATGTAAAGTATTTGTATAATGCAACGCAAAAGTTAAAAAATAAATAAATGTAGATATTCTGCATTAGTAATAATTTTATAACTTACCCGCGACTTCGCGTGGAATAGTATGTTTGTGTAGCATTTTTAATTCTTTAATAATTTTTACCACCTCACTCACCTATTTAGCTATGTAGCTAGCGTTGTATGTCTGAATATTTTGTGTTATTAGTTTGAATCTAACAGGCCATCAGAATTTGCTTTCATGCCCTACACATCAGGAATGAAGTCAGTGGGGTTAAAAATGTAAGAGTACCTACTCGTAGGCGTCCTTACCATTATCATTTCAAGTGCAGTGATTAAAAAAGGAAAAAATATCTCCTACATAGTTTCTTGGTAATTTATTTGAAACCCTTAGTATGTAAGTTGAATAAATACATAATAGAAAGTGTAATTTTTAAATCAAAACATATTGCTACTTATTCACTGATTATCAGAAATTACGTTCGAACCATAACACGCAAACGCATATTTTTATTTGCATGCACTATAAAATGGTTCGCGTGTTTCCTCTCAAGTCAATATCCGACTTCACATCTTAGTGATACCTACCTACATTATATCACAGAATAATTTATATTTTCATTGAGGCTAGACAGTTAAAAATGCAGTTACAAGCCATTCTACTTTTCGTGGTCTTTGGGTATTCTCACAGTCAATGTAAGTACCTTCTTATTTTACAGCAGAGTTCTTGTCGGTGGAGCAGCATCCATTCTTCCTAGATCTAGACTCCGCCCAGCACCTTTAAGTCCTTGTATTATACATTAAACCTTTTCTTAACTTGTTGGACTTAATCATAATCCCTTCATGATCATACTCTTTTCTCTTTTGTTCCACCTGTCCTTCGAATATTATTTCGAGGAACTTGTCATGACGTAGGTTGATGATGTATGTATACATAGAGCTATTTAATTTATCTTTTTCTTTTACAGTGCTCAATCTCTCATGTAATGAAATCCGAACGTTCGTAAACGGTCACAATAACCGGAGGGCTAGCCTGGCGAAGGGTCAAGTGGCACGCCAGCCTGGTGCCAACAATATGAAGTACATGGTAAGCAAGTCATAATTTTCGTGGTCACTTCGCAATTACAATACTTCTCTAAATACTAAAATCTCACTATCAACTCTCATTAACGCAGTTCTCACTATCCATTTCTAGCTGATTATTGCATTTTACAGCCTCATGTTGGCTTTTATTTTCACATAATTCTCACTTTAATTAAAGTGCTACACGTAAATTAAACCAATATATATTGTAATTGTGTGTTCTCTGTTAATGATAAATGATAATTTATTTCACAAAACAGTAAGAGATAACAAGGTACGTAACAATAATTAACTGCCTCTTCTATGTAACCGTAGTACAGGTATGTGTTGAAAAGGCGCGCATTTCATTTATGGTACGTACAGCCACACATCAAAGTATACAAAACTGTCAAATTACTTCAATCGACTCTCATCTTACTGTCATACACATTAGGTTGAATATCAATTGAGGGAATTTGACAGGTTGTGTTAACCTGATGTGTGGCTGACTGTACATTATTGACACGAAAAATGGGACAAATCTGGGATTAAAACTTCCAATTTTGATCTTTACCATCATTCATGCACTTGGTTAGTCTTGGTATAAGCAGTTGCTTTTTTATCTGGGTTCGTGTATCTAATGCCCAAAATTATAGAACCCGCAATCATGGAATTCTTAATACCTAACCTGTCCCATCAAGTGTGTGATGATGATGTAATCTATAGTTAAATCTTCCTTGAAACTATTATAATTCGTTTTCTTTTAAACAGGTTTGGGATGAAGAATTAGCGGCAAAGGCAGCGGGATGGGCATCAAAATATCGCAGCAACCATAATCCTGATAAAACACTTCGTAAGTTTTCTTTATTCGAGTCTCTATTCGAAGCGTTTATCAAACGCGTGTTTTGTTTATTGGTATTTTATAAATTGCTGGTACTTATAGCAATTCGTTTTACGCTGTATAACAGCGATTAATTCGGTCTTCTAGGCCCGCCATTTTATTTTTATTACCTAAATTGTGATAAATGTTGGATGTTCAAAGATAAATTAGTATGCACTGAATAAAAAGTAAAGTATCAGCGTATAAACTGCCCCACCGCAAGGCAAAGGCCTCCATCATAGAAATTAAGTAGTAGATCAAAGTATGATGGGATTGATGATCTATGATGGCATTAGGATTCATCACCACGCTTGCCTTATTGGTGTTCACAAACCCGAGCTATGTCCGAAACATTCGGTACATACTTTTGCTCGACCCAGGAATCGAACCCGGGACCCCGGGATCACGGCCCGGAACTTAAACCATTAGACGAACGGGGCGTTTATACTGAATAACATAATTTTATT
Organism: Cnaphalocrocis medinalis; assembly: GCA_014851415.1. Taxonomy (NCBI): domain Eukaryota; kingdom Metazoa; phylum Arthropoda; class Insecta; order Lepidoptera; family Crambidae; genus Cnaphalocrocis; species Cnaphalocrocis medinalis. The sequence continues at coordinate 9,165,224 of CM026280.1, read as the reverse complement.
AAAATACTAGTGGCCCGCCCTCACTTCGCTTCGGGACCGTAATTCATAAATGAACCAATAGATGGCGCTGTGTCCAATTACATCGCGCAAGCGTTTCGTGTTTTCGGTTTACCTCTAGATAAGTCTTGTTTGTATACAGAAGTTATCTCTTTATAATTGGTATAGATATAGATAGATAGATTAGGGTTTCTGTCTCTTACCAAGTAAATAAAAAACTGGACCCTTTTTTGCTAAGACTTCGCTGTCTGTCTGTCCTCAGTCTGCAGGCATTATCTCTTGTAATAGCCTGTCGGTTGAAAACTTTACGGATGATGTAGATAAACGACAACTGATTGATCTACAATAAATGGCTAATGTCAACCTTGAGTGTCCACCACGACGATATTTTTTTCTTGAATATCTAAATTCAACTCATTTAGTAAAAATTTAATGATGGCTCTAGTATACCCAACATGGCGTATTTAAATATTTTCAATCTACCCACCGTCGCGCGCGATTTCAGTTTAAGTAGTAAGCACTTATTTACAAATCAATCTCACGGTTTCACTTTACGAACATAGGATGGTGTATGTATGAATGAACGTATACGGGTGTATCAGTGAACATTTTCATTTCCGTAACCACGTGTTCTACCAACCATTCTGAACAACATTAGTCCAATGACTTTCGCATTAAAAAATTTCAACTTTTCATATAAAGACGGTCACGTGACTTGGTCATTTTGTATGGGGAGTTGAATTTTTTTTAGATGAATTTCAAAAAGTCGTAGAACAAATAATGTTCAAAATGGTTAGTAGAACACGTGGTTAAAGGGATGTAAATGTTCACTGATACACATTGTATAAATATTTTAGGGCTCCGTACCCAAAATGTCAAAATATCCTATTAGTTACGTTACGGGACGGTTTGTTTGTAAGTCCTCAGGTCATATAGGCAGGTATATCTCACGAACCATGATAGCTAGACGGATGAATCATTTTGTTACAGGTTCCAAAAGATTCCAAACTGGAGAGAACCTGTACTGGATGGCGACCACTGCCTCTAACCACCGTTTTAATGTAGACTCAGCTCTTGCAGCGTGGTTCGACGAACACAAAGATTATAGCTTTGGTCCGTTCCAGTCTCAACGTGCGAACTCCCCAAAAATAGGACATTACACGCAGGTACGGTACTTATAAATAACGCATCAAGAAAGTCATGTAGGCCTAACAAGCGCACCGCGACAAAATTTTGTCGACTCTCGTTCGCGAGAGCGCATCGTTCTATCCCGCTTATCGCTCAGTCAGGTGAGCGAGACGCAACTTGCGCCGACAAAATACGAGTGTCGACAAATTATCTCGCGGTGCGCATGTTAGCCCGGCTGAAATCAAAGATTTTACACTTTTGCATGAAATTGATGGCGCCACTGCCGCTTACGTCATAGAGTATGGTAGCCCATAGGTAATAATACTATGGAACTCCGTAATAGTTCCTCAAGAATAAATTTACGACTTTATTGACAGAGAATAAATACATTATTTTTCGAAGGCAAGTAAAAATGTAAAGGCCCTTGTCCGCCCCTATAATGGGAAAATCGTATGAGGGAACATTTAAAGCGCCTCTAGCGGTCACTTGAGAAAGTAAAATTGGTAGTATGAGAAATGTTTTGTCAATCAATAGGTACCATGTGACATTGTATTAAGTACATCATTGCACCGCCTTTCACCTCGTTCAAGTGTCCTTTACCCAAAGGTTGCCTGGAAGAGATCGCTCATAGTGATAAGGCCGCCTTTGTTGTACATTACTCATGTAATAACTAGTTTTTAAGTTTTATATCTCTGTTTTGTGTGCAATAAAAAGTAAATTCATTTATTCATTCATTACCTATAGTCTGTTTCAATTATGATGTCCCTTTGGACATTTCGAAGAACGTAACTGTGCTCGTTACGTGTGCGTAACGCGCGAGATCTATAGATCGAATCACATATCTATTTTTGTACTTGGTTGTAAATCATCCTTTGAAAAATATACAATTATACAAAAATACCCTACAATTAATTCACAAGCAAAATAAACATAATTGTTTTTGACAGTAGTGCTCAAATTCATCTAAACTTCAAAATAAAATATATTTTTTTTGCGCGATTACGGTTTACGTTCTATGGTTTATGTTTTACTTTTAAACATAGAGACGTGCCTGAAGTATTCAGTTATTTAAACCGATCATTCGAATTTTTGAAAATTCGAAAATGAATCTAGCTACTTATACTTATAATACAATGGGGCTACTTATAGCTGAAATAACTATGATGCATTTTATAATGAAAAGTACAGTAATTTGCAGGTAACTTTTCACGTACAGATATACTTAAAATATATCCTTAAAACTATACTTAACATCCAATCGTGCATTTCTTTTTACCAAAAAATAATATTGGAAGTTTTGTATGTCTTAAAGCGTTCTTTCGACAATTTCTATTAACCATAGTAGTTGAAAGTCGATTCGATTAAAATTAGTTACAAATCGAGAATTGATGCTGCTGAGAATCGATTTCTAAGGGTGTTGCCCTAGTACTGAACTATTGACATCTTTCCAAAGGGACATCATAATTGGAATAGACTGTATATCACTTTCAAAGGGGACAATAATACTAGGGTTCCACACCCTCAAGTCTTGATTCTTTTTTAACCAGTTTCTTAATTTATGTCAGACGAATTGCGCTCCTCAAAAGGCGATGTGTTTTCAGATGGCATGGGCTGACACCACGCATGTTGGATGCGCCGTGTCCCGCTGGAGAGATGGTCGATACAAGAAGTACTTCGTCGTTTGCAACTACGGCCCACCGTAAGTACCAGCTATTTTCAGTTTATACTAGTGGCCCGCCCTCACTTGGCTTCGGGATATTATACTCTGATTCATAATCATGTAATGTAAACTGACAGATGTCAATGACAAGTTTCTATGCATTTTGACATTTTGCATGTGTCAAATTGAGTGATAATGTATGGGGATGACACATTGACATCTGTCAGTTTACTTTACATGATTATGAATCAGAGTATAGTTTCACTCTGCACCGATAGACGGCGCTGGGAGACGATTGCATCGTGCTAGTGTTTCACTTATTATGAGAATTGTCGAAGTAAAAGAACTATATAAAAGGTACACCATTTAATAACTTACACAATCACTTATTTTACACTTTTTCATACATCAAAATATAAAACATAAAACAAACCATAAACTATAATACAAAAGAGTACGGTTGTGGCCGTCGCCAACAGACTGGGTGTGAAAGCTTAATGTGTCCAAAGCCGTCTGAGCTTCGCAATCCACACTAACCAAATCGTGGTACTCGCTTGAGAAACTATCCGATCCGTAAAGGGTTCCCCACGAAGAATATCCCTCACTGCGGAGCTAATGGTTTCAAATGATTGCGGATTCAGACCTACCATTAAGTCTGGTTTTTTTTTCAGAGGAAACTACTTAGGCAGACAACCATATCAAGCAAGTAAAGGAGGCTCCGGAAAACTAGTCTGCTCCGTCGGTGGCGATAAATGTAAGAGACCATTTGGAAATAAATGTAGAAATTGATTATAATTAAGTAGCTAGTTAAAGTAGTTTTAAAGTGATTTAGTTGGTAATAAAGTACTAGTAATTTTATAATGCTTTTTCTTTAGTCTTTTTATCGATTGTGACTTCAGTGCAACAAAGCAAACAAGGACCTATTTTTATTTAATTTGAACGAATAGTGGCAGGTAAGAAATGAGGACCGCTAAACACAAAATAAGTATAGGAACCTCTGCCACAAAATAATTACACACAAAAGGTAGACTCAGCCTGATTTTGAATTTAGAAGAGTTCGTTGACATATGCTAGGGTTGTTGCCTGGCATTAAGCGCGTAACATAAGCGCGCGGCCTCTACCACAGACCTCGACAGTTCGACAATCTTCGAAAGGATTAATGTGGTCGAAAAGGCGTATTTCCCGATTAGTACGCATACGTGAGTACATGACACGTTTTTAGCTCTAAGTGGGCAGCCTACTTTCTGTGTGTAATTATTTTGTGCCTCTGCTCTAACGTTTGGCCTATAGTATAGGGCCTATACAAAAAAAGCTGTATATTGTTATCTTTCCACCTACTTAAAATTTTACGACGCTGGCTCTAAAGTTTGACGTAAGTATAAAAACAATTAGGTTTATTAACTGACTTATTTGACGCGTAATTATTCTTTAACCTGACGTGTTAAAGCAACAATAAAGTACTTAGCTGTCTTACACGAAGTCAAACGGTTGGTCGTGTTATCGATAAAGGTTCTAAGAACTTTTGTTCTTGAAAACATGTTTTGTTAGATACTGCACGTCTCGGCCAGCATCTTTCAATGATTTTTCATGCTATCTCCACTTGTCTATCACAAACTCACAATCTACTTGTTCAGTCGCCTGTTATAAAATGTAAAAACACTTCGACTCTTATTCCGGCACAGTAAGGTTTATAATTATTTGAATGAAGTTGTAGGTATACTTTATAGTTCAAAAGAACTGTTTTGTTACCTAGAAATGACGTACGGAAAGAGATACTGAAGCATTTTCACAATAAAATTCATACAATGTAAAATTAAAACAGTAGAAACTCGCGGTTTTGTTGTAAAACTAGCTGTTACCCGCGACTTCGTCCGCGTGGAATAGTGGCATCTGCCTAACTGGTACACAGTTAGTCGGCAGAGCACTCGTGGATGTTGATTTTGTGTGAAAAATTAAAAAAAAAAAACAAACAAAAAATAAATTAAATAACTCTTAGCAGACACACACTAACACAGACACATGCGTTCGCTCATTGACTCATTCACACTAATAAAATACATAATTTTAACAGTAACACATCATAGTGAATACAAAATAAAAAATAAAATACAAAAAATAGCAATCGTCAGTTAAAATTTAATACTTGACGTGCTCCACGATTTTACTTTAATGCATAACATTACTAAGTTATACATATTATCTGTTTACAATAAAATCGTTTACAGATTATTTTTTTGTTTAACGTCGTCAGACCCAAAAGCCTTTTATGAGGCATAAAACAGTTGATTTTCCATTGCATGTGTCTGCTGTCTGGGCCTAACGACGATGTAAACTAATATCAGATCACATCACTTATTTCTTCTTAACGGTTCACTCTTGGCAGAGCGGTTGTGATCGTCCTGTACTCATAGTACCTAGTCTGGGTAGGGTCAGTTGTGATGCGCGTCACTTAGGTCCGCCACCGCGTCATCCTGCTGCACTCCTTAACTGAGTCCCAAATGGCAGACTGTGTAAGCCCAATGTGTCCAAAAGCATCTGAGCTTCGCAACCCACACTAACCAAATCGTGTTACTCGCTTGAGAAACTATCCGATCCGTACAGGGTTCCCCACGAAGAATATCCCTCACTGCGCAGCTAATGGTTTGAAAAAAAACAGAGGTTTCAAATGATTGCGGATTCAGACCTACCATTAAGTCCGGTTTTTTTTTCAGAGGAAACTACTTAGGCAGACAACCATATCAAGCAAGTAAAGGAGGCTCCGGAAAACTAGTCTGCTCCGTCGGTGGCGATAAATGTAAGAGACCATTTGGAAATAAATGTAGAAATTGATATAATTATGCTAGTTAAAGTAGTTTTAAAGTGATTTAGTTGGTAATAAAGTACTAGTAATTGTATAATGCTTTTTCTTTAGTCTTTTTATCAATTGTGATTTCAGCGCAACAAAGCAAACAAGGACCTATTTTTATTTAATTTGAACGAAAAGGGGCAGGCAAAAATGGGGACCGCCTAAACACGAAAATAAGTATAGGAAACTCTGACACAAATAATTACACACAAAAGGTAGACACAGCCTGATTTGAATTTAGAAGAGTTCGTTGACATATGCTAGGGTTGTTGCCCGGCATAGTACATAAGCGCGCCGCCTCTACCACAGACCGCGACAGTTCGACAATCTTATGTCATAGGTTAGGATTAATGTGGTCGAAAAGGCGTATTTCCCCGTTAGTGCGCAAGCGTGAGTACATGACACGTTTTTAGCTCTTAGTGGGCAGCCTGCTTTCTGTGTGTAATTATTTTGTGCCTCTGCTCTAACGTTTGGCCTATAGTGTAGGGCCTATACAAAAAAAGCTATATATTGTTATCTTTCCACCTACTTAAAATTTTACGATGCTGGCTTTAAAGTTTGACGTAAGTATAAAAACAATTAGGTTTATTAACTGACTTATTTGACGCGTAATTATTCTTTAACCTGACGTGTTAAAGCAACAATAAAGTACTTGGCTGTCTTAAACGAAGTCAAACGGTTGGTCGTGTTATCGATAAAGGTTCTAAGAACTTTTGTTCTTGAAAACATGTTTTGTTAGATACTGCACGTCTCGGCCAGCATCTTTCAATGATTTTTCATGCTATCTCTACTTGTCTATCACAAACTCACAATCTACTTGTTCAGTCGCCTGTTATAAAATGTAAACACTTCGACTCTTATTCCGGCACAGTAAGGTTTATAATTATTTGAATGAAGTTGTAGGTATACTTCATAGTTCAAAAGAACTGTTTTGTTACCTAGAAATGACGTACGGAAAGAGATACTGAAGCATTTTCACAATAAAATTCATACAATGTAAAATTAAAACAGTAGAAACTCGCCTTTTTATTGCAATAGGTACTAGCTGTTACCCGCGACTTCGTCCGCGTGGAATAGTGGCATCTGCCTAACTAGTACACAGTTAGTCGGCAGAGCACTCGTGAATGTTGATTTTGTGTGAAAAATTAAAAAAAAAAATTAAATAACTCTTAGCAGACACACACTAACACAGACACGTGCGTTCGCTCATTGACTCATTCACACTAATAAAATACATAATTTTAACAGTAACACATCATAGTAATACAAATTAAAAAAGAAAATACAAAAAATAATGCTCTGCAATCGTCAGTTAAAATTTAATACTTGACGTGCTCCACGATTTTACTTTAATGCATAACATTACTAAGTTATACATATCTGTTTACAATAAAATCGTTTACAGATAATTTTTTTGTTTAACGTCGTCAGACCTAAAAGCCTTTTATGAGGCATAAAACAGTTGATTTTCCATTGCATGTGCTGTCTGGGCCTAACGACGATGTAAACAAATATCAGATCACATCACTTATTTCTTAACGGTTCACTCTTGGCAGAGCGGTTGTGATCGTCCTGTACTCATAGTACCTAGTCTGGGTAGGGTCAGTAGTGATGCGCGTCACTTAGGTCCGCCACCGCGTCATCCTGCTGCACTCCTTAACTGAGTCCCAAATGACAGACTTGATCTGGTCAGTCCAACCCATGAGTCATATACTCACCTACCCACATTGCACTACTGTTAACTTAACTCTGCGTGATGAACTCTAAGGCCCTGCATCGGCGGAAAGAAATGGTAAAGAGATTCATCAAACCAGTGAAATGGAATGGAAAATGAATTCATGAAACCAGTAAAGTCAGAGACTCTCGTTAAATAATTAGCAACTGTCATTCTGTTACTATTTTACAATTTCCTAAATAAATGGTTTGGCCGGTCTAAATGTCTCAATTATAATTTCATTAACTACCAATACAATATCGCATTGGCTTTATACAGGGTCTATTATTTAGTAGACATTTATATCCATTTCACCACGTCTTCTACCCACTATTCTGAAAAAAAAAAGTTAGTTTAACGTGTTTTGGGAATTCAGAAAAATGTTCTTTACAATGGTTAGTAGAACATCCTGGTTAAAGTGATGTAAATGTTTGCAGATACAGCCTGTATGTTTTTTTTTTATTTCCTGATTGTTGCATATAAGTATTATCCTATAGGCTGTCTGTCTGTACCTAAGAAATCATAAGCGCACTTCATCAAAGCGTTATTTTCCTGTTCCCGTTTACATTTCTAAAAACCCTTCCCGACTTAAGTGCGTATGCATGCATTAGTCATCTCCAGGAACCTACTGACCGATATTTTCATAGATAGTTTTGTATTTCTGACTAATAAGTTACATGGTTAATTAAAGTAAACCAACTTGGAATTTTGGTTTTATGGCCTATTTGTCCCGGAAGGTTTTCCCGTACGCAACGACTGATTGATTTTAAGGAAACCTAGGTACTCATCCTGCTTGTAAAGAGCAGAAGTAAAAAGAACTTTTTATAAAATACATTAACATAATATTCCAAACAATACTGTTAATTAAAGAATCCAAATACCTAAATAGTACTGGTCGATTAGATTTGCACAAAAAAAGAGAGTTATAACACCAGATGGTCGTAAAAAATTCTACGGATAGGCGGTGTACACAGATATCTGATGCCAAAGATCCTATCATCATTCTACTCATATTTGTTTTATTTCCTACATATCGAGATGTCTGGGAAATAATGGTTATTATTACATCTAAATTTGAAACAAAAGCTCATATTTTCGTGTTCTGATACACATCTTGATGAGGCCGTTTTGGTATTTATACATATGCATCATTTGAGGTAATTTATGTTTTATTGTTAGTTATTAATAGGCAAGTAGGTACGTAACATGAACAGGTTTTTAATAATTAGGTAAACTGCCATATGTTTATTTCCCTGTACATTGATATAAACCTATAGTTATGTAGACAATTAACGTGAATCACTCTTGTCTTTGATTCATTCATTCATTCGGTGTATGTAGGGAAATTTGAAAATTCATTTTTATTGAAATTCCTCCTTGTTTTATATTTTGGTATCCAAGTTAAACGTATAGCTAACCGCACTAAGCACTCACTACGTTAAATTAACGGTAGGTAGGTAAGTAGTCCCTTAATTAGGCTCAAAAATACATTATTTTCTAAGTTAGTAAGTTCAGAATTGATGTGTGGTCTCTTGGTATAAAAAATAAAACAAATATTTCATAATTTTTGGAAAAAAGTACTTTTTAGGGGGTAAAAGGGAATTTGAGTTTGTTTGAAAGTTCGTAAACTCAGATGATAGGAATTTGCAAATTGGTATTTAGTGTTAATAAAATTATTACTTGCAATCAAAAGTAGGTAGGTATGTATTTTTTTTTTATTTTTGCTTAATCACCCTTGTGTATGCATTTCACCCCCGTAATATACTTAGGTGAAATGGCACAAAGAAATGCCTTATACTTAAACAGCGTGAACAACCAGTCCCAGTGAGGGCGCAGTCCAGGTATAAAATTTATTTTTCAGTCTTCGATCGCCGAAATTACAGGCGCGACGTGACATTGGTCGGGTTACTGCTCTTAGAACTCATTAACAACAAACAATCTTCAAGTACTTTCAGTTAATCGCAAAAACGAATTAATTTGGATAAGTTTAATGTAATGCAAAAATACATTTTCTTCTAACTTTTAAAAATTAGATTTACTTAGGTGTGACAAAATGGTATTACTCTTTGCCTCTTTCTAACCCCCCATTTTAGGGAAGTAGGGGGCGCGAGCGAAGCCGCGGGCAAAAGCTAGTTTGGCTATAAAGAAGACTGTACTGCACTGCTTACGTTTCTTCTGGATTCTAACGTTTTATTAATCATATTATACATTTTTCTTGAAACAAGGGATAGACGACCAGTATGGTGACACATTGTTTCTTTTTATACAATATGTAAACACTAAACATTATTGTACTCGTATACATGATAAGAATATTAAATAGTGGTTACTCGTATTGTAGTGTCAGTTACGTGTAGGTATAGAAAATATTACTCAAACGTGTGATTGGGAGTATCATAATCGATGACTTCCATCAAAAGTAGGTATTACTTGTAAAATGGACAGATTTAAGCAAAAGTGTTCCAACCCACAACCTCTTTAATTTCGTGAGTTTGTGACCTATGTATTCCAAATAATGTACCTATATTTTAACATATGAAAGACTTATAATTCTATGGTATAAAATTGGTAGATATTTGTTGTTCGACATAAAAGGGGTCATGAGCTAATTTCGATCGATAAATTTTGTTGTCGAAGTAATAAAGTGGTTCGGTTTAATTGTTCTGCTTTTCCTTCATTTCCTTGTTTATTCTGCGCCGAGGACATTGACAAAATTTTCAAATCGTATGTCATCCAGGTGTGGATTCAGCTTTCAAAAAGGATTGTGGGCACCCTCCCTTTCTTAGACAGGGAATCTGGTAAGCAAGTGTAGGAAGAATGCCCTGCTACTACAAGCTATGATAGGTACTTACAACCTGTATTTACGAAATTCTTGAACTTTAGAATCCAAACTTTATTAACCCTAAATTAAAAATTCCAAGTTATCTATGAAAATTTGGGCTAATCATGAAAATTATTTCATTTCAAATTCAGACATTGATAAATCATCTCTAAACATTGAAGTAGCAGTGCGTGTTACAGAAACTTTTACTAATTTTAAAAAGAACGATAAACTGATGCAACTGGGACAACACGCAAGATGAAGGAGGAAGGGTTAGAGAAAAAAATACATTTACCCACACACAACCATCACCATTCTGTTAATACACGATCATTGCCCGTAGCAATTTTTTTTTAAATGTTTGGTTACATCTAAGTTCTGTCTCTTGGACCGGGGGCCCGTGGCATTTTGCCAGCCCTGTCACCCTATAGTTACGCCTCTTAAAAACCGCTCTCCGAGGAATCGGGCGCTGATGAAAATCTAAAATATTCCTACACGACACCTACATCCGATACTTATCCCTTGCTGTCCTAGTTGTTTTATACAATTGTTTTATATTAATACTAGTGGCCCGCCCTCACTTCGCTTCGGGACCGTAATTCAGAAATGAATCAATAGATGGCGTTGTGTTGTGTCCAATTACATCGCGCAAGCGTTTCGTGTTTTCAGTTTACCTATAAGCCTTGTCGTTGTCTATAGAAGTTATCTCTTTATAAATAGTATAGAAGATATATCAAATGCCGTTATATTTTGTTTCCTCTGAGCTCGCACGAAGACTACCTACCTATGCAACCCACCTACATACCTACTTATCCGTAGCATTTTACGAGCTTCTATTTATCTTAATTATACCTTTTTAAACTTTTTACCTTTAGTATTTACTTAAGTACCTATATACTAATGAAGTGTAATCTGTATTCAACACCTAACTTTTTATTAGGCAGTAAAATTTGGTTTTTAATGATACATTGATATGGGAAAATTAACCTTCAAATTCGTTTTTTGGTTAACTTATATTTTTTAAATAAAAGTAATGCTTAGGTACCTACTGGGGTGCTTGCTAGTGCCCGGTATTATATTGAAACTGTTCGATGTCTAGTACTTATTTGTATTTTTTTATATTTTTAAGTCGCGTTAAAAATGGGTTATTTGAGCGTTTCAGTTTCTTCCATGAGTTTCGGGTGGTTCTCCGTCAATATCTGTAACACATAAAATGTGTACCTAAGCCATTTTTTTAATCAATTGAAAATAGACAAATATTGTATTCAGTGTAATCATGATACACTTATAAAATAGAATAGTGCAGTGTTTTATAAAATATAATAAAAATATTATTAAGTATTATTCTATTTTATAAAACACTGAAAAGACACATCACTCAGCCTTGACGGTGGTCAGCACATACTATTATATCCTACTATGAAGTACAGTCAGCCACACATCAGGTTACCACATTAACCTGTCAAATTTTCTCAACAGATATTCAACCTAATGTGTATCACAGTAAGATGAGAGTCGATTGAACAAATTGGACAGTTTCGTATACTTTGATGTGTGGCTGTACGTACATTAGTTAGGAATTTGGGTATTTCATATTCTATTCATATTTAAAAGTCCGGTCTCACAGTAACCATATACCCATACATACACTAATAGAAACGTATCGAATGCTAGTATAATTACTGCTGATCACAAGTTCATCTCATCGAAATTCCCACACAACATTTTTTTATGATTTTTAGCACCAACGTGTTACGAGCCAGTCGAGCCAAAATGGTAAGAATAACCCAAGTTATTTACTCCTTATGAATGTAAATTCTTTTTTTTTATTATTATATGTATGCCATTTCAGAGGTCCCCAATTCTCATGCTTGTGATAGATCGCATAGGTATATAGTTTTCGCTATGGTTTTTCATATTGAAAATCACGAGAATTAGGGAACATACCTATCTATAATAATTATTAGTTGACACTGTACGAGTATTAATAATTAAAAATAGGATAGTAAGAAGACTTAGAGATTTAGATGAACGAATATAAGTACATGAAATCTTCGACTTCAATGTCGTGAACGGGATACGAAAAATAACTTAAAATAAAATTTAGGTTACATTAATTTTATTATAGGGTTTGAACAAAAAATATGATCTAATTTTTACAATCACTGAATTTCCTATGGTGTGCCAACCCTGTACCTTCAACAACACAAGCGTTAGTCATTCGCTGCGTACGTAATTTCTAACTTACTGTTTGCTTACTATAAAACGTACACCAAATATCAGCGGTTTGCACTCTTGGTCTTCAGTTTGCCTCACAACACTATCAGAACTGGTCACGGGCACAATGGCTTTCCGAATTCTCGTATTGTTGGCTTTGGTCGGGTGCATTCAATGCAATGGTTAGTAATTATGTTACTTTTTTTTGTCCGCGCGGAAATCATTTAAAGTTTGACTTTGCATTGTTTTAAGACGAAAAAACATAGGCCTAATAATGTATCCATTACTGGAGTATATACATTTTTTAAATCATAAAAAAGATAGATTATTCTCAAGTAGAATTTCCAAGTACCTAGGTAGGTACCTAAATTTGTTAATAAGTGGAACATGTGATTTCAGTGATAAACTTGACATGCAACCAGATTAAAGAATTCGTAAACATACATAATATCAAGAGGCAAGACATTCTCCACGGCAAAGTACCCGGTCAACCAGCTGCTTCCACGATGAATTATATGGTACGTAATAAACGTAATATTAACATAATAATAGGATTTTCGTTTTTATTTATATTATATAGTGGCCCGCCCTCGCTTCGCTTCGGTATTTAAATTTTTTGAACGAAGTAGAATTCACAACAATCAATTTTGGTGATCGTAAACCTTAATGAAGGAATCTCAAAAAGATTTGATTTAAAAAATGCTGGAATCTCTATAACTTTACTTTGTCAAATTTAATTAGTTCCCCCGTTCACCCCTATAGGGGTTGAATATGAAGAAACCGAATGCACCCCTTTAAAGATTGAAGAAAAAACGATACCAAAATCATTTTTATAAAATTTCTATGCAAAGCCTAAGTACCAGTTTTCAAGATTCTAGCTTCAAAAATGTCAATACTACGTTTCATCCCCCTTTTCCCCCCTATTTAGATTGAAGAAAAAAATAACGAATTCACTTTCATTACATTTGTATGCAAAGCCCAAATACTAAGTTTCAAGACTCTGGCTTTAAAATTGATAATACGGCGTTTCATCCCCCTTTCTCTTCTTTTTAGGTTGAAGAAAAAAATGCCGAATTGAGTTTCATTACATTTGTATGCAAAGCCCATATACCAATTTTCAAAGCTCTAGCTTTAAAAATGACGAATCTTCCATACGACCTTTTAACCCCCTTTCACCCCTTTGTAAGGTGATGAAAACAAAATGCTGAAATCACATTCATTTAATTTGTATGGAAAACCCAAATACCAATTTTCAAGACTCTAGCTTTAAAAATAATAAATCTCCCATACATTGTTTTAACCCCCATTTCACCCCTTTATGGCTTGAATTAAAAAAAAAAACTGAAACAGGTCAATTTTTATTTTTGATCATCAACCATATCCAAATTTTCAAATCTCTAACATCTAAATTGAAAGACTTTCATACTAACGTAAACCCCCCCTTTCACCCCTTTAGGGGGTGAATTTCGCAAAACCCCTTCTTAGTGCGCCCCTACATAGTAAGAACTACTTATTTTTCAAATTTCATGATTTTAGGTCCAGTAGTTTTGGCTGTGCGTTGATAGATCAGTCAGTCAGTCAGTCAGTCAGTCACAGGCCGAGGCGTTACCTCTTTATTAATAGTATAGAAATCACGGTGTCTACTTTTATTACTTTATAGTTTTTTTTAAGTGCTATCTACACTAAATTTGGTCCTTAGCTTCTAGTTAGTCAGTTCTATAGTAGAAACTAGAAACAACGAAGGTAATAATAGTATTTATTTACTTCGGTACACGAGATTAGGAATCGAACCCGCGAGTGGGGTGTTTGTTAGCCTCTGTGCATAGTTGGTCGTCAATGATGGAGAGTTTGAAGTTTGAATTAGGTAATAAACTAGTAAAAAATATTTGTAATAGCATGCTTTTTCTCTTGAGTCATGTAAAGACTCAAGTAATGCAGTTACGCGTAAAAATTCTGTTTATTTGGAACCAACATAATAGAATTTAATAATGACAAGAAGAATACAATTGCCAACGTAAAATCTGTAGTAGGTATATTGTAATATTATTTATTATCACAGATTTGAATACATGGTTTACCCTGACGTAAATGGTACCTAAAATATTATAATCTTAGTTACCTAAAATTATTAGAAAAATTAAAAGGTTCTGCTCAACAAAACTGCAAATCATAACAGTAAAACGTTAAATTGTGCAATATTATTGTTATTAACATCTTATAATCCTCATCATTTATGTTGCACAGTTAGTAATCTAGACAGCTATTATCCAACGGACATTAAAATAACCTGTTTTATTTAATTGTCTCAGACTCAATGATCATTTTTGTACACAAACTAAGAGTAGATTTTAGCGAAAGTAAATTAAGGTATCAATCTAAAAAAAATAGAGACATTTTGACACAATTTGATCGAGTTATAAATCTCGTAAGACATTTGAACGTCCAATTTCCTCAGTACAAAAGGTACCGGTGAAAGTGAACCCATTGATAAAGTCACACCTCAAACTGTTATTATAAAATACCTACCTTTAACTTTCTTTCATTATTATTTATAGAAAGTTTGACTATTGCAAATCAACTTCTGGTCTAAACTAAATGTATAAAAAGATGAAAGAGTAGGTACGACACAATCAAACTAAGAAAATTATTCATTTACCTCCAATCCAATCCAATTACTCGTATTTTGTGTCTTGGCTAGCTAGATCTCAGACTAGGGAGAAGATATATACTAACTACGTATAGCTAGATTTCCTAGGTGTAACATAGGTATACTTAATACAAAATATGGTACGATCATTATATGTAGGTACCTCGACTATCAGCGTGTCTAAAATAAAAATAGGCGGATGATTGATTATAATGGCAAATAAAAGTACATACATAAGTTTTAAAAATTCAGGCTCCTTAGATACCATTGAAATGCACCATTCGTTTTTAGGGTTTTATTTTATACCCAAAGGGTAAAAACGGGATCCTAACAGTCCGCTGACAGGTCTTTTCTTCTTCTTCTTCTTATTTTTATGTGTGGCAATCCACTCCTCTTCGGTGTCTTGACTGAGCTGTCCAGACTGAGGATTACTCGTGCCATTGTCATGTTTAATGGTTTTGTTTGATTAGGCGAGGAAGGTATTAGGATAGGTAGGGCGATGGGCAAAAATAAAATAAATATACATAATATTGGGGATGAAATTTATAACTTAATGTTGTGATAGGAGAGGAACTTAACTAAGGAATATACATACTTTTTATTGCTGAGGGACAAAATGGAAGAGAGGTTGTAGGGAAGAGGAGCCTTGTATTTAATAAATATATCATGAAGAGGTAAGGGATCGAATAGGGGACAAGTCAACAGGATATGTTCAATATTACCATCTTCCAGACCACATTCACATAAAGAGGAATCTTTGATATGGAGTTTAGCCAGGTGGGAAGGAGATGAACAATGACCAAAACGTAAGCGGGGAAACAGTTGATGATATGACTTTCTTTAAATATATCTTAGAAAACCATGGTTTCAATGAAACATTCTGCTGGAATTCCTTGTAGAACTTGCCTTTACATTGACTGGTTTCGTCCCAATGTTGGCTCCACTCTTCCAATAAAGAGTGACGCGGAAGAAGAGATAAATCTTGAGTATAAATTCGATTATTGCTATCACTACCTTGTCTTGCTGCCAATTTAGCTAACTCGTCTACCATCTCATTGCCCTGTATTCCTGAATGTCCAGGAATCCACGACAATTTAACGCGCAAATTTGAATCTGAGCATTCCTTTAACTTTGATTTGGTTAACAATACAAGGGGACACATTGCTTTGCTGAAAGGATTTGATAACAGTGACTGAAGGAAGCTTAAAGAGTCCGTGAGGATAAGAGAGTCGCAAATTTTATTAGCTAATATGAAATTAACACATTCTAAAATGGCCAAACCCTCTGCAGTGAAGTTTGTTGTTAAACAAGGGAATTTAAATAGTTTGAAGTAGCCTGAAGAGTTTTGCAGGAATGCAGCACCGACACTGCTATTCGAGTTTGGGTCAAAAGGATGTTCAGCAGATGTTGATTTAGAACCATCAGTAAAAAATACTTCCGTATTAGCAGCGTTTTGTTCAATATATACGAGTAATTTTAGATTTGGATCACGAGTATCTTTATCAATACCTAAGGACAAAGAGATTTCGGGTTCATAAATTATATCAGTATAGTTGAAATGAAATAGGGGAAAGCATGGAAACTTTACTATCTGGTGGTCCACTTGTAGTAATTTCCTATAGCTCGTAATTAAGTATGGAATCGATTTGTTTGACCAAAAGTTATCTGACATGATGATGTTCAGATTTTCGAGTTTTGAAATGAGAGGATGATTTTCGATTTGACAGACTTTGAACAAATATCTATCTGAAAGATACTGCCGTCTAAGGTTCAAAGGTGGTTCTGCGCATTCGACTTGTAAGGCATTTGTTGGTGTACTTTTCATGGCCCCTACGATAATTCTTAAACATTTGTGTTGTAAAAGATCTAGTTTCTTTAATGCAGTTTTTGAGGCTAGGCTAAATGTGAATGATCCATAGTCTAAGAGGCTTCTAACTAAAGCATTATATATTAATCTTAAAGTTGTTGGGTGACCACCCCACCACACGCCAGTAAGAGCTCTCATAACATTCAAACTTCTTTCACATTTGTTAATGATATAGTTTATATGAGGCAGACTGTTACATTTACTATCAAAAAATTTCCCCAGAAATATAGCCTCATTAGAAATCGGAATTTCTGCACCATCAACACAAATCCGAATAGTAGGAATTTTGTTCTTCCTGGTAAATATTACAACTGTGCTTTTAGAAACAGATAACGAGAGATCATGGACTTTAAACCACTCAGATAAATCAGTTAAAGATTGCTCTAGTGAAGCAGATGCAGCTTCAATAGAGTGATTAGATGAGTAAACTAAAACATCATCAGCATATTGAAGAATGCAACAATCAGAACCTATAACACTTTCTAGTTCCCTAGTGTACACATCATACAAAAGGGGACTAAGAACTGAGCCTTGTGGGACTCCTTTCCATAAATATCTGAAAACATTTTCAAAACCAGG
Organism: Cnaphalocrocis medinalis; assembly: GCA_014851415.1. Taxonomy (NCBI): domain Eukaryota; kingdom Metazoa; phylum Arthropoda; class Insecta; order Lepidoptera; family Crambidae; genus Cnaphalocrocis; species Cnaphalocrocis medinalis. The sequence goes on along the minus strand of CM026280.1, from coordinate 9,147,749 downwards.
AACTCGTAAGCTAACAGATCTTTCCATAAACAGATTGAAGATGAAAGGGCTATGCCCAAATTTCAGAGTGGTTTTGGCTAAATAGCGCACACCTATAATTGTATGCGCAAAATATAGTATATAATGTAATTATTGTTATGAGGTAATCATGAAATAAGTAAAAGTCGGAATTTCATTTAAAAAATGTTCTTTATTCATCGTCATAAACAATTAAGACGTCATTCAGAAATTGCGCAGATGCTGCTATATTACTTTCATGGCGAGCCCATCCCAAATACCAGATCACCGACAAGACGTGGGCACAGCATCCCACAGTTCGACGGCCTACAATACAATTGCAACAGTATTGTTGTATTGCTGCACAACCTGTATTATTACTGTTGATCAAGATCAACACCGATCGGATTTATCAACACAAATAAATGCAACCTTAATAAAGTCAAAAACTTACCTCACGAGGTGCAATTTGACGAGTAATCTATTCTAATATCTTATCTAATACGATCCACACGAGGTCTTGTATTTGTCAATGTGTGTGATCTTCTGCGTAAAAGCCACCGTTCACAGGAGATACATACATGTGTATGACCAACAATTGGTGCACTTTGTTGATCTGCAGAAGTAGGCTGTCTTATTTCACTCCAAGCTGCTGTCCAACAAGAATTACACACCATGTCGTCGCTTGTTAATACCTGTTGCAATGAAAAAGCCCTTAAAATACAATCATATTGTCCACTGTAAATTGTTAAATAATCAAAAGATATTACGATAATTATTTACCACTGCATTAATCCATCATTGAATGAGATTTTGCACCTCAGCGATAATGGCGGGCGTGTGGTTGCGGAAGAAGCGGGAGCGGAATCCATGTTCAAGCCAAGGTCTTCAGGATTAGATCGATCACCGGAGTCCATTTTTATGCCAATTCGTTGTTTTACTTAATAAAAATATTATACTCAATTTCAAAAGTTCAAAACTCGAGAATTAACGTGAATTTACGTAAAATGACGTTTGACGTATTGTAAGTGGCATAGATAAATAATATAAGTAAGTGGGGTTGCCACTAAATATAACAATCGATACCTATTTAATAAATGAAACAGTAATCAATATCGATTGTTTCAAATTATTAAAAAAATACATTCATATTGTTTGATGTGTACCTAATTGGTGTCCTGGGATATTTATTAATTATTATTTTTTACTTTTATTGGCTCCATTCAGCCTGGTGGTAAATAAAATGGTAGCCAACGGTAGACAATGGATGAAGTATCCTCATGGTATCCTATCCGTTGGGTTTGCCATGCTGGCCCCCAAGCGTGACGCAGGGAATCTGTCACGACACTGGATAAAAAAGCGCGAAAGACGGTAACCTCCCCTATTTCTCAATTATGGTTTACCCCCGCTGAGTCTCCGGTACCCTCACTCACTGAAAAAACACAGCAGTTAGGCTGCTTTTGACTTTTGACATGGTGACATTATGGGAAATCATGAGCTGTTATTAATTGTTCTATTTTGAAAAAAAGAAAATAACGCGTCCTTAGGTACTTTCATTTAGATCTTTAAAAATCAGCCCCCTTGAGTAGTGGTGTGTACTCTAATCGATAAGAATCGATTTAATTGACGTTTGGCTCTAAAATGGCAACTCAGCTCTGCACTTCCAGGAAAAGAATGATTCCTGTATTAGTGAGCTCAATTCAAAACTTATTTAGTGTGATAAATTATTTTGGACTTTAGGGGTAAAACGAATATGTTGACAAATAAAAATAATTAAAAACATAATTTTTAACCAAAATCTTTTTTTTGGGCGGGCTATGGCCATTTATGGGCATCGTGCTTTGTGATCTTTAAAGGAATATTGAGATCACAAAGCTTCTTTTTTAAAATAGATAAGTTAACATTATCATAAGCGGCTGCGACGTCTAAAAAGGCTGCTGTTACTGAATTATTTTTAGAAAAAGCTAATAAAAGATCTGTGGAGAATAAACTAAGGTTATCTGATGTGCTTTTATCTCTCCTAAAGCCAAATTGAGTTTTACCTAACAGGTTGTTTTTTTCTAGGAACCATTCTAATCGGTTTTTAATTAAATGTTCTACAATTTTAGAAAACACTGAAGCTAAGGCTATAGGCCTGTACGAATTTGGGTCAGCGGGATTTTTAGAAGGCTTGAGAATCGGAATTACAATATGACGCTTCCAAGAGGGTGGTATCTGACCGGTATCTATGATCAAGTTAATAATATCTAAGAGAAACGACAGTGCAGAATATTTGAGATGAGTTATGAAAGAATACGGGATACCGTCTATGCCGGGTGAGGAATCAGAAACTTTATCTAATATTAATTGAAGCTCTTTCATAGTAAATGGAAGGGTAAGAGAGCAATCCCCAAGATATGGTTCATTATACTCAGGGGTAAAAATATTATTTGGAATCTGATCCCTGTTAGGAACAAAGTCGGGTGACAGTTTTTTAAAGAAGGGATTTACCCAGTCTAAGTCGAAGGAAGAGCGATTATTATTTACTAAGGAGCATCTATAACGTTTAATATTATTCCATACTACAGTTAAGGGAGTTTCAGGAGACATTGAGGAACAGAAACGTTCCCAACCAGCTTTCTTTTTCTTCTTGAGAAGTCTTTTTGTTGCTGCAGTAATATTTTTATAATTAAGATAATTGTTCATATCCAGATTGTCCCTACAAAGCTTTTCTGCCGCACTCCTTTTTTTAATTGCCATAGTGCACTCATGATCCCACCATGGCGGTGATGGGATTTTATTGCTGGCAACATTTTTCCGCTTGAATGTAGCGTCAGCTGATAACTGAATTATTGATAACAAACTGTCATACGAAGAGTTAAGATTTTGTTTAGAAACTTTTGGAAGCGAGGTTACTTTTTCCTCAATCAAATTACTGTAAGATGACCAGTCACAATTGTGGAGATTATATTGAAGTAAAGGAGATAATGAAGGGACTGAACGATTGTTTGCATTAGGAAGTGAGATTAGAATGGGAAAATGATCACTCCCATACGAAGAAGGGATGCATTTCCAGGAAAGAAGTGAAGAAAGTGATGGGGAACAAAGTGAAATGTCAACAAAGCTTAAAGACTGACCAGGCCGACTACGCCTGGTAGCAGAACCGTCGTTTAAAACGCAAAGGTTTAAATCATCAATAAGATCTACAAGGTGATTACCAAATGGGTCATTGTTGGAGGCACCCCAAAGTGAATGGTGCGCATTAAAATCGCCTAGAATTATTTTAGGACCAACTAAAGAAGAAATGATGTCTTTCAAAATAGGTAAAACTGAAACATCCTTTTGAGAAATGTATAAGGATACTATTGAGATATCTCCTATCTTTGCAGCTACTGCATTTATGTGAGAGTTATTGAAGGCAGGTAGTGAGATTTGAGAGTACATATAATTCTTTTGATGAGGAGAGCTGCACCTCCCCACCCATCAGGTCTGTCATCTCTGAGGACTGAATAACCCCGAATCCTGAAAGGAAAGCCGGGCTTCAGCCAAGTCTCAGAGATAGCAAGAGCAAATGGTCTAAATTTATTTATTAAATATATAAGATCAGGTACTTTCGACGAAACACTCCTACTGTTCCATTGAAGGACCTGATCCATATTGTTTATTGAAAAGTTGGTAAATAGAGACTGTCAAGTTATTTATCAAAGATATGGCAACGTTGTACGGTAAGGTTGAATTTACTATAATGTTTATTAGAGAAGCTAATAGATTGTTTAAGTCAGAAGAGGAAACAGAATCACATGTTGAATTTACTGCTAGTCCACAACCATTTTGTGGTGGGGGAATAGAGAACTGAGACAGAATTTGATCATGTTCTTTTTTATCATATCCTTTGGTGGTTGGGAAATTTGTCTTTTTTTGTTTAAGAATAACAGTTTTTTTATAGCTTTTAGGGAGTTCAGCTGCTGATGAAGGCAATGCAGAGTTAGAGTATGAAGATGCTGCAGGTGAGGGAGAAGACGATATAATTGAAGAAAATGATTTTTTAAAAGGGAATTTAGATGCTGCTTCATTATAAGATACTGCATTTGATGACATAAACTGTTTGATATTAGTTTGACGGATGTACTCTGGGCACTTTTTGTCATTCGCCTGATGACTGCCGTTGCAATGGATGCACTGGAAATCCTCAGACTCAGGACAATCGCTCCCTGTGTGGTCTTTCGCACATTTGAAGCATCTAGGTTTGCTTCTGCATTGGACTCTAGTGTGACCAAAGCGGCAACAATTATAGCATATTACTGTTGGAAAGACATATTGGTCAACAGGTAACGATGAATAAAAGGAATAAACTCTCTCTGGGAGAGTCTGGCCATCAAAAGTCAGGACAACAGATTGGGTTGGAGACCACTTTACACCTTCAAAATTTGAAACTTTACGGGATAGACGTCTAGTTTTGATGACAGGTCCACAACCTTCAGGAACTCTTATATTTGCCACTATCTCCTCATGTGACCATTCAACTGGAATTCCCTTAACAATTCCCATCCTACTAATGTTGTAAGAAGGAATGGACAGCTCGTAATTAAGTGTCAATGAATCATTTGCTAGGAATGTGTTAGCTGCAGACGGTGTTTTAAACTGGACAGCAAGCCTATTGCGACCAATGCGCTTTATTCCATCTTCTAAAACATTTTTCAGATTGTTTTTGAATAGAAAATTCCCAAACTTTATGGGATGGAGAGTGGAGCCATCACTGGGAGACTCCTCCTTTGACTGTACATGTACTATATAGGGGCCAGCATCTTGTTCAGTGTAACGTTTTCTTAAGACATTTGTGTTAGTGTTAGGAGTCATCATATTACTGTCATTTAATTGTGGTGCAGGGCTGGGACTGGGAGTGGGACTTTGTGGAGTCTGAAGGACTTGAAACATATTGTCGTTAAGTGGGATAGGCCGGGAAATGGATTTCAATTTACCTTTGAAGGAAGGTTTTGCAATCGATTTTTTTTCTCTTTTTTTATCTTTATCAACGCTGTCATTATCTTTCTTTTTTAGGAACGCAGATCTGCGAGACGAAATGAAGGAATCGGCTTCTAATAGCTGGAGCAGAGGATTAGATGGGATGGGAATGGGAGGAGGATCTGGATCAGGGGGTTCAATGTCCATGTTGGACAAACTAAGAAATATTTATAAAACTTACCAATGTACAGGATATACACACACAAAATATACAAATAATAAAATATTTACAATAATTACAGAGAGATTTTACAATTAAATGAAATAATAAATAAAAACTATGTACGCCCTTTTCAACTTCCCGCCAAAAAGTCTTCGACAGGTCTTTTACCGGGCTGTAAAAGCTTGACAAATAGAGTATTCAGCCTAGGTACTTAATGTGTCAATAAGTTAAAAAAAAAATTATGGCGCCACTGCCGCTTATGTCATAGGATATGGCAACCCCGTTGGTTATAAAACATGGGAACTCTTGTTAGCTCCCCAAAAATCAATTTTCAAATCTTTCTTGACATAATTGGTGTAGGTATCCACATTGTTAAACTATCCGAAACGTGCAGATTTCCACACGATGTTTCCCTCGCAAACCCGCCGAGTTAGTGGTAGACATAGGTATATAAAAACTAAAGGCGCGTGTCGTCATCATTCTAGTGCAAGCATTTTGTATGAGAAAAAGCTATTGAAAATGTGTATTAACCATTATCAAAAGGATAATCGCAGTCGTGTGGAGATTAACATGATACAAGATATCTGCACTACACAGATATCGTCCATAATGTATAAGTAATTAGAATACAAATAATTGAGTGAAATAGGTACTTTCCGTTTTTTCTACAGTTAATAAGCAGTCTATGATTATATTGTTATCATGTACCTACTCCTCCTTGTTTGACACTTATGGGAACTGTTAAGCGCAATGTTGATTTAGAGCGAGTGATGAAGAGGCATGGGATGCGCGTTCGATTCTTGAAATAAGTATGTAGTTGCCATGTAACATCGATATCATAGTGGTTATTTTGCGCCAAAACGGTCGTCTGCCACCTATCATAAAAAAAACAGGGTGCAGACAGAATCAGGTGGGGATAACCGAAGTAGTGCAAAAATAACCCTTGTGTCTCAGACATAGGGTGGTTTAAAATGGGTAACTCCACCGTTGACGCCCTGTGTATCAACAAGCTGCGCGCATTCGTTAATTCTATCTTTTGTCAACAGGTTTGGGATGAAGAACTAGCAAGAAAAGCAAGAGGTTGGGCGTCAGTTCTTCGTTATGAACATAACCCGGACAGAAGCGTCGGTAAGATTTATTTTGCGTAATAGTTACCTAATGCCTTAAGAGATAAGGTTTGTTTGCGCTAGCATGATATCCTCCCGTCAGTCAGGATATTTCGCCAACATTCGGTGGAATCATGACTGACAAGCCATCTAAAGTTATTGGGTTCTGGGGGTCTACTCCGCCAAACGACAACGAACTATTCGTAACGATACGACATTGGTTCGAATTATTCGCATGTACCCTACTATAAGAAATGTTCGTAATCAGTGTCGATTATCGTAAGTATAGACAATTTACTTTTGTTTTATTCGGATGTTCGTGAACGAATGATTGTAAAATTAAAAAAAAGTTTGGCTGTTTGGTTTATTATTCTTCATTGTGGACCATAAATTGCTAAAAAAAAATGACACAAAAGAGCTATGACAGCTTCCACCACAGAGTACATTGTATTATATGCTTCCACCAAAGAGAATATAATCACTCCGTTTTGCTTCCACATTTTATTCAAAAATATAATGAATGAAATATACGTTGATTAAAAGAGCATGTAATGCTGATTAATAAGAAAATAAAATCGTAATTCAAGGAGGCTAGGTTTTTGAGTAATTTTACATAGAAGTTTAACAGGTTATGCCTTTATTAACCATATTATTTTGCGCAACAACAACAAAATCTCATTCCAAATGCAGGTAGCGCTTGGGTTTCATAACCCATAGCCCTTTATTGTGTGGATAAGGTAGAGAAAACATTGAAAACAACAAGATATAATTTAACAATAGGTGCTTTTATTATCATTCTTCATCATCTTCAATAACTAAGACATTGTCTAAGAAAGCAAGGCAACTGCAGCACTATTCATCAATTCCCATCCCAAAATCAATATCACAGTCCGAGTCGTATCATAAGTGGCGAAAGCAAGAGTCCTTAGGCAGTTCGGGTCAAAAATTATAAAGAAAACAGGGGCAAAGCAGCGAAAACACACAGAACACACTCGAGGGTTCGCGCCAAAAATACTTTGATTTATGTAAATCAAAATCCAATCGTCATCACAACCGAAATCTATTGAACAGAGCTGGGGTCAATAGTAAAGGAAGATACTAGTTCGGAGAACAGTAATATGGGTCTTTAAATGCAAAATCACAACGAAACGATAATCTTTACGACACCATCAGAGATGTCGTAGGAATGTTCGTCGATTTGACGTTTGTGAAGCTGTCAAATTCAATTATTCGTATCGTTTTATGGTGTATTAGAGTAGGGTTTTTGTAAGAACTGTCAAAGCAATATCGTTCGTAGATTCGTATCAACGACAGTCGATACGATGGCACTTAGAGTAGGCTCCGACACTATTATTGGCACGATATATCGTTTATCGTTCGGCGGAGTAGACCCCCTGTACGCAAACGTAAAATGACAGAACCCTATTACTAAAACTACGCTTGTCCCTCCGACCGTCTGTCTCCCACGCGACAAACACATTGTTTTTATCGATAGTAAGTGATATTAAACGGCAAAAGGTATAGTTTAAAATATAAACAGGTTATTTGATTGAATATTCTCTTTATTAAAAAGAAAAAATAAATTATGATTAAGGGGAGCTCCAATACGACAAAAGTGTTTTTTTTTTTGCGTTTTTGCACGATATTAAGTAATAACGGCAACAGGTAGAGCATAGAAATAATGTAGTTTGAACACTTGGTGCATCCCATAAAAGTTATTAATATAAGGTTGGTAAAAGCTGATTACAGTCTAATATTGTAGAGATAATAGCACGGAATCCATTGACCGCGAGTTTTGCTCGCACTTGGCGGAATCTTGGACGCGAGAGCAGTGTGCAAAATAAATTTATTCAATTTATTTAGGTAGAGGCCTGATGAAACCTTAATTTACATTGCGATTCATGGCTTGAGGAATCCTTTTCTTTTATCACTGTTGACAATTTCTCATCTGTATTCCATGACTGATCTATATCATAAAAAAGTCTAGTTTCCTGGTTAAGTATTAACGTTTACTTTATAGGATCGAGACGTTTCACCACCGGAGAGAATCTTGTACTGGTTCTCGACCACCGCCTCCAACCCTAGGGTGAACATACGAGCCGCCTTAGATGCCTGGTGGAACGAGCACCAGCACTACAGATATGGCCAGCTCTCAGCCAGGGACTTCGCCGGCCCTGAGCAAGTTGGGCATTACACACAGGTACCTTTTTTGTAGAGTAAATCTATCTTCTATCTTCTATACTATTTATAAAGAGATAACTTCTACAGACAACGACTGAGCTTATAGGCAAACGAAAACGCGAAACGCTTGCGCGATATAATCGACACCCAGCGCCATCTATTGGTATGTTTCGGAACTTATATAGACAGGGACCGGGTCCCGAAACAAGGTGAGGGCGGGCTATCTTCTATCTTCTATACTATTTATAAAGAGATAACTTCTATAGACAACGACAAGGCTTATAGGTAAACCGAAAACACGAAACGCTTGCGCGATGTAATTGGACACAGCGCCATCTATTGGTTCATTTCTGAATTACGATCCCGAAGCGAAGTGAGGGCGGGCCACTAGTTATAAATAAATTGAGAGACAACATCACATATATTGTCCTGGTCCCATACTAAGGTTTTTCCCTTTTGCTATGGAAACCAGACACAACGAAACACCCAGACCCAAGATAAATATCTGTTTCATCAACAAACATTGCCTTGGTGCGGGAATCGAACCTGCGACCCGTGCGTCTCAACCGCCGCTCAAACCACTATGCAAAACGGGTCGTTAATCGTCATAGTTGTAGATTTATTTGATCCTCAGAACACAATTAATGGAGGTAGGTATAATCAGTAGTGTTGCGGGCGTTTATGGGCCGCGGCAATTTGCTTACCATCAGGTGATTCGCTTGCTCGTCTGCCATCTATTAAAAAAATGTATGGAAAGTCCACGGAAAGGCGGTTAAAGGTTGCCAGCACACTTGTGAATTCTAGTGTTGCAGGTGTCTATGGGCGGCGGCAATCGCTTACCACCAGGTGATCCGTATGCTCGTCTGCCTTCTATCATCACCTTAAAAAGGCTATTACTTACCTGCGTTATTTGAAAGAGATCATTATTATTTTCTTAACAAGCTCTTGATGACTGCAACTCAAATTAATTGTTCTTATTAATTTTCCGTATTTTTAGATGGTGTGGTCTAACTCGGTGTATGTGGGATGCGCCGTCTCTCAGTTTTCATCGGGCGGGTGGAATACAATCATGGTTGCCTGTAACTACGGACCAGCGTAAGTATTTTATATTACATCTGTCTATTCAAAGATATCCTGTAGCTACACATCAGCATATTCCTACTTACATGTTACCTACAGTACAGTGCATTAAATAGTGTAGGTTCCTATACTTACTACGGATTTTTTAACGACATAATTAATTTTCTTACCTTTTATTTCAAATAAAAACCTTATTTTCTTCAATAGTATTAATTCTATTTTATTATTTCCTTTTGGGGGGGGGGGGGGCAATTAATGAGTTAGGGGTACGCTGTCACCTGGAAATTTTAACAGGGGTACGTGGTGCCAAAAGTTTGAGAAACCCTGCCATAGCGGATAGAGATTGCCTCCGAAATTTTAACGGATACTGTAACTTATCGATCGATGTAGGTACATGAATCGTTGGGGGACCGCATTATAAAAGTAAAGATCATATTTTTACACAATTATAGCAATAAAGATTATTCTATTCTATTCTAAGAATTTATAAATAGGTAGGTAAGTACATAGTTTGAAACATCTTTTTTTATCATTTCAGAGGGAATGTCATGGGCCAGACACCTTACAGAAGTGGAAATCCTGGAAGACAACTACTTTGCTCAATAGGAAACTGTGATCGGCCATATGGAACCTGCAGCTGAAACGAAAAACGATGACCATAAATGTATATATTATCTAGGTTTTTAAATTATTAGGCTATACAAATTATATTACAATTAACATCATTTTACCTTTGTTTTACTCAATATCTATATTGTAATAGTAATTATAATTAAGTAGCTGTTCATAGACGCTGGACTCGTCAGATCACATCATCTGGAGGCGTATAATGAAGTTGTTCCGTAACTAATAATAATATACCTGTCGCATCCAATCAAAAGTGCGCACAGCGCGTGTGAAAGTGAGGGAAACTCCGATTCGGTCGTAACACCTATTACAAATTAGGTCCTCTGAACCCTCATTCCTAAACTTATTTCCTGAGATTAGGACTTCTTCATTCCACCGTTCGTTTCATTCGTCTAAAGAAAGAAAGAAAATAAACATTAATTTAGGCACATACAATATTCACTAAAACTGAATTTAAATAAGTGAAACTTATTTTATGAATAGGTAATGTAATGTATTATCTTTTTACTAAGTACCTGTGTATAAAATTAAACTGATCAAAATAGCGTCCACTCAGCCGCCTTCGCTGATTTTCAGTGGAACCAGATATGATAGTCAGTGACACAACAAGTTAATTAGGAAATAAACAATATCTAAATAAAAATGGTTCTTAACTAAAGTTATCATCGTATCCAATAATATTACTGGGGGTGAACGATGAAGAAACTCCTCAAGCTTTTCGCAGAAAAGGGATTGAGGAATAGGGAAGACAGAGGGCATAGTTCACATGAATCACATGGCACAATACTCCTCTCACCTTGCGCGATGTAAATACAATATAAGTACGTACTAGCTGAAGCTATAATCGCGAGGGAACGAGGTGCTTTGCCCATATCTAAAGTAAAAGTAGTGTCAGTCATATGTCCCACCGCAGGGCAAAAGCCTCATAGAAATCAAGTCATCGCTACTATGACGGGATTAGGCTTAATCACCACACTTGCCTAATGCGGATTGGTGATCACAAACCCGAGCTATGGTCCAAAAATTCGAAACATACTTTTGCTCATATCTAAGAAAATAGGTTTTGTGGTTTTAAATGCAGGCAGAGATCACCCTGCCATCAGGCCTGCCTGTATGACTCAAAATGGGGCAGTTTTCGTACAATATCTAAATTAAGTATTAATTATAAAAGTCAAGTCAACCTACTATCTTCTTATGATTTTTAATCGATTTAGATAAGACGATAAGACGCCCTTAAATGTTTACTTATCACTGAAATAAGTATTTAGATAATGTTAAAAAAATTTAGCCTAGTTCGTAATTATTGTATTAAAAAGATAGTAATTGTGAGTAGAAGTGGAACACACATGAGGACATTGTTAAAATGGTAAGTTATCTTTGTAATAAAATATCTAAACCATCTACAATCAACATACTTATAAAATAAGTAAGTAAATAGTTTTTATAGTTTTGTAAACAACAGAAGTTTCATTCATTTCATAAAGGTAAGTAGTTTTAAGAATCAAGTAATTTTATCATCAATGCTTCTATTAAGAGTTTTGTTTATCACAAAAGAGTGTATAGTAAAATACAAAAAAAAAGTTAGTCTTCTCAAATTGGCAGTGTACGTACGTACAGCCACACATCAAAGTATATACAAAACGGTCAAATTTGTTCAATCGACTCTCGTCTTACTGTCATACACATTAGGTTGAATATCAATTGAGGAAATTAGACAGGTTGTGGTAACCTGATGTGTGGCTGACTGTACCTACCTACTTACCTAAGTCAAAAAATCGAATACCTACTCAGGAGGTACATATTTTGACTTCGTGTGTTATTTTTGCAGCTTCTACTAGTGTTGTTCCTTGGTGTGGTCAGCCAGACATGGGGCGATCTCGGCATGGTGGAGCCCCCCCTCCGAGTGGACATGCCTCCCCCGGAGAGCTCCAGGTCGTCGACCTTCGCCAACGTCATGACGGACTACGTTACGATGCCCGTCGACCACTTCGACCCACAAAACGCGGACACATATCAGATGGTTTGTAATAGAGCAAGTTTGGTATGGGAGAAAATCGGGCTGAAGTAAGTTGGTAGTATGTACCTAAGACGACGCGTTTGGAGTTAAGAGGTTTGAAGTCCGATTGAGACACAAGGGTCGAGTTCGATTGACAGCCCGGATGGCGCATTTGGTAGTGACCCGGCCTCATATGTCAAAAGTCGTGGGTTCGATCCCCACCCTGGACAAACATTCGTGTGACGAACACTTTATTTATTCAGTGTCTAGGTGTAATATATGTATTATATTTTTGTCTCCTCTGTTGTCTGATATGAGTAACACAAGTGCTTAAGCTACTTAGTACGGAGTCAGGTCAATGTATGGGATGTTGTGTGAATTTATTTATTTATTTATATAATTCATTTCTTAATTCATTTCTAATCCTAATCACACCTTAATAATTTAACTCTTTTCTCTTATTACTTCCAGCGATACATGTACAATGATGTATTCTTCGGGGGGCCTGGTTCCCCAGTCTTCATCCTGGTGGGCGGCGAGTGGAACATCGTCGAGGGCTGGCTGCGCGCGGGCAACATGTTCCAGATAGCCCAGGAGAACAACGGCTACCAGGTGTACACCGAGCACAGATACTACGGTACCAGCTTGCCGTATCAGTAAGTACACTTTGGAGTTATAACCGACTAGCGGCCGCCCGCGACTTCGTACGCGTCGAGTTAGATACAGTCATATTTTGGATAATCCACACAATATATTGTTATAAATGGTAGCCTATGTGTTATTCTGATGTATAAGCTATATTATTGTAAAGCTTCATTAAAATATATTCGGTAGTTTTTGCGTGAAAGAGGAGCAAACATCCATACATCCACCCATCCATACATCCGTCTGATCCGTCTAATTTGGTCGCAACAAAAAAACCCTAATTTTATTATGTCCCGCTTTATCGGAGAGAGGGCATTGTTTAATTAGGAGCATAGATACGTAAGTAATGTTAACTGGGAAATGATAAACATATGATTTTTTTCAACAGGAATTTCACCACTGAAAACCTAAGATTCCTCAACGTAGACCAAGCTTTGGCAGACCTCGCCTACTTCATCAGGGGCATGAAGTCTCAACCACGCTTCGCCGATAGCAAGTTCGTCCTCTACGGCGGCTCGTACGCTGCCAACATGGCCATGTGGTTCAAGAAGCGGTACCCCCACCTAGTTGTGGGAGTTGTGGCATCCAGCGGGCCCATATTAGCGCAAGTTGACTTCACTGGTAAGTGCGTCTACCTCTTTTTGCTGTCGTGTTGGAAATACCGCCGGGCCCGACGTTCGATAGCCTGACATCCTTAAGTATGCATCCTTATCTGGCTTCTCCGTATGGGACGGATCTTCTCATGAATGAGAAACTGGCCCAAATCATAACCCACCGGTTCCCCATCGTCTTAATGGGTAGAGGACTCAGTCTCTCTCTTATACAGAAAGTGTCCGTATCTGTTTTATACCTATGTAGGTACTTCAGCGTTCTGACATGGCCGTCAGCGACAGTAGACGAAGGTCTTGCTAACACTGCGTTATGCGTGAGCGCGAGGTCGTGAGCGAACCGTCCGACCCCGCTGCGTGTGCAAACAATGATCGCCTAGTGCTGGAAAACTCATCGACTATCACTATTTTAGGGTAACCGACTGCAGCCAAACTGTCCCATAACACTCAGTTACCTACCGGGCTAAGATGCGCACCACGAGATAATTTTGTCCACACTCGTATTGCGTCAGCCAGGCCTGTGACACTCTAGTTTCGCTGTGCACCGCAATGCGCTGCTGTGCTATTTTCTATTGGTCGCCGCGTGGTCGCCATTTTTACTGTGCCGCCATATTTTTTTTCAATTTGACGTTGACTGACAATCAAAACTTTTCTCGAATTGTGTCTTGTGTTTACAAATTGTTCAGTGAGTTTTTCCGTAAACCTCGTCGCTAAAATAACATTTTCGGCTTGGATCATCGCTTATTGACCGTAGTCAGTTCGATGCACATGGAAACAGACTCGCAACTGGCTACCCCTGCCTATTTTCGACCAACGAAATACTTCATGGATTCCACTGAGCTGTATTGGTAAGTATTAATAGTTTTAAGACATGTTTTGTCTAAATTTCATTCTTTCACAACCATTTATCAAGAAGAAATGTTTGATTTAACATTATTACATGCTGTTTAGGGCTGTGCTGTTGTGGAATCGGTGAATTCCAAAATATTCACAAAACAATGAAGGACAAGTACCGCTTGATACCTATGCTAAACCATAATTAAAATGTTTTCAGGTAGCAACCACTTAAGTGACCACAATTATTACTCTCAATCACCTGAAGAAGGGTATGCAGCAAGTTCGAATATTCGTGAAGGTGAGCATTTCATTATTGTTTAATGGGAGACACTGTAATGTCCTGGTAATTTTAATATCCCTTATTAGGCACAACATCACATAGTTGAAATCATTTATGTACATGGACTTTGTGTAAATACACAAAGGTGTAGGTACAGTAGAATCCGGTTAATTTTACTCCGCTTTTATTGACCCACTGCTGTATATTTTGCTGCATTTATTGATACACTGTTCGCATAGAAAACTCTTTATTACAAAGTCCTTTATAATGACTCGCTAATAGTGACATTTCGCTTATTATGACTGGTTTATCGTACATTGTGTCTTTTTATTATACAAAAAAACTGTTTTACTAACCAATGTGTAAGGTAACACCTCCGACCAGTTTTGGGAGGGATGAAAAAATACTTATTACATATTTTATATCTCTCTATCATCACGTACAATGGACCGAAAGAGAGTCTAAGTGCGGAAAATGGAGTCCACTTTACATTTTACATTTACATCTCTCTATTGAAAAGAAGAGTTCATAAGTAAATGTGACAAAAATGAGCATTTTCTACTAAATGTTGTCATTTCCCTTTCATGTCATTATAAACGGATTCCACTGTATAATAATTATTAAAAAGTGTGGTGCATGTCTTAGGTTATGATTATAATTTTATTACAATTTGGGTGCTTATTGCAAAGTTGTTTTTTTTTTTATAAAAACATTAGATATAGTTGCAGGTAATAAAAGGTTAAGAGTAGGTACATCAAACTATAAACTTTCAAAGAAATAATAAATTTATCTTGCTTAATTAATTTTCAATGTAGGTAAATATAATTCTATAATGCAAGCTTACCATATGCAGGCTGCTTCTCACGGAATATTTATTCCATCTCCTATTTTATTCTTACAATTAACTATAGGTATGTATTTTCAGTTGGTGATGACATAAGAGACCACAATTACTCCTTGCCACCTGACAAAGTCCTTGAATTAGCACCAGCTGGCAGATAAGTCCATACCAGCCGGTAACTCTGAAGGTTGGTATTAAATTAGATTGAAGAATTTATTTTAGAAATGAATCTTCATAGTTAAAAGTGAATTTTGTGACATCCTAATTACGTCCTTCTTACTTACTTTTCAGGAGATCGCGGAACAACCGATGTGGAAATTAATGATCAAATAATGCATCATCTATTCGAAAATGTTAAGATGACGATCGAAAAATAAATGATTTTTTGTATGTAATGTCTTGAATTATTTACATATATACATCAAGAAAGTCATGAATTTTCCAAAATTCATTGTCATGACCTTCTTGACACATTATAAGAAGTAAAGAACTTCATCCACCACCTATCCCACCATAATTATCTTATCGACTACGAACATCACTAAATCTCGATATCGATACCTAAATCAGTAACATCCCTAGCTCGCACGCCGCGATGACAGCGCTTTGCGTTGCACCGTGTAAACTGATGTCAGAAATCGAAGTGTCCTATCTGTCCCCTAGTATAAAGTTATCTGTGGCGTCAGCGCAAGTTCCTTCTCGCTCACCTGACTGAGCGATGAGCGGGACAGAAGGATGCGCTCTCGCGAACGAGGGTCGACAAAATTTTGTCGCGGTGCGCATCTTAGCCCGGCAGGTCTACTTCGAACTTTCAAAAGTTCCGTGTACCTAATTCAGCCGCAAAAAGTTTTAAGATTATGGCAGTATTCTGTGATTAGGGTTACAAATTCATTTGATCACTTTTATGGGTACAAAGGAATATTTAAAAGCGCATGGCTGTTGCCATAGATAGACTTCCAGTTACTTACTTAGTCACCTTAAGACGAATATCAATTATGATAGCTGAAAATTATACCTACCACATTTTGCCACACGCGACAAAATACCAGGCGGTGATACTATAAAAATATTAAGCAATTAAGTATGAGGAATCTAAATGACCAATTATTCAAGCATTTTATAAGGAAAACCTACGGTGTGATCTGCAAATTCTCGAGTTACCCCACTGTTATAGAGGTGTAAGCGGATGTTACATTTGACCAATTGGACAATCCGTCTAACTAAAATCCCAGGTTTCAATAATATTTTAATGAATATTATTGCCTGGTTTCCTGTATGGGATACTTACAAGGCATGACATAAATAATTATGTACCTACATACCGTACGAGTAGTTCGCGCGCGTCACGAAACGTCTTTGAATAGATTCCCTAATCTCCGTATTATTCCCGATTGCTTCCAAAGTTGTCGTCTTGGTGTCTAAGTAAGCGTACGATAATAGATACAATCTGAAAATATAACTTTTTATGAATTACAGGGTATTTGGAAGTAGTCCACGAGGCGTTCCTGCTAGAGGGGGGACAGCAGTGTATTCAGATAATAAGACAAGGCATACAGGATACGGTGAACGCAATGACAACCGAAGAGGGTAGGAGATTAGTTGAAAACACTTATAGGTGAGTGGAAGTGCTTGTCGGAACAAACAAATTAATGTACTTATAACAGAAAGACTAGTTACCCAACTCTAGAATGATTTTATTGAACTTTTGGAGTTTAAACTAAATTTCGAAGTTGTACTGTGAGAAAAAAATCAGCAGTAGGTATGAAATTCGCTGCAAAGCACGGTTAATAAAATTATGGTTTTTATAAAGGGTGTATCCGTGGACATATCATCCCTTTAACCACGTTTTCTACCAACTCTATTCTCAATAGTAAAATTAGTTCAACGACTTTTGAAAAGTCGTCAAAAATTTATCGACTCCGAATACGAAATGATCAAGTGACGAGCCCGTCTTTGTGTGAAAATTTGAAAACATGCAAATTTTCAAAAGTTATAGAACAAATGTTGTTCAGAATTTCTGAAATTCTGACGACCTCGATGGCGAAACTGCATTTTCTAAGTTGTCTTGGGTCTGGGTGTGCTGGGTTGACGCCCCCAGTTAAATCGTCAACTGGTACTCATAGTACAGGGGTTGCCCTAGTTTGAGACCAGGTTGATTGGTGTGATTGTCTGGCGCATTTATTTATTTATTTATTTATTAGAATGATAGGTAGAAGACGAGGTAACAGGGATGGTACACTAAACGTTCACAGATACACCCTCTATATGCACCAGACAAATATGTCTACAGGGTGGGATACTACCACCCATGGACGTATATAAGGGGGGGGGGGGGTCCAGGGGGTCCGGATCCCCCCCCCCCCATTGAGGCCAGGTTTGACATAAGGTTGAATCGGCTATAGCCAAGGGCGACTTAATTAAGGGGTCGGCAAAGTTGATGGGATAGCAAATTTTAGATAGCCCGGGACGGCAAATCAACAAATCAATCTCACACGTTCTTCAAGAATGCGTACATGTAATAACGCACGCTGGGTCCAGCCGGTCCGGACCGCGGCGATTACCATCAGGCGAGCCTCAAGCTTGATTGCCACTGACGTACCTATTAAAATACCTAATGGTCTTTCTCGCAGGTTATGCAACCCACTGGAGTACGACAATGAGTTCGAGATGGGGTCGTTCGCAGGACACATTAGCTGGTCCTTTTCTGGTTCTGTGCAGACCGCTCGTCCTGGAACCTTGTTGGCCATTTGTAATAACTTCCTGAACAATAACTACGGTAGGTAAATTGGTATTCTTTTTATTACAACTACCGTCTCCTTTTCTCCCTTCTACCAACTTCTACGCTACACCAAGTATTCTGTGGCTACACTTCAAGGTACTATTAAGTATTCTGTGCTTCAAGTAGGAATTTCGTACACTATCTACACTGTAGGTAGGTCTACCGAATTTTCATCACTAATAATAAAATTAAATAAGCAAGTAAGTATATTATTTTCATATGGAGATTAATGGAGGGCAGTACAAAAGGTATAGACAGATGCAATTAATTTTAAATTAAAATTGTATAAAAAAAATTTTAAATTAAAATTGTATAAAAATAAAGTTTCGACTGCTAAAAACACACTCTGAAGGAGGACGAAACAAGAAGAAAGTATCCGCTGATATAGGTATAAGAGATAAGCTTGGTCTTGTTCAATGCCGACATCAAGGTTCTTCGTCTACCTACACAGTGTGCTTAGTTAAAAAACCAAGGTATTTTCTGATGATGCTATAATCAGCACAGTGTGGCTAATTGCAACACACCGAGCTTTCAAAAATAACCGCAATACATATACAGTCCACTCCGCTAAATGATTAAGCCTTAAAATGACTGTGGCTATGAGGCTGATCCAGCCCTTTATAGTGCTACAATAAACAAAACGAATGTGCGAACTAAATAAACAGCTAGCGCCATCTACCTAAAACTTTAAGATACAATGACACTGGCCGACATCGGTGTGCACTGGTGCCAGTACGGATTATCGTCTCTCCTTACATGAGATACCTATAGAGTTAAGTTAAAGTGAGATAGCTATAAGTTTATGAGTATCATGTTGATTTAGCTGATAAATTATATTCATGAACAAAGTTCATCTCCTTATTCCCTACTCAAAGAATGGCGCAACGTTGCTGGGTCCAATCCACACATTTGTCGAAACAAAATGCGAGAATGGGATGAAGATGAAAAAAAAATTACAAATCACAGATTACCTAAAAACGACCCAAGCTGCGATTGCCGTCTGCAAATTTTATCACTACTTAACAAATAATTACATTCAAAATAGGACCTAAGATACCTATATATTAGTTGTCCTCCCTCTATTCTCTGGGTCAAACTTTTTTTTTTACAGTGACTCAGTAGGTATATTGACTCACCTCAGCCTGATGATAAGCGAAAGGAGAGCCCATATTACTATTACTAATATCTGGGGGCACGGCAGTGCCCCCACCAAGTAGAGCAAAAAAGCGGCACGGCCGTACCATACTTTTCTCGAAGCAATTCAGGCCATTTTTAACCCCCTGTAACTTTGTTGTGGATAAAACTAGAAGACTGAATTTTCAGTAACCATGCAGGCATTGTAAAGACACGGTATATTTCAAATTTCAATCAATTTGAACCAGTAGTTTAAGAATTATAACGGACAAAAGTTTCTTAATTTTGTCACTCACTGACTGACTCACCGATCATCAAAATTCTAAGGCACTTCTAGCAGACCTTGAACCTTCAAATTTGGAATATAAGTAGTGTTTGGTGTATGAATCAAGGAAAAACTAAAATATTTTTAAATTTTGATCCAGTTTGCTAGATATATGAACTTCAAAATAACTTTGTAATCCTATATAAATATCATACCGATATATAGGATTACCGCGTTATATTTGCAGTTCAATAGATTTGAAGAATTTTCTACAAAAGTGAGATAAATCAATAAATGAATAACCGACTTGACAAAACATGGATCTCACCACTTTTTACGGTAGTTGCGAGACTTGGTTTTTTTGAAAAGTATTGTTTTTGATGGGATCATTATTTAGCGTAATCTTATGTTCGTTTAAGGTACAACTCCGATGCAGCAAATCGCAGGGTACCTGGCCGCCAACAACCCTATTGTGACTTGTAGGCAAACGTCCTACCAAGCCTTACTTAATGTTTATAGACAGAATACCAACTGTAAGTATATTTTACTCAAAACGTTGTGATTTTTTTATGATATAGGTGGCAGATGAGCTGACGGATCACCTGATGCTAAGAGATTACCGCCGCCCATGGACACCTGCAACACCAGTGGTGTCATAAGTGCGCTGCTTACCTTTTAACTTTTAGCGAAACATAGCATGCATGCACTGCTCCACGCCGGTTTTCTGTGAGGACGTGGTATTACTCCGGTCGAGCCGGCCCATTTATGCCGAAGCGTGGCTCACCCACTGTTTTTATAGAGCGAAATATTACTGCGATAGCAACTTATCTACCAAGGACTTTTACTTCTTTACTTTATGCCTAAATCTAACCTAACCTATCTACATTTTTAACCGACTTCAAAAAGGAGGAAGGTTCTCAAAAAAAACCGTATGTTTTTTTTGTATGTGTACGCTACTTGATTTCTCCGCCAATTATAATTGATGGATTTTTATAATTCTTTTTTTGTTTGGTAGGCCCAGGTAGGCCATCGTTCAAAGGTGGTCCCATATAAATTTTATCAAAATGACTCAGTGGTTTTTGAAAAAAAAAAACAAAAAAAAAATGTTCAGTGGCAAAAATTAACTGTATATCTAATAACAAAATCTGTTAACAGCTCGAGCGTGGTATTACCAAACCTGCACGGAGTATGGGTACTACCAGACCGCGCCGAAAATTGGCACCGTGTTCGACCCACTTTGGTGGCTCACTGAAGAATTCTACGTTGATATTTGCAAACAAGTCTTCACTGAGAGGTAATTATAATATTTTAATAAGGTAAAACAAAGTGGACATGGGTAGCCATGTATGCAGAAGGGGCTTAGAGTAGACAGCCACTGGAGATGCCCTAACGTCCGCGCTTTTAACAATTTTTTTCACCATTTTTTGCGGGGGACGAGGTAAACACGTACAGCACACCACTAAAAATTTTAATACTCAACAGTCACAAATTTTGCTGTCACGATAAACGCACACTACAGAAAAATTTAACACATCAAAAAATACACGCTCACAAATAAAGATTTCACGTAACTATGCAGTATACATACGAAAAAGACAGTGATGGGACACAAAGAATGAGTCAAATCAGTTTGGTGAATGAACTTATATATAAAATTGTAAGTGTAAAATTCTGCACATTGAAGATAAATAAATATTTATTTAGTCAGTTTGTAAAATAAAACCGGCCAAGAGCGTGTCGGACACGCACATGAAAGTGTTCCGTATCCAAAAGAAGGGCCTTAAACCTTATTTTCATAGTTAAGTTAGGTAGTTATTTCCATACATTACCATTTAGTTAGGGCAACTGCACGTCATAAGTTGGTCAAGTTGTATTAAAAATACTATGTATGATACAGAGTCCGCTAAAGTTTTCGTTAAAAGTACAGTCAGCCACACATCAGGTTACCACAATCTGTCAAATTTCCTCAACTGATATTCAACTTAATGTGTATGACAGTATTTACTGTGATGTGTGGCTGTACGTAGGTACTTACTTGGAGGTATAGAGCATATTTTTTTCAGAATTATTTTAATAGTATTTCAAAAGTTGGGGGGGGGGGGGGAGAGGAAGCTCTAATTTTAACTTTGTATTAATATATCTCGAAACTGGGGGGTTTGATCCACATTATGTCAAGGCAATTTTTGTTGTATTTAAAGATACCTTTTTAACGATACCGACCAGACGATGGGGTAAGTCGAATTTATTTTTCGAATTAACTTTTCGCTGTATGGAAAGGGGGGTGAAAAATAATTATTTTACAATAATGTTAAAAACCAATTTTTGGATTATCAGTATACATCTCTTTACCAATTTTCAGTGGCAATCGGTGCAGAAACGGCGGAGAACGAGCCAGGACAGACAGACAGACAGACGGACAGACATGACGAGTAGACTACGGAACCCTAAAAAATGGTGAAGTTGTGCAATACATACTAAAACGTAAAAAATTACAAATGTGCGCTAGTTTGGGGTTAAACATTTGGACAAACAAAGGGAGAGTAAATGAAACAATATATTTTTAATTAGAATAATTTATTGAAATATTACAAAAAATCCTTATTACGCATTTATATTGATTTTCAAAATGAATAAGTTTATTGTACACGTGTCGAATATATTTCTGGGGGTCTAATTTTTTTGAAATATTGGATAAACGAACTTCGTATACTTTTCTATATTAAAATTAGCGAGCTCCAATTATGGTTTACTATCTACTCCGTTATCATGCATGATACTCCCGGACCACATATTTTATTCCTTTTACCTCGAAATATTTTATAGCCACCAATTCTTTTTATTTTTAGAATAAATTCCAACATCGTATGACCAGAAGAAAGGACAGTAATTTCTCTAATTCACTTTACAATGTTTAATATTATAATATACGTCTATACTATTTTATTCAAAATATAATGAAAAGAACGGATTTTGAAACTAACTGCAGTGAGTGAATGATTCATTCAAATGTCGAGTTGATTTTAATTGGTCCCATCACTAGGACCGATACCACGATATCATTATTAAATTTTTCTGTCGTTTACGTATCGTAACGGTTTTTTATTAAAATAGATTTTCTAGTTTATTACACATTTAATAATTAATAAAAGTCATTACTTATGATAGGAAACGCGATCTTGTTGCGAATTTTAGCTGTCAGATCGCCTTTTACATGAAAATACTGCACAATTCACCATTTTTAAGAGAAACGTTACGCGACACGGAGCGATGCAAAATGGCGATGTAGTAGTTTTGTATAACTTAGTTGACCAGTTCCGAATAGTTGACCAATGTACTTTGCCGGAGGGGAAACCAGGCCTGTGACACTCTAGTTTCGCTGTGCAACGCAATGCGCTGCTGTGCTATTTCCTATTGGTCGCCGCGTGGTCGCCATTTTGACTGTGCCGCCATATTTTTTTTCAATTTGACGTTGACTGACAATCAAAATTCAAAACTTTTCTCGAATAGGGTATTTGACAAAAAAAAAATTATGTGTTTAATCAAAAGACCTCTCAATTTAAGAAACATTATTGAAAGAATTGCTCGATTCTGATTTGAATCACCTGAGATATCATAACTTTAAGAGCACATATTTTGGGCAAGCCCAAAAACGCTCTATACAAATGGCTACAGGCAAGTGACGTCACACGCTCGTATCTTGTATGCGCGTCTAGTAAATTTTGTTTGGTAGCTATATCAAATGTTTCGTTTAAGTAAATGGTTTCATAATAAAAGTTGGTGAAAAATGTACGGGTAGTTCAATGATATAATTATTTTTTTAAAATTTTATACTTTAAAAATGGACTTGCCCATGAAACTTTGAATGCTCATAAAACCAGCTAGACGTTATATTTTTAACTGAAAATGTTGGCCATTGGTTCTCATTTACCAGTATTTTGGAAAAGTATAAATATATTTTACTATATCGAGATTAGTCAAATACCCTATTGAGTCTTGTGTTTACAAATTGTTCAGTGAGTTTTTCCGTAAACTTCGTCGCTAAAATAACATTTCCGGCTTGGATCATCGCTTATTGACCGTAGTCAGTTCGATGCACATGGAAACAGACTCGCAACTAGCTACCCCTGCCTATTTTCGACCAACGAAATACTTCATGGATTCCACTGAGCTGTATTGGTAAGTATTAATAGTTTTAAGACATGTTTTGTCTAAATTTCATTCTTTCACAACCATTTATCAAGAAAAAATGTTTGATTTAACATTATTACATGCTGTTTAGGGCTGTGCTATTGTGGAATCGGTGAATTCCAAAATATTCACAAAACAATGAAGAACAAGTACCGCTTGATACCTATGCTAAACCATAATTAAAATGTTTTCAGGTAGCAACCACTTAAGTGACCACAATTATTACTCTCAATCACCTGAAGAAGTGTATGCAGCAAGTTCGAATATTCGTGAAGGTGAGCATTTCATTATTGTTTAATGGGAGACACTGTAATGTCCTGGTAATTTTAATATCCCTTATTAGGCACAACATCACATAGTTCAAATCATTTATGTACATGGACTTTGTGTAAATACACAAAGATGTAGGTACAGTAGAATCCAGTTAATTTTACTCCGCTTTTATTGACCCACTGCTTGATATGACGTAATTACAAGGTGAAAATGGTTCACATAGAAAACTCTTTATTACAAAGTCCTTTATAATGACTCGCTAATAGTGACATTTCGCTTATTATGACTGGTTTATCGTACATTGTGTCTTTTTATTATACGAAAAAACTGTTTTACTAACCAATGTGTAAGGTAACACCTCCGACAAGTTTTGGGAGGGATGAAAAATTACTTATTACATATTTTATATCTCTCTATTGAAAAGAAAAGTTCATAAGTAAATGTGACAAAAATGAGCATTTTCTACTAAATGTTGTCATTTCCCTTTCATGTCATTATAAACGGATTCCACTGTATAATAATTATTAAAAAGTGTGGTGCATGTCTTAGGTTATGATTATAATTTTATTACAATTTGGGTGCTTATTGCAAAGTTGTTTTTTTTTATAAAAACATTAGATATAGATGCAGGTAATAAAAGGTTAAGAGTAGGTACATCAAACTAAAAACTTTCAAAGAAATAATAAATTTATCTTGCTTAATTAATTTTCAATGTAGGTAAATATAATTCTATAATGTAAGCTTACCATTATGCAGGCTGCTTCTCACGGGATATTTATTCCATCTCCTATTTTATTCTTACAATTAACTATAGGTATGTATTTTCAGTTGGTGATGACATAAGAGACCACAATTACTCCTTGCCACCTGACAAAGTCATTGAATTAGCACCATCTGGCAGATAAGTCCATACCAGCCGGTAACTCTGAAGGTTGGTATTAAATTAGATCGATGAATTTATTTTAGAAATGAATCTTCATAGTTAAAAGTGAATTTTGTGACATCCTAATTACGTCCTTCTTACTTACTTTTCAGGAGATCGCGGAACAACCGATGTGGAAATTAATGATCAAATAATGCATCATCTACTCGAAAATGTTAAGATGACGATCGAAAAATAAATGATTTTTTGTATGTAATGTCTTGAATTATTTTACACCTAATATTATCATACATCAAGAATGTCATGAATTTTCCAAAATTCATTGTCATGACCTTCTTGACACATTATAAGAAGTAAAGAACTCCATCCACCACCTATCCCACCATAATTATCTTATCGACTACGAACATCACTAAATCTCGATATCGATACCTAAATCAGTAACTTCACTAGCTCGCACGCCGCGATGCCAGCGCTTTGCGTTGCACCGTGTAAACTGATGTCAGAAATCGAAGTGTCCTATCTGTCCCCTAGTATAAAGTTATCTGTGGGGGAAACGCCCGGTATGGCATCTCCAGTGGCTATATACTCAAAGAGAAGGGGAGATGGGTGGAGCAAAGATGTGGGAGTGGACTCTTCTTCACGAATGGGCCGATTCGACCTGTGATACTAGGGGTTTGCACCGGAGCGAAATTTTGACAACCGATTGAATTCACCGGTGATTGAGCGATCTCCGGTTATTCTCCGGTGATAGACCGGTGTTTTTGTATTTTTAAAATACCTAATTAGTTAAATTAAAATTGGACTAATCAAGTGTTTTTATTTTGGTCAAGCTTTATTAAACTAAAAATATAAACGAAATTTTTATATCAATACATGGTGCGTATTAAATTATATATTTTTCAATTCTAAAAAATTATGGTTTTCGTGGAGAAAGCATAGCTTTTCAACTGCGTCATTCGTCAACATTTCTTCGGTCATTAAGAATGTAACCTGTTGTGTAGAAGATAATAACGAGAACATAAGAATATCTAATTTAAGGTTGTGCAAATTTATTTCGCATGAACTTGAAAAATATACTTACTGGCAATAATCGTTTTGACATTATGCAAAAAAATATTGAGACTTTAAAAAATAATAAATAGAATTGTATACTTTATCAGCAACTCACGCTCGTCCACTGCTGGACATAGTTCTCCCCTAATGCACGCCCCCGCTCCCGATTTTCGGCCACTCTCATCCAGCGCACTCCAGCCAGCCTTCGAATCTTGTAGCAGGGCGTCGAACACTACGTTTACCGAGTCGCGGTCTCCACTCAAGGACTTTATGGCTCCAACGGTTGTCAGTTCTGTGGCTAATGTGACCAGCCCACTGCCAGTCCAGACCAGTTTGCTAATTCAGTGACTCTGGTTCTCTGTCGGATTACATCATTTCTGATGCGGTCCTTCAGAGATACTCCGAGCATAGCCCTTTCCATAGCTCTTTGAGCGACTTTGAACTGGTGGATTAGTCCAGCCGTGAGTGTTCACGTCTCTTCACCGTAAGTCATGACCGGAAGGACGCCCTGGTCGAAGACCTTCGACTTAAGACTTTGAGGAATGGGTGACGAGAAGACGACGAAGTCTACCAAATGCTGCCCAGCCTAGCTGAATTCTTCTATTGCCTTCTGTCTCGAAGTTGTTTCTGCCTAGTTGGAGCGTTTGTCCTAGATAGACAATCCCTGGACAACTTCGAGAGGTATTCCATTAACAGCGACCGGTCCCAGATCAACGAGCTAGTTGAACATGACCTTGGTTTTATCCAAGTTCATCCGAAGACCGATGTGTTTGGAAGATTCAGCTGACCATCTCCTGTAGGTCCTGTAAGCTTTCCGCTAAGATGACGATGTCGTCTGCCAATCGTAGATGTGACATGTACTCGCCATTTATATTGATTTCGCGCTCTTTCCAGTTAAGCGTTGTGAACATGTCCTGCAGCGCAGCGGAAAAGAGTTTCGGAGATATAACACCTTCTTGTCTCACTCCACATTGCAGCAGGACAGGCTCGGTTTGGCCATTCTGGATTACTACGGACATATTAGCGACGTCATACAGACACTTCAACACCTCGATGTATCGCCAATCGACTTGGCACCTCAGCAAGGCCTCGAGAACAGACCAGGTCTCGACGGAGTCAAAAGCTTTTTCATAGTCCACAAACGCCATGCACAGGGGCTGGTTATACTATTTGGTCTTCTGTATAACCTGTCTCACTGTGTAAATATGGTCAAAAAAGATAATTAATAGAATTGTATACTTAACAAACTTTATTTACTTAAATTAGAATAGAATAAGCATTTATTTGGTAAACACATCACATAAATTAAGAGTATGTATCGAATAATAACACAGAATAATAAAAATAAAGACTAATCATAATACTAATACAGGTCTATTATTTCACCGGAGATTAATCGATTAATCTCCGGTGATTTTAATCGATTACTTTCACCGGTTCTTCACCGGTGATTCTCCGGTACTCACTGCTCCGGTGCAAACCCCTATGTGATACCATAATCTTAGACCGCGGCGTGATGCAGCGCCTGCGCTGTGTTCTGAAGATACCGGAGGGTCGATCAAACGGGGGTTAAAACGGGGTGTCTATGGGCGGTGGCAATCGCTTACCTATGGGTGATCTCTCTATGTGTATGTACTTAAAAAGTGATAGGGTATAGCTGGAGGCACGAAAGTATAGCGATGACCGTTATTTTGCGCACTTGTAAAAAAGAAGACTTTCTATCAAAATTGGTTTCTGCGCACTCAAGGTCATAACTACACTTTCTTGCCTCGGACTATAGCTGTATTGTTATGCTGTGCGTCTTTTCTGAGTTTCAACCGGGTCAGATCATTGTTTTAAAAAAATATTGTACCTGCAGGTTTGACTTGCCCTTCGTAAACAACGCTGTGGACCGCGTGAACCAGGTGTTCGGCGGGCTGCAGCCCGAGGTCAACAACACCATCAACATCCACGGGTACATTGACCCCTGGCGCGCGCTCGGGGTCTACCAGGAGGACATCTCCGAAACCTCTCCTACCACAACAGTCGCAAGGTACTTAATGAGGGTTTTTGCAAATGCAAAATCTGATAGATGGCGTTACGTTGACATCAGGTCCAACTTCGACATTGGTCATTTTGTACGTAACTTCGTAATTATGACAAGATACGTCAAAATGGAACCAATCCATGCGTTTATTGGACCTGACGTCAACGGCAGCCGTTTTAGCCAAGAAGTAAAAAACATACACACCTTTCGCTCTAGTGGCCCGCCCTCACTTTGCTTCGGGACCGTAATTCAGAAATGAACTAATAGATGGCGCTGTGTCAATTACATCGCGCAAGCGTTTTGTGTTTTCGGTTTAAACCTATAAGCCTTGTCGTTGTCTATAGAAGGTATCTCTTTATAAATAGTATATTATAGAAGATAGATATATTAGTATGATGTTATTTGTGACTTCGAAGTCATCCATATTTTTTTTTCAGAGCATCCCACTGCTTCGACATGCAAGGTTGGTTGACCACAGACACCATCAAGATGACTCGCGCGCAACAGGCAGCGAGGAGGCTGGTAGCAAGATGGCTATCTGATTAACTTATGTTTATGGTTTGACGATTACCTCTGTCCTCGCTGGCGAAGTGACTTGCGCGAACAGCCCTATGTTTTAAATGGCAATATGTAGTTCATTGCAGCAAACGTTTTTATTTATTTATAAGGTCCGCCAACAGCACGTTTTGTTAACTATGAAAATGTTTTTAGTCGTGAGCAATAAACTACAAAATAATCGCAAGTGCCAAGTAAAATACGTGACCCGGAGGTTCCGCGCAGCGAGGAAGAGTTAACCGGTGGACGCTTTTGTTGCTTAGTAGTTTAATAAAAATATTTATTAAGTAAATTACGATTGCATATGTACTTTTATTATTTTCTACTTCATTTAATAAAATATCCCACAACCTTATAGCAAATAGTCTCCCTTAATGAGATAACAGCAGTGACGGTCTGAAAAGCTGGATCACTTACCGCCCCCTTATAGGTTCTCGACGCCCAGAAGGGGGCGTTATCGAAGACTTTGGGAATGACTGGTTTAGACTGTTCAGTTATGGTAGAAAATGTTCTGTTTGGCTGATATAACAAAAATAAAACATCAGGTTTTTCAGTTCCGGCGTTTGCCGGAAACATAATTTATTAGTTTAAAATTACACAATCTGACAAATTGATAATCCACAGAAGTTAATTAGAAACTTTTAACAGGTCGAAATTGAAACAGATCGAAAAATATAATCACAAAATACTTACTAACCGCCCTACGAAATAGATAAAACTCTAAGTTAATTCCTAATGTCATAAATGTACGGTTAGCGTAAACCTACCGGCGGAATTAAAGTATTATTAAAATTGGATTAAATGCACAGTGCACTACTCCAGCGGACGGGTCGGTGTGTTTTCAAAATGGCTCTTTTCCACTGCTTTCCTTTTCGGAAACACAGCACAAATTGCGATGCGGCGGGGTCGAGACGCGAATATTAATTTATACAAAACGTCACTTTACAACATATGAGGCAGTTACTGATACTTATCACAACTTAAATAGAAGCAAAATAAAAACAGGAGGTTCGCCCCCGCGCACCGCTAGTTGCAGCGAGCGGACGCGCAGACGCCGTGCCGTGCTGTACCGTACCGTACCGTAACGTATAGTACCGTATCGTCCCGTATAGTACCGTACCGTACCGTACACCGCACGCGGCGGCGCGCCCGCTCCACTGTGACGCGACCACAGAAGTAGTCTACTCTACCACAAATCATAGCACTTACATCATAAAGCTCACAATAAAGTACATTTTCGAGATGGGAGGCAGTCCCTCATTCAAGCAGTTCATAAAAAAAATACTTTCATTGAAACAAGAGGTACATAATCGAACTCACTGGTACTTCATACAGGTTTAAAAATAAAATTGTATAGGCAGTGTAATAAAATCACAAATTCATCGTTCCGAGACCGCGTCGGACGCCGGGACTGCCGCCGTTTGAAACCCCCGAACTAACTCAAATTCAGAAATGACGTTGACCGTGTTAATCCTACGTCTAATTCTAGTGAATACTTAACAATAAGGTACGTTGAATCTCGCGAATGCTACCGTATGGGTGGGTCAGTGGCACGGGCAAGATTCGCGTGGCGTAAACAATTATCGTCTAGGGGCAGCGGCAGCGACTCCCCACTCCCGCTTAGAAGACACACGTAGATTAAGTGTATTATTTATAATATACTGGTGGAATATTTACAATGTTCTATGTTTCACTGTCCGAAGTCATTCTGTAATCAATGGCTTAGGGTTCTCCCACGGGAAGCCGTCGCGGCCGAAGTGTCCGTAGGTACTCGTTTTCTGGTAAATGGGCGCTCTCAGGTTCAATTCCCTAGAAAAAATAACATAAAATATATAAAGCATTTCATTCTCTATCACGTTTTTCCTATGTGATAGGTGACAGATGAGCAGACGGATCACCTGATGATCAGACGGATCACCTGATGATAAGAGATTACTGTCGCCGATGGACACCCCCTGAAACATCAGTGGAGTGCCAACATTTCCGCTCGGATTGGGCCTCTGGGATCCTCACTCACTCACAATAATTACTTTCTTTTTAAGTTTCTTGACGTTTTCATCACGTACAATGGACCGAAAGAGAATCTAAGTGCGGAAAATGGAGTCCACTTTACATGTCTCGACGATGACCATAAAATGAAAGCTATCCCAATAAAATCCCTGTCAGTAAGTATTGACAAATCAACGGCCAATTTTAATTTAATGTTTGGTCGCAGTCCTCTTTAGCGCTATTCTCGGGATATCTGGACACATCTAACATCTTTGTTTCATCATCTAGTCACTTCTACATTATAACGACTTATCTGACAATAATACTAAGATTGTGTTTTGTGGTAATGGCGGCTATCGCGTGTGAATAATGCGCTAGATGGCGTACTTGAGAACTAAGGTCCATCTACACGGTGATTGGTTATTTTTGATGTGAGATATCAATATGTCACTAAACAACCAATGACGACGTCATTGATGATCCGATCCGTGTAGATGGACCTCAGATCTGAAGTACGCCATAGCCGCGATTCCGAAGGTTTTACAAATTGAATTTTCTATTATTGATACTTACTTGACAATTTTGCCCGGTCGCAGGTCAAAGTTTTTCTTTACAATAGTGAGAAGTTCCTTCTGTGTTTTGTGAGAGGTGCCGTAGTCGAATACGGAGATTGAGAGTGGCTCGGCAACACCGATGGCGTATGACACCTGAAAAAGTTATTTTTTGCTGGTAAGCGACTGAAAACTGGTAATCGAAGTAATAAACATACGACTGGGCGGTGTGAGATCATTGTATTTAATATACCTATGAAATTGCAGTTTTTATTTTAGACAGAACCATTGTCGTGGTTTCCCATTAAATACTTGTCGGAAGTGCTGGGCAACGCCCACGCGATTTAAAGACAAGTTCAAAATTCTAAATTCATGATATTGCATAAAAGTTAGTCAATAACCAATTTATCATCTTAGCTGGAACAAATTTTATAGTTGCTCGGACATGTTTTTGTGAATTTGCAACTCGTATTTAGCTCACTTATCGACTTCAGCGACACGGGCCTATGAGCCTAGTGTATAAGTCACAGAATTTATTTCAATTTTTCCAATAAAGAAATGTTTATTATTATTATTATTCGAAACCAAGTTGCTTATAATGAGGTCGTTCTGTAACGAATATACCTATAGCATTCAAACATACGTGCGCATAGCGCGTCAGAAAGGGAGAGGAAAAGATTCGATCGTATCGCCCGCGTCTAATTAGGTCCTCAGGTCCAAAACGTAAGCTAATCGTTCCAGGGTCAAACCAGCTCTGGACATGATTTGTGCATCTCTACTATACACCGAACCTATTCTGAAGCCCCCATAATAGGTAACACGAATAAAGCCCCTTTAGCATGTTAGATCATCAAAATAAGCAATATAAAAATCACCACAAAAACCGGGCATTGATGTATGGAACAGCTGACTTTTATGGTGTGACGATTTCTATAAGTATGTCCAATATTGGCAGTCAGGGCGTTGGACAGGGATCTCCATAGAACTTGGGGGAGGCCTTTGCCCGGCAGTGGGACACTATAGACTAACTAAAAAAAATGTCACCTTTGTCTGAATGCGACAAGTATATTTTCATTCGTTGCGGAACAGCCTTCGTCATAAGCCACCAGTAGGCCTAACATGCGCACCGCGACAAAATTTTGTCGACTCTCGTTCGCGAGAGCGCATCCTTCTATCCCGCTCATCGCTTAGTCAGGTGAGCGAGACGCAACTTGCGCCGACACAACACGAGTGTCGACCAAATTATCTCGTGGCGCGCATGTTAGCCCGGCAGGTTTGATATCGGAAGTGGTCGGATCATACCTGCACCATGCAGCGGCGGCAGAGGCCGGCCTTGACGAGCGACTTGGCCACCCAGCGCGCGGCGTACGCGGCGGAGCGGTCCACCTTGGTGAAGTCCTTGCCCGAGAACGCGCCGCCGCCGTGCGCGCCCCACCCGCCGTACGTGTCCACGATGATCTTGCGCCCCGTCAGCCCCGCGTCCGACTGCACCACAACACACATTCGATTATTACCAGTGATTCTCACAAACCACTGAATTGTGGGAGAGCCATGCTTCGGCATGAATGGGCCGGCTCGACCGGAGTGATACCACTGCCTCACAGAAAACCGGCGTGAAGCAGCTCCTGTGCTGTGTTTCGCCGAGTGAGTGAGGGTACCGGAAGCCCATCGGGGGGGAAGGGGATAAAAGGTTAGCAGCGCACTTGTTGCATGTGTTCATGGGCGGCGGCAATTGCTTACCATCAGGTGATCCGCCTGCTCGTCTGCTACCTATCACATAACAAAATAAAATAAAAAAAAAACCACCTAACCGATACGACCTGCAAACCTTCAAAAAGCGAGCGCATTCCTTCTTAAAAGGTCGGCAGCGCACTAGGATTGCGGGTGTCCATGGGCGGCAGTAATCGCTTACCATCAGGTGATCCGGCTGTTCGTCTGCCCCCTCTCATAAAAAAACAAAGATTCTGTAGGGGGGTTGTCAGGGGTCGAGAGGACTACCTACTTCAGTAAAAATAACAATGTAGATTCAGCCCCGCGTCCGACTGCGCCACACAACACATTCGACTGTCACCAGTGATTCTCACAAAGATTCTGTAGGAGTGTTGCCAGGGGTCGAGAGAACTACCTACTTCAATAAAAATAACAATACCTATAGATTAATTTCACGGCCTCGATAGCGCAGTGGGTAAGTGTTTGCCCGAAGCGCGAAAGGTCCCAGGTTCGATTCTCGGCCAAGTCAATTTAGGAAACTACATTTTTTTGGGTTGCCAATATGTTTTCATACAAGGGGGATTTCATCAAGGAAAGTTTAGGAAACACGGATAATACTATTCATACAAGTCAATAATACTATAGATAAGGCTTATAGATTATGCAAAATGACGTAACACTTGCGCGAAGTAAGCATCACTCAGCATCATCTGTCCAATAATAGCAAAATGAAACCCTAGCACAAAGTAAGGGAGGATCACAAAGATGTTAATTCTACAGGCAGAGATGAGCGTTATAGTTAAACTGCAAACGCGAAACACGTGCGCAAAGTTAACGACGCCCAACGCCATCTATCGGTTGGCACTAATATCTTGAAAAAAAAAAAGTGATGCAGTAGGTAACTATAAATAAATTTATTTACCTGGGGTCCACCAATGATGAACACTCCACATGGGTTAATGTGTATTACAGTTTTTTCGTCGAGGTACTGTGCTGGAATTACTTCTTTGATGACTTTTTCTTTGATTTCCTCACGCAGAGTTTCCAGTGTGATCTGCGGAAATAAATAATAGTTTTATAGCATTTAGATAATAAAATATAATAAAACTAATCTTGCTTGCTGGTATAATAAAAATAACATTGACAGACAAAAAAATTAATAAATGAAAGGAAAATCTCTCTGACCTCTTTAAATGTCAGTGAAGTAAGTATGACACTCACACAACTAACATTCAAATAATTTAAATTAAGATTCTAGTTATTATTTTCTCGTGTTTCCAATTTCCCATATTATATTGCCCAATTAAGAGGTATCTCTAATATTGTAGGACCCTTACAGGGTATGTTAGGATTTACCATCTACTGTACCTACACTATGGATGCAATAAAGAAAAAATCATTGAGTATTGAAATAAAAAAAATACCTTCTCAGAATGCTGAAGAGAGACAACAACAGTGTGTACTCTTTGTGGAACAGTGGCGCCGCTGACAAAATTATACTCCGCTGTAACCTGTAACAGATAGAACAAAAAATGCAATAAGCACTAAGTGTACAATTTATCAAAAAAGTATTTTTAAGATTTTGAATGTGTACAAGTAAAAAATTGAATTTATTAGAAAAACTCTGCTGGTGTTGCAGGTGTCTATGGGCGGCGGCCATCGCTTAACATCAGGTGATCCGTCGGCTCATCTGCCACCTATGATATAAAAAAAGAACGATTCCACATACGGGAAGTGCCATTAATTCTCAGAGTCAGAGTGGAACTTGTCTAACAAGCAAAGAGGTTTTTTCGTACAATAATGTCCTATCTTCCATCTAAGTGAGATAGATGTCATGCTTCATAATATTATTCTAATGAGCATATTGTACTGTTCCATCAGCAGGGCAGAGGCCTCCTTACCAGTCTTTTAACTTTTTAGATCACGATTCATTCAGATTCACATCGAATGTTTACCGCCATCGTCTGCTGGCTCACCGCGTATTTTCTTCAACATTTTTATGAATTACTTATGAAATACATTTTAATTTATTTTTACTTTATTATATCAATAGAAAATGGTGCACGTGACGCTAATATCACAGAGAAAGCAAAGTATAGAAGTATAGTGTGCTGCAAAATATGGGTAAGGAAATCTTTATTAATGCTTCCTGCTATGTATTGTCAAGAATTGTAAAGAGGAAAATACGTAGGCAGGATTTCCCAATGAATCATAATCATGTCTTGAACAGTTGAAGTTAATAATTTCGTATGAGCATAAATTATTATGTAACCTACAGAATGAGCGTGCAAATTAGTTCTTATCGATATAGTTTAGTATGTCAACTATATAAATGAATTGTGGACTCCTCTTTTCCCGCTTAAGATTATCTTTTGCATAATACGTATCGGAGAACGTCATCAAATGGAACACTTCTAACGTTAATTTCGACCTTCTAACGTTGAATATAAGATTGAAGACAAATGACCGCTAATTTAACACTTGCGAACTTTTAAACAAGTTCAATAGACAGCTGTGGTATACTCTTTTTTGACACATACAGCATGTTACAATACAACATAAAAGATTTGACAAAATAATAATTGAAAAATGAAAAACACGACTGGCCTGTACATATTTTTAAATGAATTTTTAGATGGAAGATCCACCTTTTTTTTCTGAACTTTTCAATCCGCGATAATATTCTTGCCATAGAAGTTATGCCTATAATCGACATCATCACAGAGCATGGCTTGTCTTTAATGGTGCCGCTGATGCCGCCTATCGCATTTGCCTATGCCAGATGTCTAGATGATACGCCACTCAATCGGATCATCAGGTGCTGTGGTAATATCTGTTTTTTTGCAGCTTTATTTCCTTAACTTAGTGTGAGTGTAATTCCCGGTTGCGTCCAAAACTATCGCATTGGAGCCCGGGTTACACTTAAACCATAATTCAGAATTTGGGGAGTCTAATAATATTTACAATGCGACTGCCGTCTGATTTTTAAAACCCTTAAACAGGGGAACCAGATAAACCTGAATCATGGTTGCACGTGCAATATTTTTTGCGGCTTTATTTATTTGCGTTAAATAACTAGTGCAGATAGATATTATTTTTAATCGTCCTGTCAAATATGCAATACTAAAAACCTACTAACAATAATAAAATAAAGTGTACCGAAGGAAAAAATGCTGCATTATTTCCCTTGTTAATCTCAGCCACAACAATGAAAAGAAATAAAATCTAAACAATATACACACGCAAGCTAAGCTGATTGCGTCTTAACTACAAATAGGTATAATAACATAGCAGTTACCATAAAATTGATGATGTGAATTTAAATCGCGTGACCTCGCACTTTAATTAGTGTACCCACTGCCTGCTAACAGTTTGGTTCCTTTTGAGGCTGCTTGCTTTAGGTACCTATTTACTTAATTGATACATTTTTTATTAAAAGAAACATACATAAACATTGTTGGTACTATTAATTAGCGACCGCTTAAATATTCAATTTCGTTCCACAGGGACCAACTCAAAACCGAATCACGAATTAAGAGTATACCCGTCGCATCCAACCAAAAGAAACGCAAAGTGTGTGAAAGGCACAGGAACAAAACTTCATTCGTGAATCCAGTTTCGTTATGGGCCCACTCTGAGCCTGTCCAGGGTTTGTCAGTAGAACATCCTTAACTTCAGAATAAATATAATTAATAACTCTTCTCTATTGCAAAGTATACTTTCCATTATTTAATAACGGACCATTAAATCCAACGTTAACCAGTAAACGCGTCTGAACTTAGTTTATGCTCGTTTTCGTTTGGTAGAGAAGATAACTGTTAAGTTATAATAATATTATGAGTCCGCATATGAAAGTCACCCTGTATTTGATCATTCTCAAATGTCACCAGATACATTGCCAGTGCGATATCGTTACGCCTGTTGCCGTGCAGGGGAACAATTGAACCAGCTAGCGGTTGCGTAATACGATATCTTATGGTTTATGGTAACTAAGTTGTAAAACTACACATAGGAAACGCAAAGTGATAACTTTGCATGTGAACTAGTCATTGTTTCATTATACCTCTCAGGTAGATACTTTTTTTTATAACATAATGATAAGTCGATACTTATATCTAAAGGCCAAATATTAGGATGTACTTATTAAACTTTGTACAATGTTTAATAAATGATTATGACCAATTAATTACACAACATAAATGAGATGATTTTGAATTGAGAGATTGAACTTGACATCAAGATGGTCAAATTTGAGATAACCAAGATATTTGGTAGGTTTTCCCTGTTCCTATAGCTTATTATTTACATACGATAGCATGATTTAACTAAAATTTCGTAATAAAAACAAAGATAATGTATTATGAAAACAATATTCGACATTACTGGCTCAGTTAAAGGTGACGACCTAAAAGATAACATTAAAATATATCACACTAGAGATAAAATAAAAATATCAAAACATAATTAAGTCACAGGCTAGACTATTTAAGTCCTTAATACTCATATTAGTTAAACATTAAATAGTTCATACATACCATTACCTATTATGGACGTGTATTACAATGTTTGTGAACAAAAAAAGTAAAAAATAGTTGCTTACCTGTGTTTTGGAGTCAGGTCGGGCCCACCAGAATTCTCCATTTCGTCGCAGCTCAGCGATCTTCTGATTAAGTCTGTGTGCAAGCACAACTGTGAGTGGCATGCATTCTTCAGTTTCGTCTGTTGCATAGCCAAACATCAATCCCTGGATTTAAAATAAAAAATATTAATATACTATTATATTATACATTAGATAACAATGTCACATTATAGAGTAATACTTCTGGATTTGTTATTTGAAGGACAACTGATAATTTGGGCTGATAATTCATTATTTGATGTGATGAAACTAAATTTACAAGATTTAAATTTATTAATCTACATTAATATTATTTAGTTTATATTTAAGGAACAAATGTTATGTAGTAAATGTAAATGCCAAAGTAAATCTTTGAAAATGTTTCATTTTGAGATCTCACACACATCTTAATAATGTTAGTGAACTTATGATGTACTTAAAAAATCTAGATGAGATATTGCCAATTCCTGTTAATTAGAGAACAGGTATTATTATGACGAAATAAAATTGGTAATTTTGACTGTGCACAATAAAATTGTAAAGTAAGAATAATATTTTCATTTGGTAATTTTTCAATCTAGTAAATAGAAAAAGAACTGATTTTTAATAGCTAATTAGCTGTAGTTAGTGATAATGTTATCATTGCATACCTAAACAAAATGTAAACAAACAACATAAAAGTAAAAAACAATACATACTTGATCACCAGCTCCAACTTCTTCGTCATTTCTGTTTTCATGCACACCAGCGGCAATGTTTGGTGATTGTTGAGCCAGCGCAAGCATCACGCAGCATGTCTTGTAATCAAACCCTGGGTGATCCCAACATGCTCATTAATAGCTCAGCTTATTTACATTCCACTGCATGGCACAGGCCCCACCTTAGCTCAGAGGTGAGGCTGTCCATGTTCCTCCATGCGGAGCCCAATGTGGTATGATGGAGGGTGGTTCATAATACAGATGCAACAAATAGTACTTTTATGCATATCAATAAGATATACTAAAAATTTTCTTTTACTTTTATATTGGCATAGCAAGCTAATTTTTTTATGAAACTTCATACTATTTAAAAAAATATTATTTGGGTAAATAAAATTATTTTAATGATTTTTTTGTCACGAGGTTGATGTTTTATTCATTTATTCAGTTCATTGAGGAAATAACTCACATATTATACAAGCCAATATAAAATATTATTAAGTATTTCCATAGTATAAAAATAACATTTCGTATTCATTGCATCAATAGTTCTAAGCTCATTATTATGGTGATAAGTATAACAATTAAACACAAGATTTTGTACATTAAGTGAAAAATAATAATACTAATTTTCTCTCAAGTTACACCAGAAAGCAGAAGTGATTTTAACAATAGACATAGGTTAAATTTTTTATGAATCCCATAGGATGAAAGAATCTTTCAGCATAAATCTAAAATTTTTTGTATGGTAACATGCAGATTTGAGACCCAATTTTGATGACCCTGATTATCAAACCAATTTGTATTTCGTGCAACAGGCTTTCAGATTTGATTATACCTGATCTCCAGCCCCAATATCAATTTCCTCTCTCCCGATAGACACCCCACCAGCAATGTTTGGACTTTGTTCTTCAATTGCCACTAACAAGTTTAGTGTACGCCAATCAAAACCTAGTGTATGTGGAATAATATTTTATCTATTACAAAAACTCAGATAGAGTTAAATCTAGATTTCAGAGTTTGGCTCGAAGCCAACTGTCTGTTTACTAATAGTTACAATTAACGGTTTCAAGGATATGTGCTTACCTTTGGAAGAGTCGTCATATCCAATGTGTTTCACTGTGTCTCTTACAACCTTCTGGTAGTCAACATTTGCTTTTGATGTAATTTCACCACACAACAGGACCATTCCTGTCTTTGTGACTGTTTCTGTAGACAACAATGAGAATATCAGTATCAGAATTGACGACATAAGTAGAAACCTTTAATTTATTATGATTTATTTCTGCAATACTACTCACCACAAGCTACTTTCGCGTCGGGATCCTGTCTCAGATGTGCATCTAGTATAGCATCACTAATTTGATCGCACATTTTATCTGAAAATAGATTTGATACATAGTTAGAACGCAGGCGTTTGAATACTAGACGTATTCACCTAACCTACGGCCGGCATAGCAATGTTTTGCAAGGTGTTGCAAATTTCATCACTGTTTGGCTCAGACCACGTGTAGTGATTATTTTGAACCTGATTTGCAATGGTCAGCCGTATGATGTAACAAAACATCGATTGCCGTACATTGTGTCGTACTAAAGGCTATACATTCGATCAATAAAAACATGTGGTTTTCAATATGACGACACTTTCCGCATGGCATTAATGGGATTTTGTCTAACACTTTCATCTACGCACATGTCTGAGGCGGCCATTTTTCGGATCGCACACCTCCTGCATCGATACATTAAGGAAAACTAACCTGGATGTCCCTCGCCGACAGATTCCGATGTGAACAAAAACACTGATCCATCTTCCATGTCGAAGCTGTGTCCATTTGTTTTAGCATATCCATTCATTTTTGATGTCTCCGGCATTCTGAATTTAGAGTTAGCTCACAAAAATAACCCGATAAGAGTCCCCCTGAATTAACACTGTGGAAAAGAGGTACGGCGTGAGTTCGCGCTGATATTTATAAGGTTGGAGAGTCGTCGCAGCAAAACTGAGTTTTTTGGCCAATCAGAAGCGTAGTTGGCTTCTACCAATATCGGATCGGAGTTATGCTATTGGTCAGAACGTTATGTTTTGATTTTGATGAACCTGAAAAGGATAACACGAGTTAGAACCGCCAAGTTCAAATGGCTTGACCGCGAGCATTCCCTATCTAAAATATAAAGCACTGTTATGTCGGGTATGATGTCATTACATTGACGCATTTACATTCACTATTTTAATGCGCATATCATCTATTATATATTAATTTATTTACATAATCATTTTCACTCACAGAACTATTATTTCGTAAAGTGACATTTTGTTCAGCGAGCGACAAATGACATTTACTTTTCTCCTTAATCCTTATTTTACGCAAAGCAAAGATAACAAGAACTATTTTTTTGAGTAATCTAGTAAGTATTAAAAAATATTAATATGATTAATTCAGAAAATTTGTTGATGACAGAACCATTGGATTCACTAGATATCAGTATAAATAATTATGTGAATAATGCGCCAAGAAAATCGTGATGACGAATGTTTGAAGAACTGACAGGGTTTCC
Source organism: Cnaphalocrocis medinalis (assembly GCA_014851415.1). Classification (NCBI taxonomy): domain Eukaryota; kingdom Metazoa; phylum Arthropoda; class Insecta; order Lepidoptera; family Crambidae; genus Cnaphalocrocis; species Cnaphalocrocis medinalis. The sequence continues at coordinate 9,107,109 of CM026280.1, read as the reverse complement.
ATACCGTATGACGTAAGCGGCAGTGGCGCCATCATTTGTTTTCACGACTTTGATAAATTAAAATGGAAACGAGATTAACTTAAAAAAACAATAATTTCTATTCTTCCCTAAAAATATTATGAAGTGCCTATTCTGCAATAATTAATGAATAAAAAAAAATAGATTTATCTAGTTACCTTTTCATAGATTCCTAGTTATGAAATTAATCGAAGACTAGCTGCTCACTGTCACTTTATGAATAGCACGTATCGAACAAGATGCACTGCACACTCAACTGCTCGGGATAAACTGAGGATGAAGATGACTTTATTGAATACATATACCTATGTACTACTTACGTACAGATACTGCCGAGATAATAAGCATGATGCGTTGTTACGTAGTAAATAGTCCAGGGGCCTAGGTCTGTCAATGTACAGTATATTGTCACAATACTAATATAATTATACCTACTTAGTTTTATACTATCTGTGTAAGAAATTTCGACCTACTGAGGGCCTAAAGCAAAACTATCTTGTTTGGACGTGGGACAGGTACATACTTACCTATAATATTCACGTTCTTTGGATGGTTTCGCTGTAGGCCCTCTGGAACATAGAAGGAAGGTAAGATATGCATTATAATGTATAAAGGTATTAAGTTATGCCTGTGACTGCAACGTGTAAGTAGGTACCTTATATTATCGAACGACCAGTCGAATGTTTTGTTTTGCATGAGATGAAATTATTTCAAGCGACGCCCACAAACTTAGATAAGCCAACGAATTATAAAACTGGCTATTAAATAACATTTTAACTTTGTCATACACGTGTAAAAGTGTTAAATTATCGTCCAGCAAAAGTTTGATGACCAGTTTAGCGCAGTGGTTTGAGCACCGGTTGAGACGCAAGAGTCGCGGGTTCGATTCCAGAATCAACAAATTTTTATCTTGATGAAAAAAGTTATTGGTTTCCTTTGTTGTTCCTAGTTTCCATAGAGAAAACCTTAGTTTGGGGCCAGGATACTGTATGTGATGTTGTCTCAATTTATTCAGACTGCGAAAAGATCATTGCCATATTATTTTTTAGATTATGGCACAGAATACTTAATGATTATGGCGTGGTGCAGACGTGTCATACGGAATTTGTACCTTGTCTTCAGGAGTTCAGGCAACTACTGAGTTTTAATTAGGTGAGCCTGCCGCTATCTCACGACCAAATATATAGGTATAACAAAATAAACACAATTTGTAAGGAAACCGTAAACGACGATGGTTTCTTTAGGTGACCAGGGTATAAGTAAGTATTATAATCCTCTGTGACCGGGAGGACAATTCCTGTACTTATTTTCAAATGCCAAAGGGTGTTCCATTCATTCATGTTCTAATTGATAATAATGTACCTACCTTACCTACATGAATGAATGAGTGTTTTCCATTTCATATTTATCGAAGAGCGAGAATTGCCCTGCTCATCTATCCACCTATCATAAAATAGACCTAGGTAGTTAGAGTATTTATATATAAACATATCTATTTTAATTTGTTTATTCTTTTTTTTTATAGTATAGGAAGGCAAACGAGCAAGCGGGTCACCTGATGGTAAGTGAACATCACCGCCCATGGACATCAGCTACACCAGAAGGAGTGCGGATGCGTTGCCGGCCCTTTAGGCTCGTTTCTTGAAGATTTGGATGTCGTCTTTGCACCTAACTTGTAAAAAATCTGATTTGCCACCCTCTGGCCCAGAACCTGGATACGCCATGATTATGATGGTTATGTAGAACCGAGTTTGTCAGCAAGATAAAATTGGCAGCGCATTTGTGACACCAA